>CM045988.1:32354161-33554161 GCA_025175895.1 Wurfbainia villosa
TGCCAAAGGGAGAGAGAGAGAGAGGTTTAAAGTTAGTATTAAAGAGAGAAGTAAAATTTAAAGTTAATACACATACTTGATAAGAATGCATTTCATGACCTGCATATGGACTTAAACTTGAAATAACTTGAACTTGATGCGCTCGAACATTTCATGACTTCATTGCATATGAATATGTGTTAAACTTGATGCATTGCAAATTGATTCGCCTAACTTTAATCAATGTGTTTTTGTACATCAAAAAAGGCGAGATTATTAATGCAAGGAGAATCACTCTATGTATGAATCATAGTTAAAGTTAGGAATTACTTGTGTTTTAGTATGTGTGTTAAGTGTACAGATTTAACAGGAAAGTCTTAGTAGGTCAGGCTGACTGGATACTAGGCAAAGTATTGAAAGTTTTAGTAGAGTGTGTTGACTGGATATTAGGAAGAAGACTTGATAGATCAGGAGGACCAGACACTAGATAGAAATTCCATATGGGTCAAGAGACTGGACAATCAACATGAAGTCCAGCTGGGTTGGGATATTGGACAGCAGGCGCGAAGTCATGGTGGGTCAGATCAAATGTCAAGTATGGTCCGACTTGACAACCGATAGGTAAGCCTCGAGTGAAGAAGTGAGGTTGAGTCCTCTGTAGGGAGACAAGGTAGGCGTCGATCCGACGAATAGTCCACATGGAACTAAGAAGTTAAGATTGGGCAGTATTACTATTGTCATTTCAAATTATACAGTATATTCTGACTAATCTCGGTTTGTAGGTTTCCAATCGACTGGGATATTTCCAGTCGACTCAGACCCAATTCAATCAACTGGATACCTAGTTGGCAACACGAGTTGGTGATCGACTGGAGATCTGGTGATTGAGATGGCAAGAATTCCAGTCGACCAGAAAGGTCAAGTCGATTGGGATAGATAATTTCTCGAACTATGCAAGAGCGGAGCAAGACGACCTAGAGTTAATTAATTTGGATCGATCGTCCAATGACTAGAAAGGCGTATACCAAATCGATGGGCTGATTTGGAATCGATTGAAGGGTGTTCTATCGGAAGAGACTTATAAAAGAAATAGAGGACTAGCTCAAAATAATAACAATCTTACAATGTCTAAGTGTTGTCACCATCATCCCTGATCCACAAAAGCTTCGACGTCCAGTCCAGTCAATTGGAAAGGCAGAAGTACCAAATCGATGGGTTGATTTGGAATTGACTAAAGGGTGTTCCAATTGATTGGAAGAGACTTATAAAAGAAATGGAGGACTAGCTCCAAAGAATAACAATCTTACAATGTCGAAGTGTTGTCGCCATCATCCCTGGTCCATAAAATCTTCGACATGCCGACCTCTTGCAAGTCCGACGCTCTAAGCTACCTCTTCATCTCTAAAAGTGTCGGTATAATAATTGCTTATTGCTTTCACTTACTTTTACTTCATTTCAAGAGGATAGGTGACTTATACCTAATCCTCTATTCTTTGTAAAAAGTGAAACCCTTCGAGATTGAGAGTTCTCGATTCAGAGGGAATTTAGTAGATTGCCCATCGAGGTGACTCTCGGAGAGTCACGAGCCTTGGAGTAGCAACCTAGCTAAGGTTTTGAATTAAGTAAAAAAAATCTGATGCAATTTATTATATTTTATTTACATTTCCTCTACATACTCTTATATTTCAAAACAAAAGAATAGTTTTCAGAACTTTAAAAAGAAAATTTTTATATTCCAAGATTCACCCCACTCTCTTGGGAACTCGCAATCCTACAATGACTTCCCTTGTGACCTTGGCATTTCTAGACTTATGGTTTGTTCCATAGTTAAATGGAACATTGTGGTAGGATTGTGTTGATTCCTTGGACTTTGGTTTGTAGCCCAAATCTTTCTTGTCCTTAGATAGGTCTTGCCTCCTAAGACCTAAACCTTGCCCATTTGACTCTAGAAACATGTTTTCCATTCTCCTGAGGGTCTTTTCCATTTTGTCAAGCTCATACCTTAAAGCTTGATTCTCTACTTTTAATATCTCAATTTTTTATTGTCCATTATACCTTTGGACATTCTTCTTCCTCCTAGGCATATGTCTATTTTTCTTGGGGTTAAAGCTTAGGTTGTCTACTTTCCTATCCTTAGGTAGTGTGGTTCTTGAGATAATAATTCTAGAGTTGTCCTTAGGCAAATTATCATGTTTAGCACCTGAATAATAGATCTTATCACTAGCATGCTTCTTATGATAAATAGCAAGTAAATTATTATTGACATGCTTCATGTTATCATTAATAATTGTAATTACATTATTAAATGATACCTTACGATTGCCTTAGGAGCTCCCCCTACATTTAAGCTCTTCTCCAGCTTGTCCTTCCTAGGGTGACTCCTGCTCAGACATTGGCTTCTATAGGACCCTTTTGTTGGCATCGAAAGCACACTATGTGCTCCTTTCTCTTACATGTCTGGGTTCCAACCTCCTTTGGCTTTTCCTTCCCCTTCGACACTACTTGACCCTTTATCTTGATTTTACTCGAACACTTGCTCTTGTAGTGTCCTCTTTCTCTGCACTCAAAGCATACAATATGATTTTTATTTTTAATAATTATGCTTGAGTTACCTTCTTGGATGGTTGTAGGAGAATCCTACGATGATTCTACATTCATCCCGGAGGTAGAGTTTTCCATTAGCTCTTGCTCCGGTGTTGGTTGTCTCTCCTCCACCTCAATCCTACAAGTGGAGGCTTCTTCAAACTCTTCTTCCTCGGATGTTGAGCATCTCTCAACCTCCGATTCTTCAAGCCCTTGAGAGGATGTGCATTCTTTCTCTTCAGATGTTGAGTATCTCTCAACTTCCAAGTTTTCATGAGCTTAAGATGAAGAACACTCTTTCTTGGACTCCTTCTTATCTTATGTCGGTGAGGGTTTTTCGTGGAGCTTGATCAATTTGCTTCATATCTCCTTTGCATCATAGAATTATCCTAGGCATACAACAAATCCTTAGGAATTGATTTAACTAAAATTAAAGCTACCTTTTCATTTATCTTGAATTTTTGAATTTGCTCTTAAGTCCACTTCTTCTTCTTGAGGAGTCTTCCCTTCTTGTCCGTTGGAGCTTCGAACCCCTCTGTTAGGATGAACCACTCTTCGATGTTCATTTAAAAGAACATCTCCAACCTTGATTTCCATTGACTGAACCCTCCTAGCCATTAAGGAGGTGAGAACCTTGTGTTGAGTCCAAATTTGCTCCCAACCTCCAATGCCCTCTAACTTGAGCTCCCTCGGCGATCAGTCCGTAGAAGAGAAACCTTGCTTTGATATCACTTTTGGAACTGTTGGTACGCTAGAGGGGGTGAATAGTGATTTGCTTGATGTCGTGCTTCGTTCGCATGTTCTTGTCTACAAAGCATTAGCACAATAGAATGTAAGATAGAAACAACCAAAATACAAGAACACATGCACTGTACGGTATTTTACATGGTCCGAAACTCAAGTTCCTACTCCACGGTAGCACTCTAGTGATCCACACTCACTAACACTTTCTCCTTTTCAGAATGATACCGGATGTGGAGAAATCTCTTACAATGAACTTAAACAGTAAGAATAACAACCAAATACAAATACGAATAAAATGTGGAAACAAAAGAAACACTTTTTACACAAGTTGCTTTTGATCGCTTATAGATTTGGTTACTGTGGAACTCTCTTGAAGGTTTAGAATGCAACAACACTTCCCCTTTAAAGTTTCTACAAGCTTCGTGTCAGGTTGATTTCTAACCATTACCACTCAACGGTAATTTCGTCAGTTGAGGCGCCGCCTTAACTGAGCCCTAGTCGAGGCGCTAGTCGAGTGCACCTTGCTTTTGACCTGCCGATGCCAAGCCTCCGATCAACTACGGGTCTAAGCTACTGTTTCTCACATCGCCCGACCACCCTTCAAACTTCCCGAGCATAGGCCAGTATAATACTCTACTCTAACAGTCGACTTCTCCATCGGAACACTGTTTCTCACTCAGTCCTGAGCACCTTTCGGTTTCCCGACTACCAGCGGCCAATCAACTGCCTTTCTATAGTAGTCAACTATCGAGCACCATGTTTGTTTTCCGAGCCACACAGTGTCGAGCATCAAGTCTAAAATCTGAGCCCCACAATGGGAGTCGACCACACTGGACCAATCGACTAGGCAAATCCTCCAGTCGACTATCGCACCTCAAATATGAGGTTTAACCAAAGTATGATCTCCTCATACTTGATGCTCACTTTTAGTCTAGACCTAAGCCTTCTAGCCACTTCCATTAGCCTCCTGCCTCTAGGATCCATCCGAGCCCTCCATGACTCGTTCATTCTTGTGCTAGACTTCAAGTGCTTCCATCAGCCTAGTCATGCTATTGGGTCTCCATTGCCAAGAAGGCGCAGCTCCGGGACTTCAATTGCCAAGAGGTCATGCCCCCGAGACTTCCATTGCCAAGGTTCCATCCTTAGAGTTTTGCTTTTCCAAGTATCCATATTTGGACTTTCCTCGCTTTTCTAGCATCCAGTCAACCGTGACCTGCTAGGACTTCCACTTTCAAGCTCGATCTCCCTGATCAACCGGGTCTTCCCTTGCCTAGTCATCCGATCACTCTTGACCTACCAAGATTTCACTCTCCTCATGTCAGGTGTCCGATCAACCTTAATCGACCTAGACTTCCCTTACCAACTTTCAGCTGGACTTTTTGGCACCAAGTGTTAATCACCCTTGACCGACTTGGATTTCTCCCTTGTCAACTCTCAATTGGACTTTCCATACTCAACTTTCATATGACTACGGTTGTCCCATACCATCCCGTAGTTATATTATCCTCAATACTCAAATCTCATTGTCAAACATCAAAATCCTACTAGAGTCCCACTCGAACTTGGTCAATCGTGACCTGGGTCAATTGCACCAACATTCCTCATATTTGCTTGAGTCTTTCATTTTGTAGCATGGTAGACTAAGATATGTTAGCTAAGATTTATTGTGTAGATTAATTAATATGCAAAGTATACTCACATCCAAATTAATCTGAAACACAAGTGTAAGACTTGTGTAGAAGCAAAAATAACAAGGTCATCTTTTCAATGAGTTAAAATAAGATATGAACCACTCGATCTAATCTACATAGTCATGTGTGACCTAAAATGGATACTGGCATGCGAAAAAATAAATACGCCATCACGTTTATGAATAATGACATAAAATTCTATTATGTATATCTTCTCAAACATAAGGATGAAACTATAGAGAAATTTATTCTCTATAAAAAATAAGATTAAGAATCATCTTAATAAGAAGACTAAGATGGTGTGAAGTGATTGAGACAGTGAATATGTATCATAGTTCACTGAGTTTTGTATTGAACATGGGATTAGCTACGAAATAATAACTCCCTATACTACTCATCAAAATAATATTGTTGAAAGTAAGAATGAATAATCTTCTATTGATCTCTGGATTGCTAGAGAATTTATAGAAAAAACTATACTAATAGCTAATTACCCTTTAAATAAGGTCCCCAATAAGAAAATAGAGAAGAGCTCTTATGAGATATGGAATGGAATAAAATTACCCTATAAATACTTACAAGTGTGGAGGTATTTTACAAAGGTTTTGATTCCTAATTCAAAAAGGATTAAGATATGATCAAATATTATTGATTTCATATTCATAGGATATGTATATAATAGAGTGTCAACTGGTTTATTGTGCATGAGTCTCAAATACCATAGATACACAAGAATTATATAATTGAATAAAAAATATCTCATTTTTTGAAGATGTGTTTCCATATAAGTTTTGAGAGAAAGCAAGTTCCTCAAAAAAAAATTGAAATAAAGATGAAGAAGAAATTGAATTAGTTGAGGTTGAGCTCAGATAGGACAAAAGATCTCATGTAAAAAAAATCCTTTGTATTAGATCTTCTCACTTTCATATTAGAAAGTGAACCACAAAGTTATTTAGAAGTACTAATATCTTCTAAGGAATCTCATTGGAAGGAGACAATTACATTTCAGATCAATTCGATTTTGCAAAATCGTACCTAGGAACTTGTGAACCTTCCTCCATACCTAGGAACTTGTGAACCTTCCTCCATGAAGTAAACCACTAGGTTGCAATTTCATATATTTTCAAGATTGATAAATGCAAGGCTAGATTAGTAATTAAGAGTTATCGACAATGTGAAGGCTTTTCTTATTTTGATATGTATGCTCTAGTGTAACTTCCATCAAAATATTATTAGCATTTATCATTCTATAAAATTTGAATGTATATCAAATAGATGTAAAAAATCATTTTTCTAAATGGAGATTTAGAAGAAGAAATTTACATAGAGCAATCTAAAGAGTTTTCTATTCCAAGATAGCAAAATAAGACATGAAAAGTTTGACAATGCTATGAAGAAAAGTGGATTTAACATTAGCGGAAGTGATAAATGTGTCTATGATAAAAAAAAAAAAAAGATAGCTATGTAAACTCATGTCTTTACATGGATGACATACTTATCATTATAAGTAATAATAAGATAATTAAATTTGCTAAGAAGATGTTGAACACAAGATTCAACATGAAGTGCATGAGTCTTGTTGATGTGATTTTAGAAATTAAGATTTTTTAGAACATCAAAATGAATAGTTCTGTGTTAGTCATATTACATGGACAAGATTCTTAATAAATTCAATGAAGATGATACAACATTAGCATGAACTCGAATAGATGTAAGTCTACATCTATTAAAAAATCAAGAAAAAAAAATTTCTGAATTACAGTACTTAATAGTAATTGAAAATTAGATGTACTCGATGAGTTATACATGACCAGGCTTAGTCTATGTAGTAAGTAAATTGAGTAGATTTACGAGTAATCCCAACACTGAAAATGGATAACAAGAGTACTAAGATAATTTATATATACATATGATTATGAACTACACTTTACAAAATATTCAACTGTAATCGAAGGATACATCGATGCAAATTAAATATCTGACATAAAAGACTCAAAGTCTATAAGTAGATATGTATTCACTTTAGAATGTGTAGTGGTTTCATAAAAATCTTTTAAGTAAACTATAATAATTAGATGCACAATGAAATTTGAATTTATAGTCATTGATATGTATGGTGAAGAGGTTGAATGACTATGACAATTTTTAAAAGATATTCCAAAATGGACAAAACTTGTGCCAACAATTTGCATACACTGTGATAGTCAATTGATGATTGGACAGACATAGAGTCATCTATATAATGGTAAGTCTAGATATATGCATTATGAATATAATATCATTAGACAACTAGCTTCAACTAGGGTTATCACTGTTGACTATGTAAAGTTAAAGGATAATCTAACGGATCTTCTAACCAAATGGTTAAATAGAGAGTTAGTTGCAAGCTCATCATGAGGAATAGAATTGATGCATGTGAAATAAGTTGGTGCAAAAGAAACTTAACCTATGCTGACTACCAATCCCAAAAATTAGATTAATTTAAGATAATCTAACAGCACCAACAAAGAAAGATCACTATGGGAGAATTATCCAATAGACCAGTGATACTCATTAAGGATAGAGGTTAAGCCTAAGGCTTTTAATGATCCATATGCTTGCGAACGAAGTAATGTGAGTTACTTTTAATTAAGAAATCACCTATATGAAAGAGTAGGATCAGTTTGAAGAGAATTGAAAGATACGATTCTTATCCCTCTCACAGGATCATGTGTTCATGATCAAGAACGAACACGCCCATGAAAACTGAGTTGTATCAGGGAGAGCCCTAGATGAGATGTGTCAATGATTGTATGAATGGTAGAATAATTTTTTTAAAAAAATGTAGAACTGCCACATTAGCGGCCCCCCACCACTACCCCTACGTGTGAGGGGGGTAAATCAGGAGGCCAAGTAGCTAGCATAGAAATGCGGAGTCATCGGTAGCCTGACTGTCAACCCCAAGAATCAACTTCTTGCCCTTTTGAACCTTAACACGGCTGCGCTAGCCATCTAGAATAGCCCTAGGGGCTAATTGTAGAAAAATTTAAAGACATCATGTCTACTAGTCAATCAATGAGCAAACATATTTTCATAAAGAAAGGTTTTAAGGGTAAAATCTACTTATCCTATACATTACTAAACTATTGAAATTTATCGCATACTCTTTGTTTATTCATGTGATAAATTATTGAAAGTTTGAATGGAAAAGAGTTGAAAGGATAAAGGAGCTTAGTCTCACATTAATAAGTGGGGGCAAATTAGTTTATTTATATTGATTCACAACATCTATGGTTGTGAATATATATAGCTGAAAGGCTCTTTCTCACTGTTAGGTCCGATAAAATTCACATATCTTCACAATAATATAATATTGTCTATTTTAAGCCTAAATTCTCATAGATTTATTTTTGAACTTTATCCAAAAGGGCTCATAGTAATGGAGATATCTTTGCATCTTATAAGCTCATGGTCCTTTTCATATATTTTTAATGTGTAACTTTGATTGTACTCCCAACAATCCTCTCCTCAAACAAATGACCACATCGGACCTCCCCCCTCAAGCTCATCCATCCTTGAAGAACTTTCTCTACTTGATGTTTGATCCTCAATCCAACAAGTCTTCCTGTCAATTGTTCGGTCCTTCTGACTCAATTGAACTTTATGCCTTGTGTCTGTCCTACTAGGTCTTTCTGCTAGTTAATCGATCCTCCTAATCTGACTGGACTTTTTGCCTAGTGTCCAACCAACCAAGTCTTCCTACCAGTTATTTAATCCTCCTGACCCAATTAAACTTTTTGCTTGATATTTGGTTCTCTTTATCTGGACATGGAAGCCCTCACTTCCTTCATTCAAGGTTACTATTACACCCACATAGCTCGACTTAGACCATGACTTTGATATCAATTGTTGGGCTCCATGAAATTCATATATCTCCACAATGGTATGCTATTATCCATTTGAGCCCAAGCCCTCATGGATTTATTTTTGGACTTTACCTAAAAGATTTCATACCAATAGAGATATATTTTTATTTTATAAGTTCATGATATTTTTCATGTATTTTCAATGTGGGACTTTAATTATATTCCCAATATTCATGTGCACCTTCAAGGGCGAGTGCAAACTAAGGCCTAGATTGCACTGAACCTAGATGACTTATGTGCAAGCATGGTCTGTGTGCATTGAATGTCGAACTAGTCGAGGCAAAAATTGCCTAAGTGAATCAACAAATGATTTTGCCAACATGAATTTCTTTTTTTTCATTGTCTACTCAATTGAATAGTGGACTCATTAATTTTTTGAATCTGTAATGTAATGGTTGAAAATTATTGTCGAATTCATAACCGATTGAGTATTGACGATATCAATTGCATGAGTTACGACTCGACGATTGGTTGGCCATTTAATTTAGCTAATGTTCAAAGCTCCTATAAAAGGAGGCTACGATCTCGGACAGAAGAAAATATAACATAGACGAGCTCTCCATCCAACTTCACTCTCCCACATTATCTTTCTCTCTGCTAAGTAATTCACTCAATAGTTCTTCTGTGATAGCATCAATTGTAGGCTCAATCCGCTGTGAATAATCCATACTTAGTTGTATACATGGTCCTATCATTGTATCCTATGAAATAGACATCCACTGTAACTTTGAAGTACCGTCAGTGAAGACGAATATGTTGGATCAAAAAGCACACTAGAAGGAGGGTGAATAGCGAGCTAGAAAAACTTTTCTTTTCGTTCAATAAAACTTAAATGCAACAGAAAGTAAAAGAAAAAAAAATAAATAGATGCTTTATTTTTACTTGATTCACAACCCAATGGTTGCTACTCTAAAATCCCGCGATCCTTGACTGTGTACAAAGGGGCAATCTACTATAGATTCTCCTCCTCGTTGGAGGTAGGAGACAACGATCATAAAAACCGAGAGACAAAACTCACCTCATTACGATGAAAACTCCAATTATAAATTAAACTGAATAAGAAACAAACTAATACTGTCGACGAATATGAATCTGAGATGAAGAGCTTGTCATCAGCGTATTGGCATCGTAGTGTCATCGTCGAAGCATAGCGTTGTTGGAGCACTTGGGAGCAAAGAATTAATGATCTTTGGGTTCAAGTCTTCCCCTCCTTTTATAGACTTGTGCCTTGGAATAAGTCTAGATCCAGATTCTCAATTTGTGGAACTTATCACGAGGTGGCACCTTATCTTATCGTGAAGTGGCGATGTCAAACGTTATCCTTTTTTACCTTGCGTATTTGGCTGATTTATCGCCATCAATCGACTGACATCAGTCGACTGCCAATATCCAACAATCGACTATCATTCTAGTCACTTCCCTGCATCAAAGAGTTAGCATAGAATACGGTAAATATGACAGTTCCTTACCGTCCGATCTCAACCTAGACCTTCCACTGGAAGTCTTAGTCGGATTACCACCTACGATTATCCCCATACAGAGGACACAACCTTACCACTACTCCCGTGCTTACCTTTGGTCCTTTATGACTTGACACTTTGCTTCCGATCTTACACCTAGGTTCTTTGACTCCCATGAAGTTCTCCTAGTGTCGCCCGACCACCACGGTTTCTCGACTCAAGATTCTCCGGGTGTCGCTGACCTTCAGCTAAGCTTAAACACTTCCTGCACACTTAGTTCAGCTCATGAGATGACAATAAGACCTTAACTTTGACTCTTTACCATAATCAAAATCTAGGTTCGATTATCTGGTGCCCCTGCACCAACAAAATATATTTTAAGAAAATTGTGTCAAACATAGGTTTCTACATCTCTATTCACTCGACTGCTCAAGAGACTCGGTAGCTCGACTACTTGGGCAACTCGACAACTCAACCACTCGAGTGACTCGGACGACTCAGCTAGCTCAACCATTCAACCAGCTCGAGTACTCAACACTCGGCCAACTCAATCATTCAGTTAGCTCGGCACTTCAACACTTAGTAACTCAGCTAGCTCAGTCACTTATCCATCTTGGGTATTAAGCCAATTTGGGTACTCAATCAGCTCAGTCACCCCGTCAGCTCGACACTCTGTAACTCATTTAGTTCAGGTATTATGTCAGCTCGGGTACTCAACACTCAACAACTCAAATAGCTCAACACTTAGTAATTCGGTCACTCAGCCAAGAAGGGTGTCATCTTAAGATAAATCTGAATTTATTTTCAATAAATATTTAAACTCAAATTATCTTTATAACTCCGATAAATAATTTTCAAAATTAAATCAACTAACTATCACATGACCATTGTTGCTTTAATAAAATCATAGTAACCCTTAGGTATATTGTGTTTCGCCATTAATTAGTACAATATTTTCAAGTCGTTTCAGGATGAATAAAGGTTCTAGTCCACCTCAAAGACAAAGAAAAAAAATTGTACTATTTCTATTTCTTAGTTCTAGCAAAAAGCGATTATGTTCGCTCCCAGCACTCCTCACCATCGGTCCTTTAGTGATGGTGAAGAGAGGTAAATCTTGGGGTTGGGGGCTATGTCCTTCGACCTGTTGATCAAAAACAGTGGAGGACTTTTGAGCTCGGATGAGGATTTTAGATCTCATACTGAGAATTGACCCTTGCCCATTCTAGCAACATATGCATTGCTCTAGCCAATAGATCATCCCGAGGGGGCATTTCTTATTCCTTAGTAGTTGAACCAATGATGTGTAATATGATATGCGTTGGAACTAGTATGACTTGTGTTGTTGGCACGATGATAAAATTTGTGTCAAATTCTAGAAAGGCTCAATACAATGTAGTTGTGCTTATGTTTTAGAGATTTATGGCCCATCTTGAAGTAGTGCATGGATTCATGTGTTGTAGATGAAATAGATGACTAGAAGTGTACTTCAGCACATTTGCCCACCTTTCCAAGGGGCATATTATGATAGGGGGTGATTAAGTAAAAATTGTTGGAATCATATGGTATCTGCAGGCTATGTCATACACAACTCTAATACCACTGTTGGTGCACCATGGCATTCAAATGCTATGTCATACATAGTTCGGACACCATGGTTGATGCATGCAAATCTAGCATTTGTGTGTTGCGTTTATACACTCCTATGTGCAGCGAAAATTAAATTTTATTTATGATTTAACACTTAAATCAAAGGAGTGTTCATATGGATTTTCTAAACAAACATAGGCATAATCTTTTATCTAAACATGCAATACTATCTAACCCATCAAATAAGATCTTAAATGCATGACAAAGATAAATTATCATGTGATTGAACATTTAATGTCAATCTAATCATTTTATTTAGAAATGTTAAACTATCTAGAACTAACATGCTAGATCATTTAAGTACAGTCTAAATAAAACTATTATAATATGTATCAATATACATATATGAAACAATTTCATAAGTAAAGATTCATACCTTCCAAACTATCTTTGGTTGAGGATTTAGATCTTGTACTTCCTCCGTGTTTCTTTCGTCTAATCCAGTCCATGATCGGAAACCCTTTTCCAACGTATGACCGCACTAGAGATCAAGTGTCATTTATCATCAAGACAATCAAGGTGTATTCATCAACCACGAGGGATATGTTGCCTAATCTTCCCTTTACAAGGGACTACCCAAAATCCCTCAACAAGGGGCTTTCCTTACAAAAACTTTGCAAGGTTATGGGAGGCAACAATAAGAAGAAAAGTGATAACAAGAAGATAAACCCTTCTTGATGGAAGCAAGAAAGAAGGTCTCTTATCTTCTTCTTGGATAGGAAGAAGAACACCTTTCTTCTTCAAAATCCAACCGCCAAAGAAGAGGAAAAAAAAGAAAGAGGAATTGTGAAGAAGACTCCTTACTCTTTTCTTCCAAAGCCTCTCTTCTTGCTCCTTTTTATAGGAACTTTGCAAGAAGTAACTCCCATCTTCTCCTTTATGAAATGGTTTGGCATATTAAGGATCATAAAGAAAAGGTGGCTGCCCATAACTCTTAAGAAGAGGAAGAGACTTGGAAGTAACTCCTAAGGTGTCTTTTCATCTTCACATTCCACTATCTTCTCATTCAAGCTTTTTGCCCTCATCATGATGAGCTTGTCATGGGCTTGTGAGTTATAAGCTCATTACCTTTCTCCCATCTTGATCTATTAGATTTTATAATTTTTCTAGAACCCAATAATGAGGTCCATTAACGATCCAATTATCATTAACATGATAAACACATTTGCTCACTGCAAATCCTATTTGTAGACCATGTGTGGAAGATTTTCACTCTTCTTGTTTTTATTCATTCATAAATTCTTTTATGAATTATAACATTTGATCGTATCAAATTTTATTTATCAATACACCATTTGATTGCATCAAACTTTATCTCCTTTAATTTGACTTTCTCAATGGGAAATAGGAAAACCAATATTTGTGTGACCCTCAATGGTTCAGGAATACAGATAGTCGTGGATTCACAACTCTTTGTGATTCAGGACTATACTTGTCCTTTATTCGGGCATACCCTTAATAGCCCCATCATATGATCAACTCTTTGATTATATGACATCATAACTAATTCTGATTAGCAACCAATGAATCATGGTAAGAGTGTCTAGCAGCATCACCCAATGACTCCCTATGTATCACTAAATAGTACCTACAAGAATCAGTCGATTATAGTTAATGTATAGTCCGGTCCCTTAAACTCATATATCCTGGTCAAATCTATAACCATTGGTACACCGAGAGTTGTATATTGATTTGATAATCATGTGATGTATCCTATAGTGACATCGCATGTGCAACTAGGAAACTCCTTTCCTAAAGCACATTTAATAGCTTTGATCAAAGACTTCATTCGCTTTAGAATAATATATTATATAGGATATCCACACTCATGGGTGTGTAATGAATCCCCGACTACAATGCGCTGACTTATGTTTCGTTATTGCACTCAATCTCACCACCTGATGACCACAATAGAATCAGTAAATGAGTCAAATTACAACCCCAACATATAAAGTCTCAATGTTGTCCCAGGTAATACGGACAACTAGAGTACAACCACAACCAAGGACTTATCCACTCAATAAATGATAACCACTTAGAAAGTCTGAGTGAGGGTAGTTCAATGAACTCATCACATGAACACTCATCTGTATGCTTGAACATCTCTATGTCATTACTAATGAAATGTGATACACTACATTACAGATGTTAGTCTCTAGCTCGAGTAGACATTTATCCTTATTTATTGGTGGCCCAATTGACTAAGAACAGATTTAGAATATACAGTAAATATTGATATATTTCATGATGATCATCATATGTACCACCACATCTCACTATGGTATGTTCAAGGACTTTATCTATGCATCTAGCATGGGTATCAAGATAAAGTAAATGTCACATTTATTTAGATTATATTAAAATAAAATATGTTTGTACATACAAGAGTCAACAAAATCATAGCCAACAATTGACTTGTAGAGCACCTACTCTAACAAAAATACCATCTATTGTGGAGCATATTCTAATTATATTTCATTAGATCATACACTTGATCATGAAGTAAAATTATAATTTTAGAAAATCCACTTGGGCATGAATCTAATAATAGACTTGTTGACAAATATATGATACATTAAGAGAGACAAAAAAAGCTAACTAGACAATTGTATATAAAATATTGTTGATTGATGACTTATCTCTTATGTTAAGGGAAAGATTTGTAGGAAAATTTATTGGAAAAGTAAATTCACAATGGATGAAAAATTGATTTCAATATGAACAAGAGTTTAGTTCTACGTTGAGAGTTTCGTTATAATAAAACTAGTTTATAGAAAATTACAACTTTAGATGTTATTAATATATATAAATGAGAGACTCTCTTTCATACATGCTTTTATAAGGATACAAATTTAGGGCTCATATTGACCAATTCAGTTACCTCTTGTGTGAGTGTGCTTGTGCACATTGAATGTTAAATCGATAAAAAAAAACTGCTCAAGTAATTCATCGACGGAGTTAATAGCCACAAATTGGTAGAGTTAATGACTAAGTTCTGAGCCTATAAAAGAAGATTCTTTCTTTGAACTGTAGATATTGAATAATCAAATCATCCATTAGCAAGCAATTTCTCCTTCACGATCCTTCTATTATGCCCACCTCCTTTCTTTTGCTTGCTTTATCGGTTATATCATTCGAGTACACATTAGTACGCCGCAAACAACTAGTATTTATTGCTAATGTGATTGAGTCATTGTATTATAGAAAATAAACGCTCTTTAAAATAAATCTGTTTTAAGAAAATTATGTCAAATATAGAACTTAATATTTAGTTTTTGACCTCTTGACTCGGTCTTCAAACCTCCTAATTACCAATCAATTCATGCTTCGACCTCTCGAGTCATCTAGCCACTCAACCGAGCTTTCCTACTTAGTATTGTCTCTCAAGCTGATTGACTCAACTGTCTTCAAAGTCGCTCAACACCATTCAATCTCCCAAAATTACAAGTCTTCTGAACTCTCAACTCGACCTCCTAAGCTATATGCCTCTTGACTTGGTCTCTCGACTCAAACACTCGAGTTGTTCAATGGCTTAGTCTCACAAGCATTCAACATTTGAGCCCTTTGACTCGGCTTAGTGATCCATGAACCCTATATTTAGTTTTGTCTCCTATGCATCTCCACCCGGCTCACAGTGTTCAATTTTTGAATTAAGTATGTTATTTGTAGTTTTATTATTGCCCGGCTCCAATATGATTTTCAGCTCTAATGCGAAGGTTGGTCCTACTTAGTTATTGTAGTAGAATTTGTAAACATCGTACTATGCCTTTTAGTAAAATGTTGAGGTACCTCTTTTATTCTCTCCATTATATTGTATCTTGCTATATCTAAAAATTTACTCTAGAGTAGTAGACTAATAAAATTCGTGTATCATTTTCCTATCATGTTTTATCTTTATTTGCGAAAAGTTTTTTTTTAAGTAATTCAATGGTATTTTTAGTGTAATTAATTCTCGATTCGTCCTAAATGATATGCTAGTTTTATTAATCTATTTCATATTTGCTATATTGGTCAGTTAAGATACATTGATTGCACAATTGAGTAACCAAACAAACTAGAGTGGCTCATAATTTCGAATAAATATATTACAATTAAAATATTCTCAGTATAGTCGGAGACGGCCTGATTTTACCTTCGATCGATAGACCCATGGTCGTAATTAAATTAATATACAAAAACTTTCAAATTAAAGCGGCCAAAGAAGAAGAATTAATTATCCTTTGGTACCTGATGCTGACCGCTATGAAGTGAGTAGGAATCTACATGCATCAGATTACTAGAATCAATCATGCATCTCCTCCATGATAGGTTGAATTGCTTCCATGAAGTAGGGATTATCCCTTCATTAGATATGCATGCGATGACCAGTATGGCACGAGCCAACCAACGTCACTTAACTTCCCCAACCAATCCCTTCATCCAAACTTAAATTTAGCCAGAATTAAAGCATCAAGAGAAAAGGACATGCATCGAACACATAACTGGCACCTTCAAGTGATTAAACTAAGGCGCATGGCTCGGAGCCCTCATAGTTATAGCGGCAATTTATCAAATTGTTAGATCGATTTGAGCACTAGATGAGGGGGTAAATAGTGATAGAGAAATTTTTTAAATCGTTCGTGAAATAAAGCAAACTACGAAGAGTAAAGCACAGCGGAATGTAAGTACACAAAAGAATTTTTACTTGGTTCACAGTCTTTCGGTTGCTAATCCAAGACCCTAGTAGTCCGAGACACGCACGGAGGGCAAAAGCACTAAAATAGTCTCCTCCTCGTCGGAGGTAGGAGACAAGCAATTACAAATAAAAAGATCAAGGTATAGGAACACTCCCCCTCTCCTTGTTACGATAAAAGCTTAAAAAAAAGGACAATTTAAGACTGAACAATTAAACTAAAAGTTACCGACAACTTTAAAGTATTTGAAAATTGGAGCTCGAGTCATTGTTTCTGCAGCGTTTTGTCGTCGGAATGTCGTAGCGTATCGGAAGCACTTGGAGGCTTTTTGAATGATGGAAGAGGGGTGGAGAACCCCTACTTTTATAGCCTTGTGAAACCCTAATCGTTGAGATGAGATTTCATGAGGTGATGCCACCTAGCCCTTGAAAAATGATGATAAGCTTTGACTCTCCTCGAGGCTGATCCTTGACCAAAGAATGATCGATCAACCCTATCACGATCATCAAGGCATCATCGATCGATACAAGTCATCGATCGATGGTAGGGTTTCCAACTGCAATGAAGAGTTAGCTCGAAAATGCAGTTAGTATAAGTAAGCTTGATGGTCATTTACCATCCGATCTCGACTTAGATCTTCCATGGGAAGTCTTGGTCGGATCGACGCCTAAGGATGTCCTCATACGGAGGACACGTCCTTACTTACACTCACTCACACGAGCTTACCTCAGCTTTTACCTTTGAAGCTTCGCTTCTGGTCTTCACCTGAGTTCTTCGGCTCCCTCCGAAGTCCTCCCGGTGTCGCCCGACCACCACGGTTCCCTCCGGGTGTCGCTGACCTTCAGCTTTAGCTTAGCAATTCTGCACACTTGATTCAGTTCGTGAGACAACAAATGAGCTTAACTTTGTATCGTTTGCTATAATCAAAATCTAGGTTCGACTTAGGTGCTTATCTGCACCAACAATCTCCCCTTTGATCTATGGCAAATCCGGCATACAAAGTTAAGTAAATGATTTGAAGTGCATTAAATGAATGACAAGCATAAGACATGAATGAGTTTGAAGTGCATGAATGACAAGAATAAAATATGAAGAAATGAGTATACTTAAATTAGCAAATTAAGTAAGAGTAAGAAAAATCTTTTTCAAGTGCTCTCCTTTGAGGAATCCTCCTCCTTGACCGAGGGTGAGTACTTGAAAAAGAATCTTGACCCTCCCTCTTGATGTGTGCTACTTTAAAAAGAACTTAAGTAATCGAAATTACTTAATATTGACCTTAGTGTTTAAAGTAGGTTTTAAGTTAAGGGATAAAATAGGTTTTAAGTTAAGGTACAAAAAAAAATGATCCCTTAACTTTGGCCTTTTCTCCCCCTTTTGCCATAAATCGGAAAGAACGGGGGAATTGAAAAACATAGTTCGAAAAATAAGTTTGAAGTCCAAGCATATTCCAAATAAATTTTAAAAATAGTAACTTGAACATAAACTCATCTATTTGGATGTTCAACTCTTATTTGACTCGATTGATATGAGAGATCAATAAGTCCTGGTTAGAGTTGGTTAATTTATGTAATTATACTTCATGGTTCATGTTGATACACTAAATCTACATCTGGAACCAGGAGTAAGGTCCTAACATTTCACGCCCATCTACGTGGCCAAGTATACAAACACATTAGTCTTATGTGTTGTGAGATGTAATGGCTCCTTAAATCTATAGGTGCATAATATCTAGGGTAAACCCTAAGCTAGCTCCATTAACATGAAATAGTAAATAATAGAGTATATAATATAATAAGAAAAATGCAAGTTCGACTCTATTACACACATGCCTAATTTTCGTCTAAGTAGACTAAATTTGGCTTCGGGTAGCGGCTTGGTAAAAAGATCGAGTAGGTTAGACTTGGATTCCACATATTCAGTGGAATGGTTCCATTAGCTACATGTTCTCGAATGAAGTGGTGTTTAACTTCTATATGTTTGGTCCTAGAGTGGCATATGATATTTTTGGTTAAATTGATTGAGCTAATATTATCTATGTGAGTTTTAATATTGTTGAAGTTTAAGTTAAAGTTTTGGAGAGTGTGCTTCATCCAAAGAAGATAAGCTACACACTCACCCATTGCGACGTATTCAGCTTCGGTGGTAGACAAGGCAACGCAGTGTTGCTTCCTACTGCACTAACTCACTAGACTCGAGCCAAGAAGTTGACAACAACCACTCGTGCTCTTTCTATCGAGTTTACTACCGGCATAGTCTGAGTCGGAGTAGCCGATTAGTTCGAACTCGGTAGATCTAGGGTACCAAATACCTACACTTAGTGCGCCCTTTAGATATCTAAGAATACGCTTGACTAGGGTTAGGTGAGACTCCTTGGCATAGGTTTGAAATCTTGCGCACATACTTACTGTGAATAAAATGTCAGGTCGACTCACAGTAAAGTATAGAAGATTCCCTATCGCACTCTTATAGTATTTTAGGTCGATGGGCTTTCCTTCTAAGTCTTCTCCTATATTGACATTAGTTGCCATGGGTGTATTGATGACTTTAGCATCTTGCATTCCAAAACGTTTAATTAGTTTCCTAATATATTTTTATTGATGTAGATATATTTCATCCTTAGTTTGTTTAATTTGTAGCCCTAGAAAGAAACTCAATTCACCAATTAAATTCATTTCAAATTCACTTTCCATAAGTGAAATGAACTCGTTTAGTAGGGTTGAATTGGTTGTTCCAAAAATGATATCGTCTACATAGATTTGGGCTATAAAAATTTCCTTACCTACGGTTTTTACGAAAAGGGTTGGATCGACTAGGACTTGATTAAACCCTTTTGACTTAAGATAAATTGAAAGTCTCTTGTACCAAGCTCGAGGAGCTTGTTTGAGTACATAAAGAGATTTCTTTAGTTTAAGGACATGGTCGGGTTTATCTAGGCTTTCAAATCCTGGGGGTTGACTAACGTACACCTCTTCCTTAATTAGTCCATTTAAAAACACTGACTTGACATCCATTTGAAACAATTTAAATCCTCGATGTACAGCGTATGCCAATAACATTCGAATGGATTCTAGTCTAGCCACAGGGGCGTAGGTTTCATCGTAATCTAACCCCTCTACTTGACTAAACCCTTTCGCGACCAATCTCGCTTTGTTTCTAACTACTTCACCTTTGTCATCAAGTTTGTTTCGGAAAACCGACCTTGTTCCAATAATTGATTTATCTTGAGGTGGTGGTACTAATTCTCAAACTTCGTTCCTAGTAAATTGAGCTAGCTCTTCTTGCATTGCAATAATCCAATCGCGATCAAGAAGAGCTTGTTCAATGGTTTTGGGTTCGATTTTCGAAATCAAGGAGATTTGACTAAGATTTCTATATGATGATCTAGTTCGAACCCTAGGCTAGGATCACCTATCACTTGATCAATAGGATGATTCATTTGAATCCTAATTTGACTTGGGTTAGGGTCACCTATCACTTGGTCGATGGGATGACTCGTTGGACTTGGGTTAGGATTAATACTAGACTTGATCTCAAGGTCGGAGTCGAGTCTAGTATGAATTGGTTCGCTAGTTGGTGTAGCTATGGATTTTGTAGGTTTGTGTGCTTCATCGAACACTACATTAATGGTCTCTTCAACTCTAAGGGGGTCATGGTTATACACCCTATAGGCTCTACTTGTAGTCGAGTATCCTAAGAAGATTTCGGTAGAGGTTTTGGAGGTGAACTTTCCTAGGTAGTCCTTAATGTTCAAGATATGTACCTTACATCCAAATACCCTAAAGTACTTGATGTTAGGTACTTTGTCGTGATAGATTTCGTACGAGGTCTTAAGGTGCCTCTTTACCATAAGAATTCTATTTTAGACATAACAAGTCGTACTAACGGCTTATGCCCCGAACCTATCGGGTAGGTTGTATTCATTAAACATGATCCTAGCGGCTTCTTGTAAGGTTCGATTTTTCCGCTCGACTAGGCCATTTTGTTATGGGGTTCTAGGACATGAGAATTCATGGTGGTATTCATTTAGATTACAAAAATCTGTGAACCTATGGTTCTCAAATTCACCACCATGATCGCTTCTAAGTCTTTTAATTTTAAGGTTCTTTTGGTTTTTGATTAATTTAAACAAACTGATTAGTTGATCTAGGGTATCACTCTTGTATTTGATGAATCTAACCCAAGTAAATCTAGAATAGTTTGTTGGATAGAGTGGATCGCTAGAGGGGGGGTGAATAGCGATAAACACTTTTTCTTTTAAATCGTTCGGTAGACAATTAAATGAAGCGGAAATGTAAATAAAAACTAAATTAGACAAATAGTTTTTTTACTTGGTCCGTAGCCTTCGGCCACTACTCCAAGGCCCTAACGATCCTAGACCGTGTACGGAGGGCAATTCACTAAAACACTCCTCCTCGTTGGAGGTAGGAGTTTTACGATTACAAAAACCTTCGAAGCAAAAGATAGAGAGACAACCCCTCTCTTCTATTAAAATAAAATGCAACGGTAGAAAGCCTCGATTAACAAACGAATTGCAAGATTAAGATAAATGACAAACTAAGATTATACCAACAACTCGAAGATAGGACTTAAACTAGGGTTGTTGGCAGCACTTCGTTGTTGTAGAGTCGTCGGAGAGTCGCAGCGTTGCAGAGGCTTTTGAGCACTTAGAATTGATGAGAAAACCCTAGGTTAGGACCTCCTTTTATAGCCTTTGAGCCCCTTTTCGAGAGGAACCCTAGCCAATCACAATTGAGCACCAATCTCCTTGAAATGGGGTGAGAAGCCTTGACTCCTCGAATCTGATCATTGACCATCAGTCGACTGATGGCCATCATCGGGCCGATCGGTGATGGCGACATCGATCAGTGCCGACCTCCGGCGATTGGTGATTGTGTGATCGAGTCCTCCAAGCCGATCGTGATGATGGTCTAGGTCGAGTCCTCCAAGCTGGTAGTCAAAGTTAGCTCAACAAAAACATAATTTCGACGGTCGTCGACCGTCCGATCTCGACCTAGACCATCTATAGGATGTCTTTGGTCGGATCTACGCTTAAGATCATCCCCGTAACGAGGATACGACCTCACTTACGCTCGCACACACGAGCTTACCTCGATACTTACGTGTTGCTTTTGCTTCCGGCCTTCCACTCGATTCCTTCGGCTCCCTCCGAAGTCACTCGAGTGTCGCCCGACCACCGCGGCTTCCTCCGGATGTCGCTAGCCTTGACTCCCACCTATAGCAATCTTCAGACACTCGATTCAAATTCGTGAGATAACGACATGAGCTTAACTTTGTATTGTTTGCTATAATCAAAACTCAGGTTCGACTTAGGTGCCTACTGCACCAACATAGTTGTCAATTATTACCAAGCAAAATTGACTTCCATTAAGTGACTTGGCTCCATGAGAATCGAATAGATCCAAATGAATGAGCTCAAGTACACTTTTGGTTCATTCTTGATTAGTTAGTTGATATTGTGTCCTAGATTGTTTACCTTGTCGACAAGCATTACAAATTCTATTGTCTAAATTGTTAAGGTTGGGCAAACCTCTGACTAAGCCACTCTGACTCATCTTGTGAATGAGTCTTAGGTGCGAGTGACTGAGTCGTCGGTGCCACAACCAGAATTCCTCTTGTTGTGTCATAAGACACTTGGTTGAGGAGTTTGGTAAGTTTATTGTGTAGATGTTGTTATTCCTATTTTCTTTAAGTATTATTTTAGAGGTTTCATTTGTTTTAATTAAGCATTCATTTTCTAGGAATATAATCTTATAGTTGTTATCACACAATTGACTTACACTAAGTAAATTATATTAAAAATCTTCAACTAATAAAACATTATGAATTGTGAAATTGGAATTTAGCTCAATATTTTGAGCTTACCGTTGTTTTCGAAAGCTACTGATCCTTGTCGTTTGAATCTAAGCTTCGAAAATTTAAGTTGGTCTTCGATCATATGTCGGGAGCACCCACTGTCCAACATCTATTGATCCTACACACAAGGTAGTTGGATCGGATATTAGAATTTAAGGGTTGGTTGAAAATTATTAGTCCTAGATCATCTCACCCATTTCTACATGATCAAACACGTTATCCTTAAGTGTCCTTGTGAGATGACTTCAATTTTACTTGATTAATTTTAATGAATTGAGACTAATCAACCTTGGGTTAGATTCGGATTTAACCCTAAGCTCATCAAGTCACCTTTTCAAGAAATTGACTTTCAGGTCGTGGCGAGGCACAGAGGCCTTCTTTGATCGGAACAACGATCACTTCCTTAGACAAAGCCAAATTTGAGAAAGTAATAACTTGATTCACCTAAGATCACTTCCTGGTCTAACTAGTTAAGGATACGGCGAGGTAGCTTCAGCTAGTTCCACTTAGTCGAGTGCACCGAGCTAGATACGCCTTATCTAACTCGGACACACAAGACTTCGCTTTCCTAGCGTACTATCATCTCGCCGCGTCCTAGTACTATGTTGTCAAGAATTGACTAGTTATTGGTCCTATCTAACCATTCTAAAATAAATAAATAAAAAAATACCAAAGCATGCAATGTCTAATTAATAGCACAAACAAATTTTGTACTAGCTCCCCCTGGACTATTGAATCAGTTCAGTCTTTCTACATAGTGGATTTGGTCCTTGGGAACCCAATACTTGTTAGATCCTAATTGAGAAATCAAAACGGTCTTAGGGACCCATGCTTGGACATGTTTTTTATTTCTACTTACAATTGACATATACGACTTGTTAGTCGTATTTGAGCTAAACCCAAGCCCGGCCTTGTTGTACATGGCCCTTTGTGATCCAAGTAAAAGGTCAAGTCCCTTGGATCCCAAAGTGAACCTTTCCAACGTATGCCTAAGATCTTCGACTTGACTTTTCAAAAATAAGTTCTCAACTTTGAGCTTTTCAACTCGAGTTGAGTCCTTCTCTTGAACTTAACTAGTCGAAGAAGTTAGGGAGACCTTGTGTTTAAGGAGTTTAACCTCCTCAACTAAGGTCTCGACCTTGGACTCGTACTTAGCTAACTTTTTAGTTAAGAATTTAATTGCATTGTATAAAGTGCTAAGTAGAGATCGACTTACCTTAAGTGACTCTTTTGAACCGGATGCGTATCCATGGCTTGTCTTGAATAGCTCATCATCGGATTCGGACTTGGACTCTTCCTCGGGTTCGGAGTCTTGTTCGGGCTCGGTCGGCTTTGCCATGAAGACGAGATCATCGTTTTCCTCCTCCGACGATTCTTCCCAAGTAGCGTTAAGTGCTTTCTTGGGTGCTTTGCCTTTTAGTTTCGGACACTCCGACTTAATGTGCCCGAACCTGTTACATTCAAAACATCTCAAATTCAAATTAGACTTAGACTTAGTTTTACCTTGATTGGCAGGTCGTTTCTGGCTCTTGATCATCTTCCGAACTAGATTTACTAGTTCAGTCTCCATCTCCGGATCGACCTCTGACTCGTACTCGTCTTCTTCTTCCTTCGGGGGTGGCTTACTTGCGGGCTTCTTCTTTGGACCTGCAAAAAGGGCTATACCTTTCTTGAGTACCGAATTAGACTGTTCGTGGAGTTCAAATTCTAAAAATAATTCATCTAACCTAATTTTTGATAAGTCCTTAGAAAGCTTGTAGACATCAACCATGGATGGCCACAAGGTAGTCCTAGGAAATGAATTCAAAACATATCTTATGAGGTCGCGATTTTTGACTTTTTGTCCGATGGCGTGCAAATTGTTGACGATGTCTTGTACACGGGCGTGTAGTTGAGTCACCATCTCATGTTCCTGCATTTTTAAATTATATAATTTATTGAAAAGAAGATTCCGTTTGCATACTTTACCTTCGTTGGTTCCTTCGTGTAGTTCCACCAACTTGGTCCACAAGTCCTCCGCACTGATAAAGGGGCTGACGCAATTGAGCGCGATTGAGCTCCTCCTTGGACAAACCGCATTGGAGGATTTGTGTCACCTTGGCGTCGGCTTCGACTTGTCTTTTTGTAGCATTGGTCCATTGGTCATAATCCAAGGATTCACCCACTTTATTAGTAGGAAGTGTGAATCTTGTTTGGATTATGATCCACATCTCGATTTAGATCTTGAGGAAGCACTCCATCTGACCCTTCCAATAGCGGAAGTCATCTCCATTGTAAAACGGAGGTCGGACGATGCTAAAACCCTCGAGATGGGTCATTGACAACAAAAAAACAAGTGAAGAGAGGAAGAAAATCTAGCAACAACAAAAACAACGAAATGTACCAAGACTTGCGTCTTGGATTAGTAGTGTGGGAGAAAATTTAAACGAACAAGAAAAAACTTCGTAAATTTAAAAAAACCTGTAAAAAAGGCTAAATTGGTGGTTTCACCAAATCTTATCACCCCCGGCTCTGATACCAATTGTTGGATCGATTTGAGTGCTAGAGGGGGGTGAATAGCCATAGAGAAACTTTTCTAATTGTTCGTGAAATAAAGCAAACTACGGAGAGTAAAGCACAGCAGAATGTAAGTACACAAAAGAGTTTTTACTTGGTTCATAGCCTTTTGGCTGCTAATCCAAGGCCCTAGTGGTCCGAGACCATGCACGAAGGACAAAAGCACTAAAATAGTCTTCTCCTCGTCGGAGGTAGGAGACAAGTGATTACAAATAAAAAGATCAAGGTAGTGGAACACTTCCCCTCTCCTTGTTACAATAAAAGCTCGAAAAAGAAGGATAATTTAAGACTGAACAATTAAACTAAAAGTTACCGATGACTTGAAAGTATTTGAAAATTGGAGCTCGAGTCGTCATTTCTGCAGCGCTTCATCATCGGAAGATCATCGGAATGTCGTAGCGTATCGAAAGCACTTGGAGGCTTTTTGAATGATGGAAGAGGGGTGGAGAACCCCTACTTTTATAGCCTTGTGAAACCCTAATCGTTTAGATGAGGTTTAATGAGGTGATGCCACCTAGCCCTTGAAAAATGGTGATAAGCTTTGACTCTCCTCGAGGTTGATCCTTGACGTGAATGATCGATCAACCCTATCGCTGGATCGCTTAAGGCATCAGTCGACTGATGGCAGGGTTTCCAGCTGCAATGAAGAGTTAGATCAAAAATGCAGTTAGTATAAGTAAGCTTGATGGTCATTTACCATCCGATCTCAACTTAGATCTTCCATGGGAAGTCTTGGTCGGATCGACGCCTAAGGATGTCCCCGTACGGAGGACACATCCTTACTTACACTCACTCACACGAGCTTACCTCAGCTTTTACCTTTGAAGTTTCGCTTCCGGTCTTCACCTGAGTTCTTCAACTCCCTCCGAAGTTCTCCCGGTGTCGCCCGACCACCACAGTTCCCTCCGGGTGTCGCTAACCTTTAGCTTAGCAATTCTGCACACTTGATTCAGCTCGTGAGACAATAAAATGAGCTTAACTTTGTATCGTTTACTATAATCAAAACTCAGGTTCGACTTAGGTTCCTACTGCACCAACACAAAAGACGCATCTCAAATTTAAAATTGCTCAAATACAGTTCTATAATTTCATATTTACCAAAGGGCATATCTCATTCCTTTTTTATCCCCTCCCGTCAAACGTGAATATTAAGCTGGCCAACAAAAAGGTGGTGCTAGGAATTATATTCCCAGGAACACAGTGGTCCTGGAATTTGAATTTCCAGTACTACATACAATATCAAGCTCACTTAGAAAAAAGGTGGTCTTGGGAATTATATTCCCAAGAACACAGTGTTCCTGAGATTTAAACTCCCAGGAACATAGTGGTCCTGAGATTTAAATTCTCAGCACCATATACAATATCAAGCTGCTCTAAAAAAAAGATGTTGCTAAAAATTATATTTCCAAGAATACAGTGGTGCTGGGATTTAAATTCCCAACACCACGTACAATATCAATTGGCCGAAAAAAAGTGATATTGAAAATTATATTCCCAAGGATATAGTGGACCTGAAATTTAAATTTCCAGCACCACATAAATATCAATCTTAGTCTTAATTGCATATTTATTTAGCGAGAGGGATAAAAAAGGAATGAAATACGTGTTTTGGTAAATATAAAATTATGTGATTATATTTGAGCAATTTCAAATTTAAAGTGCACTCTTTGATAAATTATTATAGTTATAGGAGTACTAATATATGCTATTTTTTTTTATTGAGACAAGAAGAGTGTAGCTCGGATGAAGTATTAAATAGCTAACGTGCAAACACCATTTCTTTCTCGAAGTTAATATTCCATTGTAGAGATCTACGACCTCTTTTGTATCCATGGAGTTTTAGCCTGAATTAATGCGTTTGCTACGTACATTATATTAATTCCAGACAGATCGTGTGTGAGTATATATATATATATATATATATAAAAGGTTGTTCTCCTGTGCACCTTCCTTCTGTGCTCCCATGAGCGTCTGCATTGTGGCCTTCGACGTCACCCGTTAACGAAGCATCGTATAGCTACGTTCGCGACTTTTTTTTCCTCCCCGCGTCTCTCCATCGAACATAGAACCTAGATTTTCCTGCTTTCTCGTCGCCCCGTCTTCTTCCTCGACTCTTCTACGTCGACTCTTTTGCATCGACTCTTCTCGTCGTTGCCATCGCGCCCCTCTTCGCCTCCTTCCACGATCGATTTTCTGCCATTGGGGAGCAAGGACGCTATCGTTGTGACTCATTTTCTACCATTGGGGAGCAAGGAAGCTGCCGGCACTGGCTTCCGCGACTCATTTTCTGTCGTTGCAGAAGATTTCGCGATGAAGTTATCTCCAGATTCCTTTCCCTCCACGTCCCGTGAACCCTCCTTCACAAGTGTTGTATATTTTAATCTATCAATCTACTGTATGTTGGGAGTATGGGGAATACAATCAAAGTCCCACATTGGTAAGACATGGAAAAGATCATGTGCTTATAAGAAAAAAGATATCTCCATTGGATGAGGCCTTTTGGGTAAAGCCCAAAAATAAAACCATGAGGGCTTAGACCCAAAGTGGACAATATCATACCATTGTGGAGATATGTGGAGCTTATAAGCACTAACAATTGGTATCAGAGCCATGGTCCATGTCAAGCCATGAACCTCGAACGAAGGAAGTTGAGCTCCCACGTCCGGATCAAGAGAACCAGACATCAGGAAGGAAGTCTAGTTGGGTCGGGGGGACCGAACAACTGACAGGAAGTCCTGGTGGGTTGAAGATCGGACATCAAGCAGAGAAAATCCTTCGAGGAGGGATAGGCTTGAGGGGGGGCCCAATGTGGTCCTTCGTTTGAGGGGGGGATTGTTGGGAGTATGGGGAATACAATCAAAGTCCCACATTGGTAAGACATGGAAAAGATCATGTGCTTATAAGAAAAAAGATATCTCCATTGGATGAGGCCTTTTGGGTAAAGCCCAAAAATAAAACCATGAGGGCTTAGACCCAAAGTGGACAATATCATACCATTGTGGAGATATGTGGAGCTTATAAGCACTAACACTGTAGTATCTCTAATTCCAAATGCTTAACACATGTTTATTCGATATTGTGTTTTGTGCCTTTATATCATAAAAAATCTCACGATCTTTCTTGATTGTTGTTTCTTGCTAAGTATGATATTTCATTGCATTTGCAATGGTTTTAAACCTGGCACTTTGTTGTAGCAATTTTGCATTGTTCTCATTCTATACTAAGTTTGTGAGTGAAGTCTTATTTTTTGCTCAACTTTTAAACGACCATATGACATGTTTTGCATACTGTGTCTTGTGTTCAGCAAGAAAATACAATCATGTATATTTCAATCTATCAATCTACTGTAGTATCTCTAATTCCAAATGCATAACACATGTTTTCTCTGATTCTAAGTTTGGAATTTTAATCTAGACTTCGGGGATCGCTTCCACCATGCTTACCTCGCTGACAATGGAGAGAACTGACGGTGTTGATCAGCTATACATTTCCGAAGTTGCAGATGAGCGAAAGCCAAAAATTGGTATGGAATTCTCAACACTAGATGAGGTATTTATGTTCTATAATCAATATGCACGAGAAGTCGGATTTAGTGCAAGGATGAGCAATAGTAAAAAAAAAGATGACAAATGAAGTTATTTGGAAAAAATTTGTATACTTTAAAGAAGGACATACAGATCAATTATGGTCAAATAAAACTTCAAAAGGTGATCAACTGACAAGAGAGAGAGCACGTGGTGAGGTTAGAACTGATTGTAAGTCAAACATTTCACTTGTCTAGGAACAAACTGGACTTAATTGGGTTGTCTCTAACATCATGGAAAGTCACAATCATCCACTGTCTACTCTTTCAAAGGTGCATTTGCTACGCTCACACTGTAATGTTTCAGCAGCCAAGAAATCATTGACTCAATAGTTTTCAGAGGGCAATGTGCCAACTTGTCAACAAATTCGATTACTAGAGATAGAGTATGGAGGGCCTGAGCAGATGGGTTGCACAAAGCGAGATATTAGAAACTTTGAGAGAGATCTAAGGGATGAACAAAAAGGTATTGATGTCGAAACACTGATTGAGTTATTTGTATCTAAGAAAGAAAAAAATCGTCTTTTTTCTTCGATTACATGACAAATTCAAATAACATATTTAGTAGGTGTTTTGAGCGGATCATGTATCAAGGACGACAAAGATTGTATTTGGTGATGTAGTTGTATTTGATACCACATATAACACCAACAAATATGGATTGATTTTTGCACCATTTGTAGGAGTTAATCATCATCATCAGACAATTATTTTTGGTTGTGGCTTTATAAGTGATGAGAAAACTGAGTCTTTTGTTTGGTTACTTAACAAGTTCATGGAAGCTATGCCTAGAGGTACACCAAATGTTATCATCACTGATTAGGATCCAGCTATGACAAAAGTCATTGCACAAGTTTTCCCTCAGACAGTTCATCGGTATTGTTTGTGGTACATATTGAACAAATTCTTAGATAAATTAAATTTTTTGACTTGTCATGACTACTATCAAAGCATAAAAAATGTTATTGTAAATTCTACAACACCTGATGAATTTGAGAGCTCATGGGAAGAGGTTATCAAGTGCGCTAACTTAGAGAGAAATGATTGGTTGTCATTGATTTATGAATTATGACATAAGTGAGTGCCAACATATTTTAGTCATGTAGTTTGTACTGGAATGTCAAGTAGTCAGAGATCTGAAGGATCACATGCAATTTTCAAGAGGTATGTCTAAAAAAATTTCATTGATGGATTTTATCATCCGTTTCAATAGGGCACTGCGACATCAAAGACATAATGAGTTAGTTGTTGATCATATTGATGTGAATGAGCATCCCAATATTCAGACAAACTGGCCAATGGAAACTCAAATGGTGCAGCAGTACACGAAAAACAAATGGGTAGAGTTTCAAAGCGAAATTAGTAAGAGTCATGGTTATTACATGCAATAAGTATCTATAGGAGTTGAGTTAGAGGTTTACCAGGTGATGAATTTTCAAAGTTCTTCTTCCTCCAAACCAAGGGTACTCACGCATGATAAACAGAGGGACTACATATCTTATAGCTGCAGGAAATTTGAGTTTGAGGGCATTACATGAAGGCATATGTTAGCTTTTTTTCGTATCAAACAAGTGTTTCTTTCGATCAATATATAATCAAACGATGGACACGAGATGCAAAGGTTGGAGCAATATGTGCTTTGGGGAGCAAAGTTTCATCGATGATCCAAAAAAATTGATGCCAAGACATTCGAGGTTATCCTATAAAGCTTCATTAATCATTGATGATGCATCTTTGACTGATGAGGGGACAAAATTTTGGATGAACAATTCGATTGTATTCATAGCAAAATTAAAGAGATGAACATTAGCAAAGCATGCGGCAATGAAAGTCAAAGGAAAAAATCCATGGATAGACCTTTTGGTATTATTGATCCTACTTCTATAAGAACAAAGGGATGTGGGAAGAGAATCAAATCATCAAAGGAGAAGTCTACCTCAAAGTCTAGGCTATGTCGTGGATGCAGACATCGAGGTGCATCACACGACAAACGTAACTGTCCAATTTTTCAACAAGGGTAAGTATTGATTAATTCTTTATTTGTATGATAATTTTATTTACAAAATGATTAGTTTATTTAATTATTGTAAATATGATAATGTGTTGATTGCTAGATCAACTGTAGATATTCATCATAACAGCGACGACGATACATATGAAGAAGATTTGACATATACAACTGGTGGTATAAAAGTTTCATTGCCTCAAATTATAATGTTTTGTTGATTGATTGAAAAATTGATGTTTACAGTGTTTTTTATTGTTGCAGGTTTTAATAACATGCGCTAGGATAATTAAGAATTTAGCAAACAACGAATCACACTGTAAGTAAATTTTCATGCACATGATCAGCATCTTCATTACTGGAACAAGTAGCAAGAGAGGAGAGAAATTTTATCAAGACTAATCATATTTCTAAATTTGAGTTATCAAATAACAGAATTTGGAGTCATAGTACAAACTTTTTGGATGTGTAGTACACTGAGGATTCTCACCAGACCAGGGCATTATTATGCTTACACTAAGGTAGCAACTTGTTAAATTGCATATTCAATCTTTGACATTCTATTAAATGTGTATTAGTGATAGCTTGATTTATTCATGTTTTATTTTATTTACCTTAACAGGAAGCTTCTGGTTGATAGTTACGTTGTAATGATGCCAAAGTTTCAATTTCAAGCTCACGAGAAGTTTTGCCTAAGAAGGTTTACATGCTTTTTTATATACACACTAATTGTACTCTAAAGTCAAACAAAGTGGTTATCTTGCAATGGATTCAAACTTTCTGTTGTAAATGAACTATTTTCAGAATCTAGTACAAAGTCTCCTTGTGTTTGACTCAAACAATAATGCTATTCCAGTAGCTTGAATCATTGCCCCAAACTTGATGAATAAATGTTTTGAGAGAGAGGTCCAAGCTATGGTGTCAAAACGCCTTGGAGAAGCATTGTCCAGTATTTGCAGAGGACATGGTGGCATGGATCTTTTTGAAGCATTCATAGAAGATTTTGTTGATTGCCGAGAATTCATGGACTACTTTAGGGCAACTTGGCTTCCTAGACTTGGTTGGTGCTAATTTGATCAGAAATATCAATTAGAATCTTCATGTTTCTTATCTGATCTTTCTCTCTTTCAAAATAACAAGTGCATGGATTGCTGCTTTAAAATCTCTTCCATTGGCTAGTTCAGAAGCTTCAACAGCTATTGAATCATATCATCACCTACCGAAGCTCAAACTCCTAAATGAGTTGGACTCGAGTGTTTACCAGCATGCAGATTGGTTGGTAGATAAGTTGGGCACCAAATTACATTCATACTACTGGCTGGATAAATATTCTCAGAAAGAAAGTTTTGCCCACTACTGGAAAGATGAATGGAGAAGTGAATTCACATCTTGGCAGCAGGCACTTAGAATTCTTGATTCTGATATTTTCATTGATGGCACATGTGCCAAAGTAGTGAATCAACAAAACCGAGAGAAGTTGCATGAAGTATGCAATCCTGGTTCTGAGTTTGTGATATGTGATTGTGATTGGTCTAGAATGGGAAACCTCTTTGAGCATGCTATCAAGACAACTTAGCATCACTTTCTATACAATAATGGAATACGTAGTGTTGTTTCTCGCAAGTGGGCTTCAGGTTGTTTATATCTGATGCCTTTTCGATAAATCAATGGTGTATAACAGGGTCTAGATTTCAAAAAGCAAGGTGGAAATGAAGATGCGGTTCATGTATTATGCTTTAGCATCTTTTATATTTCACTTCAACTAGTAAATGTTTGTTTTTGTTGCAAGGATTTCCTTTGTCAAAGGTTTTGAGGCCGATGGTGATCTTTATTTGTAATTCGATTGTAAAAGGATAAATTATGGGAGGGTAAACTTTGTTTTGTTAAATTAAGGTTAAAATGATTAAATATTTTAGTACGTCGAACAAAGCATAAAATCATTCGTGATAGTTGATCCAGAAGGATAACTATTTGATTTCCTATTAATTCTCTAATTGTGTTTCTTCATAAAAATATATTAGTTTACTTTTCTTGTGTTGTGTTTACCTTTACAGAAGAGAAAAAAATATAGTTTTTAAAGGGTTTTCTCTCCTTTTCTTGATAGATTCTTGGTATGATCTTCCCATCGCATGACCTACAATAACCAACATTTCATTGTTGTTACTTACAAACATAATAGATGCGTAAGGACTCGAGATAGTAGAAAAAAAACCACCCTTTACAAACAAGGACGATTTTTTCTACAACCCAAAATACAAAGATCACTTTCATTTTTTTTTCCCACAATGGAGTTTTTCGGAAACAAAGAAGATTAAAGATGAAACGAGCAGGACTAACTGAAAGGGTAGTAAGAAGAAGTTTTTTTGTTTTTCTGACGGCTAGAAAAAACAATTCTCGCAAACTGAAATCTAACACGGCGAACAACTTAGATAACAACTTAGAAACAATCCTCCATTGTTTTAAGTTGACCACATCACTTGCAACAACTTAAATAACAGAAATATTTAAATTTCAACACAACACTGGCAACAATTTAAATATAACCAGCAGTGTTTGAAGTTCAACTTAGATTACAATTTGAAACATGTCTAATCATCATCACTGATTTGTAGAGAATTCAAATGATGTTTTAAATCTTCCAATGCATCTTTCAACTTAGTTATTTTTTCAGACGACAAAAGTTTTTTCCTTGAATTTGAACTTGATAATGAGCTTGAAGCCACACATAATCTTTCTTTCTCACTTGATATAAAAGAAATGGGGACAGATTTTTTATCTAGGTATGCTTGAAAAGCTTTTTTGGCCTCCTCTCTACTTTTGAAAGATTAGTGTACAACGCCCTTAAAGCCATTAACATGATTAGAGGCTTCTACCCAAGTATCATAAATACCTGATTCACATCCAACAAAGACAACATATGTCTTTCTCTATAATAAAAAAATATTTAGAAATATTTAGATTCTTATATAAACAAAAGATTAGAATATATAATGAAATGACTTACCATTTTTTTGTATACAAAAAAAAATATTTTGCAAGTTTGCTCTAAAATTTGATAACTGAAATGTATTGATAAATCCAAAATCATCATGTGTGATGTCTTCACGGCCCTGATGAATCACAAGTTAAATACTACCACGTCCAATGATTAGATCAACTGCCTCTGCCACTACCTTGTGTCTTTCAGCCCAATTGACGAATTATTTGTTTGCAATTTAACATGATGCATACAATTTGTTTAGGCACCTATGAAGAATCACAAGTACAAAAATTACAAGTTAAAAACTAACAAAATTGTAGGGGATCGATTGGACGCTAGAGGGGGGTGAATAGCGTGTGCTCGTACCGATGATGGAATTCGATCGTGATCGCGTCTACAAATTGTGTTAGAGCAGCGAAATAATAATAATAAAAGCAATAACACAAAACACAATTACAAACACAAGGATATAATGTGGTTCGGAACCGAACGGTTCCTACTCCACGGATCGAGCTCTAAAGAGCTCTAGCGACGCCAATGCAATCACTAATCACAAATACTCCTTCTCGACACAAGTCAGAGGCGGAGAAACCTCGTACAACAATAATCTAAATGGATACAAGCAATTACAATAATGACATACAATGCAAGTAAAGAAAACTACTTTACAATTGCTCTTTGAATGTTTGATCGCTTGGTAGCTTGATATCAACTTGGAGACCCTGATTTGCAGTAGCAAATCGCCCCAAATGCTCTCAAGAAACCATCCCTTTTTCCTCCTTTACGAGCTCCTTATAAAGCTTCAATCTGTGCTGGAAAAAGTCGATCAGTCGACTGGTCGGGACCATCAGTCGACTGATGCCGCTGTTGTCGTGAGACAACGGCTAGATCCACGCTGAATAAGTCTAACGGATCCATCATCAGTCGACTGATCAAGCCATCACTTTCATCACGACAACTCGAGTGAGACTCCATTCGTGCTCGATTTCGAGCACCCCGATCGATCACAAGATCGATCATTTGCTCGACCAATCAGTCGACTGCCCACCTATGGCAGTCGACTGCTAGGGCAATTCCCGCAGTCAAATCCTAGTTGACTCAGGCCAGTCGACTGCCACATGGCACCAGTCGACTGGCACACCTCAAACATGAGGTTTTAGCCCAAGTATGGTTCCCCCATACTTGCTAGACCACCCTTAGCCTAGACCTAAGCCTTCTAGCCACCTCCATTAGCCTCACGCCTCTCGGATCCCTCCAAGTCATCCATGACTTGTTCATCTATCGCGCTAGCCTTCAGGTGTTTTCATCGGCTATGTCACGCTAACGGTGTCTACACCGCCAAGGCACATTGGACTTACGCAGCCAAGACTCCGCTTGGACTTTACGCCGTCAACCATTGGACTTATGCTGCCAAGGCTTCACCCTTGGACTTTATGCCGCCAATATTAAACCCCTTGGACTTCTCAAATGCCAAGACTCAAGATTGGACTTTCCCTTGCCAACCCATGTTGGACTTTCCATGACAAGACCCATGCTTGGACTTTCCCTTGCCAAGACCCATGCTTGGACTTTACATTGCCAAGACCCATGCTTGGACTTTCACAAATGCCAAGTGTCTCACTTAGACTTTCCATGCCAAGTACCTAAGACTTGGACTTCCCATGACAATTACATTGTCATATATTTTTGTCGAACATCAAAATATCTCTCGAGCCAAGCTCGAGTCCTAGTCAATCGTGACCTGGGCCGATTGCACCAACAATCTCCTCCTTTTTGATGTTTGACAAAAACCAAATAAACCATTTGAGTTAGACCATCTAACTCAAAAACTCCTTACCAATTATCCCAAATTGGTAATCTTAACTTTCTCCCCCTTTTTGACATACATCAAAAAGGTTATCTCTCCAAGGAGGTTAATGTCTCATATCCCAATGAGATCTTACAATCTCCCCCTTGATTCAAAAATACCTAGGATGCCTATTATCTTCCTAGTGATAAGTCTCATATCACTCAAGAGAGGCAATCCTATCCACTCTCCCAATTTCCAAATTGGGTCTCTCAAAATCCCGTCAATTTTCTCAATTGATGTCCTTTTCCCATAACTTCTTCTCTTCAAGAAGAAAACACATCCATCATCCCAAGATGGATACCTCCCCCTAAAGGCTTGCTCCCCCTTGACCATTGCATCAACAATGTCCTTGGGAAGTCCCTAAGCCAATAGAAACTCTAAACCATCAAAAATAAGGTTCTAAGTTCAAACATGAACTCTTCCACCCTTAAATTTGATACTTTGACCTAACACCTCTCCAAATCCATATCCAATGGATTTTCACCCTTTATAATGCTTCCCAAAGCATATCCTAGGGTTAGGAGTGGTTAGGGACCTTAACCGCAGCTGAACACGGACTAAACAAACCTAGTTTTCCCGAAATCAGCATTGGCAGTCGACTCCGTCAATTACCAATCGACTGCCACTCACATCAGTCGACTGCCACCAAGGGTAGTCGATTGATAACTGAAATTTCCGAATTTTAGTTATCAGAAATGAGATTCAAAAAATCATAAATAATTATACGTAATTCAAAAAATCATGAAATTTGATACGTATAATACCTATGACTAATACAATGGGTGAAAAATATTAGAAAAATATTTTACCCATAAAATACTGAAATTGATACAAAATTCAAAAGTGAAGAAAACTTCTAAGTTTTGGCTCACTTTGTATCAATCTCATCAATGGTGATTGCTATCAAAAGATAGACTTCACCAAGGTTTTTTAAAATGATTTAAAAATGCTTTCAAAACCTTATTTTGGATCATATTCCTTGGGCTCAATGTACATGACTTGTACACAAACTTTCCCAATGATCCACCCTCATATAAGATGAGTTTGAGTTCATCTAGATGCAAAAACTATGCACCTTGAACTTAACTCATATTCTAGCATCTCACATGTATCTAGGGTGTATAACATACACATACATGTCAATTTAAATGTGAGATGTGGGTTTTGTTCTCCCTAATCTAGGGTTTCATGTATTTTTCTAAGACAACCCTACTTGATTCCCTTATAAATGGGACTTCAAGTCATGTCAATTGTCCTTAACTCAATTTTAATCAAATGCATGAATGATTATGACATTAGTGATGATATAAATAAGCATATGCTCATAATCATGATGTCATGGCATAATATGAAATCTAAAAACACATGACATCTAATCCTTAATCCTAAACATGATCATGACATATAAATGATAAAAATTAAACATGATGTCATGACATGTTATATGGCACCCAAAGCATGGCAAATAAAATATATAGGTATAATAATACCTATGTTTTAGAATTAATTGCCATTTGATATAATTAGATTTATTTTTCCATATTACTACTAACCTCCCCAAGCATGCCAAAAACCCAAAATGGTACACTAACTTCTAAACCTAAATTGTGACAATTTGATCATTTTATCAAACTTCTCAAATAATATTGGCACATCCTAAAATCTTTTAGGATTAAAGCTCAAATGTATTTCCAAGGTAACCATAACCTTGAAAATAACCTAAAGTGCCACCTTTATCATGGTTGAGTTAACTACCTACCCAATCAAGGTTGACATACCCTAAACCCATCTAGCGTGAATCAATCACGCTCTTAGGAACCCAAAACCTATTTGAGCTCCTAGGATTAATTAGGTATTCCTTAGGGATAACCTCCCTAGATACCTTCCTAATGACCCTCATAGGCTTGGTAGCCTTGGTCATTGTGGTCTTACCTAGGTTGACTCTAGAGGTAACTCCCCTTGCAACCTTCTTAGTGGCCACCCTAGGTTTCCTTGAAACCCTAGCCACTAGGCACACATCATGGTCAACTTTAGGGATGGCTTCCCTTGTGACCTTGGCTTTTCTAGACCTAACTTGTGTTCCATAATCAAATGGAACACTATGATAAGCCACCTTAGGCTTAGGTTTGTGACCCAAACCCTTCTTGCCTTTGGTTGACTTTTGTCTTTTAGGTCTTAGGTGTTGACTTTGAGACCTAGACCCTTGACTTTGACAATTAGACCCTTGAAATTGATTTTGCATCTTATTGAGGGTCTTTTCAAGTTTTTCAAGCCTTGACCTCAAGGCTTGGTTCTCTAATTTTAATTGCCCAATTTTAGAATTTTTATTTAAACCTTGGGCATGGTTCTTTCTAGGCATATGCCTAGTCCATTTAGGGTTGAAACCTAGATGCTCTCCTATTTTCCTAATAGACTCCCTAGGTAAAACATTTCTAGGGACATTAGTCCCAAATTTCTCCTTCTTCCTAAGGTTGACTTTCTTAGCTCCTAAGCAATATTCTTTATTTATAGCATGTTCTTTTTGATAAATAGCAAGATTGCTAAAATTATTTCTAGCATGCTTTTTGACATTATTTGAATAAGGAGCTTTATTTAAAAATACCTTAGGGTTAGCTTTGGAAGCTCCCCCTACTTGTGGTGCTCCTTTTTGTCCCTTCTTCTCCCCCATAGAGCATTGACTCCGGTAGTGTCCCGATAGTCGACATTTGAAGCAAATAATGTGCTCATTGCTTTTGATGATTGTTGGGGGACCGACATCCTTAACTTTTGGTGTCGTTTGAGCTTTTCTTATTCTCTTTGGGCATTTGCTCTTGTAATGCTCACTTTCCCTACACTCAAAGCAAATTATATGATTTTTATTTAAACCTAAATTGCTTGAGTTACCTAGGGTATTTGTGGTGGTAGGTGCCGGAGTTGGAGCTTCTTCATTCCTCCCGGAGGTTGAGGCTTCTCCTTGATCTTGCTTCGGCTCCGATGTGGAAATTTTTTCCTCCCCCTCAATCCTAGAGGTGGAGGTTCCTTCTACTTCTTCCACCAATCTAGAAATTGATTCTCTATCAACTTTCGAATCCTCAAGCTCTTTAGATGATGATGTACTTGCTTGAGCTTGAGAGGGTGAGCACTCCTGTTCTTCTTGAACCGATGATGAATTTTCATGGAGCTTTACCACTTGGCTCCATAATTCCTTAGCATCCATATAATCCCCTAACATACACACAATATTGTTAGGGATCAAATCAAAAATAAACTTTACTACCTTCATGTTTTTCTCGAAGGCTTGGATTTGATCTTCACTCCATTTCTTCTTCTTGAGGAAACCACCCTTTGGTCCTTTTGGATATTCGAATCCATCCATCAAAATAGACCATTCCTCAAAATCTCTCATCATAATAAAATCTTCAATTCTCCTCTTCCAAGAATTGAAGCCTTCTCGTCCGTACAAGGTGTAGGGCACCGGTGTGTTGATGTCTCATCCTAGTTGTCCTTGGACTTCCATCTTCACTCTCTAGCGTGCTCCCTTAGTTGTTAAACTTCAAGAGCGGCCTCGCTCTGATACCACTTGTAGGGGACCGTTTGAACGCTAGAGTGAATAGCGTCGTGCTATACGTGATGGAACTCGTTCATAATTGAGTCTACAATTTTCGTTAGCGCAGCGGAAACAAATATAATAAAGCAATAACGAAAACACAAATACACAAACACAAGCATATAACATGGTTCAGAACCGAACGGTTCCTACTCCACTGATCGAGCTCTAAAGAGCTCTAGCGATGCCAATGCAATCACTAATCACAAATACTCCTTCTCGACACAAGTCGGAGGCGGAGAAACCTCGTACAAAAGATTACAACAATAATCTAAATGGATACAAGCAATTATAATAATGAAATACAATGTAAGTAAAGAAAACTACTTTACAATTGCTCTTTGAAAGCTTGATCTCTTGGTGGCTTGATATCAACTTGGAGACCCTGATTTGCAGCAGCAAATCACCCCAAATGCTCTCAAGAAACCATCCCTTTTTCCTCCTTCACGAGCTCCTTATAAAGCTCCAATCTGTGCTGGAAAAAGTCGATCAGTCGACTGGTCAGGACCATCAGTCGACTAATGCCACTGTTGTCGTGAGACAATGGCTAGATCCACGCTGGATAAGTCCAACGGATCCATCATCAGTCGATTGGTTATGACCATCAGTCAACTGATCAAGCCATCACTCATCACGACCACGCGTAGAGTGAGACTTCCATTCGTGCTCGATTTTCAGCACCGCCGATCGATCACAAGATCGCCGATCGCTGACAATCACCGATCGCCCACCTATGTCGATCGACTACTAGGCAATTCCCGCAGCCAAACCCTAGTTGACTTAAAGCGGTCCGATCGCCACATGGCACGGGGCCGATTGCACACCTCAAACATGAGGTTTTAGCCCAAGTATGGTTCCCTCATACTTGCTAGAACACCCTTAGCCTAGACCTAAGCCTTCTAGCCACCTCCATCAGCCTCACGCCTCTCGGATCCCTCCAAGTCATCCATGACTTATTCATCCATCGCGCTAGCCTTCAGGTGCTTCCATCAACTATGTCACGCTAACGGTGTCTACACCGCCAAGGCACATTGGACTTACGCTGCCAAGACTCCGCTTGGACTTTACGCCGCCAACCATTGGACTTATGTTACTAAGACTTCACCCTTGGACTCTACGCCGCCAATATCAAACCCCTTGGACTTCTCAAATGCCAAGACTCAAGCTTGGACTTTCCCTTGCCAACCCATGTTGGACTTTCCATGACAAGACCCATGCTTGGACTTTTCCTTGCCAAGACCCATGCTTGGACTTTACATTGCCAAGACCCATGCTTGAACTTTCCCAAATGCCAAGTGTCCCACTTGGACTTTCCATGCCAAGTACCTAAGACTTGGACTTTCCCATGACAATTACATTGTCATATATTTTTGTCGAACATCAAAATATCTCTCGAGCCAAGCTCGAGTCCTGGTCAATCGTGACCTGGGCCGATTGCACCAACAAAAATAACGCATGTGAATAACTTACGAAGAAGGAAAAAACTTCGTTGATAACTACAATGTAAAAAATAAAATAAAATTTTGGATTCACTTCAAGGAGGAATTAGATTGATGGTATTTCTTTTCCCAGTGATATTTCTTTTCCTTATTTGTTCCGAGGTTTTTTTTTTCTTCTTTGTGAAATAAACTGATTCCCAAGGGACAAGCAAAGAAAGTAGGACCAAGTTCTACCCTACTTCCAAAGAAATGTTAGGACCATTTGCTATTGGAAACTGAGAGCAGTGAATCATATTCTTTGAAGCTTGAACCATTACAACTTTGTTTATTCCATTTTTATGTCAACAAGGGAAATTGAAATGATTCAAATGAATTGAACTCATCAACGAGAATGTGCAGGCAGAAAATTTACATGTTAACTCTAAATAGAAAAAAAGGTAGGGTGGAGACATGATTCAAGTAATAATTTATCATTAGTTGGCTTGCAAATTATGTTCTGGCAAGTTCTTGGGACAGTATGGAAATCTCCATCTCATACATGATTGTATTTTCTTGCTGAACACAAGACGCAGTATGCAAAACATGTCATATAGTTGTTTGAAAGTTGAGAAAAAAATAGGACTTCACTCACAAACTTAGTATAGAATGAGGACAATGCTAAATTGCTACAACAAAGAGCCAGGTTTAAAACCATTGCGATAATGAAATATCATACTTAACAAGAAACAACAATCAAGAAAGATCATGAGGTTTTATGATATAAAGGCACATAACACAATATCGAATAAACATGTGTTAAGCATTTGGAATTAGAGATACTATAAGTAGATTGATAGATTGAAATATACAACACCTGTGGAAGAGAGTTCATGGGATGCGTGTTGGGTTTCCAACACCGCGGCGAGTGTGTGTTCAAACATGTTTCGTACACATGTGTACAGCGGAAGAAATAAAAAAGTAATAAATCTAATTTATTACATCACACACACTACACGCATGCATAGTACAACATGTATAGACATAACCGTAGTTTCAAATTTTGCAATAAAAGGAAATTATTCTACGATAGCGAGAAAGGCATCAACTGGAGCGACTCTCGCTAGAATCACCTCTATCTGTATCCACACCGAGTATTGTCGGGATGACTTCACAAAGTCACGAGCCTCATCTTCGTATGAGTCACTAGCCTCGTGTCGAAGACGATGTGATCGAGAGAAGATCACAATCCGAATCAAAATTCAGATTCAGAACCGAGTCCCCAAAACTCGCTTCTCCGGAGAGGTATTCGTCAACCGTTTGACGAATCCTTCATCCTCCACCTATGAGGATTACCAGAGATTGAATCCCCGGCAAGGTAGCCGTTGTCGGAGCTCAAAACGTCGTTTAAACGATGCTCCGACAAGAAGGAAACAAGCTGTCCAGAAAATTAGACAGCTTTGGTTGAGAACTTGCATCGGCCAAATAAGGAAAGCTAGATGCTCACCTTATTGCCGGAGCCAAGGAAGATCACTGGAGCTCCTCTGGCAGCAGCTAGATGCCGGCAAGTGGGGAGAATGGCAGCTGTTGGACGCCGGCAGGAGAAGCTTGGGAGGTGGTGGGTACCGGCTAGACAAGGAGAAGAGAGAGAGGGGGCGGCAAGATTAGGGTTAGGCTTTCACAAAAACCTTAAGCCCTATTTTATAGAGAACAAATTCTCCTAATGGTTATTGGTTCATAACCAAAAACCCGTTAACCCACTCCATTAACTTAAGTTAAAATAAACCAAACCCCTTTGGTCTATTTTAAGTTAAAATGAACAGAACCAACTTTGGTTCATTCGTTTAAAACAAATCAAACCCCTTTGGTTTAATCTTCACCATTAGATTATAACCAAAATAATTTGATTCATCCATCATGTCTTCATAAGACACGACCCATCCACGCTTCCATTGCGACTGAAACGATTTCATGCTCGCTCTTTGTGTGGTCCAACCAAACCATATTTCTCTTAGTCTGAGAATCTCATTCTCAAGCTCGTTTTAAATCCTTCGGATTACGCTCATTGTGTGTGTGACTAAATAGGTTCTCGATTTATGTTGGTCGTCTATAATTAACCATTAATTATAGAATGATCATGAGTGGCACCTAGTAGTACATCATGATCCCTAATTAATCGAAAAGATCAATGGTTGATCCAGAACTATTTCTGAAACCCTTCAGCAGCTATAATGATTCGTGCCTCATTCCCTTCACTCATCTTATACCCACATGGTTTAGGACATGGTCTATAGTGTCAGTCCCCACTAGGTTGACTATGTCACACCTAGCCCAAGTATCATTTCCTCATCCTACGGATTCTAGTTACTGCACATGTATCCAAGAGTACCTTACTCTAAACATGTAATGCTTTGGCCAAAGACTTTAGTAACAATCCGATGAGAGACCATGGGTATGCATCTCCTTGCAAGGAGTGGTGAATCTTTTATAGGCTATTCAAACACCTTCGATCACTTCGACTTATACCCAATCATGTCGGATCCACATCTCCTCAGAGATGCTTGCTTAAGATGTCAAAGCATAAGTCTTCATGACCAAGATGACTTGAATACCGCAAGTCAAAGGAACATCGCACTTAAGCTGCAGTAAGAACTTCATTGACATATTCATATATGCAGAGAACCATATGAAGTTTTACAGTTGGTCACTCCAATGAACTGGTTACCATAACTAGCATCCACGATTAACTCCGGACATTACAATGTCTCCAACCAGTGAGAATCAGCTGCTTAGATACACCAAGGAGTATAACTTGTGCTAGTCTCGATAGAATCGATGGTGTCCAAATCCATCAATTCATCGACTAGGGATAATTCTGATACATCACAATTATACATGTAGAGATACTCACTAGTTGTGATCCAATCACAAATTCTCTCATGTTGTGAATTGTATTGTGGACATTCAGTAAATGAGTTTAAGATCTAATCAAATACATGAAAACATGTATACTCTCAAATAGTGAATCTTCATTTATCATATAAATGGTTCAAACATAAGGTGATTGCCTTAGGACATCTCTCATATATTACTAACAAACTCCCACTTGGCCTAATGTCAATAGCTACGGTATCCAATACCATAAGCTCTAACATGACCCTCAAACTTACTTTGAGATAATGCCTTAGTTAAAGGATCCGCTAATTTCTTTTCAGTGGGAATCTTCTCGATTTGTATTTCCTTTCTACTAATGATCTCTCTGATCAAATGATAGCGACAAAGCACATGTTTGGATCGTTGATGAGACCTTAGCTCTTTTGCCTGTGCAATTGCTCCATTGTTGTCGCAGTAGACCGGTATTGCTTCAACAATGGTTGGAACCACACCAAGTTCATAAATGAACTTCTTGATCCAAACCACTTCCTTTGCTGCTTCCGAAGTTGTAATGTATTATGCCTCAGTGGTAGAATCCGCTACAGTGTCTTGTTTGGAACTTTTCCAACTCACTGCGCCCCCATTCAAGGTGAACACATACCCAGACTGAGACCTGGAATCATCCTTGTCTGTCTGGAAGCTAGCATCCGTATACCCACGTATCACCATGTCCCCTTCTCCATATATTAGGAACACATCCTTAGTTCATGCACTGGTTACTAGTCTCAAGGGCCAAAGGTCCACTGTAATTTACCTCCCTTACAATGGCCCTGGGGCGGGCCGGTAGGGGCCGCTAGGTTGGCGGATTCCAACCTTTGCACAAAGGAATATATCCTTAGTTCTTCTTAAGTACTTAAGGATCGTCTTAACAACCGCCCAATGATCCATTCCTGGATCAGACTAGTATCTACTCGTGACACTCAGAGTATATGATACATCGAGCATCGTACATAACATAGCATACATGATAGATCCTATTGCAGATGCATAGAGAATCTTACTCATGTAAATCCTCTCGTCTCACACGGACACATAGACTTGAAAGGTGTATCCCATGCCCGATGGGTAGGAAACTTTTCTTGGATTCCGACATGCTAAACCTCTTTAGCACTTTGGCCTATATATGTAGACTGCGAAAGACCAAGCAATCATTTTGATCTATCTCTATATATCTTAATCCCGAGGATGTAGGTTGCTTCTCCTAGGTCTTTCATGGAGAATGTCTTGGACAACCAAATCTTAACTGACTGTAAGATAGAAACATCGTTTCCTATAAGTAATATGTCATCGACATACAATACTAGGAACACGACTGCACTCCCACTAACCTTCTTGTATACACAAGGTTCGTTCGGATTTTGTGAGAAATCAAACCTTTTGATTGTCTCATAAAAACGGATATTCCAACTCCTGGATGCTTGCTTCAATCCATATATGGACCGTTGCAATTTGCATACCTTGGTTTTATCAACCGATGTGAAACCCTCAGTTGTATCACATACACATCCTCGAGTAGGTTTCCATTAAGGAAAGTTGTTTTCACATCCATCTGTCATACCTCATAATCATAATGAGCCGCTATGGCTAGGAGCATCCGAATGGATTTAAGCATAGTTACAGGTGAATAGGTTTCGTCATAATCAACACCTTGCTTTTGACGATATCCTTTCGCCACCAATCTAGCCTTATAGGTAATCACATTACCATCCATGTCGGTTTTCTTCTTGAAACCCCACTTGCACCCTATAGGCTTTATGCCTTCAGGTGGGTCAACCAAGTTCCAAACTTGGTTTTCATACATGGAATTCATTTCTGACTTCATGGCTTCAAGCCACTTATCCCTTTCTGAACTTGTCAGAACTTCTTCATAACTGGTAGGCTCCTCATCATCAATGAGTAACATCTCGTTCGATTCACTTACGAGAAATCCATATCTCTCAGGAATATTACGTGTTCTACCAGATCTACGAAGATGTGGTATTTCAATAGGTCCAGCCGATGGCTCATCACTATGAGTTATTGGCTTTGGTGCTTCACCAGGTATCTCATCAATGTCTATTTGAGTCTCTTGAGCCTCCTCAAGCTCAACGACACTCCCACTATTTTCTTGCAAGAGAAACTTTTTCTCTAGAAACACAACATGCCTTGAAACAAACACCTTTTGTTCCATAGGATGATAGAATTGGTAACCCCTTGTTTCCTTAGGGTATCTAATAAATAGACATTTATTAGACTTAGCATCCAATTTGTCTGATACAGTCTACTTCACATAAGCAGGACAACCTCATATCTTCAAGTAAGATACATGAGGTTTCTTACTATTTCATATCTCATATGGAGTAGTAGAGACTACCTTGGTTGACATTCTGTTTAACAAGTAAACAGCTGTCTGAAGTGCATAGCCCCAAAAGGACTTGGGAAGATTTGCATGATTCATCATTGACCTGACCATGTCCAACAAGGTTTGGTTACGCCTCTCAGATACACCATTATACTGCGATGTATATGGCGGAGTCCATTGAGACAATATACCATTGTCTCTTAGATAATCTAGAAACTATTGACTTAAGTATTCACCACCTCGATCCGATCGAAGTATTTTAATACTCTTGTCATGTTGTTTCTCTACTTCATTTCTGAATTCTTTAAACCTTTCAAAGGCTTCAGACTTGTGTTTCATCAAGAACACATACCCAAACCGTGAGTGATCATCGGTGAAGGTAATGAAATAGTTATAGCCTCCTAAAGCTTGAGTTGACATAGGCCCACAACATCAGTATGTATTAGACCTAGCAACTCTCCCACCCGTTCACTTTTTCCTGTAAAAGGTAACTTAGTCATCTTGCCTTTTAAGCATGATTCGTATGTATCGTATGAATCCAATTCAAACGATTCCAGAATTCCACATCGGTGCAATTCGGATATGTGTTTCTTGCTTGCATGGCCAAGACGATAATGTCACATGTAGGAGTCTAATTAATTATCCTTTTGAGCATGCTTGTTGCTCGCTTCGATATTGAAAATGTCACTCGATACGTCCAATGTATAAATACCATTGCTCAAAGTTCCAGTCTCATAAAGTATGTCATTCAAAGTTATATAACAACAATTGTTACTAAACGTCAAATGGTAACCATTTCTATTTAAGCAGGAAATAGAAACAATGTTCTTTATTAGAGAAGGAACATAATAGCAATTGCCCAGTTCTAAGACTAGTCCACTAGGGAGCTGCAGCAAATAAGTTCCGATAGCGATCGCAACAACCTTTGCTCCATTGCCAACTCCCAAATTTGACTCCCTCTGACGAGTCTTCTTCTATTCCTTAGCCCCTGTATGTCATTACATATATGTGAGCCACACCCAGTATCCAATATCCAAGTGTCTAAGGAAATAGAATGATAATCAATAACGAAGATACCTGAAGAGGATGGGGCATCGGATGCCTTCTTCTTCTTCACGGACTCAAGATAAATCTTACAGTTTCTTCGCCAGTGGCCTTCCTTGTCACAATGATAGCAAGTGCCCTTTTGTGCTGGTTCTGCCTTCTTAGCCTTTTTATTCTTCTCTTTTTTCTGTTCCTTTTCCTTCCTCTCAGAACATTTCTTCGAGGAATCAACTAACAAAACCGCCTTCTCCTCATGCTTCACAGAAGGCTCCACAGTCTTCAGCATATTGAGGAGCTCAGGAATAGTGGATTCTAATTTGTTCATCCGATAGTTCATCACAAATTGTGAGAAACTCTTGGGCAAACAATGCAGAATTAAGTCAATACTTAATTCATGATCCATCACAAACCCGAGGGTAGCCAGCCGCTCGATGTACCCATTCATCTTTAGCACAAACTACACTACAAATGAACCTTCTTGCATCTTAGAGGTGAAGAGGAGCTTGGAGACTTCGAACCTTTCGGATCTCGCTTGCTCATCAAACAACTCATGAAGATGAAAGACTATGGTATTAGCATCCATATGCTCATGCTGCTTTTGCAGCTCGAGTACCATCATGGCTAGCATGATGCAACTCGCCAGTTCAGAATCTGCCACATGTTTCTGATAGGCCAACAATTGGTCTGGAGTTGCATCGTCCCTAGGACGGTTGGGAAGAGGCTCTTCAAGGACATACGCGAGCTTTTCTACCTTGAGAACAATTCTCAAGTTTCTAAGCCAGTCCAGGAAGTTAGGCCCAGTCTATTTGTTTGAATCTAAAATAGTGCGCAAATTCAAAGACGTCATAATCAATCAATTAACCTAGAAATACAAAATGAGCATATATAAGAAAGATGATTTGAAATGCATCAACATACATTTACAAATCTCATTCATTTTTTGAATTTAAAAACCCCAAAATCACTTCGGGAGATCGTAGGTCCATCTCCGAATGGGATGATATCCAACATAGATATGAACAACCTTGGAGAGAGCAACAAGTCATTCATAGCTACAATGGTAGGTATCAAATATACTGATTGCATATCACATATATGCAACTATCACAATGTGCTATCAACTAATTGAATGTTCACACATACATCGGATTATTAACTCATTAACAAGTATGCATCATATGCATAGCACCTAACTTCACCTCCCTTCACATCGACCTTGGAGAGAGTCCAACAAGCCGATGCTCCAGGTTAAAGCCAACCCATTAATCAAGACATAGTTTTAATATGGTTAGAGCACATTCAACCAATTAGCCCGGCTTAGAGAGAGTCCAACAACCAAAGCTAACGATTGACCTCTGACTCTTACCATATTAGTATTAAACTATTCCATGGTTTGAACATGTTCGGGTTCGAGCCGGGCTTGGAGAGAGTCCAACAACCCAAACAAGAAACGGAACTCTGTTTCTAACCATATTAATGGAAGGTGTAGGCTTTAATATTGTGTAAGGATTTTTATATCTCATCCTCTTTGCATGCAAATAACTATTATCTATATGACATGACATACATGACATACATCTACATGTCACGACACGCATGATATAATAATATGCATCTAATGCAATTACATGACATACAATTATGACATGTACAAAATTTCCTTATATGTCATAACTATTTATGGAAATAAAATATGTTTAAGATTTTATTCTCAAAATCAAATCATGATTAAAATTAGGGAACAAATTTCCAAATCTAATCACATATTTTATTTATGGAAAGTGTTGATTAAGGAAAGTCAAATTCAATTTAGGAAATAAATCAAAACCATTTATGGAAATAAAATATATTTTAGATTTGATTTCCCAAATCAAATCATGATTAAATTAGAAAATAAATTTCCAAATCTAATCAAATATTTTATTTATGAAAAGTGTTAATTTCCATAAATACTTCTAACTTTCCAAAAGTAGAAGATTTCTATAAATACTTCTAGACTTTCCAAAATTAGAAAATTTCCATAAATACTTCTAAACTTTCAAAAGTAGAAAATTTCCATAATACAATTACGACTATCGCAAAATAATTTTACGATTATGTCGAAACACAACCTGGGTTCTGATACCACTGTTGGGTTTCCGACACCGCGGCGAGTGTGTATTCGAACATGTTTCGTAAACATGTGCGCAGCGGAAGAAATAAAAAGCAATAAATCTAATTTATTACATCACACACACCACACGCATGCATAGTACAACATGTGTAGATATAATCGTAGTTTTAAATTTTTCAATAAAAGGAAATTATTCTACGTATACCTGACGTATCACGTGTAGCAGGAAAGACATCAACCGGAGTGACTCTCGCTAGAATTGCCTCTATCCGTATCCACGCCGAGTATCGTCGGGATGACTTCACAAAGCCACGAGCCTCGTCTTTGTATGAGTCACTAGCCTCGTGTCGAAGACGATGTGATCGAGAGAAGATCACAATCCGAATCAAAATTCGGATTCAAAATCGAGTCTCCAAAACTCGCTTCTCCGGAGAGGTATTCGTCAACTGTTTGACGAATCTTTCGTCCTCCACCTATGAGGATTATCGGAGATCGAATCCCCGGCAAGGTAGCCGCTGTCGGAGCTCCAAACATCGTCCAAACGACCCTCCAACAAGAAGGAAACAAGCTGTCCAGAAAACTGGACAACTTTGGTGGAGAACTTGCGTCGGCCAAATAAGGAAAGCTAGATGTTCACCTTGTCGCCAGAGCCAAGGAAGATCACCGGAGCACCTCCGACAGCAGCTAGACGCCGGCAAGTGGGGAGGATGGCAGCTGCTGGACGCCGGCAGGAGAGGCTTGGGCGGTGGCGGGCGGCGACAAGGGGATCGGCGCCGACTAGACAAGGAGAAGAGAGAGAGGGGGCGGCAAGATTAGGGTTAGGCTTTCACAAAACCCTTAAGCCATATTTTATAGAGAACAAATTCTCCTAATGGTTATTGGTTCATAACCAAAAACCCGTTAATCCGCTCCATTAACTTAAGTTAAAATAAACCAAACCTCTTTGGTCTATTTTAAAGTTAAAACGAACCGAACCAATTTTGGTTCATTTGTTTAAAACAAACCAAACCCCTTTGGTTTATTCTTCACCATTGGATTAAAACCAAACCAATTTGATTCATCCATCATGTCTTCATAAGACACGGCCCATCCACGCTTCCATTGCGACTGAAACGATTTCATGCTCGCTCTTTGTTTGGTCCAACCAAACCTTGTTTCTCTCGGTCTGAGAATCTCATTCTCAAGCTCGTTTTAAATTCTTCGGATTACGCTCATTGAGCGTGTGACCAAATAGGTTCTCAGTTTATGTTGGCCGTCTATAATTAATCATTAATTATAGAACGATCATTAGTGACACTTAGTAGTACATCTGTTGGAATGTATACTGAAAGCCTAGCCCTTTCTCTATGAACATTTTATTTTGAAATAAGAATCACATGATCATTGTTTGCATTTTATATATTCATTATATATGTGTGCATATTGTCTAATAATTTACATTGTAGATAACATGGTTCTTGGTGTGACACAGAAGATCATGTTATCAGTACCTTGTAAAATATAAGTAGAGGCTCACAACCAAGATGGTTTTGGACAAACCATTGGCATGGTTGTAGTATAGCTTGGTATTGTTTTATCTTGAACATAGAGTTACACTAGTACACTTAGGTGTATTGAGCAGGACCGACATAGAGGTGATTCAATTTAGTGCTGACTACATAATTGAATCGGACCTCAGATATTATGTTGTACATGCTCTTAATCCCGATATAATAACGGGCACATGTACTTAGTATTTATTTCTTTGATTTACAGTGAGATTTAGATGGATTAAATCAATATGCCCTTAAGTTGGGAAATAATATTATTTACATGGTGTGCCATTGATTATAGGAGGAAACCGTGTCCTATATATTAGGTTGATGATGTCCCTCGAGGAGCTCATAAGGTTCATCATGTAAACTGGTTGACTTAGTCAACATGATGATAAGGTTGAGTGGTACTACTCGAGGAGTTAGATGTTAATTAATTGATGGTCAGTAAATCAATTAATTGACGGACATTCGATATCTTAAACACGGGGAGATTAATGTACAAATAATATATGGAGTCCATATTGATTTATGGGGGTTGGTGAGGTAGTTCAATGATGATCCTCTAGTGGAATGGAACATCATTGATGGATCAAGTTTGTGTGGTTCCGATCCATCAGGTGGCCAAGACCCAACTCCTCCTTATGGTCCCTATCGTAGCCTAATATAATCCTTGTGAAGTCTAGATCCAAGAAAACAAAACCTAGAACCAACGGTTGAGATTAGATCCCTAGATCCGATGGTTAGGATGAAACACTAGAACCAACGGTTGAGATTAAATCCCTAAGATCCGATGGTTAGGATGAAACCCTAGAATCGACGGTTAGGATTAAATCCCTAGATCCGACGGTTGGGATAAAACCCTAGATTCGACGGTTGGGATGAAACCCTAGATCCGACGGTTGGGATGAAATCCTAGATCCGACGGTTGGGATTAAACCCTAGATCCGACGGTTGGGATAAAACCCTAGATCCGACGGTGGAGATTAAATCCCTAGATCCGACGGTGGAGATTAAAGGAGGTTTAGGCCCTACTCTATATATAGATGGCTTAGGTTGGGCGGCAACTAAGTGATTTGAAAGGGTTTGGAAAGAAGTTGGGCTTAGGGTTTGAGCTAGGTGGGCGGCAATCATCTTCATCCAAGGTCATGCGGCGCCACTTCCTTCATTCTTCCCTTGGCCGCGCCATCATCTAAGCCTCTACCTTCTTCCTTGGGTGGTTCTCCTTCCATAGGTGGCCGGTTATCTCCTCCTCCCTTTTCTCCAAGTGGCAGGCAACTCTTCTTAAGTTGGCATGATCATCCATTGCTCCTCGATCAGGTTGCACCAAATTCTCCAATTTGGTGGTCGGTTCTAGATAGGAGAGGTATTTGTTCATTTTTCTCTTTGTTCACAGCGGACAAGGTAGAGGAGAACTCGATCTAGAAGGCTTCTACTCGTGGAGGATCTTCGTCCACACGTCGTCCACGAGAAGGATAGGACATACGGTAGAAGATCGTGAGGTATAAAGTTATTTTAACTTTATGTACAGATCTGAGCATGTTCTTATTTGTTTTGATTATGCATGTGTGTGTGTGCAAATATATTGTATAATCATGGACCCCGAAGACAAACACAAAAACCGGTGATCCGTCCGTCGTCTCTTCCGCGGCTGATCAACTAGAAGAGTAGAGTTGCTTGAACAACTAGTTTGTTCGAGCGACCACTCAAGTTGTTAGCACGACGACGAAATGGTGTTGCTATGGAAGCTCATCTCATCCGGATTAATCCTTTCATCAGTGAAAATTTTAATCCGGAGACATGGGAGTCAATGAGCCTTCCGAAGCGACAACCACCTACAACATCATGATCCCCAATTAATCGAAAAGATCAACGGTTGATCCAGAACTATTTCTAAAACCCTTCAGCAGCTATAATGATTCGTGCCCCATTCTCTTCACTCATCTTATATCCACTTAGTTCAGGACATGGTCTATAGTGTCAGTCCCCACTAGGTTGACTACGTCACACCTAGCCCAAGTATCATTTTCTCATCCTACGGATTCTAATTACTGCACATGTATCCAAGAGTACCTTACTCTAAACATGTAATGCTTTGGCCAAAGACTTTAGTAACAATCCGACGAGAGGCCATGGGTATACATCTCCTCGCAAAGAGCGGTGAATCTTTTATAGGCTATTCAAACACCTTCGATCACTTCGACTTATACCCAATCATTCCGGGTCCACATCTCCTCAGAGATGCTTGCTTAAGATGTCAAAGCATAAGTCTTCATGACCAAGATGACTTGAATACCGCAAGTCAAAGGAACATCGCACTTAAACTGCAGTAAGAACTTCATTGACATATCCATATATGCAGAGAACCATATGAAGTTTTACAGTTGGTCACTCCAATGAACTAGTTACCATAACTAGCATCCACGATTAACTCCAGACATCACAATGTCTCCAGCCAGTGAGAATCAGCTGCTTGGATACACCAAGGAGTATACCTCGTGATAGTCTCGACAGAATTGATGGTGTCCAAATCCATCAATTCATCGACAAGGGATAATTCTGATACATCACAATTACACATGTAGAGATACTCACTAGTTGTGATCCAATCATAAAATTTCTCATGTTGTGAATCATATCGTGGACATTCAGTAAATGAGTTTAAGATCTAATCAAATACATGAAAGCATGTATACTCAAATAGTGAATCTTCATTCAATGGCAAAAAATCGGTCGCGGAAGGCGACGAAAAGGGGCGCGACGGCGACAGCGAGAAGATTCGACGCAGATGAGTCGAGGAAGAAGAGTCGACGCAGAAGAGTCGAGGAAGAAGATGGGGCGGTGAGAAAGCAGGAAAACCTAGGTTCTAGGTTCGATGGAGAGACGCGGGGAGGAAAAAAAAGTCATGGACGTAGCTATACGGCGCTTCGTCGACAGGTGACATGAAAGGCCATATATATATATATATATATATATATATATATATATATATCCTGCACGACGATCTCCTGTGCTCTCGTGCGCTTCACGTCAACCCACGCACGGTGCAGACGTCGTTGTCACGCCGTCCGACCATTGTCGGTCGCTGGATCGGACACGATCGACGCGCAACTCACCTACAGTTCGGCGGGGCTTAGATTCTGGCCGATTAGCGTTCGGAATCCGATGCAAATCGGTCGGCAGTGGCGTGGCCATTGCTGACCGTGATCAGATCGGATTCCGGTCGAATTGCGATCAAAATCCGATGTCGGATGGACCGACAGCCGATATCGACCATAATTCGGTGAGAATCCGACCTAATCATTGCCGAAATCGAGCACCCGATTTTGGCTACGATTCGGTCGGTCGACTGCCGAATCGTGATCGACCGAGTATAGCGGACGGACCGACGTCGACTGTCGGTTCGTCCAACATCGGATTCCGGCAGCTATTTTATCGAAATTTGGCCCGATCATGGGCGACAGTGCCCGTGCCATTGTCGGCCGTGTGTTTTGGTCATTTTCGGTTGGTTTGCATCGGATTCCGGATGCTAATCGACCGAAATCCGAGCTCCGTCGAACCGTCCACGAGTTGCGCGTCGATCGCGTCTGGTCCGATGGCCGACGGTGGTTGGACGGTGCGACGGTGATGCCACCACCACACGTGACTCACGCATGGAGTGCACAGATACACAGGAGATCGTCGTCCAAGAGATCATTTCTCTCTATATATATACACTATTAGCTAAACAAAACAACACACGTTTGGAGAATTCAATTAATGCTCCCTTTAGGGAGCTTTCGTGTGGGAAGATGATATATATATAATTAGCAAGACTTGTATTTGTGTGCGGCTATAAATTTGATTGGGGAAAAGGAATTGAAGGCCCTCCAGTCAGTGTTGAGATGGAAAAATATAATCTCATGGGATAATGTTGTGGTGGTTAAGATATGATGATGTTTATAGATTTAATATGAATTAATTTTCAAAGAGATCTAAAGTTTTTTTTAGATTTATACGACTCTAATATATTTTGATTACTATGTCAAAGTTTATAGAATTCTTTACGATTTATTTTATTTATAATGATTATGAAATAGATTGATGAAAATTATTATATTGACGATTCTAAATAAAAAAATATATCCAAATTAAACGAACGAAGAAAAAAAAACAAAAAAAAGTTGCTCTGAACTTTCTTGGGTAAGTTGCCATGGCTGTTTCAAGGAGTTAACGATTCAGGCGAGATTTGACAGCAACAGTTGTAACACCTACCAAACCCAAAATTTAGGTTTGGGATCTGCGCTTTTATGTCTCAGTGATCTCGATGATATTGTTATGGAAATTTATTCTTTTTTCGTCGCGGTAATAAGTTGAAACTTGGGGTTTTATGTTTGCTTTTTTTTTTTTCCTTTTTGAATAAATGATTGTAGATTAAAGATAGATTTCTTTATGTGTCATGAAAAATCGCCCATATCAAAGGAAGAATGAATCTCGAAAACACCTTTTTTTAGTTATTTATTAGTCGGGTTTTGTGGATCAGAGGTCGATATTCGACATTAGTGTTATATAATATATTTTATTTGGCAATTTAAAAATCATTATAATTTTGACGAAGAGATGTCAAATCTCAACATGTTTATCGACATCTAAACACATATATTTAGATTTATAAACACCTAATTGTATATTCATTTCTATTATCGAAATATTTACTTTATTAAAAAAAAAGAGAGATTTATCGCTTCGAGTGGACAGTCCATGGGTAGTTCTTTTCAATTATCACTGGTGTGATTTGGAAGAGAATGTTGGTGCAAAGTGCATCGACACGTAATGCACTGTTGACTTAGACATTGCGAATGTATGGAGGGCGGAGGACGATCTAGCGAAATTGCACTTGTTCTCTGGATTGCGCATTTAGAAGTTCCTTAGAGATTTCATTGATGAAAAGATTCACATACGATAAAGTTTGACATCACGTGTTGAACAGTAAGAAATTAAAGTGCTCTATGGTTCACAAATCAAGAATAAATTGACTGATTCATTTTTTTTAAAAAAAATGAAATCTGGAAGGTAAAAATTAAGTTAGCAACTCACTCCGTTCTTTTTACCGTACATCACATTGAATAAATTGAAAAGATCAGGAAGAATCTAAATTTAGGGGTTGGATCTGGATCCACGGCTGGTTGGTGATGATCATTTTGCTCATTAATTAGCTTGAAAGTGATCACGAATGCTCCATGCGTGTGCACCGACACAAGCTGATTGAGTTGGATTTATTTTCCATATTATATATGCCCGTGGTTAATGTTTTTAAATTCGGGCCAAAGATTTGGCACAAATGCATGAGAGAGATCCAAAAGTTTTCTTTATATTTTTAGTCGTCTATACATAATCTAAGAGTAAATTACAACAAATTTATATTTGAATTTGATCAAATTTAATTAGATGCTATAATAATTAATTTTATCGTATTAAATAAGGTTGACTATATAAATTTTCTTGTGCTAGTATATTTGATCCTCTATGTATTCAATATATTTAAAAGACTTTTATTTTATTATTTGTAATTAAGTATTTTTTTGTTATTTCTCTATTAATGTGTATTTATTGTAGACTTGAACAATTAAGTAGGTAACCATATGGTATTAAATGTGTCTTACAAACATTTTGTAATTATAATTTTATTTTTCTCTATAATATTTTCATTTCTCGTATCTTATTCATTTTTATATGTTAATACATTCATCTTACTATTTTATTACTTATTTTCAATTATATATATACACACAAATTTGATATATTGTACACTGCGCGATGCTCAACTCGTGCACTTTCGAGTATCCACAGTAATGGAGAATACATAGTATTTTTCATCAGAGTTTTTCATCACTTGGCATCGCTGTCGAACGATCAAATTTCGACCACGATCCGCTCGGAATTCGGCTGTGGTCTAATCGACATCGGAATCTGATCGGATTTCGATTGAATCACGGCGGAAATCGGTCACGATTGCGCCCGCTAACGACTGAGGTGTTGGTAGTCACAATTCGATCAGATTCCAACCCAATCCGATTGCGATTCAGTTGGCCGAACAACAACGGGCGACCTTGACGGATTCAAGGCTGAGCACATTACATGCAGAACATATTCTTGATTATATTGATGAAGTCAAATAGATTTTTTATTTCAAAGAAGTTTCTAATCATGCTAAAGTAAAGTTGATAGCCATGACGCTTAAGGGAGAAGCCTTTACTTGGTGGTTACTATTGCAACACTCCCGCATGAAACAAGGTAAGGCCAAGATAACTGATTGAGAGGAGATAAAAAAAAGAAGATGAAAGGTCATTTTCTTCCTCTTAGCTATACACAGTCATTATTTCATCTTTCTATTTTAAGACAGGACACCCGAAGAATCAAGGAGTCGTCTCAATCGATTAATGAAGCAAGAGGTTATGCACAAATAATGACCCCGATTCGAACTCGAGGTCGAGTTCTTTCCAAAATGGGGCGAAGGATAGAGAAGCAATATTTGATTGAAAAAGATATAGGAGACTTCATCTACAATGATAAAGAAGACATAGGAGATCCCAATTACGATGAGGACGATCTTGAGAGCACCAAAAATATGGAAGACTTCATCTACAACCGAAATGACATTGACGAGATAATTTACAACGATGATAACATTGACGAGTTAATTGAAGACATGGAAGACCCCATCTATAATAATGAAAATGAGGTGATTGAAGAAAACCTGGAAGATTCCATCCTATAATGCGAATGTCAGTCAATGACGAAGAATTTGATCGGAGATCGTCGAAAGAGAAATACTGTGTATTTTTCATTTACTGTGCATCTCCGTGTGTATATATATAGCTGATACGCTGGGTGACAATCGTTGTGCGTCGCATGCATGACAGTTTCTCTACCGTCCGATAAAATGGAATTATATAATATTGGAGAATATACAATACTTATATCGTTCGCGACTTCTCTCCGATGAATACTATAACTCAACCCCTTGAATCCGTCGAGATCGTCATCGTCATCATGATCGTCCAACCGATCGGACCGATTGTGGAGATGTTGATCGGCGAGGGTGACATTTTTCTCCGATGGAAAGCAACACTGTGCATTCTTCACTATTGTATTTGTTTTGGGCAATGGAATTATTATGTATTCTTCGTTATCACATACTAAGTGTCATCAAAAATATCAAAACCGTATATATATACTCTCATCGATCATTATTACAATGACACAACCACTCCTTGGTTTTTTAACGATAATAATATATCTTTTTTTCTTACAAGAAAGGCTTTAATTTCACCTTAAATATGATTTTCTTTCATATGGATCCTCTTTCAATTCCTTTTCTAAATTTTTAGAATTATCGCATGATATTGATTTTTAATTTTTTAAAGTAGGAATGTGTCAATTTATCAATATTTTAAAAATTACTATTATCATGCTAAATCTAAAATCCAGCTTGGATAAAATGAGAAAATGTATTTAAGGGGAAAAATGTTGTCTAATGTAAAATTCTGATTGGTTATTCTGCTCTAAGTATGAGAGAGAAATTTATTTTTTCAGAGTTTTTATTTATTTTAGTTTACATTATTTTAATCTTCCATTTATTACCATTAGGTAGGCATGTTACGAGTTCAATGATTAAAGAGTCCGTTTGTTACCAGGCAATTGCGTTAGTACCGTCTATGATATCAAACATCGATTGATGAAAAATTTTGGACTGAAATTAATGGGATCAAAAATTTAAATATATGATATCAATTTAAAAAATAATAAGTATTTTCACTTTAATTTCTTAGATGATAGAAGTGATGAAAGTGATGTCTATAAAATATCTTTGATTGTTTTCTTAAATATTTTTCTAAATGTTTACTAACTTCTGGAGTTTAGAGTTACTACCTCAAAGCTCATTTTCTATTCCTCTACCTTTTTTTTTTAAATTTTCTTCTAGTTTAAAATTCTGAAGGAAATGCCACTTTAACTTCTGTGTTTTAATCTAAGCCATTAACATTCATCAAATAATGATGTGATAAACACATGCATTACATGTGACCACCAAGAGGGGAATAATTTCCAATTAAATTGTAATTTTACTCTTTTCCACATTATTCGCGGTGAATGATTGGGAGAGTATTTTAATGAATTTTGAGATGCTATGGATGTTTTAAGAAAGTTTTATTCGCCGGAGGAGCAAACTGAAAAGTTGTCAAGAGCGATAGTGTTTTGCGGCTTTCACCCTTCTTTTTCTGGTTTTCACCCAACAAAGTTATTCAGCATGTTTATCTTGCTCCAAGGAAGGAAGGAAGGATGACTTCATTCGTTCCACTACCCATCAAATCCAAAGCCACAAATTAGTGACCACAGAAATTTGAGAAAGCAAGAAAGAGAAAAAAAAAAGGCGAAGATAAATAGTGATGGTTTCTACCGGTTGATTGCCGTCGTAATACTCTTTTATAGCGACTAGGAGAGATTGTGAGTCATCAAGCGAGCGAGAGCGAGAGAGAGAGAGAGACGAGTGTATCCTTCCCCCTTTCTCCCTCTCCGAGAGTCCGAGACCGACAAGGAGCACCTCATCAAACTCATTTCCCAGCCTTCAGTCGAAGCAATACGCACCGCCCTTGCTTACCATCGAGACAGCTCTGCGCTAAGCCATGTCGTTGCCCCATAATGCTTCGCCGTGGAGATCTTGAGTTGCAGCAGCTCCAGGCTGAGCTCTTACAGTAGGAGACCTCAGACTAGGGTTTCCCGAGCTATTTGCTCGAGTTCGTGGTGGCCGAGTTGGCTGTGGCCTAGATATGGTACGCGGTCCATGAGTTTAGTCGAAAGGCGGCTCCTTTTTGGTGTTGCGTCGCGGTGGGTGTGCGAAAAGGAGTCCCTTTGCGGAGATTCAGCGCTTATTTAGTCACTGTTGTTTTTTGCTTCTTAAATGCGTGGGATATAGTGGTCTCTGGATGATTTTAGCTTCTGTGTGGGGGGTTTGTGGAGCTGCTTCTTCTTTGAAGCTTGGGATCAAGTGAGGTTTTGGAGGTTTCGCAGAAAAAAAAAGTATATTGTTATTGGATTTCAGCTTGGTTGCTTTGGTTGAGGTAACTGATATATGTATTTGGTCCTTTGTTTGTTTTTCCTTCCCCTTTTGAAAATTGGCAGCCTTTAGCTGTTGGTTTGAGCATCAGGTGAAGGTAATTTGTAGTGGTTGAAGTGAAGGTATAGCATATGGTTTGGTATGAAATGGATACGCTTCAGGAGCTTGAACCTCTTGAGTATGCGCGTTTGGCTCTTCTTTCAGATCAGATTCCTGGGTTTTAACTATAGAATTTCCGGATAAAGGGTTGAGCCTGTAACCCTAGAGCCAGTATATTGACGCTTTGCGGCATAAGAAATTAGAAGTGCTTCTTCCCTGTTGAGGAATCAGCTACTGGTAAAGATATCCGCTTAAAAATCAAAGGCTGCACCTAAATGGAGCATGAGAGTCAATTGGAGCTTGCTTCTTACTTTGGTTCTGTGAATTAAGGAGTACATAATTTGTTCTAAGAGAGAAAAGGATAGTGGATTTCTTCTAGTAGAACCAGGTCCGTTGCAACCATTCTCTGTGGCAAATTGGAAAATAGTTTTGTTGCCTAAAGTGATTGTCTTATGAATTTCAGCTCTGAGATGCAAAAGGATCAACTTTGATAGCAGTTTTGTAGTTCTCGCCGCATTGAGTTTCTTCTCACCTACCAGAGATGAGGTTATCATCTTCAAATCTCTCCGATCAACCACTAGAAGGTAGCTCTTTACCAGTTTCTTTATGTGAAAATGAAGTCTGATGCATCGTTGTTACTAATATATTATATCTTGCGAATCTAAATCCAAGATATGGAGTAGTTTATGCTGCTTTTCATTGTTTGTAATTTTTTTCTTGAACTGGTTTCTTTAACCTGTGACTTATACCTTGAAAAAAGGACTCTTTTTTTTGTTGTTGTCAAATTTCCTTTCTTTCAGGTTCTGAAAGAGCAATAAGTTAATGGTTGTGAGAATTGCAAATGCCTTTCTCAATTGTTAACTCATGAAAAGTTATAACCAATTTCTGACATTTTATTCTTGGTTTATTTATTTCTTTTCTTGTTCTTATGATTGTCGTCCTTTTCTTAAGATGTTTCTTTCTCCTATGCTTTGTTACCTTTTTCGCTGAATTATGCTCTAGTGCTTGAAGAAAATTCATTTGCATTTATCTTGCAACTTCTGATGACAGAAGCGCAATGGTTTAACATAACATGCTTGTTAAAAGTTGGAACTGAAAACAAATGTTTGTTTTTCTATACCAACTTGTTTTTGGATTACTTTGTGCCCACTTTTTGATGGCAAAGTGCTTAACATTCAGAATACCTTCCTCGAGTTATAGTTTAGACATCTGCAGTCTAGGTCACTTTATATGTATAGGCACAACAATAGTATCTTACGTGACAAAAGTGCTCTGTGCTGTGACTATATGGTGTAGAAGAGAAATCATCTGGTGCTTATTTTCTAATCAATTCCTATATTTGCATTGTTATTGAGGTCAGCAGTAATCCATGAATTTTCATACCGTTTAGGCATTGTCAACACTTAAGAAAACGTGCCCATCAACTTTTTGAATAAGCATCTCCATTGTTTAATATCATTATTCTCTTGTAGTCTATCAATCTGTTTCAATTCTGATTCTTGCTATTTTTGAATTTTCATTTGTAGAAGGATCAAGATGTCTGAATTCAGAGTTATGGCATGCGTGCGCTGGACCTCTAGTATCATTACCAGCTGTGGGAAGTCGGGTGGTATACTTCCCACAGGGCCACAGTGAACAGGTTGGTTGGTTACTAGTGAGATTAATGCTTTTAACACATAAATGATCATAGTTCTGCAACGATTTTTTTAAAACATGTCACATTCTTTTAGGCACGCAGTTTAATCATTTCAACTTTGTCCTCAGGTAGCTGCATCAACCAACAAGGAAATTGATTCTCATATCCCCAACTATCCTAACTTACCTCCTCAGTTGATCTGTCAATTGCATAACGTTACTATGCATGTAAGTTTTGTAGTATTATAATATGTTTCGTACTTGGTATTTATATAATACATTGTTTTTTAACATTAAGAGCTGTGCATTCTCATCTTCTATAGGCAGATGTGGAAAATGATGAAGTTTATGCTCAGATGACACTCCAACCCTTGAGCTCGGTAGCGAATTTTGTCATCATGGTTTCTCCTTCATTTGTGTGAGCATAATATTTTCTGATTTGTAATCTCCTCTTTTATTCTAATATGCAGCAAGAGCAAAAAGATCCATATCTCCCCACAGAATTGGGTGCTCCCAGCAAACAACCGACCAATTATTTCTGCAAGACATTGACTGCAAGTGACACCAGTACACATGGTGGATTTTCTGTACCTCGTCGAGCAGCAGAGAAAGTATTTCCTCCTCTGGTAGGTATTTCAAGTACCATGCTGATTGGTTCACAGTTTTCTGAACTCCTGTTCTGACACTCTGATTTGCTTATAAAATTTGAAGGATTATTCACAGCAACCTCCTGCACAAGAATTGGTTGCTAGGGATCTTCATGGGAATGAATGGAAATTTCGTCACATTTTTCGTGGTGAGTTTGTGTTCAGTTAACTCATGAACTCTTGAAGTGTTTTTGTGTCATGCCATCCTTTCTAAAACACATGACTGGGCAGATGGAGATCGCTGATAGTATTCAATAATTATCATAAATTCTGATTTTTACCCCTACCGACATGAGTCAATACCTGCAAAATTTGTTTTGTTTTTTTATTCTCTGGGCAACAATAAATAGTATCTTGTCTCCTTACGGTTGAAGACCATAATTTACCTTGCTATCTTTCATTTTGTGTTACTGTTGTTTTGATGGCTATGATAATTTTTTTCCCATCAGCTGCTAAGTTTTGTGATATCACTTCCAAATTTAATAATATTCATATGCAGGTCAGCCAAAGAGACATCTTCTTACCACAGGATGGAGTGTATTTGTGAGTGCAAAAAGACTTGTTGCTGGAGATTCTGTTCTTTTTATCTGGTATGGTCAACTTTCTCTTGCTAAAAGTTTTGTGCATATTTATCACTTGCTCCAGCTAATGAGTTTGTTCTCACTTAGGAATGACAACAATCAGTTGCTTTTGGGCATTCGGCGTGCCAACCGACCTCAGACAGTTATGCCTTCATCTGTACTATCCAGCGATAGCATGCACATTGGCCTTCTTGCTGCAGCCGCTCATGCTGCTGCAACAAATAGCCGATTCACCATATTCTATAACCCAAGGTAAATCATGTTCATTCTGAAAACTATGTTTTTATTTTTATTTTAATTAAAATGGCAAATAATATGTGCTTTCAGGGCAAGCCCTTCAGAATTTGTTATTCCATTAGCTAAGTATGTTAAAGCAGCCTATCACACCCGTGTTTCTGTGGGCATGCGTTTCCGGATGCTGTTTGAAACTGATGAGTCCAGTGTTCGACGGTGAATACTCCTTTGTTCCTCAATACTTCTGTATTGCCTGTTCATTAGTACATTTTTTAAGTCTTTGATTCTCTTATGTTTTATCTATATCTTCTTAACTTTTTATTGCATCTTTTGGCTTTTCATATGATTCATATAATGATCTTATATGGATCTTCAGATACATGGGCACAATTACAGGTATTAATGATCTTGACCCAGCCCGATGGCCAAATTCACATTGGCGGTCTGTCAAGGTGGGCCTTTGCAAATAATTTGTTTTGTGGTTTGAGTTTGAACTCAAAAATGCTACTTTTGAGAGTACATGCAACTGCTTTGTCATCCTTACAAAAGTGTAGCGGCAATGCAAACATTTTCAAATGGTCATAATTTTTTTAAGTTTGTTATTTACTTCTGTAGGTTGGTTGGGATGAATCCACAGCGGGAGAAAAGCAGCCTAGAGTATCACTTTGGGAGATTGAACCTTTAACAACGTTTCCTATGTATCCATCTTCCTTTCCTCTTCGGTTTAAGCGTCCATGGCCTACTGGACTTCCCTTCTTCCCCGGTATGCTTTATCCATGCAACTTGAGCTACTAGAAAACTTATCACCAAGATCACTAACTGCTAGCAAACCCCTAATCTGTGTCTTTAAAGTACATCACTAGTCATATTACTATTATTTCTGTGCATAACAATTTGTATAGGTGGAAGAGATGATGATATCAATATAAATTCACCTCTGATGTGGCTTAGAGGCGATGTTGGAAGCCCTACATTTCAGTCACTGAATTTCCAGGGTATTGGTGTTTCACCTTGGATTCAACCTAGATTTGATACTTCATTTCTTGGTCTACAACCTGAGATCTACCAGGCAATGGCTACTGGAGCCCTTCAAGAAATGCAGACCATGGATCATACCAAGCAGGTATCTACAGCCATGATCCAATTCCAACAACCTCAGAACACAACTAGCAGATCTAATTCCCTATCACAACCAAGTCAGGTCCTACAGCATCTGCAACCTCAAACTCAGCAATCATATCTTCAAAGCATTCAAGGAAGTCAACTGCAAACTCAGACTCAGTCTCAACTTCTTCAGCATCCTTCTCAACAGGGCAATTCATTTGCTGAACAACAAGAGCGGCAACAAGTTCCACAGCAACAGCATAATCAGAATCTGCAATTGCAGGCACCACAGAGCCAACAAATTCAGCAATCAAAGGTTTTGTCTGGCTATCACCACCTTCCTAATTTGCCAGAAAATCTTCCTAAGCATAGCTCTAGTTCTCAATCACCATCAACCACACTGCCCATGGTTTCCCCATCTTCCAAGCTGAAGGATTTCCCTGTTTCTAATTGTAACTCTGTTTCTGCACCTGCTGCTTCTCCCTTGCATAATATTCTACACCAATTTACAAGAGAAGAAGCATCACAGCTTAGTTTGCCAAGGTATGCTCAAGTAGTTAATTCCAGCCCATGGTCATCAAAGAGAGTTGCAGTTGAATCTATACTCCCATTAGGAGCTCAAAGTGTGCTCTCACAGACAGAACAATTAGGTGCAACACAACCTACTGCATCCTTACAGTGTGTTACATTACCACCATTTCCAGGGAGAGAGTGCTCAATGAATGAAGTTGGTAACATGGACAACCAAAACCAGCACTTGGTTGGTGTCAGTGTCAACTCGTCGCTATTGGAGCCAAATGGCATTTCAAGCCTCAGCAATGGTGAGAATGAGACTGATTCAATGAGCATGTCTTACTCTGCATGCAATTTATTGAATTCCTCTGGAAATGATTTCGCTTTTAATCAAGCAATGAGCACTTCAACTATTCTAGATCAATCTGGTATTTTGAGGACTACTGATAATTTGGATCAAACAAATACTCAGAGTGGAACATTTGTTAAGGTGGATCTATCTTCTGTATTTTGAATTTGATCTTGTATCTCTTGGAATTTATTTTAGTGTGCGAAAAGTTGGAACTGCTAATTATGGCTTTTTTGCATATATGTGCTGCTTGTTGTTAACTAGTATTCACTTTCATGTGCATGATCACAGGTTTCAAAATCAGGGTCATTTGGAAGGTCATTGGATATTACCAGGTTTAGCAGCTACCATGAATTGCGAAGTGAGCTTGGGCATCTGTTTGGCCTAGGTGGTCAATTGGAGGACCATTTGAGATCAGGCTGGCAGCTTGTATTTGTCGACAAGGAGAATGATATTCTTCTTGTTGGTGATGATCCTTGGCAGTAAGTCCTTTCTAGCATTCTTTAAGAAATTGTGCATTGGCTGCTTAGTTTTCCTTTGTTCACACACTGGCATTTAGTTTTCTCTGCATTTGAACAATTATTGCCCCAAAAGTGGTTCCTAGTCTTATTAGTTATCATCATCTAAAATGTTTTTTTTTGTATCTTCTTGACACAGTCTGCAGCAGTTTTAGATCCTTGTTCGATTTGTTATGTTCATATTCTTTTGAATTTTTGTTCTCCCAGAGAATTTGTTAACAATGTGTCGTGCATAAAGATCCTTTCACCTGAAGAAGTGCAACAGATGGGGAAACAAGGTGTAGATCTGGTGAATTCAGTTCGTGTAGATCTGGTGAATTCAGCTCCTATGACTAGGCATCAAATCAACAACTGTGATGGCTATTTCAGTCGGGAAGATGCAAGAAACATTGGCACCAGGATCACAACAGCGGGGACCTTCAAATACTGAAGCCGCGAGCTCCTCTTCCCGTCTTTCGGATGCCTCTCTGGTCAATATTTTTGTTGCATTTAGGAGATGTAATTGAGTGCCGTCTACTTGATTTGTGTATGTGTAATGACTGTACCAAATGGTATGTGCTCAGAACCTCGATCCACATGCCAAAACTCTACTTTCGTAAGACTCGTTTAAGTCAATGTAGGCTATCTCATTATTTTGTCTTGTAATACACGTCCCCTAGGACTTGTTGGTCAGTGCAGGCTGTCTCAAGAGTTTGACTTACTGGTGATATTCTTGCCTAACCCTTAATTAAGATTCATCAAGTTATGCAGGTCAACATATTATTCTATGCCTGGTGTCCGAGTATGGCACACACCAGTTCTTGATCTCCTAATGTAGAATATCTGATCTTTTCCGTATTCAGAATTGGAAGTTAGATTCATTCAAATTGGATAAGTCCTTCGAGGTCAGCTTCTGCAACAGCTGGAGACTATCACATTCCAGCGAGGACCACACCTAGAAAAGTCAGAGATCCACCCCATGCGTGAACTGCACTCATGGCGTAGTGGGAAAGAGCCACTGCCATTTTCAGGTCAGAAACTAGTCGCTCTCTCTCACCAACCCATGTATCCTCCCCCTGCATTATTATTATTGTTTTTTTTTTTCACACATATCTCTCATTGTCCTTTTCATAGAGATAATACTTTCTTTATTTTTTTTTCAGTATTGTTGCACTGCTACTGGACTGATAAGTGTTTGGTTGAGATTGAGATTGAGATTGAGATTGAGGTTGAGATGACACAATACCACTGGGACTTAAAAGTGGGAAGCATGTGGCCTCCATTAACTCCCACTTATTAAAGATATGGACATCTTCCTCCTCGGTATCTTCTTTCTTCCATCAGTACATGGTCATTTCCCTATCCCTTTCCTATCTGCATTGGCCCCAGCTGCCTCAGAGCTGGTCATGTGCCCTATGACTACTTTGTTGGAAAAGTATCACCTAGTTTCGTCTGAGGTGACAGTAATAATCACTCATTCGAACGATTTATCCAGGGTTTACAAGCAACATGATTGATTTCTGTAGCCATACTTGTTTGATCTTATAAAAATCCCTATCTGCAGTTGACTGGTGCCTCCATTCCGCTTCCACCCAACGTATACAGTTCTTTCTCCGTCTCTTTTTGACAATTTTTTATTTGTTTTACACCATATCGAAGCTGTTTCCTCCCTATCTCATTATTTCCCTGGAGAATCTATTGTCGTGTGGGCTCGAGCAGCAACCATTTTCTCTGTGATTGCATTTTCTGCGTGGAAGAAACATTATTTTAACTTCTGTTTGCATGGCACAAACAGTTAATTGCGACATCATATCTAAAGATAGTCAATCCTGAATTTTTTGTTTGCAGAATCTACCAAGATTTGAAGCATTGAACAGAGTGAACAAATCCAGATATGAACTATTCAAAGATCGAATCGTCTCAAACCTTCACCAATCACCACCTCCAGGTCTACTGCCTAGCTATCCATGTTACTTGCACCTTAGCTCTGCGACAAAGCTAGACTCTCTCGTTGTGCAAACCCTAGACCTGCTGCTCTCCTACAATCATCCACAGCGTTGTACGTTTGGAACTTTGTTCCACCCCTATGCCTAGGGCTAGGGGGGCTAATGGCCCAAATATATATTCATTGACAGGCCTGTCCAACATCATCGCCCCTACCATCCGTTGAATTTGACTTTGGAGGCACCCTCTTTGCTTTCTCCTTCTCCCAACTTTGACGTCGATATCCTCACAATCCATGTCGGCCCTCTTGCAGCTTGGCGTCATCTTCCCCTTGCAGTCGACGGTGACAACATGTGCTCAACTAGTCCCAAGTACAGGGCACTTGCTAAAACCCCCTCTAGAGTCGCTTATTTGTTCTGTCAGTTCTTCCAAAGTTTCATGATCATCCTCGATGGGATATTCGTCCTTTCTGGGCAAACTGCACGAGGAGCTACTTTGAAGGTCCTTTTTTTTTTTTGGCACTGAAGGAAAATGTAGAAGATTTGGAGAGATGTGAAACTCACGTCAGCAAAATATTCCCTGTCGTACTTCTAATCGCAATGCAATTCTATGAATTCACCGCTGCAAAAGAAAGTGACGTAGGATCTTTCCTCGAATGCTTTTATTGTTTGAGAGTATTTTACGTGAGTTATTGATCATCCGTCTTTTATATATTTTAATTTTCAAATAATTAAAATAAAAAAAATAATTTTTAAGTTTATAAAAGAGGAAATATAAAAAATAATGAAACTCCTTACAAAAATTTAAAAATAAATTAAACTGTAAAAAATGATAACCATAATTATTATATTGGCTTCGAATTCATTATATGAAATAAATAATTATGTATTTTTTTCTTCACATTTTACAGTTTTGATCTTCAGTTATTTACCAAGATTTTTAGGCGTTTCATTCAATTTAGTTAGTTTGTGTATTATATTTTGTTCTGAGATTATTGAAATTTATAGATATAGGGAAGGAAGTTCTTTTTTTTTTTACGGGTGTAACAGATATAGAATGAGACAGTTCATTTATACAAATTGAATCAACAATAGTATCTTATCAAACAAAGAGCAATACGTGTAGAAATTCTGTTCAAAGATGCTGTACGTTTAAGTTTATCAACAAATTGATCAAGGCCTCATTTGCACAATCAATGATAATTAGAAGTGTGGTAGTTGATGCGGTCAGCTTTTGACCATCTTTTGTCGAGAGTGGATTCGATCGAGCCTCAACAATATACTGTCAAATGCAACACAGGTCAGAGGATATCGGTAATCCGATAACGCTCCTCCGATACTAAAGTCTGCCAGGACAAGATGAAAAAAATGGAATGTAGAGCGCAACTAATACAATAAAACTATAACCAGAGCTTTTTTTACCTCAATCTCCGAGGCTTCTCGCCGACCAAGATTATTTCATCGTAGTGCCCTTTGATAGGTTATTAAGGGACAACCATTATAGAGAATCTCTACATATCATGCCACGTGCCCAATAGTTCTAATTGGGAGAGGTTGTTAAGGAGGACGGATGTGACAACTATTGAGAGGAATCCCCTCAGTAGTCCTTGAGTTTCTGACTCCTCATGTTTCTGAATCCTAAGTTCCGTACTTCTCATGCTTTCGACTCATTCGACTCCCGACATCCTGAGTAGTCGAGCTCCTAACATGCTGAGTTGTTGAGCTCTCGACTCCATTGACTCTCGACTTCCCAAGCGACCGAGCTCTTGACTCCCAAGTTCCCCACTTCTGAGCTCCCGACTCCCAAGTCCCTGAGGCCCTGAGTACATGGCTCCCAAGTATCTGAGCTCTCGCACCTCGAGCTCCTCCTGGGTCTAACGGGTCTCATTCCTTTCCTCCACTATCCTTATTCTCTAAGTCCACAAGTATCTAGTTGAGGATCCGTTTCTAATAGTATCATTAGCCACCTTCCGAAATAATTAGACGATTCGAATAAGTCTTGTTAGGACTTTGATGACGCGCTAGAGGGGGGGGGGAGTGAATAGCGATTCTTCGATTCTTTCTATGATCATGTTTGTATACAAAATGTTATACACATTGGAATATAAAATACAAGATAGAAATAAATACAAAGACAAACACAAGCACTACACCAATATTTTATGTGATTCAGAACTTTAGTTCCTACTCCACGGTCGAGCTCTAGAGTAAGCTCTAGTGATGCACACTACCACTAAACTTTCTCCATCTCGAAAACAATCCAGAGGTATAGAAACCTCTTACAAGAGCTTACAATACAAATACAACAACCAAAATACAAGATACAAATGCAAAGAACACTTTACAAGGAAAAGCTTTTGATTGCTTGATGATTTGGTAGCTTTAGATGCCTTGAAGGATTGGAAAGCACCAACTATTCTCCTTCAAGAGCTCCAAGAATCGACAACCTTCTTCTCCACTGAAGTCCACCTATTACAACTCACCTTGGGCTATTTTTTCGTCGACTAGTCGACTGGCCTTACCCATTAGTCAATTGCTCGCTTGACCGTTGCCTCACAGACTAATCCATGTTAGATTTTGCCCGATCAGTCAACTGTCATAAGCTAGTAGTCGACTCAGAAACATTTTGTGCTTTGTCCACTTAAGGTTAGTTGATTGCTCAACCCTAACAGTCGATTGCTAGTGGCTAGTCGATTGGTCCTACCCAATAATTGACTATAGAGTATCAGTCAATAGTCGAGCCGCAGTCGACTACTCGACCAGTCGACTAGGTCATAATCTCAGTCGACTTTCCAAGTCAATCTGAGCTCCCAAGTGCTGAGCACTTGACTAGTTGACTGGTTCATAATCCTAATTGACTGTCAAACAATATGTCCGATTGTTTTAGCTCACCAGTCGGTTGGACCAAGTCCCAATAGATTGGTAAATCTCAAAACTGAGGTTTAACACCCAAGTATGATACCCTCATACTTGATACTCACCCTTATTTTAGAGTTAAACCTTCAAGCTACTTCCATCGGCCTCACACCCTCAGGGTCTATCCAAGTTCTCCACGACTCCTTCACCTTTTGCGCTAGCTTTCAAGTGCTTCAATCGATTTCGTCATGCCATCGGGTACCCTTAGCTTAGACCTAAGCCTTTAAGCCACTTCCATCAATCTCATGCCTTTGATTTGAGTCCATGACTTCTCACCCTTGAGCTAGCCTTCAAGTGCTTCCATCGACTTTGTTATGCTACTTAGTCTTCCATTGCCAAGAGGTCGCACTTTCGAGACTTCCATTAACAAGTTTCCATACTTGGACTTTCGCTGCCAAGACTACACCCTTGGACTTATACGACCAAGACTACACACTTATACTTTTCCGTTGTCAAGTATCTATACATGGACTTTCGTCGCCAATACTACACACTTGGACATACACGACCAAGACTACATACTTGGACTTTTCCTTTGCCAAGTCTCCAAACTTAGACTTTTCCTTGCTAAGAATCCATTCTTGGACTTTTCCATTGTCAAGTATCTATACTTGGACTTCCCTTACCAAGTCTCCAAACTTGGACTTTTCCTTGCCAAGAATCCATTCTTGGACTTCCACTCGAGTCTTACTAGAGCTTGGTCAACTTTGACCTGAGATTGATTGCTCTAGTAATCTCCTTCATAACAATCTCTCACATATGACTTTGGATGTCCCAAACCATCCACTAGTTATATTGTCAAGAATATTATCAAATGTCAAAACACTACTCGAGTCCCACTCAAGCTTAGTCAACATTGACCTGAGATAGATTGCACTAATAATTTTCCCATTTTTGATATTTGATAATACCTTTAAGTTAGACTATTCCATAAGCCCAACTTAACTCTTCTTATGCCAAGGTATAATGAAAGTTTCCTAACTTAAACCCTTCATTTTCCCCCTTTTGTATACAACAAAAAGTGTCTCATCTTCCAATGACATCCTTCATTCTCTCCCTCTATCCAAAATCATCTTACATGCCTTCATTCTATTGGTGCAATCGACCCAGGTCATGATTGGCCAGACTCGAGTTTGACTCGAGTAGTATTTTGATGTTTGACGATGAGTTGACCATTGTTTGATAATGGGTTTACTGTATGGTTGACATGGGGTTGACCATATGATAGAGAAGTTCAAGTGGGACACTTGGCATGGAAAGTCCAAGCATGGGTCTTGGCAATGGGAAAGTCCAAGTTTTGGGTACTTGGCATGGAAAGTCCAAGCATTCTTGGCAATTGAAAAGTCTAACATGGGTTGGCAAGGAAAGTCCAAGGGTGTAGTCTTGGCCACATAAGTTCAAGTGTGTAGTCTTGGCGGTGAAAGTCTAAGTCATGGGTACTTGGCAATTGAGAAGTCCAAGGGGGTAGTCTTGACCACGTAAGTTCAAGTGTGTAGTCTTAGCGGTGAAAATCCAAGTCATGGATACTTAGCATTTGGGAAGTCCAAGGATTGATATTGGTGATGTAAAGTCCAAGGGTGGAGTCTTGGCAGTATAAGTCCAATGTTTGGTGGCGTAAAATCCAAGCGTGTGTCTTGACAGCGTAAGCCCAATGTGCCTTGGCGGTGTAGACCAGCTTAGCATGACAATAGCCGATGGAAGCACCTGAAGGTTAGCGTATAGATGAACAAGTCATGGATGACTTGGAGGGATCCAATAGGCATGAGGCTGATGGATGTGGCTAGAAGGCTTAAGTCTAGGCTAAGGGTGATCTAGCAAGTATGAGGGCATCATACTTGGGGTAAATCTCATGGTTGAGGTGTTGTAGTCGACTGAGATTATGGACCAGTCGACTGGTCAAGTATTTGACACTTGGCAGCCGAGTCGACACTAAGCAATCGATTGGGATTATTACCAGTCGACTGTCATGAGTCAACTGACGTTCGACTACGACAAGTGGCCTTGACAGTCGACTGTCAGCATTGGAGGGCAGTCAACTGATGCTGGTTTTGGTCGCGAAGGCAGAACACTTAGTAGGTGACTGAGCAGTCGACTATGAACTTGAGCAGTCGACTGCTGGAAATGACAGTCGACTACCAGTGTATCCGTTGGTTGGAATGCTGACATCGATTAAGTCATTGTGAGACAATGGCTACAGGAGTAGTTGACTGGGGCCTTTTGGCAGTCGACTGCTAGGCGGATATTAGCCCGAGTTGCAGCTTTAAAAGGAGCTCGAAGGGGAGGTTTTTGGCCATGGTTCTTAGGGCAATTTAGAGCAATTTATAGTGCAATTCAGGGTCTTCAAGTGCAGCCCAAATAACCAAACAAGCAAGCATTCAAAAGATCTTTTGTAAAGTTTTCTGTACTTATTTTTCTTGTAATTGCTTGTATTTCATTGTATTACTATTGTAATCATTTGTACGAGGTTTCTCCACCTCTGACATGTTGTCGAGAAGGAGTTTATTGAGTAGTGGTGTGTACGTCACTAGAGCTCGTTATCGAGATCGCACTATAGAGTAGGAACTAGGGTTCTGAACTATGTTATATCATGTGTATTGTTGTGCTTATATTTTTGTTGTGTTTTTTTATTTTCATTGCACTAACGACATTGTAGACAAGCGACACGATCGAGTTCCGTCGACGAACGAAAAAGCGCCATTCACCCCTCCTCTAGCGCTCACCGAAGTTCCTGCACATTCTCCTTAGTGACAAAACTTATCACTAAATTAAAGACAATTCTTCACTCTCCCCCTTTTCAACCTTCATTCATCATGCCTTGATGGACAAACTCTCTCTAAAGACTTGATCCCCCTTGACCATTACACTAACAATGTTCTTGGAGAGTTCCTAAGCCTATAGAAAATCTAAACAATCAAAAATAAGGATAAAAGTTTAAACTTGAACTTTAACATCTCTTAAAATTTGATCCTTATCCTAATTAACTCTCTTATTCATTTTCAATAAATATCTCACCCTTCAATGCTTCTCTAAGCATATCATAGGATTAGGACTGGTTAGGGTACATAAGAGTGCTGACAAATAGCTAAACAAATTTTGTTTAGTAAAAAATCAAACCATTAGTCGATTGAAATTGGTAATCAATCGACTGAAACCACCACTAGTCGACTGGCTGCCTACAATAGAGTTTTTTCAAAAATCAGAGTTTTTCAATTGAGATTTGAAAATGCATAAGTAACGTTGTTGGAAAAATCTTGAAACTTTATACGTACATTACTTATGCCAAATATTATGGATAAAGAAATAGTTTTATATTAAAATATCCATTATTTTCCAAAAATGATACAAAGTTCAAAATCATTGAAAACTTCAATATTTTTTGCCTAACTTGTATCAATCTTATTATGGTGATTGTTATCAAAAGATAAACTTCACCAAGGTTTTCAAAATCTATTTTCAATCATGGTTTATGGACTAAGTGTACATGACTTGTACATTACCTTTTCTCATGATTTCTTTCTATGATTGAAAGAGTTTTAAGTTCACTTTGATGTACCATTACAAGCACATGAACTTAACTCATTTTCCTAACATCTCACATATGTTTAGAGTGTCTCAATACACATACATGTCTCCTTATGGTCTTTGTGAGATGTAATTTTATTTTTCCCTAAACTAAGGGTTCATACATAAACTCCGCCCGATAAGTTAACCTTGTCGTGGCCAGTCCCAAGCCTGGATAAAAAAGGAGGGTTGCGTTAGGTTGCCAGCCAGTGTTAAACTAAGGCAAATATTCAATGTATGGATCAATCAAACTATTATGCCAATGCTAGGTTGTTCCCCGGAAGGAACGCGTTACAGGGTCAGACTGTAACGTCTCGGCAAGGACCGCTACATTTTCAGAACTCGAGTGTAGTGAAAAATATACTAGAGTGCGCGTTGCAGGGTCTGATTGCAACGTATCGACAAGGACCGCTACATCTCTATGAGAACTTAGGTGTAGTGTTAAATAAGCAAGAGTTCTCACACCATAGGTTGGATAAGAACAAATATTATAGAACAACTAATAGTCTAAGATTTGGTACGTAGAACATAGAAACCCTCACTGGTAAAACGATGGAGATAGTAGATACGATGATTAGGAGAAAAATTAATATTGTATGTATACAAGAGACAAAATGGGTAGATGAGAAGGGAAAGATGATAGAGAACTCGGGTTTTAAGTTATGATATACAGGAAAGAGTAAAACAAGAAATGGAGTGGGTATTATTGTTGATAGTTCATTAAAAGATGAAGTTGTAGGAGTAATTAGAAAGGGGGATAGAATTATAGCTCTCAAAATAGTAGTAGAGAAAGAAACTATAAACGTAATTAGTGTATATGAACCTCAAATAGGGGTAGATGAAAATACCAAATTAAGGTTTTGGGAGGACTTGGATGAAGTATTACAAAATATTCCGTCAAATGAGATCATTTTAATAGGAGGCGATTTAAATGGACATGTCGGAGTGAAAAATGACGAATATGAGAGGGTGCATGGAGGTTATGGGTTTGGAACAAGAAATGAAGAAGGTAAAACTATATTGGATTTTGCAATAGCATATGATCTTATACTAGCTAATACATTTTTTAAGAAAAGGGAAGAACACTTGGTCACGTTTAAAAGTGGAAATAATAAATCACAAATTGACTTTCTTATAGTTAGGAAGAGAGATAGAAAAATTTGTAAAGATTGTAAGATCATCCCTGGAGAAAGTTTAACTACTCAACATAGATTAGTAGTATTAAATATACACCTTAAATATAATATTAATAGAAGGAAAATATACACGACTCCTAGAATTAAGTGGTGGAAGTTAAAGGATGAGAAACTAAATGTATTCAAAGAGAAGGTAGGAGTACAAGTATTAGATGAAATATACAGTGACCCTAATACGATGTGGGATAAGATAGTATCAAAATTGAAAATAGTAGCCAAGAATATACTCGGTGAGTCAAAGGGACATGCACCACCAAGAAAAGAATCTTGGTGGTGGAATGAAAAAGTGCAAGAGAAAGTCAAGGAAAAATGAACAACATATAAGAAATTTTATATTTGTAAAAATGAGGAAAATTTTAAAAAATATACAATAGCCAAGAAAAAAGCTAAGAAAGCAGTGAATGAAGCTAAGACTGAAAATTTTGAATGGTTATATCGAAAATTAGATACAAAAGAAGGGGAAAGAGACATTTATAGAATAACTAAAGTGAGAGAGAGGAAGACAAAAGATCTTAATCAAATAAGATGTATTAAAGATGAATATAATAGGGTATTAGTACACGATGAAGAAATAAAAGAGCGGTGGAAGAGATATTTTCATCAACTTTTTAATGAAGGTTTAGGAGACCAACTTAATTTAGGTAATTTAAGTAGGTCAAATGAGTATAGAAATTTAAATTTTTATCGTAGAATTCAAATTGCAGAAGTAGAACAAGTTTAAATGGAATACAAAATGGAAAAGCCATTGGACCAGATGATATTTCGGTAGAGGTATGGAAGTGTCTAGGGAAACAAGGTATTGAATGACTTATAAAATTATTTAACATGATATTGAAAACAAATAGGATGCCTGATCAATGGAGGGTAAGTATCCTAATTTCCTTGTATAAGAATAAGGGAGACATACAAACTTGTGAAAACTATAGGGGTATTAAACTAATGAGTCATACCATGAAATTTTGGGAAAGAGTAATAGAAAAAAGAGTAAGGAAAGAGACCACGGTTCTCAAAAATCAACTTGGATTTATGCTAGGAAGGTCGACAATAGAAGCTATACATCTTCTTAGACAACTAATTGAAAAGTATAGAGAGCAAAAGCAGGATCTACACATGGTATTCATTGATTTAGAAAAAGCTTATGATAGAGTTCCAAGAGAAATAATATGGAGAATTTTAGAAAAAAGAGATGTTAATATAACATATATTGAACTAATTAAGGATATGTATGAGAAAATAATGACCAGAGTGAAGACTTCAAGTGAATTAACTGAAGCATTTCCAATAAAGATAGGGTTACATCAAGGATCAACTTTAAGTCTCTATCTTTTTACACTAATCATGGACGAATTCACTGGACATATTCAAGACACAGTGCCGTGGTGTATGTTATTTGCAGATGATATTGTTTTGGTAGATGAGACACGTGAAGGAGTAAATGCTAAACTAAAATCTTGGTGGGAAACATTAGAAGTGAAAGGTTTTAAGCTTAGTAGAGTAAAGACAGAATATATGGAATTTAAATTTAACAATATTAGACGTAATGAGGCAAGTGTTAAGATAGGATACGATGAGTTATCTGGAACTGAGAGCTTTAAATATTTAGGATCATTTTTACAAGAAGATGGATGGATTGAGAGAGATGTCTTACATAGAATACAAGCAGGATGGTTGAAATGGAGGAAAGCGTCAGGTGTTTTATGTGATCATAAAGTGCCTCTAAAACTTAAAGGGAAGTTCTACAAAACGGAGATTAAACCTGCTATGTTATATGGAGCTGAATGTTGAGCTATGACTCGAGCACATGAGCAAAGGATGAGAGTTGCAGAGATGAGGATGTTAAGGTGGATGTGCGGACATACGAGGATGGACATGATAAGAAATGAGAGCATTAAAGAAAAATTTGGTGTTGCATCTATTGAAGGAAAGTTTCGAGGGACACGTTTAAGGTGATACAGACATGTACTTAGACGACCAATAAATGCTCCAGTTAGGCGATGTGAAATGATGCCAAATATACACATCAAACGAGGAAGAGGAAGACCAAAAAAGACTTGGTTAGCAATAATAAAACAAGATAAAATTTATTTAAATATTGATGATGATATAGTAGGGGACAGAGTTCAATGGCGTAGAAGGATCCATATAGCCGACCCCACCTAGTGGGATAAGGCTTTATTGTTGTTGTAAGGGTTCATGCATTCTTATCTAGACATTCCAATTTGATTCCCTTATATAGGACATCAAACCATGTCATTTGTCCTTAAATTCAATTTAATGCATGAATATGATCATGACATAAATGATTGTATAATTTAATATATTTACCAATGATGCATGATGTCATAGCATGATATAGATAAATCTAAGTATTAACATGACATTTTAAATGAGCATATGATACATGATGACATAGTATTGCAATCAAATCATGGCAAGTGCATAAAGTACAATTTGACAAATCCCTAAACACCAAATTTAACATAATTACAATTTAACCCTTGACTATGTCAAATCTTCAAATTTTAGCACGCTATACATCTAACCTAATTGTGCCAATTTTGATAAATTTTTTCTAACTTCATAATTTCTATTGACACATTCTAAAATGTTTTAGGATCAAACTCTAAACTCATTTTTAAAGTATTAATATACCTTGAAAATGAGCTAAAGTGTCAACTCTACTATGATTAGATTAACTATCATTCCATTTTAAGTTGACACACCCTAAACCCATCTAGTGTGAAGGAATCACACTCCTAGGAACCCAATATCTATTTGAGCTCCTTGGGTACTCTAGGTATTCAATAGAGATGACTTCCCTAGATACCTTTCTAATAACTCTCCTAGGCTTTTTGGAAGCTTTGGTCATTGTGATCTCATTAAGATTAACCCTAGAGATAACTTCCCTTGTAACCTTTTTGGTGACCTTTCTAGACTTCTTCGAAGCCTTAGTCACTTGACTCTTGTCAAGGTTAACTCTAGGGATAACTTCCCTTGTAACCTTGATTGTCCTAGATCTAGTATTAGTTCCATAGTTAAATGGAACATCATGGTAGGTTTGCATGATCTTCTTTGACTTAGGTTTGTAACTCAAACCCTTCTTGTCCTTAGGTAGATCTTTCCTACCAAAACCTAGATTTTGACTACTTGACCATTTAATCATGTTTTCCATCCTTGCAAGGGTCTTTTCTAAGTTGACTACTTGTCAAGTTTTGATTTTCTCTTTTCAATTCCTCAATTTTTGAATTTTCATTATTTCTCAAGGCATTCCTAGGTTGTTCTCATCCTTAGGTGGGGTAGTCTTAGAGCTAATTTGTTTAGTTTTGTCCTTAGTTCTAATTTCATGAGTTTTTATACCTAAACAATAAAATTTATTTCTAGTATGCTTTTGATTATGAACAATTACAAGTAAATTACAAGATGATACCTTAGGCTTTGGAGCTTCCCCTATACTTGAGCTCTCTCCCTTGTCCTTCATAGGATGACTCCCCCTTGGACATTGGCTTTGATAGTGACCCTTTTGGTTGCACCGAAAGCATATTATATGCTCCTTGCCTTTTTGTATCGGGGCCCCGACCTCCTTTAACTTTTCCTTCACCTTAGGTGCTACTTGAGCCTTGTTCATGATCCGTTTTGGACACTTGCTCTTATAATACCCTTGTTCCCTACACTCAAAGTAAATGATATGATTTTTATTTTTAATGATTGCATTTGAGTTACCTATAGGGGAATCTTAAGCTTGTTCTTCATTTTGTCCGGATGTAGAGGTCTCTGTTGGTGCAATCAGCCCAGGTCACGATTGACCAGACTCGAGTTTGACTCGAGTGATATTTTGATGTTTGACAAAGGGATTTGACAAAGTGGTTTGGCATTGATGTTTGACATTAATGTCGGTTAATATGTTGGGGAGATTGTTGGAGCAATCGACCTGGGTCATGTTTGACCGGACTCGAGTTTGACTCGAGGAAGACCTTAATGGTTGACTAGGGTTGACCATGTGATTATGGGAAAGTCCAAGCATAGGTCTTGGCAAGGTAAAGTCCAAGTCTTGAGTACTTGGCATGAGAAGTCCAAGCATGGGTCTTGGCAAATGAGAAGTCCAAGCATGAGTCTTGGCAAATGGAAAGTCCAAGCATGGGTCTTGGCATGGAAAGTCCAACATGGGTTGGCAAGGGAAAGTCCAAGCTTGAGTCTTGGCATCTGGGAAGTCCAAGGGGTTTGATATTGGCTGCGTAAAGTCCAAGCGGGAGTCTTGGCAGCATAAGTCCAATGGTTGGCAGCGTAAAGTCCAAGCGGAGTCTTGGCGGCGTAAGTCCAATGTGCCTTGGCGGTGTAGACACCGTTAGCATGACATAGCCGAGGGAAGCACCTGGAGGCTAGCGCGATGGATGAACAAGTCATGGATGACTTGGAGGGATCCGAGAGGCGTGAGGCTGATGGAGGTGGCTAGAAGGCTTAGGTCTAGGCTAAGGGTGGTCTAGCAAGTATGGGGGCTCCATACTTGGGTTAAAACCTCATGTTTGAGGTTGTCGGATTGACCGCAATATGGCGGTTCATTGCCGCTGTGAGTCGACTTGAGTTCGACCTTGCCGCTTAAGAGTTGGAATCGCCTCGGATGTCTCACGGCGATCGCCAAGGGTTGCCGATCGCTAGTTCTCTGTCGAGCCGCAGCGCCGTAGCCGCGGCGATCGACTACAGCGTTAGCGATCGGCCAATGTTGGCGATCGGCGCCAAGAGATCCATTGGAATTTTTCCAGCGTGGATCGACCCGTTGTCTCACGACAACAGTGGCATCAGTCGACTGGTGACTTATGACAGTCGACTGATGGGCGGAAATCCAGGTCGTGCGCAAGGATAAAAGGAACTCGACGGGAGGGTTTTTGCAACCGATTTTCTTGGACGTTTTGAAGCAATTTGCTGCTGCAAATTAGGGCTTTCAAGTGCTAGTCCAAGGCAATCAACAAGCAAGCTTCTAAAGAGTTTTTGTAAAGTGTTCTTTACTTCTCTTGTTGTATTTCTTCTTATATTTGCTTGTTGTATTTAGATTATTGTTGTAATCTTATTGTAAGAGGTTTCTCCACCTCCGACTTGTGTCGAGAAGAAGTATTTGTGATTAGTGAGTGCGTGTGCATCACTAGGGCTCTTTAGAACTCGATCCGTGGAGTAGAAACCGTGCGGTTTCGAACCACGTTATATCCTCGTGTTGTGCTTGCGTTTGTAATTATCTATTTCGTTATTGTTATTATATCCTCGTGTTGTGCTTGCGTTTGTAATTGTCTATTTCGTTATTGTTATTATTATCTATATTCCGCTGCGCTAACGAAATTGTAGACACGATCGCGATCAAATTCCATCGTACGGGCAAAACGCTATTCACCCCCCCTCTAGCCGTTCCGAAATATCCCCAACAAGTGGTATCAGAGCCCGGGGCTCTTCTACGGACTAACCGCCGGGAGCTAGGACAAAGAAGCTAGAGGGTGAAGATGGAAGAACAATTGGGATGGAATATTAACACACCGATCCCTTACTCCTTCTATGGACAAGAAGGGTTTAAGCAATGGAAGTCAAGAATTGAAGACTTCCTAATGATGAGGGACTTCGAAGAATGGTCTATCTTAATGGAAGGATATAGCTATCCAAGAGGACCAAAAGGTGGATTCCTCAAGAAAAAGAGATGGACCGAAGAGCAAGTCCAAGCCTTCGAAAAGAATGAGAAGGTAATGAAGTTGTTAATTGATTTAATACCTAACAATATCTTGTGTATGTTAGGTAATTATGTAGATGCAAACGAGCTATGGAGCCAAGTGGCCAAGCTCCATGAAAGCCCATCAATGGTCCAAGAGGAAGAGACCGAAGAGGCTAATGCATCACCCTCACAAGGAAGTGAGGACTTGGAGGTTGAGAGATCATCAGCATCCAAAGAGGAAGAGGAAGTAGAATCGGAAGTTGATAGGGAGTCAATTTCTGGGTCGGTGGAGGAAGTGGAAGAAGCATCCACTTCTATGATTGAGGGGGAGAGACTATCTACACCGGAGCCGGAACAAAATAAAGAAGATGCCTCAACCTCCGGTCAAGATGAAGAAGTTTCAATTCCAACACCTATCACCGAACTAGGTAACTCAAGCAATTTAGGTTTAAATAAAAATCATATAATTTGCTTTGAGTGTAGGGAAAGTGGGCATTATAAGAGCAAGTGCCCAAAGAAGATCAGAAAAGCTCCTCCGGCACCAAAACCTCAAGAAAGATCAAAAGATGCCGGTGCCACCACTAGAAGAAGCAAAGAGCACGTCATTTGCTTCAAGTGTCAACAACCGGGGCATTTTAGGAATTCATGCCCTAGGGGGAGCAAGAAAGTCAAAGAGGGAGCTATACATGTAGGGGGAGCCTCCAAGGTAAACCCTAAGGTATATTTCAATAATGCACCTTCTAGATTTAATAGTCAAAAGCATGCTAGGAATTTTAATTCCCTTGCAATTCATAAAGAGCATGCTAGAAGTAAGGAATTTTGCTTAGGTGCTAAAAATGTTTACCTTAGGAGTAAGGAGAAATTTGGGACTAATGTCCCTAAAAATATTTTACCTAAGGAATCAATTAGGAAAATAGGAGAACATCTAGATCTAAATCCTAAATGGACTAGGCATATGCCTAGAAAGTCTCATGCCCATGGTTTAAATCAAAATTCTAAAATTGGGCAATTAGAATTAGAGAATCAAGTCTTGAGGTCAAGGCTTGAAAAACTTGAGAAGACCCTTAAAATTATACAAAATCAATTTAAAGGGTCAAATAATCAAAAGTCAAGGTCCAAAAGTCAAAGTCCAAAAGTCAAAGTCAACACCTAGGACCTAAGAGTCAAAAGTCAACCAAGGGCAAGCAAGGTTTGGGTCACAAACCTAAGCCTAAGGTGGCTTACCATAGTGTTCCATTTGATTATGGAACACAAACTAGGTCTAGGAAGACTAAGGTCAATAGGGAAGTCATCCCTAGAGTTGACCAAAGGGTGTGCCTAGTGGCTAGGGTTTCAAGGAAACCTAGGGTGGCCACTAAGAAGGTTGCAAGGGGAGTTACCCCTAGAGTCAACCTAGGTAAGACCCAAATGACAAAGGCTAACAAGCCTAGGAGGGTCATTAGGAAGGTATTTAGGGAGGTTATCCCTAAGGAATACCTAATTAACCCTAGGAGCTTAAATCGGTTTTGGGTTCCTAAGAGCGTGATTGATTCATGCTAGGTGGGTTAGGAGGTGCCAACCTTGAGTGGATGGGTAGTTAACTCAACCATGATAAAGGTGGCATTTTAGGTTATTTTGAAGGTTATGGATACCTTGGAAATAGGGTTGAATTATAATCCTAAAAGATTTTAGGATGTGCCAATATTAGTTATGAAGTTTGATAAAATGATCAAATTGGCACAATTAGGGTTTAGAGTGTTAGTGTGCCTTTTGGGCTTTTGGCACACTAGGGAGTTTAATGATAATATGGCAAAATATATCTAACTATATCAAATGGCAATTAATATTAAAATTTAGGTATTACTATACCTATATATTTTATATGCCATGCTTTGTTTGCCATATAACATGCCATGACATCATGCTTAGTTTTAATCATATAAAATGTCATGATCATGTTTAGGGTTTAGGTTAATGTCATGAGTTTTTAGGTTATATCATATATCATGACATCATGATCATTGGCCATGTTTTAATTTTTGCTATCATTATGCCATGATCATTTCATGCATTAATGTGATTGAAATTGATTTAAGGACTATGACATGACTTGGAGTCCCATTTATAAGGGAATCAAGTAGGGTTGCCTTAGAGAATGCATGAAACCCTAGATTAGGATGAACAAAACCCACATCTCACATCCAATTGACATGTATGTGTATTCATACACCTTAGATACATGTGAGATGCTAGGATATGAGTTGAGTTCAAGGTGCATAGTTTTTGCATCTAGATAAACTAAAACTCATCTTGTTTCATTTGTGGATCATTGGAAAAGCTTGTGTACAAGTCATGTGCATAGAGCCCAAGGAATATGATCCAAAATAAGGTTTTGAAAATATTTTAAAATCATTTTGAAAAACCTTGGTGAAGTCTATCTTTTGATAGCAATCACCATTGATAGAGTTGATACAAAATAGGGCCAAAACATTGAAAATTTCAATGGTTTTGAGTTTTGTATCAAACTCACTATTTTATGGGTAAAATAATTTTCAAATATTTTTCACCCATTGTATGTGTCATAAGTATTATACGTATGAATTTTCATGATTTTTTGAAATACGTATAATTATTTATGAATTTCCAAAATTCATTTACGATAGTGAAAATCGAGATTTTGATTATCGATCGGCCTGTGTGGCAATGATCGATGTGAGTGGCAATGTGATCGACATCGTCAGAGTCAATCGCCAGCCTGATTTCGGGTTAACAAGGTTTGTTTAGCCCGTGTTCAGTTATGGAAAAGGTTTCTAATCACTCCTGACCCTAGGATATGCTTTAGGAAGCATTATAAAGGGTGAAAATTCATTGGATATGGATTAGAGTGTTAGGTCAAAGTATCAAATTTAGGGTGAGTGAAAGTTCTATGTTGAACTTAGAACCTTAATTTTGATGGTTTAGAGTTCCTATTGGCTTAGGGGCTTCCCAAGGACATTGTTGGTGCAATGATCAAGGGGGAGCAAGCCTTTAGGGGGAGGTATCCATCTTGGGATGATGGATGTGTTTTTCTCCTTGAAGAGGAGAAGTTATTGGAAGAGTATCATCAATTGGGAAAATTGATGGGTTTTTGATACCCAATTTGGAAATTGGGAGAGAGTATAGGATTGTCTCTCTTGAGTGATATGTGAATTATCACTAGGAAGATGGTAGACATCCTAGGTATTTACTTTTGGATCAAGGGGGAGATTGTAAGATCTCATTGAGACATGAGACATTGACCTCCTTGGAGAGAAAACCTTTTTGATGTTAGTCAAAAAGGGGGAGAATGTTTGGGGGAGAACATTTGGAGAGTGTTTACCAATTTGGGATAATTGGTAAGGGATTTGAGTTAGTGGTCTAACTCAGATGATTTGTTTGGTTTTTGTCAAACATCAAAAAGGGGGAGATTGTTGGTGCAATCGGCCCAGGTCACGATTGACCAGACTTGAGTTTGACTCGAGTGATGTTTTGATGTTTGACAAAGGGATTTGACAAAGTGGTTTGGCATTGATGTTTGACATTAATGTTGGTTAATATGTTGGGGAGATTGTTGGAGCAATCGACCCGGGTCATGTTTGACCGGACTCGAGTTTGACTCGAGGAAGACCTTAATGGTTGACTAGGGTTGACCATGTGATTATGGGAAAGTCCAAGCATGGGTCTTGGCAAGGTAAAGTCCAAGTCTTGAGTACTTGGCATGAGAAGTCCAAGAATGGGTCTTGGCAAATGAGAAGTCCAAGCATGAGTCTTGGCAAATGGAAAGTCCAAGCATGGGTCTTAGCATGGAAAGTCCAACATGGGTTGGCAAGGGAAACTCCAAGCTTGAGTCTTGGCATCTGGGAAGTCCAAGGGGTTTGATATTGGCTGCGTAAAGTCCAAGCGGGAGTCTTGGCAGCATAAGTCCAATGGTTGGCAGCGTAAAGTCCAAGCGGAGTCTTGGCGGCGTAAGTCCAATGTGCCTTGGCGGTGTAGACACCGTTAGCATGACATAGCCGAGGGAAGCACCTGGAGGCTAGCGCGATGGATGAACAAGTCATGGATGACTTGGAGGGATCCGAGAGGCGTGAGGCTGATGGAGGTGGCTAGAAGGCTTAGGTCTAGGCTAAGGGTGGTCTAGCAAGTATGGGGGCTCCATACTTGGGTTAAAACCTCATGTTTGATGATCGCTAGTTCTGTGTCGAGCATGAACGCCACGTGAGCCGACCGCTCCGATTACGCGCGTTAGCGGGCCGATCGCCAATGTTGGCGATCGCCAAGAGATCCGTTGGAATTTTTCCAGCGTGGATCGACCCGTTGTCTCACGACAACAGTGGCATCAGTCGACTGGTGACTTATGGCAGTCGACTGATGGGCGGAAATCCAGGTCGCGTGCAAGGATAAAAGGAGCTCGACGGGAGGGTTTTTGCAACCGATTTTCTTGGACGTTTTGAAGCGATTTGTTGCTGCAAATCAGGGCTTTCAAGTGCTAGTCCAAGGCAATCAACAAGCAAGCTTCTAAAGAGTTTTTGTAAAGTGTTCTTTACTTCTCTTGTTGTATTTCTTCTTATATTTGCTTGTTGTATTTAGATTATTGTTGTAATCTTATTGTAAGAGGTTTCTCCACCTCCGACTTGTGTCGAGAAGGAGTATTTGTGATTAGTGAGTGCGTGTGCATCACTAGGGAGCTCGATCCGTGGAGTAGGAACCGTGCGGTTCCGAACCACGTTATATCCTCGTGTTGTGCTTGCGTTTGTAATTGTCTATTTCGTTATTATTATTATTATCTATATTCCGTTGCGCTAACAAAATTGTAGACACGATCGCGATCAAATTCCATCGTACGGGCAAAATGCTATTCACCCCCCCTCTAGCCGTTCCGAAATATCCCCAACAGTCTCCTCTTCTTGTTTCGACATTGAAGACCTAACCTCCCCCTCAATCTTAGAGGTGGAGACTTCTTCCATTTCTTCTATTTCGGACTCGAATGTTGAATATCTTTCAACCTCTGAATATACAAGCTCTTGAGGTGATGAACTTGATTCCTTGGACTCCTTATCTTGGGCTGGTGAGAGATTCTCATGGAGCTCTACCAATTTGCTTCATAACTCCCTTGCATCCTTACAATTACCTAACTTGGACAAAATATCATTATGTATTAAATTAATCAATATTTTTGTTACCTTATCATTTTTTTTTGAATTTTTGGACTTGTTCATCGGTCCATTTTTTCTTCTTGAGAATTTTTCCTTTTTTTTTTATCTATGGGAGATTCAAATCCTTCCATGACGACGACCCAATCCTCTATGTTATTCATCAAAAAGTAGTCCATTCTTCCTTTCTAATAAGTGAAGCCTTCACGATTGAAAGAAGGTGGAACTTGTGTGTTATAGCTCAATCTATCATTGAATTCCATTGTGTTGATGGATCCTCTAGCATTGCTCTTATGACGGTGAGTTCTTGAAGAGTGACCTTGCTCTGATACCAATTGTTAGGACCTTGATGACGCACAAGAGGGGGGGGGGAGTGAATAGTGATTCTTCTATTCTTTCGATGATCGTGTTTGTCTACAAAACGTTATACGTAGTGAAATATAAATACAAAGACAAAGATAAACACTACACCAATATTTTATGTGATTCGGAATCCTAGTTCCTACTCTATGGTTGAGCTCTAGATTGAGCTCTAGTGATGCACCACCACTAAACCTTCTCATTCTTGGAAACAATCCGGAGGTGGAGAAACCTCTTACAAGAGCTTACAATACAAATACAATAACCAAAATACAAGATACAAAAGAAAATGAAATACAAATGCAAAGAACACTTTAGAAAAAAGAGATTTTGATTACTTGATTATTTGATTGTTTTGAGATGTCTCGAAGGACTAGAAAACACCAATTATTCCCCTTCAAGAGCTCTAAGAATCGATAACCTTCTTCTCCACCAAAGCCCACCTTTTATAACTTAGCTCGGGCTATTTTTCCACCAACCAATCGACTGACCTTAATTGGTGCAATTGGCCCAGGTCACGATTGACTGGACTCGAGTTTGACTCGAGTAGTGTTTTGATGTTTGACATTGATATTTGACAAGGGAGTTGCCCATTGTTTGACAATGGGTTGACTATATGGTTGACATGGGGTTGACCATATGATGGAGAAGTCTAAGTCTTGTGTACTTGGCATGGAAAGTCCAAGTGGGACACTTGGCAATGGAAATTCCAAGCATGGGTCTTGGCAAGGCAAAGTCCAAGCTTGAGTCTTGGCAAATGGAAAGTCCAACATGGGTTGGCATGAAAAGTCCAAGCATGGGTCTTGGCAAGGGAAAGTCTAAGCTTGAGTCTTGGCAATTGGAAAATCCAACATGGGTTGGCAAGGGAAGTCCAAGGGTTGATATTGACAACGTAAAGTCCAAGGGTGGAGTCTTGGCAGCATAAGTCCAATGGTTGGCAGTCTAAAGTCCAAGCGGTAGTCTTGGCAGTGTAAGCCCAATGTGCCTTGGCGGTATAGACCAACTTAGCTTGACAATAGCCGATAGAAGCATCTGAAGGCTAGCGTATGGATGAACAAGTTAGGGATGACTTAGAGGGATCCGATAGGCGTGAGGCTGACGGAGGTGGTTAGAAAGCTTAGGTCTAGGCTAAGGGTAATCTAGCAAGTATGAGGGCATCATACTTGTGTTGGTGTAATCGGCCTAGGTCATGATTGACCAAGACTCGAGCTTGACTCGAGAGATGTTTTGATGTTCCACAAAAACACATGACAATGTGATTGTCATGGAAAGTCCAAGTCATGGGTACTTGGCATGGAAAGTTCAAGTGGGACACTTGGCATTTAGGAAAGTCCAAGTCTTGAGTACTTGTCATGTAAAGTCCAAGCATGAGTCTTGGCAAGGAAAAGTCCAAGCATGGGTCTTGGCATGGAAAGTCCAACATGGGTTGGCAAGGGAAAGTCTAAGCTTGAGTCTTGGCATTTGAGAAGTCCAAGGGGTTTGATATTGGCGGCGTAAAGTCCAAGCAGGAATCTTGGCAGCATAAGTCCAATGGTTAGCGGCGTAAAGTCCAAGCGGAGTCTTGGTGGCGTAAGTCCAATGTGCCTTAGCGGTGTAGACACCGTTAGCATGACATAGCCGATGGAAGCACCTGAAGGCTAGCGCAATGGATGGACAAGTCATGGATGAGTTGGAGGGATCCGAGAGGTGTGAGGTTGACGAAGGTGGCTAGAAGGCTTAGGTCTATGCTAAGGGTGGTCTAGCAAGTATGGGGGAACCATACTTGGGTTAAAACCTCATGTTTGAGGTGTGCCAGTCGACTGGTGCCATGTTGCAGTCGACTAGCATGAGTCAACTAGGGTTTGACTAATGATCGATCATCGGTTAGCAATGATCGATCGTGTGTGATCGGTTGATCGGTACTCGATTTTTGGAGAAACGAGAATGGAGTCCGACTCATCGCCGAGGTTAGCAATGACAGTGGAGGCTCGAACAGTCAACTGATGGTCATGATAAGTCGATTGATGATGGATCTGTTGGATTTTTCCAGTGTGGATCTAGCCGTTGTCTCATGACAACAGTGACATCAGTCGACTGATGGTCCCGAGCAGTCGACTGATCGGCGATTTCCAGCCCAGGTTGAAGCTTTAAATGGAGCTCGTGTAGGAGGAAATCAACAGCATTTCTTGAGGTCTTTTAGGGCAATTTGCTGCTGCAAATTAGGGTCTCCAAGTTCGTTTTAAGCAACCAAGCATTCAAGCAATTAAAAGCAAAGTGTTGTAAAGTTTTCTTTACTTGTCTTTCCTATTTGTATTGTATATCGCTTGTATTTGTTTCTTGCTATTGTAAGATCATTTGTACGAGGTTTCTCCACCTCCGACTTGTGTCGAGAAGGAGTTATTGTGATTAGTGGTTGCATGTGCATCACTAGAGCTCTTTAGAGCTCGATCTGTGGAGTAGGAACCGTTCGATTCCGAACCACATTAAACACTTGTGTATTTGTGGTTGTCTATTTCGTTATTGCATTATTTATATTATTCCACTGCACACTAATGAGAATTGTAGACGAACGCAAACGATTTCCATCACGCAATGAAAATGAGCTATTCACCCCCCCTCTAGCTTCCAAGGATCCTCTACAACTTGGGGTTAAACTGTTGAAGGATCGGTGGCCGACTAGAGGGGGTGAATAAACCTATCAATTTGGGTTGGGCCCGTCGGGTTGTCCCGCCCTGCCAAATAATTTAAGCGGGTTGAGTTGAAGATTTTTCTATTTATTTTTTGGCGGGTTTAAATAAACTAACCCGCTTAGAACATGATCCGCGGCGGGCTGAGAAGGTGAATCGCGATTTTGATTTTCCCGCAGCACGCAAGCGGTGAAACGCCGAAATCTCGAGCTCGCGACCGCGATTTCCCAATTTCCATTTTCCCTTATCCCATCCGTGATAGCATTAGGTGGCGAAAGTGAAACCCTATTTCCTTCTTCTGCGACTGCGTCTCCGATCTCCTCCGCCTTTGATCTCTTTCCCTCGCCGATCATCTGCCTCTCCGATCATCTGCCTCACGACCCTCTGCCTCTCCGATCATCTGCCTCACGACCCTCTGCCTTGCTGATCGTCTGCCTCACCGGTCATCTGCCTCTTCGGTCATCTGCCTCTACGATCATCTGCCTCGCGACCCTTGTCGATCGACCAAGAGGCTACGAAGTTCCCAAATCCCTCCTCTTCTTGCCTCCACTTCCTCTGTCTCTTCCAACAGCGCCACCAATAGCGCCACCTTGCCTGGTAATTAGTCAAAGGTCATCCGTTCTTTTTTTGTTGGAGAATACTACTATTCAATTTTTTTTTACCGCTCTACAGAGGAAGTTTTATACCATAGTCTCCAAGCTTGCAGTCCCTGCCTAGCTACCTCCCTGATATGAGAGACTTCAACTCCAAGCTCTTGTAGTCTATTTGAGGTAAGATTTTTTTTTGCTTTCTTGCCTAGTTCTTTCTATTTTCCTTCTTTTTTCTATGTTTTTATTTTGCACGACCTCTCTAATTGATTTTGTTTCAAACTATTTATTTTTATTACAGATTGATTTGGAAATAAATTCTTCTTCTCAAAATCAAACTATTAGTTTAGACACTGATGAATTGGAAAGTGTTAAGCATGATAAGGGGTCAATTAAAAAATCTAGAGAAACTTTTGATATTTGGGTGTATTCTAAGAAAATTGAAGGGACTGATAGTATAAATAAAGCTGAATGTAATGGATGTAAAAAAATATGACGCCATATCAAAACTTGCAACAAATTAAAGTTTCATGACGTAGGACAAATGATTCTTGATCAAGATGGGAAGATGAGGTATAGGAAAATAGACTAAAAGGTTTCACATGAGTTATTGGCTTGTGCAATCATCAAACATGATTTATCATTTTCATTTGTTAAGTATGATGGTATTAGAGCTTGGATGAAGTGTTAAGGATTTGGTGGCCGCTAGAGGGGGGGGGAGTGAATAGCTCGTTTCGATGCGTCGATGGAATTCATTGTGTGCTTACTACAAAATGTGTTATAGGCAGTGGAAATAGAAATAATAAAACAAATACAACACAAATACAAGTACTATGCAAGATATAACATGGTTCGAAACCGAATAGTTCCTACTTCACGGATCGGGCTCTAAAAGCCCTAGCAATGCAAACATGTACTACTAATCCAATAAACTTTTTCTCGGAACAATCCGGAGGTGGAGAAACCTCGTACAATAACTCTTACAATAGTAAGAAACAAATACAAGCAAGATACAATAATAAAATGCAATACAAGTAAAGAAAACAACTTTACAAGAGCTTTTGGATTGCTTGCTTTGTGGTTGCTTGAGTTGCACTTGGAGACCCTGAATTACACCAGCAATTCGCCCCAAAACTCCTCAAGAAACACTTCCCAAAATCCCTCTTCCGAGCTGCTTTTATAACCTGCAATCGGGCTGAATTTTGCCTATCAGTCGACTGATCGAGACCATCAGTCGATTGATTGTTAATGAAAGCCCTAGAGCCAATCATGTGATGATTGTTGTATGGACTTTATTGTATCATATTCCTATTTATAAAGGCATGGTTATTATATTTACTTGTATTTGTGCCAAATAACTAAGTATAATAACGTCCTTGAGTAGTAGGTTCTTATCTATATCAATCAATTGGTAGAATCGATAATGAGATGATATAGAGAACACTACTCTTAATCATTCCTAGTCGAGTATTAATATTCAGGGACAATGTTAATGCGTAGAGACTAGCATGTAGGTCAACATGATTACTTGATCTCACAAGTCATGGATATGAGATATCAAGTTGACACATGGGTATGCATTGGAGAATGTATACTGAATGACCCGCCATGAGAAAGTATCATGGATCGTTATATGAGTGTCATATACTTTCTCATGTGACTATTAGTATGACTATTAGTTCTTGGACCTGAAGTCACCATGGTTCCCTACATAAGGAGTTTCATACTTTGGCTTCGTCAAACGTCACCCGTAAATGGGTGGACTATAAAGGCGATTACTGGGTATGTAACAAATTATGCGGAGGGATGTGAGTGATGTAGATGGGATCTATCTCTCCTATATGACGGGAGTGACATCGTTATTCTTGATAGAGTGAGACCACGAAGTGCATGGCCATGCCCAAATGAGTCAATATAAGATATTGAGCTCATTTGATTAGAGTGAGTCTACTTGGAGTTCAAGATATAGATTGTACCGAGGATGACACGGTCTATGCATCAATTGGTCAATCTAGATGTCAAGGATAGAGGGACATTGTCACATATTGTAAGAGTCACAATTAGTAGTCACAAAGGTGATGCTGGAGCTCAACATTCTTGTAACTTGGGTAGCAATGATGTGTTGCTAGATACCGCTCAATGCTTATGTTCCTAAATTGGTTTAGGGATATTGCCAACGTTACAAGAACCTATAGGGTGTAACGCCCGCCCTTATCTGCTCTCAGGGCGACGCTACTTTTTTTTTTTTATAACATAACATATATGGATCATTTCACAATCTACATAATCAAACATGTTATCATGACATAGATCTTCTTTTATAACATGGATCACATATCATAGACCTAATTAGCATGTTAACATATCATAACTTCTTTTATAACATGCATCACATATCATAATCTTAATTAGCATGTTACCATATCGTATCTCATTTTATAACATGCATAACATAAAGATTAGAGAAGGTAACTATTATTAACACGATCCATTCATGAGTTCTAACATATCAAACTTTCATAAGTAAGGTGAACGATAACATAAACTAAGCAACATCCAACATGGTACTAATAAATCACAAGTCATAAAAGCGGAAGCAATTGTCTTAAGTTGTTCATTGAGCAAATAAATAAAAGCAGAGAGTAATAGGGTCTTTTTCCACCATGCCACTATCACACACACTCAGCCCCTCCTGCTACTTCCTCTAGTTCATGTTTCCTTTATCTGCAGTATATGGACAACATAAACTATAAGCATATAGCTTAGTAAGATTCTTGCCTACTCACAAAAGCCACAAATTACATCAAATAATTAGAAAACATGAGCATACTAGCATAAATAACATAAATATTTCATAACAACACTAATCATCAACATACTATCGTAATGAAACATAAGCATGGCCTAAAATTGACATAAGCATGCTGAACATAATTAAATCTAAGCATGGCATAAAATTCACATAAGCATGCTAAACATAATTAAATCTAAGCATGGCATAAATTAAACATAAGCATTCATGACATCATCAATCCTAAACATGCATAAAGGACATAATCATAAGCATTCTTAAACTTGAACATAAGCATTCATGACATCATCAATTATAAATATGCATAAAGGACATAATCATAAGCATTCTTAAACTTAAACATAAGCATTCATGACATCATCAATCCTAAACATGAATAAAGGACATAATCATAAGCATTCTTAAACTTGAACATAAGCATTCACAATTTCATACAAGTCCTTTCTTTTCAAAACATATACATATAGATACTTCAACATAATCATAACATGAAGGGGGGGCCCCAGGCTAAGTACCACATAAAGCGCGTTCCCTAATAGGCTGGGGTAACTAGCCACCAGACCTACTAGAGCAAGACCTCTTACGTCTTACCAGGGCAAGACCTCTTACCTCTTCTTATGTCCCTTGGATTTGATTAACGACCACCTACCGGGTCGGGTACTTAACATCTTACAAAGTAAAATACTTAATTTTCATTCTTTTCTTTCTTATCATATCATAAAGAATACTCTTAATCCCCAACATAAAAAGGGAAGCATCTCCGTCTTATCTTATCATAAGGAGAGCTCTTAATCCCAACATAAAAAGGGAAGCATCTCCGTCTTATCTTATCATAAGGAGAGCTCTTAATCCCAATATAATAAGGGGAAGCATCTTCTTAGACCTTTCATAGCATATATGCATTCATAACATAAGAATACCCTAAAGGGGTCTTAAAGCATAATCATGTTCATCACATAAGCATATTTCATGGCATCTTAAATCATAAACATGTTCATCACATAGGCATATTTCATGGCATATTAAATCATAAACATGTTCATCACATAGGCATATTTCATGGCATATTAAATCATAAACATGTTCATCACATAGGCATATTTCATGGCATATTAAATCATAAACATGTTCATCACATAGGCATATTTCATGGCATATTAAATCATAAACATGTTCATCACATAGGCATACATACAATCATGCAACATATCATGAACTCTAAGGGAATTCTTGTACACCAATTTAAGCACATAATCTTAACCCTAGCTTAGGTACCCTAAGTGGCCGAAATCCCTAGGGAGGGGTTCATACCCTTTTTTTTTTTCCAGATAAAATTCATACATGAAGGCATACAATATATTATAATTTCATAAGGGGTGTTTTCATGCAACCCTAGCCCTAAAACCCTAGTTGGCCGAAACATTAGGGGCACCAAAATTTTTATCTTTGTCACATAAAATTCATACATGAAGGCATACAACATATCACAACTTCATAAGGTGTGTTTTCATGCAGGCCTAGCCCTAAAACCCTAGTTGGCCGAAACTTGTAGGGGCACCACAATTTTATTTTTGTCACATAAAATTCATACATGAAGGCATACAACATATCATAACTTCATTAGGGGTGTTTTCATGCAACCCTAGCCCTAAAACCCTAGTTGGACGAAACTTGTAGGGGCACCAAATTTTTATTTTTGTCACATAAAATTCATACATGAAGGCATACAACATATCACAACTTCATAAGGGGTGTTTTCATGCAACCCTAGCCCTAAAACCCTAGTTGGCCAAAACTTGTAGGGTATCAAGCATCATATTTCTTTCATATATCATATCCTACAAGAGCAAATATACTGCAGGTGAGGGAATCTTACATCCTTCGCTTTGCTTTTAGTTGGAAGATGACCTAATGGAAGCCAAACCTAGCCTTCTTCTTGCTTGGATGAATTTCGGAAAATGGAAAGGGAGAAGATAGGTTTCGGTGAGGAAGAAGAAGAGAAGAGGGAGAAGTGGCTTTTCTCTTGTCCCTTCATTCCCTATTTATTCTCTTGAAGTGTCCCTTAGCCTCCCTTACCCTTAACTATCATTTCCCCTATTCCTCTACTAATAACATCTCATTGGGCTTCTGGTTAGTGGATGCATCTATACGGCTTGGCTATCTCTAGAGGTTTTGGGGTTCAATTCCTAGGCCTTGCATCCTTTTTGGCTCATTTTCTTTTATTTTTGAAAGAGCCCACATAAAGCCCATTGTAATAATACAAAAATTATTATAAAAATTTCTAGAGCTTGGGATGAAAAGGGAGGAAGGGAAATGAGGAATTCGGCCAAGGATGAGGAAGAAGGAGAATGAAGAAGGAAAGTGGGGTTTTACTTCCTCTCTTTTCTTAATTCTCCTCTTTAATACCTAGGGAATGAACACTCTCCATCCTTTCATGGGAGGGGATGAACCAACTCCTCATCTTCCCATCTATATTCTTTATGTATCTTATCCATGAATCATCCTATGGTCTTGTACATTCTTTATATATCTTATCCATAAATTATCCTAGGGTCTAGTGGTGTCAAGGCTACCTCCCTATTAGGAGGTTCATGGTTCAAATCCTACCTATAACCATCGTTTATTTTATTTTATTCTAAACCTTTTATGGCCTTAAAACCTATATAATTACTTGGCATAGTTTAGAATTTTACGGGCATTACAATCCTTCATACCTATAAAAGTTTCGTCCTCGAAACTTAGAACAACTCCGGATACTTTTATTTCATGTCAACCTCGCGTTCCTAAGTTGCTTCTTCAAACTTTTGATTTTGCCATATGACTTTCACTAAGGGTACTTCTTTGGTTCTCTATTTCTTGATTTCTCGATCTATTATCTGAATAGATCGACTTTCATAACTTAAATCTTCTTGAACTTGTACCGTTTGTGGCTCGATCACATGGTCTTACGGACTCTATGCAATCTGATCACCTCCTCAACATACAACTGAGCTAGTTGTTCCATTGAGTACGATACTTGATTGCCAGAATTCACATTTGGAGAATTTTGCATACAACTGCTTTTTCTGAAGAATCTGCAACACCGTATTCAAGTGTTCGACGTGCTCTTCTTGGGTTCTCGATTATATCAGTATATCATCGATGAAGACAATCACAAATTTGTCGAGAGATGCCGAGAAGACCCGATTCATCAGATCCATAAACCTCGCAGGTGCATTCGTCACTCCGAAAGGCATAACTATGAACTCATAATGTCCGTATCTTGTTCGGAAAGCCATCTTCGGTCAGGTTTATCTAGGCTTTTGAATCCTGGGGGTTGGCTAGCGTACACCTCTTCTTTAATAAGTCCATTTAAAAACACTGACTTGACATCCATTTGACATAACTTAAATCCTCGATGTGTAGCGTAGGCTAACAACATTCAGTTGGATTCTAGTCTAGCTACGGGGGCATAGGTTTCATCGTAATCTAATCCTTCGACTTGACTAAAACCCTTGGCGACTAACCTTGCTTTATTTCTAACTACTGGTTTTCTCGCTGGTTCATTAAAGCATTTATTACTTGTTGTTGTTCTGTGACTTGACGCTGTTGTTGGGATGTATACTGAAAGCCTTGTTCTTTTGTATGAACATCTTTATTTTGAAATAAGAATCACATGATCATTGTTTGCATATTTTTATAGTTATGCAAAATTGTCTAATATTTTACATTGTAGATAACATGGTGCTTGGTGTGGCACAGAAGATCATATTATCAGTCCCTTATAGAATATAAGTAGAGGCTCACAACCAAGATGGTTTTGGACAAACCATTGGCATGGTTGTAGTGTAGCTTGGTATTGTTTTATCTTGAACATAGAGTTACACTAGTACACCTCGGTGTATTGAGCAGGACCGACATAGAGGTGATTCAATTTATTGCTGACTACATAATTGAATCAGACCTCGGATATTATGTTGTACATGCTCTTAATCCCGATATAATAACGGGCACATGTACTTAGTATTTATTTCTTTGATTTACCAAAGGGTGAGATTTCTATGGATTAAATCAATATGCCCGGTAGGTTGGGAAATAATATTATTTACATGGTGTGCCGTTGATTATAGGAGGAAACCGTGTCCTATATATTAGGTTGATGATGTCCCCTTGAGGAGCTCATAAGGTTCATCATGTAAACCCTGTAGGTTGACTTAGTTAACATGATGATAAGGTTGAGTGGTACTACTCGAGGAATTAGATGTTAATTAATTGATGGTCAGTAAATCAATTAATTGACGGACATTCGATATCTTAAACACGGGGAGATGGATGTACAAATAATATATGGAGCCCATATTAATTTATGGGGGTTGGTGAGGTAGTTCGATGATGATCCTCTAGTGGAATGGAACATCATTGATGGATCAAGTTTGTGTGGTTCCGATCCATCGGGTGGCCAAGACCCAACTCCTCCTCATGGTCCCTATCGTAGCCTAATATAAACCTCATGAAGTCTAGATCAAATGATGGAAAACAAATCTCTAGATCCGACGGTTGAGATTAATTCTCTAGATCCGACGGTTGAGATTAATTCTCTAGAACCAACGGTTGAGATTAATTCTCTAGAACCGATGGTTGAGATTAATTCTCTAGATCCGACGGTTGGGATTAAATCTCTAGAACCGATGGTGGAGATTAAAATCTCTAGAACCAACGGTTGAGATTAAATCTCTATATCCGACGGTTGAGATTAAATCTATAGAACCAATGGAGGAGATTAATCCAAGGCTAAAACCCAACTCTATATATAAGGCTTATTGGGTTGGGCGGCAAGAATGATGGATGGTTTAGGGGATTAGGGTTTGCTTCCTTTGGAGGCTAAGAAACCCTAGTTTGTTTAGAATTTTTGGGAGGCTAGGGTTTGGGAGCAAGGATGGGCGGCAACAAGTGGAAGATGAGTTTATTCTTCTTCCTAAGGCATGGCCGGTCCCTTCCTTCTACCCTCTATCTTGGTCCGTCCACACTCTATCCTTCTTCGCCTCTTCCATGGCCGGCACATAGAAGATGGTTTTCAAAGAGATTAGGGTTTTGCCTTTCCTTTGGTTGGGCGGCAAGAAATCCTAGGTTAGGGTTTGGTTGGGCGGCTAGGGTTTGGAAGTTGGAGTGGGCGGCAACTATAGGAGAGGTTCTCTTCTTCTTCCTAAGGGGTTGGGACTCTATTCCCTCTACCTTGGTCGGCACTCAATTCATTCCTCTTCTCCTCTTTATTTCATCTTGGCCAGCGGCACTAGAAGCTAGGGTTTGTCCCTAGTTTGGTTCCTTGGTGGTTTCCATTATGTTCTCTTTATTCTTGGGGCCGGCGGCATCAATCCTTTGTGGATTGGTGGTTGGCTCAAGCAAGAAGGGAAAGAGAGTTCTTCTTTCTTTGGATTGAAGAAGATCTAGGAAGCTTCAACTTGTGGAGGATCTTCGCCCACACGAAGTCTACAAGGAGGTTAGGACATACGATAGAAGATCAAGAGGTATAAAAGTTTTACAACTTTTATTATTGTTCTTTACATGTTCTTATTGATATGCTAGCTTATGTCCTTTATGTTAGTATGTGTTGATTATACTAGTTTACATTTGTTTGTATTTGTATAATCATGGACCCCGAAGATAAACACAAAAACCGGTGATCCATCTGTCGTCTCTTCCGCGGCTAACCGACTAGAAGAGTTGATTGCTTCAACAACAAGTTTGTTCAAGCGATCGCTTGAGTCATTGGCACGACGACGAATTGGTTGTGCTAAGGAAACTCATCCCATCCGGATTAGTTTTCATTAGTGAAAATTTTAATCCGGGGACATGGGAGCCGATGAGCCTTCCGAGGAATAGCACGATGCCAACAATTGGTATCAGAGCCATAGTTTCCGGTTTTGTGTGTTTTGGATTCGATTACTTTCATGCACATATCATATGTTGAGTATGCCGGATAATAGTAGGATGTGCGTAGGCTAACTTTTTGGTTGCAGGCATAAGATCCGACTATTATGGCTATATGTGTGTATGTGGTTGTGTGTGTGTGATTGTATATTATTTGAATCCTCGGGGTTGACGAGGCTAAATTAGTATTTAATTTTTGTAATTGAATACAACATTGTTTAGCCACTCTTTATTTTATTTTACTTTCGATCTAGATTTCATGTACACTCCCTTGTGGAGTATAGGATCGATGGATGTAAAATAAAATAGGTTTTATTCTCGGCTCGGATCTCCGGATGACTCGTACATGGCGTAGGAGGAGCGGACGAGGTGGCGACACGACGGGACGCATATTGGAGAACAATGCCATAATAGTTGGAAAAAATTCTGTTTTTTCCATATTTATTGCTGATTTGTTTTATATGCATGTTGTGTGTGCTTGAAAATTCCTCATTTTCAATTTACTAAGTGGGAGAGGGATATTTTAATTAATTCCCGCAGCCTCCATTACAATTTGACGTGTGATGCAACAAACTTGCACGTCGGCTCTGAGTGCCTTCCTCCCCATCGGATGAGTTTGTTTGCGGATCACTAGGTCAAATAATGGTTATAGGAAATTATTTAGGAGCGTGTGTACTTCCACAGCGGTAAGGCACATAATCCGAAATAATTCCCTTAGTACCATGTAATGGTGCACACTTAGATGCAAATAAAAAGTAGTTTTATTTGTAGGGCCGAAGAGAACCAACTATTAATTTTATTTGTCAAAAAGTAAGGTTGACAAGATAATAAAATTAATGGGTTAAACCTCCTCTTATAAATGTAGAATTCGTATATGTCCACACTATCGTGGCATGCGATATTCTCGGTGTTTAAGGTGTTGGTTGATTTTGAAATTTTATTGTTTGAGGAATCAATAATTTTTATTGAAATCTACAGTAATAATAAGCATGTTGTGTATGCTTGAAAATTCCTCATTTTCAATTTACTAAGTGGGAGAGGGACATTTTAATTAATTCCCGCTGCCTCCATTACAATTTGACAAGTGATGCAACAAACTTGAGCGTCGGCTCTGAGTGCCTTCCTCCCCATCGGATGAGTTTGTTTGCGGATCACTAGGTCAAATAATGGTTATAGGAAATTATCTAGGAGCATGTGTACTTCCACAGTGGTAAGACACATAATCCGAAATAATTCCCTTAGTACCGTGTAATGGTGCACACTTAGATGCAAATAAAAAGTATCCTCCCCATCGGAGTCACTGCTTTTATTTGTAGGGCCAAAGAGGAACCAACTATTAATTTTATTTGTCAAAAAGTAAGGTTGACAAGATAATAAAATTAATGGGTAAAACCTCCTCTTACAAATGTAGAATTCGTATACGTCCACACTATCGTGGCATGCGATATTCTCGGTGTTTTGAGGTGTTGGTTGATTTCGAAATTTTATTATTTGAGGAATCAATAATTTTTTGAAATCTAAAGTAATGATCTATGTGATTCTTAGGATTTTCAAAATGACTTTCAGTCCACTTGTTGCAATACTAAAGGAAATAAACTTACTGTACCTAAATAATGTTGATTGGAAAAGATTCTAGATATTGTCTTATCTGCTAAGGAAGTACATGAATGCACTCTTCGAAGAGTATCCTCAAGCCATGGTTGCTCCAAAAGGTTTCTACTTCTAAGCCGAAAGGCAAGAAGAAGGAGAAAAAAGGTGGAGAAAATGTGGTGGGAGAATCTCAGGGAGGAGTGAAGAAGCCGAAAGGCAAGTACTTCACTTACAAGCAGGATGGACATTGGAAGGAGGACTGTCCCAACCCAAAGCAGAACAAAAGTATATCCTTTGGTCTAGTCGTTGAAACATGGTTAGTGGTGTTATCTACCGGCACCTAGTGTGTAGATACGAGAGCCACTAATCATGTCTGCAATACTTTACAGGGGTTCCAGGAAACCCGACGACTAGCTAAAGGGGATATTACCATTTACTTGGGCAATGCCATAAAGATGGCGGCTATTGCAGTGAGAGATGTTTTATTTATCTTTTGAGAAAAATAAAGGTTTTGGTTCTTAAGAATTTCCTTTATGTACCCTTATTTAGAAAGAATTGATTTCAGTTTCTAAATTGTTTATGGATGGATAATCTATTTCTTTTTATGACAGATTTGTTATAAAAGGAATAGGGACATTATCTATTCAGGTACATAGATAGGAAATTTATAACTTGAACCACAAGCTCCCACGGTGCAAATAGAAGTTATTAACTCATCTTCTAATTCCGATAAGAGAAAAGAACCTTCGAAAATGAACCAAACATATCTTTTGACATCTTAGGTTTGGTCACATTAACCTAAGCAGAATTCAATAGGTTGATAGCTGATGGACCTTTGGGTTCATTAGTGGTGGAGGATCTCCCAACCTGTGAATCTTGCTTGGAGGGTAAGATGACCAAGAGGCCTCTCAAGGCCAAGGGGTATAGATACAAAGATGTGTTGGAATTGGTTCATTCTGATTTGTATGGTCCTATGTCTATTCAGACAAGAGGTAGTTTTGAACATTTCATATTTTTCATAGATGATTGTTTAAGATACGGATAACACTACAATCTGATCATGGTGGTGAGTACCTCTTGGGAGAGTTTAGGAACTACTTATCAGAGGCTGGGATTCAATCCCAATTGACTGCACCTGGCACACCCCAGCAGAACGGTGTAGCAGAGCGAAGGAATATGACTCTTATGGAGATGGTTAGATCGATGATGAGTTATTCTAACTTGTTTTATAGTCCTAGAGATCAGAGGGTGATCGTTAACACGAACACCAGATTTCTAGAGGAAGACTATGTGATAAAGACACAAGCCCAAGAGTAAAATTGTTCTGAAAGAGTTAAAAAGGGAAGTCACTTCTTTAGTACCACCAGTACAAGAGGATATACCACATGTCACTGCACCGCGTGTCACAAAGGATACACAGATGATACCTCGTCGTAGTGGGAGGGTTGTTAGACAGCCTCTTAGATTCATGTTTTTGGGTGAATCTTCTGATTTGGTCCCTAGCAAACATGAACCTGATCCCTAGACATACGACGAGACAATCCAAGATATAAATACGGCATCTTGGCAAAGCGCAATGAATACTGAGATTGAATCTATGGATTCAAGTCAGGTCTGGGAGCTCTTATGCATAGCAGCTCATATGGATTATGAGGTGTGGCAGATGGATGTCAAGACAACTTTCCTTAATGGAAGTATTGAGGAAAACATCTATATGAAGCAACCAGAGGGATTCATTGCTAAGGGCAAAGAGCGTATTGTATGTAAGCTTAATCGGTCCGTTTATGGACTGAAGCAAGCTTTGAGGTCTTGGAACATCCGCTTTGATGAGGTAAATCCAGACTTATGGATTTATTCAAAGTCTGGATGAGTCTTGTGTATACAAGAGATGTGACGGAAACATAGTGGTATTTCTTGTACTATACGTATATAATATTTTGGTAGTTGGCAACAATATCAGAGTGTTATCAGACGTAAGGGTATGGTTGTCCAAACAGTTTTGAAGGACTTGGGAGAAGTGGGTCACAACCTTGGGATCAAGGTTGTTGTGCTTATCCCAAGCTTCATACATAGACATGATTTTGGATCGTTTTATCATGCAGAACTCCAAGAAGGGTTTTCTACCTTTCAGGTATGGAGTTCCTTTATCTAAGGAGAAGTGTCCTAGATCATCTGAGGTGATAAAGGAGATGAAGGCAGTTTCTTATGATTCGGCAGTAGGAAGCCTCATGTATGCTATGTACGAGACAAGATATCTGCTTTGCCGTGAGCATGGTCAGCAGATATCAGAGTAATCCAGGACAGGGACATTGGACTGTGGTAAAGCATATATTGTAGTGCCTGAGAAGGACTAGGGATTATATGCTAGTTTACCGGGCAGACCAATTACTCCCTGTGAGTTGCATGGATTGCGATTTCCAATCAGATAGGAATAAAAGTAAGTCTACCTAAGGTTTTGTGTTTACTTTAGGAGGTGGAGCCATTGTATGGAGGAGTACCCAGCAGAAATGCGTGGCGGACTCCACCATGGAAGCTGAGTATGTGGCAGCCCCTGTGGCGGCCAAAGAAGCTGTGTGGTTCAGGAACTTCCTGATGGACTTGGATGTGATTCCTGGTTTGCCTAGAACTATCACAATTTATTGTGATAATAATGGTGCAGTTGCAAACTCGAAGGAACCACGAGCCCATAAGACTAGTAAACACATAGAGTGCGAGTACCACCTGATACGAGAAATCGTAAAGGAAGTAGAAGTTGTTGTCGCCTAGATTGCATCAGAGGATGACCTGGTAGAACCTTTTCACTAAGGCCCTTCTAGAGAGAGCTTTGATAGGCATGTGGAGGGAAGGGGAATCAGATGTATGACAGTGTGATGACAGCATAGTCTTTTAGTATAAGTGGGAGATTGTTGGGATGTATACTGAAAGCCTTGCTCTTTTGTATGAACATCTTTATTTTGAAATAAGAATCACATGATCATTGTTTGCATATTTTTATAGTTATGCAAAATTGTCTAATATTTTACATTGTAGATAACATGGTGCTTGGTGTGGCACAGAAGATCATGTTATCAGTCCCTTGTAGAATATAAGTAGAGGCTCACAACCAAGATGGTTTTGGACAAACCATTGGCATGGTTGTAGTGTAGCTTGGTATTATTTTATCTTGAACATAGAGTTACACTAGTACACCTCAGTGTATTGAGCAGGACCGACATAGAGGTGATTCAATTTATTGTTGACTACATAATTGAATCGGACCTCGGATATTATGTTGTACATGCTCTTAATCCCGATATAATAACGGGCACATGTACTTAGTATTTATTTCTTTGATTTACCAAAGGGTGAGATTTCTATGGATTAAATCAATATGCCCGGTAGGTTGGGAAATAATATTATTTACATGGTGTGCCGTTGATTATAGGAGGAAACCGTGTCCTATATATTAGGTTGATGATGTCCCCTTGAGGAGCTCATAAGGTTCATCATGTAAACCCTGCAGGTTGACTTAGTCAACATGATGATAAGGTTGAGTGGTACTACTCGAGGAATTAGATGTTAATTAATTGATGGTCAGTAAATCAATTAATTGATGGACATTCGATATCTTAAACACGGGGAGATGGATGTACAAATAATATATGGAGCCCATATTAATTTATGGGGGTTGGTGAGGTAGTTCGATGATGATCCTCTAGTGGAATGGAACATCATTGATGGATCAAGTTTGTGTGGTTCCGATCCATCGGGTGGCCAAGACCCAACTCCTCCTCATGGTCCCTATCGTAGCCTAATATAAACCTCATGAAGTCTAGATCAAATGATGGAAAACAAATCTCTAGATCCGACGGTTGAGATTAATTCTCTAGATCCGACGGTTGAGATTAATTCTCTAGAACCGATGGTTGAGATTAATTCTCTAGATCCGACGGTTGGGATTAAATCTCTAGAACCGATGGTGGAGATTAAAATCTCTAGAACCAACGGTTGAGATTAAATCTCTAGATCCGACGGTTGAGATTAAATCTATAGAACCAATGGAGGAGATTAATCCAAGGCAAAAACCCAACTCTATATATAAGGCTTATTGGGTTGGGCGGCAAGAATGATGGATGGTTTAGGGGATTAGGGTTTGCTTCCTTTGGAGGCTAAGAAACCCTAGTTTGTTTAGAATTTTTGGGCGGCTAGGGTTTGGGAGCAAGGATGGGCGGCAACAAGTGGAAGATGAGTTTCTTCTTCTTCCTAAGGCATGGCCGGTCCCTTCCTTCTACCCTCTACCTTGGTCGGTCCACACTCTATCCTTCTTCCCCTCTTCCATGGCCGACACATAGAAGATGGTTTTCAAAGAGATTAGGGTTTTGCCTCTCCTTTGGTTGGGCGGCAAGAAATCCTAGGTTAGGGTTTGGTTGGGTGGCTAGGGTTTAGAAGTTGGAGTGGGAGGCAACTATAGGAGAGGTTCTCTTCTTCTTCCTAAGGGGTTGCCGGGACCTATCTCTATTCCCTCTACCTTGGTCGGCGCTCAATTCATTCCTCTTCTCCTCTTTATTTCATCTTGGCCGGCGGCACTAGAAGCTAGGGTTTGTCCCTAGTTTGGTTCCTTGGTGGTTTCCATTATGTTCTCTCTATTCTTGGGGCCGGCGACATCAATCCTTTGTGGATTGGTGGTTGGCTCAAGCAAGAAGGGAAAGAGAGTTCTTCTTTCTTTGGATTGAAGAAGATCTAGGAAGCTTCAACTTGTGGAGGATCTTCGCCCACACGAAGTCTACAAGGAGGTTAGGACATATGATAGAAGATCAAGAGGTATAAAAGTTTTACAACTTTTATTATTGTTCTTTACATGTTCTTATTGATATGATAGCTTATGTCCTTTATGTTAGTATGTGTTGATTATACTAGTTTACATTTGTTTGTATTTGTATAATCATGGAACCCGAAGATAAACACAAAAATTGGCGATCCGTCCGTCGTCTCTTCCGCGGCTAACTGACTAGAAGAGTTGATTGCTTGAACAAGTTTGTTCAAGCGATCGCTCGAGTCGTTGGCACGATGAAAAATTGGTTGTGCTAAGGAAACTCATCCCATCCGGATTAGTTTTCATTAGTGAAAATTTTAATCCGGGGACATGGGAGCCGATGAGCCTTCCGAGGAATAACACGATGCCAACAGCTGTAGCTCGGTAACCACATGCATCAAATCTGGTGGGGGTGCTGATTCCTTCCCTCTATTACTATGTCTCCCATCCATGTTATCTAAGTGATAAATAAATAATTAAGGTATTATTATAATTTCTACTCATATACATGCATCTAAACATTCCTTATCATGAACAAGGTAAGGTATCCTTTCTAGTTGTATTTCTAGGTTAGAAGCATGTTTCCATCATATAAAGCATGGTAAAGTATCATTACTATCTAAGTCACAAGTATGGTTCCATTCTACTAAAACATGATGAGGTATTATTTCTATCTAGATAGAAGACATTCTTCATTATAAAAGAAATTTAGGTATGCATAAAGTTACTTACTTGGAAACAGTAGGATGGAGGCTTGATATGTGATAGTGGAAAGGTGAACCCGCTCTGATACCAACCTGTAATGCCCGCCCTTATCTGCTCTCAGAGAGGCGCTACTCTTTTGTTTTTATAACATAACATATATGGATCATTTCACAATCTACATAATCAAACATGTTATCATGACATAGATCTTCTTTTATAACATGCATCACATATCATAGACCTAATTAGCATGTTAACATATCATAACTTCTTTTATAACATGCATCACATATCATAATCTTAATTAGCATGTTACCATATTGTATCTCATTTTATAACATGCATAACATAAAGATTAGAGAAGGTAACTATTATTAACACGATCCATTCATGAGTTCTAACATATCAAACTTTCATAAGTAAGGTGAACGATAACATAAACTAAGCAACATCCAACATGGTACTAATAAATCACAAGTCATAAAAGCGGAAGAAATTGTCTTAAGTTGTTCATTGAGCATATAAATAAAAGCAGAGAGTAATAGGGTCTTTTTCCACCATGCCACTATCACACACACTCAGCCCCTCCTGCTACTTCCTCTAGTTCATGTTTCCTTTATCTGCAGTATATGGACAACATAAACTATAAGCATATAGCTTAGTAAGATTCTTGCCTACTCACAAAAGCCACAAATTACATCAAATAATTAGAAAACATGAGCATACTAGCATAAATAACATAAGTATTTCATAACAACACTAATCATCAACATACTATCGTAATGAAACATAAGCATGGCCTAAAATCGACATAATCATGCTGAACATAATTAAATCTAAGCATGACATAAAATTCACATAAGCATGCTAAACATAATTAAATCTAAGCATGACATAAATTAAACATAAGCATTCATGACATCATCAATCCTAAACATGCATAAAGGACATAATCATAAGCATTCTTAAACTTGAACATAAGCATTCATGACATCATCAATCCTAAACATGCATAAAGGACATAATCATAAGCATTCTTAAACTTGAACATAAGCATCCATGACATCATCAATCCTAAACATGCATAAAGGACATAATCATAAGCACTCTTAAACTTGAACATAAGCATTCACAATTTCATACAAGTCCTTTCTTTTCAAAACATATACATATAGATACTTCAACATAATCATAACATGAAGGGGGGGCCCCAGGCTAAGTACCACATAAAGCGCGTTCCCTAATAGGCTGGGGTAGCTAGCCACCATACCTACTAGAGCAAGACCTCTTACGTCTTACCAGGGCAAGACCTCTTACGTCTTCTTATGTCCCTAGGATTTGATTAACGACCACCTAACGGGTCGGGTACTTAACCTCTTACAAAGTAAAATACTTAATTTTCATTCTTTTCTTTCTTATCATATCATAAAGAATGCTCTTAATCCCCAACATAAAAAGGGAAGCATCTCCGTCTTATCTTATCATAAGGAGAGCTCTTAATCCCAACATAAAAAGGGAAGCATCTCCGTCTTATCTTATCATAAGGAGAGCTCTTAATCCCAACATAATAAGGGGAAGCATCTTCTTAGACCTTTCATAGAATATATGCATTCATAACATAAGAATACCCTAAAGGGGTCTTAAAGCATAATCATGTTCATCACATAAGCATATTTCATGGCATCTTAAATCATAAACATGTTCATCACATAGGCATATTTCATGGCATATTAAATCATAAACATGTTCATCACATAGGCATATTTCATGGCATATTAAATCATAAACATGTTCATCACATAGGCATATTTCATGGCATATTAAATCATAAACATGTTCATCACATAGGCATATTTCATGGCATATTAAATCATAAACATGTTCATCACATAGGCATATTTCATGGCATATTAAATCATAAACATGTTCATCACATAGGCATATTTCATGGCATATTAAATCATAAACATGTTCATCACATAGGTATACATACAATCATGCAACATATCATGAACTCTAAGGGAATTCTTGTACACCAATTTAAGCACATAATCTTAACCCTAGCTTAGGTACCCTAAGTGGCCGAAATCCCTAGGGAGGGGTTCATACCCTTTTTTTTTTTCCACATAAAATTCATACATGAAGGCATACAACATATCATAATTTCATAAGGGGTGTTTTCATGCAACCCTAGCCCTAAAACCCTAGTTGGCCGAAACATTAGGGGCACCAAAATTTTTATCTTTGTCACATAAAATTCATACATGAAGGCATACAACATATCACAACTTCATAAGGGGTGTTTTCATGCAACCCTAGCCCTAAAACCCTAGTTGGCCGAAACTTGTAGGGGCACCACAATTTTATTTTTGTCACATAAAATTCATACATGAAGGCATACAACATTGTTGGATCGATGCGGTTCGCTAGAGGGGGGGGTGAATAGCGATAAACCTTTTCTTTTTCTTTCGTTCGTTAAAACTCGAGAGATAATAAATTAATTGCAGCGGAAATGTAAATATAAAATAAAAGAGACAATCGACACAAGGGTTTTACTTGGTTCGTAGCCGAAGGCTACTACTCCAAGGCCCTAGTGGTCCTTGACCACGTACGGAGGGCAGAAGCACTAAAGGAACTCCTCCTTGTTGGAGGTAGGAGTTAATCGATACAAAAAAAACTTTAAGGTAGAGGGACAATCCCCCTCTCCTCATATACGATAAAAGCTCCGAAAAGTGGATGAACAACTGATAACAAAATAATACCGACGTACAAAGACAAATAAGAAAAATTAAACCTAGACGTCGGAAGGAAGGACTTCGTTGTCGGAGAATTGTAGCTTTGCGGAGACTTTTTGGAGGCTTAGAAAATGTTGATGAAACCCTAGGTTTGGCCCTCCTTTTATAGCCTTTGAGCCCCTTTTCGAGAGGAACCCTAGCCAATCAAATTTGAGCACATCTTCCCTTGAAATTTGGTGATAATCCTTGACTCCTCGAATCTGATCATTGACCATCAGTCGACTGATGGCCATCATCAGTCGTGATGGCGACATCGATCGATTCTTGACCTTTCAGCGATCGATCGCTTGTGGCAATCGAGTCCTCCAAGTAGCGGATCGTGATGCTTGCTGCAAGTCAAAGTTAGCACAACAAAAACATAATTTCGATGGTCGACCATCCAATCCATCTATAAGATGTATTTGGTCGGATCTACGCTTAAGATCATCCCCGTAAAGAGGATACGACCTTACTTACTCTCGCACACACGAGCTTACCTCGATACTTACGTGTCGCTTTTGCTTCCGGCCTTCCACTCGATTCCTTCGGCTCCCTCCGAAGTAACTCGAGTATCGCCCGACCACCGCGGCTTCCTCCGGGTGTCGCTAGCCTTCAGCTCCAGCTATATCAATCTTCTGCACACTCGATTCAGCTCGTGAGAAAACAAAATAGACTTAACTTTTGTGTCTTTGCTATAATCAAAACACAGGTTCGATTTCGGTGCCTCACTGCACCAACAATCTCCCCCTTTTTGATCTATGGCAAAAACACACAAAGTTAAGGAAATCAAGTGCATGAAACAGTAAAGACAAGAAGCAAAAGTAGGAGTAGTAAAGATATTTCTCAAGTTCTCCCCTTAGAGGAACCCTCCCCCTTGACTGAGGGTGAGTACTTTGAAAAAGACTTTTAGTTCTCCAAACACAAAAGGTAACGAGTTAAGTAAATGGCATTACTTAACTCCAAACACAAAAGATAACGAGTTAAGTAAATGGCATTTAGGCCTTTAAAGTTTTCAATTCAGAAGAGTTGAAACCTAAACCTTACTCCCCCTTAACGTAGGCCAGAATCAAAGTTAAAATTTAAATTGAACCTTAACTTTGGCCTATTGAACCTTAACTTTGGCCCTTTCTCCCCCTTTTGACATAAATCAATCAAAAAGTGGGGGGGGGGGGGGGTTTAAGAAAACCTTAAGTCCAAGCATGATGATTTTGAAAATAGTATGTGAAAATAATTCATCTAAATGTTCAACTCTAGTTTGACTTGATTGAAATGATATTATCAATAAGTCCTGATTAGAGTTGGTTAATATTAGTTGCATATTTATACTCCGAGGTTCATATTGACGCACTTGATCTACATCTTGGAACCTGGAGTAGGGTCCTAACATCTCACGCCCATCTACGTGGCTAAGTACACAAACACATTAGTCCTATGTGTTGTGAGATGTACTGGCTCCTTAAATCTATAGGTGCATGATATCTAAGGTATGTCCTATGCTAGTTCCATCAAAATGAAAAATAGTAGTAAGAAAATATAGTTTGCAAGTTCTTATTCTATTACGCACATGCCCAATTTTCGTCTTAATAGACTAAATTCGGCTTCGGGTAGGGGTTTAGTAAATAGGTCTGCTAGGTTAGATTTTGATTCGACGTACTCGAGTTGTATGGCTCCGTTGGCCACATGTTCTCGAATGAAATGGTGTTTGACTTCTATATGTTTGGTCCTAGAGTGACATATTGGATTCTTGGTAAGATTAATTGAACTAATGTTATCTACGTGAAGTTTAGTATTCGTAAAGTCTAACTTAAAGTCGCGGAGAGTGTGCTTCATCCAAAGAAGTTGAGTGACACACTCACCCATCGCGATGTATTCGACTTCGGTGGTAGATAAGGCAACACAATGTTGCTTCCTACTGCACCAACTCACTAGACTCGAGCCGAGTAGTTGACAACAACCACTCGTGCTCTTTCTGTCGAGTTTACTACCGGCATAATCCGAATTAGAGTAGCCAATTAGTTCGAACTCGGTAGATCTAGGATACCAAATACCGACATTAAGTGTACCCTTTAGATATCTAAGGATACGCTTAACTAGGGTTAGGTGAGACTCCTTAGCACAGGTTTGAAACCTGGTGCACATACTTACTGCGAATAGGATGTCGGGTCGACTCGCAGTTAAGTATAGAAGACTTCCTATTGTGCTCCTATAGTACTTTAAGTCAATGGACTTACTTTCTAGGTCTTCTCCTATGTTAACATTTATCGCCATTGGGGTGTTTATTGTTGGGAGTATGGGGAATACAATCAAAGTCCCACATTGGTAAGACATGGAAAAGATCATGTGCTTATAAGAAAAAAAGATATCTCCATTGGCTTGAGGCCTTTTGGGTAAAGCCCAAAAACAAAACCATGAGGGCTTGGGCCCAAAGTGGACAATATCATACCATTGTGGAGATATGTGGAGCTTATAAGCACTAACAATTGGTATCAGAGCCATGGTCCATGTCAAGCCATGAACCTCGAACGAAGGAAGTTGAGCTCCCACGTCCGGATCAAGAGAACCAGACATCAGGAAGGAAGTCTAGTTGGGTCGGGGGGACCGAACAACTGACAGGAAGTCCTGGTGGGTTGAAGATCGGACATCAAGCAGAGAAAATCCTTCGAGGAGGGATAGGCTTGAGGGGGGGCCCAATGTGGTCCTTCGTTTGAGGGGGGGATTGTTGGGAGTATGGGGAATACAATCAAAGTCCCACATTGGTAAGACATGGAAAAGATCATGTGCTTATAAGAAAAAAAGATATCTCCATTGGCTTGAGGCCTTTTGGGTAAAGTCCAAAAACAAAACCATGAGGGCTTGGGCCCAAAGTGGACAATATCATACCATTGTGGAGATATGTGGAGCTTATAAGCACTAACATTTATTACCTTAGCGTCTTGCATTCCAAATCTTTTAATTAACTCCTTAGTGTATTTTTGTTGATATAGATATATACCATCCTTAGTTTGTTTAATTTGTAGATCTAAAAAGAAACTTAACTCGCCTACCAAGTTCATTTCGAACTCACTTTCCATGAGCGAAACGAACTCGTTTAGTAAGGCTGAGTTAGAGGTTCCAAAAATTATATCGTCTACGTAAATTTGAGCTATGAATATTTCTTTACCTAAGGTTTTTACAAAGAGAGTTGGGTCAACTAAGCCTTGGTTAAACCCTTTTGACTTAAGATGGATTGAAAGTCTCTCGTACCAAGCTCGAGGAGCTTGTTTAAGTCCATAGAGAGCTTTCTTAAGTTTTAGAACATGGTCGGGTTTATCTAGATTTTCGAATCCGGGGGGTTGGCTAACATAAACTTCTTCTTTAATGTATCCATTTAGGAATGCCGACTTAACATCCATTTGAAACAGCTTAAATCCTCGATGTGCGGCATAAGCTAGCAACATTCGAATGGATTCGAGTCTAGCTACTGGGGCATAGGTTTCGTCGTAATCTAAGCCTTCGACTTGACTAAACCCTTTGTCGACTAACCTAGCCTTGTTTCTAACTACTTCACCTTTATCATCAAGCTTATTTCGAAACACCCACCTTGTTCAAATTATCGTTTTGTCTTTAGGTGGTAGTACTAATTCCCACACCTCGTTCCTAGTAAATTGAGCTAGCTCTTCTTGCATTGCAATAATCCAATCGGGATCAAGAAGAGCTTGTTCAATTGATTTGGATTCTATCTTTGAAATTAAGGAAATTTGACTAAGGTTCCTATAGGATGCTCTAGTTCGAACTCCTAGATTAGGATCTCCTATGACTTGATCGATAGGGTGGTTAGTCTGAATCCTAGATTGGGTTGGGTTTGTGTCACCTAATGTAGCAGTCAATGGGTGACTTGGTTGAACACTAGTTTGGTTGGAGTCATCTATCACTTGATCAATAGAGTGACTAGGTTGACCTAGGTTAGGGTTAACACTAGACTTGATCTCCGGATCAGAGTTAGGTCTAGTATGAATTGGCTCACTAATTGGGGTTGCCGGGGGTTTTGTAGGTTCATGTTCTTCATCAAATACTACATTGATAGTCTCCTCGACTCTAAGGGTGTCGTGATTATATACTCTATAAGCTCTACTTGTAGTCGAGTATCCTAGAAAGATTCCGGTCGTGGTTTTGGATGTAAATTTCCCTAGGTAATCCTTAGTGTTTAGGATATGTACCTTACACCCAAATACCTAAATTGAGTACTTGATAGGTATTTTTATGTGATAAATCTCGTCGTCGAGGTCTTAAGGTGCCTTTTTACCATAAGAATCCTAATTACGGACAATAGCAAGCCGTGCTAGCAATACGCTAAAACCTATCGAGAGTAGATCATATTAGTTCAACAACATGGTCCTAGAGGCTTCTTGTAGAGTTTTTTTCCGCTCCACTAGGCCATTTGTTGAGGGTCCTAGGGCAAGAGAATTCATGGTGGTATCCTTTTAGGATTCAGTCGGTGAACCTTTGATTTTCAATTCACCACCATTTAAGCACCATCTTTTAACCTTAAGGTCTTTTGATTCTCGATTAATTTGAATAGATTAATTAATTGATCTAGGGTATCATTTTTATGTTTGATGAACCTAACCCGAGTAAACACAGGAGTAGTAAATCAATTATGACTAAGCAATATTGACTTCTATTGGTGACTTGGCTCCATGTGAATCGATAGATCCATATGACAGCTCAAGTACACTTGTTCGTTCGTTTAGTTAGTTAACTTGTATTTGTGTCCTAGGTTGTTGTTTCCTTGTTGACAATGACATTACAGTTTTATTAACCAAGTTGTTGAGGTTGGGTAAAGCTAAGCCACTAAGCCACTCATCTTGTCTTGTGGGACGAGTCTTGGGTGCGAGTGACCGAGTCGTCGGTGCCACAACCATGATTCCTCTTACCGTGTCATAAGACACTTAGTTGAGGAGTTGGTTAAGTTGATCGTATAAATGTTGTTATTTCTAGTTACTTTAAGAAATATTTCAGAGGTAACGTTGCTATAAATTACTCATTCATTTTCTAGAAATATAACCATATAGATATTATTACACAATTGGCAAACACTAAGTAATTAATATTCAAATTCTCTACAAATGTACATTTTAAGACAAAATTGGCTTAAAACGATGATTTTAAGCTCGATATATTCCCAAAGGCTACCGATTCCCAAAAAATGTGAGCTTTGCAATTTGAGTTGATCGGTCGTAATGTAATCCAACATCCATTGATCCTACACACAAGGTGGTTGGATTTTGATTTGTTATTAAGGTTGGAAAATTGGTTGTAAGTTGTTAACCCTAGGTCATCTCACCGAGTCTATATGATCAAGCATGTTATACTTATGTGTTTTTTGACTTCCAATGACTTCACAAGTTTGATTAAGTGGTTAAGGTTATGATTTATTTAGATTTAGATTTACCTTGGTTCTTATCAAGTTTACCTTTTCAAGATCATGGCTTCAGTCGTGGCGAGGGCCTTCTTTTATCGGATCATCGACCACTTCCTTAGACAAAGCCATTTTCAAGAAAATGATGACTTGACTCACCTAAAATTATTTCCTCGTCTAACTAGTTATTTTTGAAAAGATCTTTTGAGATTCTTTTAAGTTGAGGCTCCACAGCTCAATCTTTTGAAGGATTTTGGTTATTCAACGTGTTCCTAAGTGAGTTCCTCAAGAAAATGATGACTTGACTCACCTAAAATTATTTCCTCGTCTAACTAGTTATTTTTGAAAAGAGGCTCCCCGAGGCTCAATCTTTTCAAGGATTTTAGTTGGTTATTTGAAAAGAGGCTCCCGAGGCTCAATCTTTTCAAGGATTTTAGTTGGTTATTTACGTGTTCTAAGTGAGTTCATGAAAAAACAAAAAATCTAAGCATGCAATTTCTAAGTTAAAACACAAACATATTTTGTACTCGGCTCCCTAGACCGCTGAATCGTTCGGTCTATCCACATAGTGGATTTGGTCCTTGGGAACCCAGTACGAGTTGGATCCTAGAGTTGAAATCAAAGTGGTCTTAGGGACCCATGCTTGGACACATTTTTTATGTCTACTTACGATTGACATATACGACTTATTGGTCGTGTTTGAGCTAAACCCTAGTCCGGCCTTGTTGTACCGGCCCTTTGCGATCCAAGTAGGAGGTCAAGTCCTTTGGATCCCAAAGTAAACCTTTCCAACGTATTCCTAAGATCTTCGACTTGACTTTTCAAGAGTGAGTTCTCAACTTCGAGTTTTTCAACCCGAGTTGAGTCCTTCTCTTGAACTCGACTAGTCGAAGAGGTTAGGGAGACCTTGTGTTTGAGGAGTTTAACTTCCTCAACCAGGGTCTCGACCTTGGACTCGGACTTAGCTAACTTCCTAGACAAAAACCTAACCGTATTATGTAAAGTATTAAATAAGGTTCGACTCACCTTAAGGGTATCTTTTGAACCGGATGTGTATCCGTGGCTTGACTTGAAGGTAGCTTCGTAGTCCGAGTCATCCTCAGGTTCTGACTCAAGTTCGGTCTCCGTGTCTGACTCAATTGATTTCGCCATGAAGACGTGGTCTTCGTCTTCTTCGGATGACGCTTCTTCCCATGTCGCGTTGAGGGCCTTCTTGTGCTTAGGTGCTTGGTGGTTGAGCTTGGGGCACTCGGACTTTATATGTCCAAACCTGTTACACTCATAACACCTAATATTAGAACTTTTAGGCTTACCTTGGTTGGGTCGAGTTGTGGTTCACTTTCGTCCCTTGGCTATCCTTCGAGCTAGGTTCATTAGTTCGACAGTCAATTCCGGGTCAACTTCTTCTTCGGACTCATCTTCCTCCTCGGGTGGTGGTGGCTTGCTTGCGATTTTCTTCTTCTTTGAACCTGCAAACAAGGCTATACCCCTCTCGGGTTCCGAGTTGGACTGCTCATGTAATTCAAAATCCGAAAAGAGTTCATCTAATCTAAGTTTAGAAAGGTCCTTGGAGACCTTATAGGCATCAACCATGGATGCCCATAAGGTAGTCCTCGGAAAAGAGTTTAGGACATACCTAATAAGGTCGCGGTTTTCGACCTTTTGCCCGATTGCGTGTAGGTTGTTGACTATGTCTTGGACACGGGCGTGGAGTTGCGTCGCGGACTCGTGTTCCTGCATTTTTAGTGTGTACAATTTATTGAATAACAAATCATGTTTGCAAACCTTAGCTTGATCCGATCCTTCGTGTAACTCGATTATCTTTGTCCAAAGATCCTTTGCGCTTATGAAGGGGCCGACGCAATTTAGCTCCTCCTTGGACAAGCCGCATTGGAGGATTTGTGTTGCCTTGGCATCGGCTTCGACTTGTCGTTTTGTTGCAACGGTCCATTGATCATAATCCAAGGAGTCACCCACTTCATTAGTCGGAAGTGTGAAACCTGTTTGGATTATGATCCACATCTCGATTTGGGTTTTGAGAAAGCATTCCATCCGACCTTTCCAGTAACGGAAATCATCTCCGTTGTAAAACGGAGGTCGGACGGTGCTAAAACCCTCGAGATGGGCCATTAGAACAAAAAACAAGGAGACTAAAAAGAAGACCTAGCAACGAAAAAAAACACACGAAAGTACCAAGACTTGCGTCTTGGATTAGTAGTGTGGGAGATAAAAAGAAACAAACGAAAAATAGAAAGTTAAGCAAAGAAATAAGAAACTAAAAAGTAAGTACTCACAACCTTCGATGTCCCCGAAAGGCTACTAAACGTCGATTTTTGAGGACGAAAACAACTTGTTACGGGGGTAAACCCTTGTAAGAAGTGTAGATCTCTGCGAGGGCTTCGATTTGGTAGGTAGACCGTGTCGTGGGTCAACTTGTACAAAAAGTTATGCCCGTTTGACCGTCGGCTACTCCAAAAGCGAATACTTGCAAAACAAAATCAAACGAAGAGTACCAAGACTTCATCTTGGATTAGTAGTGCGGGAGAAAAATTTAAACGAACGAAAAACAAATCTGTAAAAAAAATGTTAGATTGGTGGTTTCACCAAATCTAAGCGCCCCCGGCTCTGATACCAATTGTTGGATCGATGCGGTTCGCTAGAGGGGGGGTGAATAGCGAAAAACCTTTTCTTTTTCTTTCGTTCGTTAAAACTCGAGAGATAATAAATTAATTGCAGCGGAAATGTAAATATAAAATAAAAGAGACAATCGACACAAGGGTTTTACTTGGTTCGTAGCCGAAGGCTACTACTCCAAGGCCCTAGTGGTCCTTGACCACGTACGGAGGGCAGAAGCACTAAAGGAACTCCTCCTCGTTGGAGGTAGGAGTTAATCGATACAAAAAAAACTTTAAGGTAGAGGGACAATCCCCCTCTCCTCGTATACGATAAAAGCTCCGAAAAGTGGATGAACAACTGATAACAAAATAATATCGACGTACAAAGACAAATAAGAAAAATTAAACCTAGACGTCGGAAGGAAGGACTTCGTTGTCGGAGAATTGTAGCTTTGCGGAGACTTTTTGGAGGCTTAGAAAATGTTGATGAAACCCTAGGTTTGGCCCTCCTTTTATAGCCTTTGAGCCCCTTTTCGAGAGGAACCCTAGCCAATCAAATTTGAGCACATCTTCCCTTGAAATTTGGTGATAATCCTTGACTCCTCGAATCTGATCATTGACCATCACGATCGATGGCGATCATCAATGATCGATGGCAATGACGCCAATCTTCCAATTAGCACAACAAAAACATAATTTCGATGGTCGTCGACCATCCGATCTCGACCTAGACCATCTATAAGATGTCTTTGGTCGGATCTACGCTTAAGATCATCCCCGTAAAGAGGATACGACCTTACTTACTCTCGCACACACGAGCTTACCTCGATACTTACGTGTCGCTTTTGCTTCCGGCCTTCCACTCGATTCCTTCGGCTCCCTCCGAAGTAATTCGAGTATCGCCCGACCACCGCGGCTTCCTCCGAGTGTCGCTAGCCTTCAGCTCCAGCTATATCAATCTTCTGCACACTCGATTCAGCTCGTGAGAAAACAAAATAGACTTAACTTTTGTGTCTTTGCTATAATCAAAACACAGGTTCGATTTCGGTGCCTCACTGCACCAACAAACATATCATAACTTCATAAGGGGTGTTTTCATGCAACCCTAGCCCTAAAACCCTAGTTGGCCGAAACTTGTAGGGGCACCAAATTTTTATTTTTGTCACATAAAATTCATACATGAAGGCATACAACATATCACAACTTCATAAGGGGTGTTTTCATGCAACCCTAGCCCTAAAACCCTAGTTGGCCGAAACTTGTAGGGTATCAAGCATCATATTTCTTTCATATATCATATCCTACAAGAGCAAATATACTGCAGGTGAGGGAATCTTACATCCTTCGCTTTGCTTTTAGTTGGAAGATGACCTAATGGAAGCCAAACCTAGCCTTCTTCTTGCTTGGATGAATTTCGAAAAATGGAAAGGGAGAAGATAGGTTTCGGTGAGGAAGAAGAAGAGAAGAGGGAGAAGTGGCCTTTCTCTTGTCCCTTCATTCCCTATTTATTCTCTTGAAGTGTCCCTTAGCCTCCCTTACCCTTAACTATCATTTCCCCTATTCCTCTACTAATAACATCTCATTGGGCTTCTGGTTAGTGGATGCATCTATACGGCTTGGCTATCTCTAGAGGTTTTGGGGTTCAATTCCTAGGCCTTGCATCCTTTTTGGCTCATTTTCTTTTATTTTTGAAAGAGCCCACATAAAGCCCATTGTAATCATACAAAAATTATTATAAAAATTTCTAGAGCTTGGGATGAAAAGGGAGGAAGGGAAATGGGGAATTCGGCCAAGGATGAGGAAGAAGGAGAATGAAGAAGGAAAGTGGGGTTTTACTTCCTCTCTTTTCTTAATTCTCCTCTTTAATACCTAGGGAATGAACACTCTCCATCCTTTCATGGGAGGGGATGAACCAACTCCTCATCTTCCCATCTATATTCTTTATATATCTTATCCATGAATCATCCTATGGTCTTGTACATTCTTTATATATCTTATCCATAAATTATCCTAGGGTCTAGTGGTGTCAAGACTACCTCCCTATTAGGAGGTTCATGGTTCAAATCCTACCTATAACCATCGTTTATTTTATTTTATTCTAAACCTTTTATTGCCTTAAAACCTATATAATTACTTGGCATAGTTTAGAATTTTACGGGCGTTACATAGGGTCACACACAAAGGACTAATTGAGTTAGACTCAAGTTGATTCAAGTGTTGAATGAGTCTAATTTAGATTTGATTCATTTAGTCAATTTAAATTAATGAATAGAGATTCATTAAATCAAATTGACTTGAATCAAGTGGTTGGATTTGATCAACCATGAGAGATAAGAGGTCAAGTTTGACTTGACTTGAGAGGGAAGATGAAAGGTCAAGTTTGACTTGACCAAATGCCATGTCATGATCATGACTTGGCATGGCCGGCCAATGATGATGCTTCACATCATCATTGACTTATCAAGTGGTGCCACCTCATAAGGGAGACCAAGAGACATTGGCTCTTGGAGTTACATGCATGCATGTAACCCCCCTCCATGTAGTGGCCGACCACTTGATTTGCATTAGATGTAAAATTTATTTTTGTGAGTTACTCCAACTTCATCTTCTTCCTTGGATCATCCTCTCAAGCTCCCCTCTCCTCCTTGGCCAAAATTCCTAAAGAGTGCTAGCACACTCTAAGATATTTTCTCCACCAATTTGTCCGTGTGGATACCAATAGAGGAGTGTTCACTTGACACTCTTGAGTTCTGGCGAAACGTTTGGATGAGCGGGATTTACGAAGGGTGTCGCATCGAGGGTAACACTCTCAACTTCTAGATCTAAGGTAGATCTAGGTTTACTTAGCACATATATATTTTTATTTTAATATATCTTCGCACGGATCCGTGGCCGGACTTCCGGGGTTTCCGCAATGCAAAAAGCGGTTTTTTAGGCTCGGAAAGTCCAACACTGATGACACTGTTGCTGTGAGACAACGGTGCAATCCACATTGGAAAAATACAATGGATAGGATATCAGTCGATTGACCATGCCCATCAGTCGACTGATAGAGCCTTCACTCGACTGTTAATCTCAGCGGTCAAGTCTGACTCCATTTTGTGCTCGAATTCTCGATCACCAATCAATTGATCACCAGATTAGTCGACTGCTCGAGCCATCAGTCGACTGCCCACCTCTAGCAGTCGACTGCTAGGGCATTCCCCACAGTCAAAAAGTTGACTCACTCCAGTCGACTGCCCATAGGTCACAGTTGATTGATACACCTCAAACATGAGATTTTACCCCAAGTATGGTGCCCCTATACTTGCTAGACCACCCTTAGCCTAGACTTAAGCCTTCTAGCCACCTCCATCAGCCTCGTGCTTATCAGATCCCTCCAAGTCATCCATGACTTGTTCATCCATACGCTAGCATTCAGGTGCTTCCATCGGCTATGTCATGCTAACGGTGTCTACACCGCTAAGGAACATTGGACTTACGCTGCCAAGACTCCCACTTGGACTTTATGCTGCCAACCATTGGACTTATGCTGCTAAGACTCCCGCTTGGACTTTACGCCGCCAATATCAAACCCCTTGGACTTCTCAAATGCCAAGACTCAAGCTTGGACTTTCCTTTGCCAACCCATGTTGGACTTTCCATGCCAATACCTATGCTTGGACTTTTCCTTGCCAAGACCCATGCTTGAACTTTACATGCCAAGTACTCAAGACTTGGACTTTCTATAACATGGTCAACCCAGTCAACCATCAAAATCCCCCTCGAGTCAAACTCGAGTTCGGTCAATCAAGACCTGGGTCGATTGCACCAACAATTTCCCCAAAACATTATTAGACATCAATGTCAAACCTTCATGTCAAACATCAAAACATCGCTCGAGTCAAACTCGAGTCCGATCAATCATGACCTGGGCCGATTGCATCAACAATCTCTCCCTTTTTGATGTTTGACAAAACTACATACCTTTGAGTTAGAACACTAACTCAAATTTTCTTACCAATTATCCCAAATTGGTAATCCCATAAATTTTCTAAATATTTCTCCCAAAACATTCTCCCCCTTTTTGACTAACATCAAAAAGGTTCTCTCCAAGGAGGTCAATGTCTCATGTCCCAATGAGATCTTACAATCTCTCTCTTGGTCCAAAAATATCTAGGATGCCTACAATCTTCCTAGTGATAAGTCTTATATCACTCAAGAGAGGCAATCCTACAATCTCCCAATTTCCAAATTAGGTATCTCAAAATCCCATTTTTTCCCCTCATGAGGAAAAATAATATCCATCATCCCATGATGGATACCTCCCCCTAAAGGCTTGCTCCCCCTTGACCATTGCACCAACAATGTCCTTGGGAAGTCCCTAAGCCAATAGGAACTCTAAACCATCAAAAATAAGGTTCAAAGTTCAACATTGAACTTTCCAACCTCTTAAATTTGATACATCACCCTAACAACTCTCCTAATCCATATCCAATGGATTTTCACCCTTTATAATGCTTCCCAAAGCATATCCTAGGGTTAGGAGTGGTTAGGAAACTTTATCGTAGATGAAAACGGGTTAAACAATCTTGTTTTTTTTGAAATCACCGCAATGACTCTATCAGACAACGATCATTGCCATTAGGTGACATCGTGATAATTTTAGTTATCAGAAATGAATTTCAAAAATTCATAAATAATTATACGTAATTTGAAAAATCATGAAACTTCATACGTATAATACTTATGACACATACAATGGGTGAAAAATGTTTGAAAAATATTTTACCCATTAAAATAGGAGATTGATACAAAGTTCAAAAACCATTAAAACTTTAATGTTTTTGATCTACTTTGTATCAACTTCTTCAATGGTGATTGCTATCAAAAGATAGTTTTCACCAAGATTTTATAAAAGGATTTTAAATGTTTTTGAAAACCTATATTTGATCATATTCCTTGGGCTTAATGTACATGACTTGTAAACTAGCTTTCCCAATGATCCACAATTAAGATAAGATGAGTTTTAGTTCATCTAGATGCAAAAGCTATGCACCTTAAACTTAACTCATATCCTAGCATCTCACATGTATCTAGTGTGTGTCAATACACATACATGTCAATTTAGATGTGAGATGTGAGTTTTGGTTTATCTTAAACTAAAGCCTCATGTATTTTCTAAGGCAACACTACTTGATTCCCTTATAAATGAGACTTCAAGTCATGTCATAGTCCTTAAATCAATTTTAATTATTTTAAATGCATGAATGATCATGACATATATGATAACATAAATAAAGCATGGCCAATGATTAAATCTAAATACTCATGACATTAAAAACTAACCCTAAACATGATCATGACATATTAAATGATTAAAAATAGATATGATATCATGACATGTTATATGGCAAGCAAAGCATGACAAATAAAATGTAAAGGTATATAATACCTAAATTTAATATTAATTTCCATTTGATATAATTAAGTATATTTTACCATATTATCCAAATTTTCCAAAGTGTGCCAAACATCCAAAATGACACACTAAGACCTCTAAACCTAAAATGTGCCAATTTGATTGATTTTTCAAACTTCTTAAATAATATTGGCACATCCTAAAAACCTTTAGGATTTAAGATCAAAACACATTCCCAAGGTAACCATAACCTTGAAAATGACCTAAAGTGCTACCTTTACCATGGTTAGGTTAACTACACATCCATTTAAAGTTGACACACCTAAACCCATCTAGCGTGAATCGATCATGCTCTTAGGAACCCAAAATCTATTTGAGCTCCTTGGGTTTACTAGGTATTCCTTAGGGATAACTTCCCTAGATACCCTTCTAATGACCCTCCTAGGCTTGGTAGCCTTGGTCATTGTAGTCTTAACTAGGTTAACTCTAGGGGTAACTCCCCTTGTAACCTTCTTAGTGGCCTCCCTAGGTTTCTTTGAAACCCTAGCCACTAGACACACACCTTGGTTACCCTTAGGGATGACTTCCCTAGTAACCTTGGCTTTCCTAGACCTAACTTGAGTTCCATAATCAAATGGAACATTATGGTAGGTCTTTTTGGGCTTAAGCTTGCCCTTGGATTGTTCTTGTTTCCTAGATCCTAGGTGTTGACTCTTAGATCTAGACCCTTGACTTTGACTATTTGACCCTTTTATTTGGTTTTGCATAATCCTAAGGGTCTTCTCTAATTTTTTAAGTCTTGACCTCAAGACTTGGTTTTCATTTTCTAATTGCCCAATTTTTGAATTTTGATTTAATCATTGAGCATTGTTCTTCCTAGGCATATGCCTAGTCCATTTGGGGTTAAAACCTAAATGGTCCTCAATTTTCTTAATGCTTGCCCTAGGTAAAGTATTTCTAGGGACATTAGTCCCAAATTTCTCCTTATTTGAAAAATTAACATTCTTAGCACCTAGACAAAAATATTTATTGTTCTTAGCATGCTTTTCATGTACAATAGCAAGATTGTTAAAATTATTCCTAGCATGCTTTTTTACATAAAATTTAGAAGGTGCATTAATAGATTTTACCTTAGGGTTAGCCTTAGCTCTCCCTACATGTGATGCTCCCTCTTGGGTCTTTTTCTTCCCCCTAGGACATTGACTCCGGTAGTGTCCCGGTTGTCGACACTTGAAGCAAATGATGTCCTCCTTGCTTTTATGTGTTGGGGGACCGACACTCTTGACCTTTGGAGCCGGTGGAAATTTCTTGACCTGTTTAGGACACTTACTCTTGTAGTGTCCGGATTCCCTACACTCAAAATATATAATACGATTTTTATTTGAAATTGAAGTGTTTGAGTTACCTAGGGTGATGGTGAGGGTCTCTTGATCTTGCTCTTCTTCTCAACCGGATGTAGATGGTTCTTCTTGTTGCTCCAGTATTGAGGATGCCCTAATCTCCTCCCCCTCAATTCTAGAGGTGGAGACTTCTTCCACCTTTTCTACTTCTTCTTCCTCTGATCCGGAAGTTGACTCCTTCTCAACTTCCGACTCCTCACTTGCTTGTGAGGATGAGGATTCATCTTCGGCCTTCTCTGTTTGAGCCGATGATGGGTCTTCATGGAATCTTGCCAATTCCCTCCAAAGCTCCTTGGCATCCATGCAATCCCCTAGGCTACACAAGATGTCATTAGGAATCAAATCAAAAATAAATTTGATTACCTTCTTATTTTTCTCAAATTGTTGGAGTTGCTCCTCGTTCCATCTCTTCTTTTTGAGAAAGCCTCCCTTTGGTCATCTTGGATAATTAAATCCCTCGATCAACATGGACCATTCTTCAAAGTCTCTCATCATCAAGAAGTCTTCAATCCTTGCCTTCCATTGGTTGAAGCCTTCTCGTCCATAGAAAGCATAAGGGATTGGGGTGTTGATGTCCCATCCAAGTTGTTCTTCAACTTTCATCTTTCCCTCTAGCGTCTTTGCTCATGGCGGTTAGTCCGTAGAAGAGCCCCGGGCTTTGATACCAATTGTTGAGGATTCGGTGGCCGCTAGAGGGGGGGGGTGAATAGCTCGTTTCGATGCATCGATGGAATTCATTGCGTGCTTGCTACAAAATGTGTTATACGTAGCGGAAATAGAAATAATAAAACAAATACAACACAAATACAAGTACTACGCAAGATATAACATGGTTCAAAATCGAATGGTTCCTACTCTACGGATCGGGCTCTAAAAGCCCTAGCAATGCAAACACCCACTACTAATCCAATAAACTCCTTCTCGGAACAATCTGAAGGTGGAGAAACCTCGTACAATAGTAAGAAACAAATAAAAGCAAGATACAATAATAAAATGCAATACAAGTAAAGAAAACAACTTTACAAGAGCTTTTGGATTGCTTGCTTTGTGGTTGCTTGAGTTGCACTTGGAAACCCTGAATTACACCAGCAATTCGCCCCAAAACTCCTCAAGAAATGCTTGCCAAAATCCCTCTTCCGATCTGCTTTTATAGCCTGCAATCGGGCTGGATTTCGCCTATCAGTCTATAACGCCCGCCCTTATCTGCTCTCAGGGTGGCGCTACTTTTTTTTTTATAACATAACATAGGGGGGATCATTTCACAATCTACATAATCAAACATGTTATCATGATATAAATCTTCTTTTATAACATGCACCACATATCATAGACCTAATTAGCATGTTAACATATCATATCTTCTTTATAACGTGCATCACATATCATAATCATAATTAGCATGTTAACATATCATAACTTCTTTTATAACATGCATCACATATCATAACCATAAATTAGCATGTTACCATATCGTAGCTCATTTTATAACATGCATAACATAAAAATTAGAGAATGTTACTATTATTAACACGATCCATTCATGAGTTCTAACATATCAACTTTCATAAGTAAGGTGAACAGTAACATAAACTAAGCAACATTCAACATGGTACTAATAAATCACAAGTCATAAAAGTGGAAGAAAATGTCTTAAGTTATTCATTGAGCATATAAATAAAAGCAGAGAGTAATAGGGTCTTTTTCCACCATGCCACTATCACACACACCATGCCCCTCCTGCTACTTCCTCTAGTTCATGTTTCCTTTATCTGCAGTATATGGACAACATAAACTATAAGCATATAGCTTAGTAAGAGTCTTGCCTACTCACAAAAGCCACAAATTACATCAAATAATTAGAAAACACGAGCATACTAGCACAAATAACATAAGTATTTCATATCAACACTAAACATTAGCATACTAACGTAATGAAACATAAGCATGGCATAAAATTTACATAAGCATTCACGACATCATCAATCCTAAACATGCATAAAGGACATAATCATAACATTCTTAAACTTAACCATAAGCATTCATGACATCATCAATCCTAAACATGCATAAAGGACATAATCATAAGCATTCTCAAACTTAAACATAAGCATGGCACAATTTCATACAAGTCCTTTCTTTTCAAAACATATACATATAGATACTTCAACATAATCATAACATGAAGGGGGGCCCCAGGCTAAGTACCACATAAAGCGCGTTCCCTAATAGACTGGGGTAGCTAGCCACTAGACCTACTAGAGCAAGACCTCTTACGTCTTACCAGGGCAAGACCTCTTACGTTTTCTTATGTCCCTTGGATTTGATTAACGACCACCTAACGGGTCGGGTACTTAACCTCTTACAAAGTAAAATACTTAATTTTCTTTCTTTTATTTCTTATCATATCATAAAGAATGCTCTTAATCCCTAACATAAAAAGGGATGCATCTCCGTCTTATCTTATCATAAAGAGAGCTCTTAATCCCAACATAAAAAGGGGAAGCATCTTCTTAGACATTTCATAGCATATATGCATTCATAACATAAGAATACCCTAAAGGGGTCTTAAAGCATAAACATGTTCATCACATAAGCATATTTCATGGCATATCAAGCATAAACATGCTCACCACATAGGCATATTTCATGGCATATTAAATCATAAACATGTTCATCACATAGGCATATTTCATGGCATATCAAGCATAAACATGCTCATCACATAGGCATATTTCATGGCATATTAAATCATAAACATGTTCATCACATAGGCATATTTCATGGCATATCAAGCATAAACATGCTCATCACATAGGCATATTTCATGGCATATTAAGTCATAAACATGTTCATCACATAGGCATATTTCATGGCATATCAAGCATAAACATGCTCATCACATAGGCATATTTCATGGCATATTAAGTCATAAACATGTTCATCACATAGGCATATTTCATGGCATATTAAATCATAAACATGTTCATCACATAGGCATATTTCATGGCATATCAAGCATAAACATGCTCATCACATAGGCATATTTCATGGAATATTAAATCATAAACATGTTCATCACATAGACATACATACAATCATGCAACATATCATGAATTCTAAGGGAATTCTTGTACACCAATTTAAGCACATAATCTTAACCCTAGCTTAGGTACCCTAAGTGGCCGAAATCACTAGGGAGGGGTTCATACATTTTTCTTTTGCACATGAAGCTTACATAAGTGTCACATAACATATCATAAACTTAGGGGGAGTATTTGCACATGAAGTTGGGTACTTAGACCCCACCCTAGCCCTAACACCCTAGTTGGCTGAAACATTAGGGCACAAGAAAACTTATTTTTGTCACATAAAATTTATACATGAAGACATACAACATATCATAATTTCATAAGGAGTGTTTTCATGCAACCCTAGCCCTAAAACCCTAGTTGGCCGAAACATTAAGGGCACAAAAGTTTTATTTTTGTCACATAACCTTTATACATGAAGACATACAACATATCATAATTTCACAAGGAGTGTTTTCATGCAACCCTAGCCCTAAAACCCTAGTTGGCCGAAACATTAAGGGCACAAAAGTTTTATTTTTGTCACATAACATTTATACATGAAGACATACAACATATCATAATTTCATAAGGAGTGTTTTCATGCAACCCTAGCCCTAAAACCCTAGTTGGCCGAAACTTGTATGGTATAAAGCATCACATTTCTTTCATATATCATGTCCTACAAGAGCAAATATACTGCGGGGAAATCTTACCACTTATAATTGGTTACCCTTAATAAGAGAGACCTTGATTGGAGAGGAGACTAAAAAAATAATCTTGCCCTAGAACCCTTCTTGGTGCTCTTGACCCTTAGATGAAGATTAGCCCCTTAGATGAACCCTTCTCTTTGCTTAACTCACTAGGGTAGAACCCTAGTTTGCTTTGGTCGAAACTCAAAGAAGGAGCCCTAGGGTTTCGGTGGAAGGAGGAAGAAGGAAGAAGAAGTGGTCAAATGAAACCTTCACTCTTATTTATAAAGGGAGGAAGAGAAGTGTCTCTTCTCTTTTCATGCCTCTTCATTTACCCTCCTCACACTCATCTAGCATTTCTCCTCTTTCTCCAACAGTAAGCTACTGCTGAGCACTTGGTCATCACATGCATGGTAAGAGTTAACTCTCACCAAGAGGTTTAAGGTTCAATCCTCACCTCTCCACTTTTATTCTTTTATCATCATTTTTCCAGGATTCTATATATAATCTACTAGACATGAATTTAAATTCTATACAAAAATTTTGGAGAAAAATTTTGGGGTGTTACACAGTCGACTGATCGAAACCATCAGTCGATTGATGACACTGTTGCTGTGGGACAACAGTGCAATCCACACTTGAAAAATTTAATGGATAGGACATTAGTCGACTGACCATGCCCATCAGTCGACTGATAGAGCCTTCACTCGACTGTTAATCCCAGCGGTCGAGTCTGACTCTATTCTGTGCCCGAATTCTCGAGCACCAATCGACTGATCACCAGATCAATCGACTGCTCGAGCCATCAGTCGACTGCCCACCTCTGGCAGTTTACTGCTAGGGTACTACTCATAGTCAAACCCTAGTTGACTCACTCCAGTCGATTGCCCATAGGTCCCAGTCGACTAATACACCTCAAACATGAGGTTTTACCCCAAGTGTGTTGCCCCCATCACTACAAAAAAAATAGGAATTTGGGACGAATTTAGCGACGAATTTTAAAAAAAAATTCGTTGCAAAATAATTTTGCGACGAATTTAGCGACAAAAATTTTTTTGTTGGGAATTAAGCGTCGCAAATATTAGCGACAAAAATAGCGACGAATTTTTGCGATGAATTTTTGCGACGAAAATTAGGGACGAATTTTAAATTTCATCGCTAATTTTGTTGGAAAAGTTACCCAGATTTTCCAAATTCGTCGCAAAATTTTGCGACGAATTCATTTTTTCATCGGAAATTTTTGCAACGAAATAGGAATTCGTTGGTAAATTTGCGACAGATAAAAATTCGTTGCAAATTTCGTCGCTGAATTCGTCGCAAAATCCGTCGCAAAAAAAAAATTTTTTTCCACGAATTAATTTTTTCGTTGGTAATTTTCGCGACGAAAAAAGAAATTCGTTGGTAAATTTGCGATGTTTCCAAATTCGTCGCAAATTTCGTCGCTGAAATTTGCGACGAATTCGTTTTTTCGTTGCAAAAATTTGCGACGAAATATTTTTCGTCGCAAATTTCGTCGGAAAATTCGTTGCAAAATTTGTCGCAGATTGGATTCGTTGCTAAATTCGTCGCAAATTTGCGACGAATTATTTTCGTCGCAAATTTCGTCGGAAAATTCGTTGCAAAATTTGTCGCAGATTGGATTCGTTCCTAAATTCGTCGCAAATTTGCGACGAAATTGAAATTCGTCGTAAATTTCGTCGCAGATTTCTCAGGATTTAGCAACGAATTTGTATATTTGTCGCTAAATTTGTCGCAAAATAAAAAAAAATTTGACAGATTTATGCTGTTTCGATATTCTATCGTATATACAAATTTTCACACACACACAACAAAACACAATAAGTTCTAATATCCAAATAAATACATTAAATACAAACAAAACACACACACATTCAATACAACAAAATAATATTCAATAATATCAAAAAATATTTCATATCCAAATAAATACAAAGCAACACAATAAGTTTAGAACAATAAAACATTCCAAATAAAAAGTTATATCCTACAACATTTCAAACATCAACATAGTTATGATATCAAAATAACAATGTCCACAAAAGATCTCAACACATGGGAAAAAAAGAGAATCTGGTAAGCAATCGCCGACATTCTTCTACCTGCATTAGAAAAGAAACAAACAGCAAAAAGTATCATACATTAAAAAAAAATATATACTAACATGAAAATAAATATGCAAAGACTTACAATGATGTGCATTTTCAACCGCCATAAGGATTGACTTCATCGATCATTCCTGTTTAAAGCAAAATAAAAAGTATTAAGAAAAAATGTAAAAAATCTTTAAACATAACCGAAAAAAGACAACAGTTGTATAGAGAGCTTACTGTTAATTTAGGTTTAAACATTTTGGGATGTTTAAGGCTGAAATGTTAAACAACTTAAGTTGATTGTGACAATTAATATCACAAATGAACACAAATCCAAGGTAATGTGTGGTGTTAGAGATGGTTGCATGTGGGATAGTGTGGCTACCATTGGGCCTCACATTCTTCTGATTAGGAATGGTTCAAATTATGTGTTGGGGTTTCGGTCTTAACGAGGACATCAAGACTTCAAATGGGGGTGATTGTGACACCCTAAATTTAGTGCCAAATTGTGAATTGTGGGCTAATAATATAGAGAAGCTTTATAAGCTTAGATGAGAGAGTTATTATTAACATATGTCAAGACTTTAAGATGCTTGTAATTACTCAGGTAGATGTGCATGATTTACTCATCTAAGCCTTGTAAACTGCTTGTTTTATCCCATAATTTCCTATATGTGACTAAACAAAATCATAAAATATTTCTTCCAACTTAGTACTTAGTATTTTTTGGTATGTGTATCTCTATGACAAATTAGCAGCTTAAAGCTTCTGTATTTCGATTAACAATATATAGTTCTGAGAATAATTAGGATAGCGATATATAACTTCTTGAGTTATGGAGTAAAATATAGGAAAAAAAAAAATAATTAGACCACTGGTGGCGGTGAGTGTCTCCGAGCTGATTGGTGGTCAGCCGACGGCTACTGGCGGCGATGCGGACCTCTGGATAGAGATTATTGTGAGCCAAGTCTAGCACTTGCGAGGATGGGTTCAGAGAGAGTGTGGTGGAATTGCACCATTGAAATTATTTGACCTTAGAGAAAGAACTCGCAAATCCGATTGTCTCCTTCCAAACCAACTCAGATAGTTCCGGACAAATTATTGCAACTCAAATCAATAACTTGTAGTTGATTGCAGTGTTGTAAGGTTGTGGGAATTGTACCGGATAGAGCATTATTTTTCATGTGCAATGATTGTAATGTGGCTATAAACCCAAATGTTGTAGGGATGTTGCCAAATAATTTGTTGTTGGAAAAGTCAATAATTGCTAATGATGACAGATTACCCCAACAATGGGAATGTTCGAGATAAATCATTATTGGCAAGGTTCATAATTTCCAATGCTCTGTTTGTACAAATGGAAGAGGGAATCGCCATTCAGTTTGTTATTGGACAAAACATATAGGAAATATTAAACTCACCAAACTTGCTTTTAGGAATTGGTCCAGTGAAGGAATTGTGAGAAAAGTCCAAATATGCTTCATAAAGTTGCATTCTCGGTATGGAACCTTCAAAGTTGTTGTAACTCAAATCAAAAGACCTTAAATCCTTGAAGCATTCTAAAGAGCTCGGCAACATCCCTCTCATATAATTGTGAGAAACATTTAGAAACATGCCGGATAAGCACGAGCTCGAAAACCAATCAGGAAAAGCATATGATATTCCATTATTTGATATGTCTAGCCAATCTAATCTGGTTTGGTTCCGCAGCCATGGAGGAAATCTGGGTCCCAAGTTGCAAGACCTCATTGAGATGTAATTTGTTCGAAATGGAGGAAGCCAATCTTGGCTCACTTTGACCGACAAATTGTTATCAGATATATCTATGAAATATAAATTTGTGAGATTGGCAAGGTGAGCTTCTGTGATGTCTCCAACCAAGTAGTTTGATGATAGACTTAAGTCCTCTAATGCAGACAACTTCCCCAAGGATGCTGGAACTGAGCCACTCAATCGATTGGAACTAAGGGAAAGAGAAACTAATCTTTGAAGCCTCTCAAAATGACTCGGAAGAGGACCACTAAACTGATTGTTGTCTAAGTCAAGATAAAGAGGTTTGTTAGTTCTGCATCTTGATAGTTGTTCAAAGAATTCAACAACTCTCCCTGTTAAACTGTTTTCAGAGAGATCGACTGTACTCAAGTTGCATAGACTTCCTAAGGTATCAGGAATCGACCCACTTATGTTGTTCATAGAGATATAGAGAATTTCTAACTGGAGGAGATTTCCAATTGAATCTGGTATCTTTCCATTAATCTGATTATTCGATAAGCCCAAATACTGCAATACAGTTAGATTGCCGAAAGTCTCTGGTAAGCCTCCAACAATTTTAGAATTAAAAGAAAGGTCTAGATGTAACATTTTACTCGAGTTTCCTATGCTTTTCGGTATTACACCTTCAATAGAATTAAAGCTCAGGTCCAGGAACTGCAGATTCCTGAGATGGACAAAAAAAGTTGGTATTTTTCCAGAAATTTGATTATCAGATAGATATAAGAGACGTAGACGGGAGAGATTGCCAAGTTGGTAGGGAATTTGTCCTTGGAAACCACAGTAGGAGAGGTCCAAGTGCTGCAATTGTGTTAAAGATCCGATCGAGCCAGGAATTTGATTGTCGGATAAATCGTTCCGACTTATATCTAAATACTTCAAATGCTTCAAATGCTTCTGTTGAAAACAAAACCATATCGCCAAGTATAACGACTGATAGAGAGGTCAAGTTTGATAACATGACCTGTGATGTTGTTGCATCCTACACCTTCCCAATTGCAGCACTCGTCGCCCTTCCACGGAGATATCCCCCTATCCGCGTCGGTGTCAGCGGCTACACCTGGCAGGATGCGGCGCGTACCGGGCAGGAGGCGGCCGACGGCGCGAGGTGAGGCGTGGCGGAAGCGGCTCGCGACCGGGGGCACGCGACCGGACAATGGGGCGCCGGCAAGCTAGAGCCCTTCGGGCTCGCATGGCGGCGGCCTCGCGGCCGCCGGTGAAGCGCTTGATTGGGTCGCCACTGGGGCCAGCCGCGGCCGAGCGGCCGCAACCTCGCTGGCGTCGGTGGGGTCTTGCGGCGCCGTCGGCGTCGTTGGTCGACGAAGCGGCCATTGTCGGCCTCAGTGGGCCGGTGGGCTCGCGGTCGGGCAAGGGCTCGTGGCGGCCGGCCGCGGAGGATGGTCGTGGCAACGCGCGCGGCACCGAGGCGAGGGGAAGACCGGCGGCGCGGAGGGGAAAGGTTAGGGGTCGATCGGGCGCGAGAAGATGGGAAATAATTAGGGCAGCGGGGGGAGGGGGTAAGTTTATTAAAGTTTGCAACGAATTCCAGGATTCGTTGCAAACTTTTGCAACGAATTCTGGAATTCGTTGCAAAATTTTGCAACGAATCATGGAATTCGTTGCTAATTTTGCAACGAATCCCGGATTCGTTGCAAAATTTTTAAAAAAAAATTTAAGTTTTTAAAACGTTAATTTTTTTTTATTAATATTAACTTTGCAACGAATCCTAGGATTCGTTGCTAATTTGCAACGAATCCTGGATTCGTTGCTAAATTTAGCAACGAATCCTAGGATTCGTTGCTAATTTAGCAATGAATCTAGGATTCGTTGCTAAATTTTAAAAAATAAAATTTAAAGTTTTTAAAACGTTAATTTTTTTTTTAATATTAATATTAACTTTGCAACGAATCCACTGATTCGTTGCAATTTAGCAACGAATCCTAGGATTCGTTGCTAAATTTAGCAACGAATCCACTGATTCGTTGCAATTTAGCAACGAATCCTAGGATTCGTTGCTAAATTTAGCAACGAATCCACTGATTCGTTGCTAATTTAGCAATGAATCTAGGATTCGTTCCTAAATTTTAAAAAAGAAAATTTAAAGTTTTTAAAACGTAATTTTTTTTTTATATTAATATTAACTTTGCAACGAATCCACTGATTCGTTGCAATTTAGCAACGAATCCTGGATTCGTTGCAATTTTTGCAACGAATCCTATATTCGTTGCTAAATTTAGCAACGAATCCAGGATTCGTTGCTAAATTTAGCAACGAATCCACGGATTCGTTGCAAACAATTGCAACGAATACGTGGATTCGTTGCAATTTTGCATCGAATTCTGAATTCGTCGCTAAAATTTGCGACGAAATAAATTTCGTCGCAAATTGGTGATGAAACTTAAAATTCGTCACTATATTAGTTGCAGATTTGCAACGAAAATAATTCGTTGCTAAATTTCGTTGCCAAAAAATAGTTTTTTTGTAGTGCATACTTGCTATACCACCCTTAGCCTAGACCTAAGCCTTTTAGCCACCTCCATTAGCCTCGCGCCTATCGGATCCCTCCAAGTCATCCATGACTTGTTCATCCATATGCTAGCCTTCAAGTGCTTTCATCGGCTATGTCATGCTAACAGTGTCTACACCACCAAGGCACATTGGACTTGCGCTGCCAAGACTCCCGCTTGGACTTTATGCCACCAACCATTGGACTTATGCTGCCAAGACTCACGCTTGGACTTTACGCCGCCAATATCAAACCCCTTGGACTTCTCAAATGTAAAGACTCAAGCTTGGACTTTCCTTTGCCAACCCATGTTGGACTTTCCATGCCAAGGCCCATGCTTGGACTTTTCCTTGCCAAGACCTATGCTTGGAATTTACATGCCAAGTACTCAAGACTTGGACTTTCCATGACATGGTCAACCTCAGTCAACCATTAAAATCCCCCTCGAGTCAAACTCGAATTCGGTCAATCATGACCCGGGTCGATTGCACCAACAATCTCTCAAAAACATTATCAGACATCAATGTCAAACCGTCATGTCAAACATCAAAACATCGCTCGAGTCAAACTCGAGTCCGGTCAATCATGACCTAGGCCGATTGCACCAACATGAAGTACTTAAATCCTGATGTTGCTTGTATTTCTAGAAATACTCTTGTTTATGATATTAACCGAATCTACATGAGGGAGAAAGAGAAATTGAAGTATGTTTTGGCTACTATTCAGAATAGAATTTGTTTAACTTCAGATTTGTGGACAACATGCATTAGTGAGGGTTATATTTGCTTGACTGCTCATTTTGTTGATAATGATTAGAAATTGAATAGTAAAATACTTAATTTTTCTCATATGCCTCTTCCACATTCAGGAGTTGAATTAGCTGCAAAATTATTTGAATATTTGAAGGATTGGGGGATTGAGAAAAAGGTTTTTTCTTTGACATTGGATAATGCATCTAGTAATGACAATATGTAAGTTCATTTGAAAGAGCAACTCTCTTTGCATGATAGCTTATTATGTGATGGTGAGTTTTTTCATGTTCATTGTTCTGCTCATATATTGAATCTAATTTTCCAAGAAGGTTTGAAAATTTCTACTGTAGCTTTGAATAAAATTAGAGAATCGGTCAAGTATGTTAAAGGTTCAGAGACTAGAATGAAGAAGTTTGAAGAATGTGTACAAACAGTTGGTAACATTGATACTAGTATTGGTTTGAGATTGGATGTATCTACTCATTGGAACTCAACATATTTAATGTTGGATAGTGCCATCAAATATAAAAAAACTTTTGCTTCTCTTCAATTCAACGACAAAAATTATAAATGTTGTCCTTCAAGTAAAGAGTGAAAAAGAGGAGAGAAAATATGTGAGTTCCTTGAACCATTTTATGAGACTACCAATTTGATATATGGTTCTTCTTATCCTACATCAAATTTGTATTTTATGCAAGTTTGGAAGATTGAAGTTTTGTTAAAGGAAAATTTATCAAATGAAGATGAGGTAATAAGTTGTATGTGTAAAAGAATGATGGAAAAGTTTGACAAATATTGGACTCAATATAGCATACATGGTGCTTGCATTTGGAGCTATTCTTGACCCACGAATAAAGTTTTCGATGTTGGAGTTTTTTTATTCAAAGGTTGAGAATGATTATGTCAAATTCCAAGAGAAGATGAAAATTGTGAAGACAAAATTGTATAAGCTTTTTGACCAATATTCTAATACTAACAAGGCAAGTTCTTCACAACCACAATCTTCTTCTACCACACATACACCTTCGCAAAGTGTAGGAGTTAAAGGAAAGAATAAAAGAATATTTGATGTAAGTACTCTAAATATATTTTTTATTATATACTCTAATTAATTTATATTTTCTTGTTACTACTCACCACTATTCCAATTAATTTAGGAAATTATGGCATATGAGAGTTAAACAATTACAAGTGCTGGAAAATCTCAATTGGATCTATATTTGGAGGAACCAAAACTTGAGTTTGCATATCATCAAGATTTGGTTGTTTTAGAGCATTGGAAAAATCAAAAGCATCGATATCCAACCCTTACACTAATGGCATGTGATGTTTTGGCTATTCCTATAACTACTGTTGCATCAGAATCAGCTTTTTCCATTAGTGCTCGTGTTCTTACCAAGTATAGAAGTTGTACCCTTCCTGAAAAAGTGCAAACTCTTATTTGCACTTGCAATTGGTTAAATGGTTATACTATTGGTAATTTTGTTTATAAATTTTTAATTATATTCTTGACTTAGTTGATATATTAGTTGTGATTTTATTTTTAACTATCTTCTTTGTATATTTTATATGCAAATAAAGATAATGAAGACAATGCAAGTATCAAAGCAACGTTGTCCCAATAATAATCAAATGCTCTAGAGGATATTGATGGAGAGGAAGGAGGAGAATCAAAAGAATTTGATATGGATGAGGATGATGTCAAGATCGATAAAATTTTAAAAATATTGTATTGTTCATTTAGCTTCATAGACTTTATTGAACTTTTTGTTTTAATTTTTATGAACTCTTTTATGTTTTTAATTACTTTGTCGAACTATTTGGTTAATGGTTATAACCATCAAAGATGCTAGCAGTTATTTTCTTGGTTGATCCCAAACTAGAGGAATTATCACATGAAGCAGCCTTATCGCCAATCGCCATGATGCTAGAAATGTCAGTGAAACTACAATGTGACATCCCCACTCAACGTTTGTAATGTATCAATGTTGTCTTTTTTTAATATCCATTTTGATGTATTTGATATTTGTTAGCAAGACAAAATGTAACACTTCTTATCCATGTAATTTATAGAAATTCAGCTAGTAAAAATGTTGAGTTTCAAATCACTTTTGATGAAACCTTTTACTCTACCATGTTCTGGGCAGGCTTGTAGATTCAAAGGATATTGCAGAGTTGCATCTGAAGAAGGATATTTGTTATTCTTATGTTGGTAACATTAATTTATTTTCTTCTCTTTTATAATTTTCCTCTTCACCTAACCCTTATGTTTCCCTATTATGCATGCATTATTATGTTTTTAGTCTATTCCAGTGACATCCTCATTTAATGCATGTTACTTTTCGAAATTGAATCCACATTTTTTAAATATGAATAGTAATCTCTTCCTCATCTATGCAACATTTGGAGCTAAGACCAACATAATACGAGGATTTATATGCCCTACATAATCATCATCCTTATATTTTCTTCATTTGTTTGTCAATAATGCAACAAATGAATGGAAAACAGATTTAATGCCATCACTAAATCATCTTAGCTTTGGGAAAACATTTCTGAAAATGTGCAATGTTCTATTGTAATACTACATTCAAGTTAAAACATCTTCTATTTCAGTTTATCTTTGTTTTTTAATCATTTTTGAAAGAATTGTAATAAGCATGTGTGCCAGTTTGTTTTTCTCAAACCAATTTTTGATGGGATTCTCAATCTGATAATTGATAAATTTGTCTAAACTAGTAAAACTTCTTTTCTCAATTTGACCAGAATCTTCCAGCAATCAACTGGGGAGGGCACACTCGGGTTGTCCTTGATGTTGGCTGTGGCGTCGCAAGCTTTGGTGGATATTTACTGCATAGGAATGTTATTACTATGTCTTTTGCACCAAAATACGAGCATGAAGCTCAGATACAATTTGCATTAGATCGGGGTATTCCGGCCTTTTTATCAGTAATTGGAACTCAGAAGCTGTCATTTCCTGACAATGTATTTGATTTTATTCATTGTTCACGCTGTAGAGTCCACTGGGATGCAGATGGTACCTGCTATATTTTAGTCAGTTCTTTACCTTCATAGACCAATGTTTATCCTCAATTTATATCTGAACTATGTTAATGCAAGTGGAAAACCACTGTTGGAACTCAATAGGATTCTTAGACTTGGAGGTTTCTTTGTTTGGTCTGCAACACCTGTTTACCATGATAATGAGAGGGACCAAGGCGTCTGAAAGTGTAGTGCATTTGTTAATTTCTTTAAATTTCATGGCCTCTTTTATCATCAACATCCTTTGTTTGGGAGGGGGTGACCTTTATGCTTAATGTCATTGAATTTATACTCTCTAATTCAAAAATTACAATGTTATTTAGATAATATAGGAGAGTAGGGCCGAGTGCATGGAACTTGCAAGAATTAAACATAGATATTGTTGTAACCAAATATTGTTTTCTAGCAGAAATCTATGCTTACCAACATGTCATTTTTGATAGTTTGAAATAATTTTTTTTTTCCAAGGAAGCATCTTAGAGTCAGTAATGACTAATGAGTTTGCTTGGTTTGCATAAACATGGATTTTATATGGTTATACTGTTGTTTTGGCTCAAGAAATACCATTTATTTCCTGTAGCACTGGTAGCATTGACAGAGTCTATTTGCTGGAAGACAGTCAAGAAATCCATGTAAGCCTTCGGTATCGGAGCTGTGATATATCAAAAACCAATCTCAAATTCTTGCTATGAGAAGCGAGTTGAAAGTTATGTGGGAAGGTTCTTTCTAACACTAGTTATTCTTACAAGTAAAATATCAAAATAATTATATTATATATCACGATGTGAATGCATCATACTTGTAAGAAGCGTCGAGTGGGAAAGAATCAAAGCCAATGCGCCTTGGCTGCTGGATGCAATAGTTTGCGTGTTGATGGATCTGTTTGTATCCTTCATGATCGATCACTCAATTAAGATTCATGTTCTTTAAATTCTTAATAGGTCCACTTTAATTGGTGCAAGGAACTGCTTGTATATGCCTTAACCGGTGTTCCAAACAGATCATGATCCAATTTGTGTACTACAAGTTTGGTTGCAGAAAAGAAGAGTGGAGTGAAGAGGAAGGCTCCGCAGTGAAGGAAAAGGTCCTTATAACTTGAGGGGTTTTCGTTTTACCCAAAGTTATGTCTCTATGACTTTGTTTTCTGTTGATCGACAAGGAAATTAATAAGAATGGGTTGTCCTCTGGTACTGCACATTTTAATCATGTATGTCAGTTTTCTTTGAACGATATAATTCGATGCTGAACATGAAACGCATGGCTTGCTCTAGAAAACAAAAGAGTTGTAGTAATTTTTGTATGGCTCATGTGATTGTAAGAGTGGCCATTGACTAATATCATTGGTGCTCCTAGGAATGGGGAACAAATTAAATGAAATTTTTTGCTGAATTTCCCTTTAATTAAATTGAGAAATTACTTTGGAATGTTCATAATAAAGAGTTCAAAAGAGTAGAGGAGAAATGAATCGGTTGACAAAACGCTGAGCTGACAAATAGATTCTCCACTGTTTCAGTTTGCTTCTGCCATGCCATTAACACAACCTCCAATCCATTTGGAATATTGGTGTAAATAAGCCACGATGAACGTCTATAATGTATCAATGCTTTCTTCATCGTAGTGCACCTCTTGATAAGCACTTCCGCTACTGTAAACAATTGTCTGAAAGAGGTAATTTGTCTGTGGCCCGCAGGCTGGCCCATCAAATCCGCAACCCGTCTTGGGTTGGGTTGGGTTGAGATTTTTTAACCCATCGAAAAGGCGGGCCGGTCCACCCATTCCTGTTAAATATTAAATTTATAACGGGTTGATCCACCCCGCCATGGGTTCGCCCGTTTGACAGTTCTAGGGGTGAATAGCCTTCTTTATTGTTGATGACGTTCGGTTGCTTAATCATTTATGAATATGATTAGTGCATCAGAAAACAAATGCTAAACAAAATGATTAAGACAAATGCAAAGAGAAAGAAGCACAAACGCTAACACCGGAGATATAACATGGTTCACGACCCTTGCCACTAATCCACGGACGATTCATTCCAGGTGAATCACTCCTTTACCAACTCCACTAGTCTCTCCTTTAGCCCAAGCAAGGTGGAGGTAGCCTCTTTACAAGAATGCACTCCTTCTTACAATAAGATTGAAATAAGAACAAGGAGTAGGAATTGTGTGGAGCACTTAGGGAGCACTGAGGAGCATGAACATTTGCCTCCCTAAAGCCCACACCCTCTCTTTTTATAGAGAGAGCCGAAATCTTTCCGTTGTGCATGCAGCAGTCGACTGTTGCATTCCAGCAGTCGACTGCCGCCTTTGCAACGACTTCTGATGTCGTCTGAATCGCGGTCGTCACTGTCCAACGACTGGCTTGGCAGTTGACTGGTAATCTTGCTGGTTCGACTGATCGCCTCGTAGTCGATTGATCAGTTGGCTACGAAGCGTTCTATACCCGCGCCACTTTCGGCAGCCGATTGCCACCTTTGGTAGTCGACTGCTAATCAAGCAATTTAGTCAAATACCAGTCGAACTCAAGTCGACTTGGAGTAGTTCGACTGCCAATACTTGGCAATCGACTGATGTTGGGTAAACCTCAAACAAATAGCTTGTTTGAGCATCCAATGGTTGGGTAAAACCTCAACCCGGTCGGTTGAGCATCCGACACTCCCATTCGTCGAATAAAATCTCAAACTAATGTTTGAGCATCCGACTTAATCATACGTCGGGTAAAACCTCAAACCCTAGTTTGAGCATCCAACTTGTCGGGTAAAACCTCAATCCACTCGGTTGAGCATCCGACACTTGACTTAGCCATTCGGTCAAGTTCACCTATGAGCTACCGTTTACAAATCACTCATTCTCTCATCTCCCTTGAAGTCCCTCGCCGAAGCTCTCTTCGTCCGTCCACGTCTCTCGGATGAACCAAGCACACGACTTCGCAATGCCATCCTTCGTGTCTTGCCCTGAAGTCTAATTTTTTGGCTTCACTCCAATGCTCCTCGTCCGACAGTCCCTTGGATGCACCAAGCGCACGACTTCCGCAATGCCATCCTTCACAGACTCAAAGACCCGAGCCATGAGATGGTGAACCCACCAATGTTTTTGTCAAGCCAACACATGTGTGAATTACTAAGTCCTTCATGACTTCAACACACATATCAAATCACATAAACATCTTAACTTAAATCTTTTCCATACACATCAAAACCTTAAACCATACTTGGGTTGATTGCCCTAACAATCTCCCTCTTTTTGATGTGTGACAACCATATTTAACTTAGGTAAACTATTAACAAAATACATAAGGCAGGAAAGCATGTAAAATAACATGAGTATCAAATACTCCCCCTAAATACATGCAACTCCCCCTTAACACATGCTAATTCTCTCCCCCTAGCATGATTAACTTAAACCCAACATTTGTCCCCCTTTGACACCATCAAAAACACTAAACATATGTTATATAATATGACACCAAGGTCTAAAGGAAGAAAAACACAAAAATCAGATTAAAAACCTATCAAAATAGGTTACTGTGCTCGTGCATAGTTCAGCAGTCAACTGCTATCATAATGGCAGTCGACTGGCACATGAAAGCTCAGTTTTCTGATTTTTGAATCGAAATTCAGAAATGCATTAAAAATTATATAAAATTCAAAAAATCATTAACATTTTAAAGCACATTTCTTGTAAATTCTTTATCAATGGAAAATAAGTTTTCATGAAAATTCATTCAGTTTTCCAACATTTGGCAAAAACTTAAAAGTCTTACAAACCTTCAAAGTTTTATCAATTTGAGAACCTAGTTTTGCCTTGAAATGATTTAAAACATTAATACACAAATTATAAGACAAGAAATGGTTTTGAAAAAATTTGAAATATCCAACCATGATCTTTGGACAATATGTCTATGAATTAAACATATGCTTTCCCCATGATTGGTCTATTATTGCTATGACATGATACATGTAAATGACCATCTAAATGCCATAAGCATTAGTGAACCATTTGTATCAACCTAACATCTCACCCATGCTATGTTTTCAATCAAGTTAGCCTATAGTGAGTGTGAGATGTACCTAAGGTATTTGTACGTAACCATCAATTTCATGCAATTTCTATCAAGGTTAAGCATTACTCAATCATGATCATAAAGCAAGCATTGTTCATGAGTCACACATTATCATCACCCAACACTACCATTTAAATCATAAATCATGGTCATTTATCAAGTATAAAATCAAGTGTTATAAATCATGATTTGAGTATTATCAATAATTACACATCATGATAAAACAAGTACATTATTCAATTCCGAGGTCACACATTATCATCACCCAACACTAAGTCAAAAATCATCACCCACATCATCCTAAGTCAACCATTTAACATGATATAAGTAAAGTCCACTTATGGTTGACTTTCCTAGGTTTTCCTAACCCTTGAGAATTGACTTGGGAACCCAATACAAATTCTTTCCAATGGGGTTCACCAAGTATTCCTTTGGGATCCATTTCCTAGCTACCATTGTAGTTTTAGCCTGACCCCTTGTAATTAAACAATGGTAGGCCTTCTCAGTCTTGGTTCCCTTATAACCTAGGCTTTTCTTGTTGAAACTTTTCCTTTGGCTCCCAATTATCATGTTCAAGGTATTTGAGCCAATAGTAAAATTTTTTAAGGCCTTTGTAAGAAATTCTACCTTTTGCCTTAAAGTCTTATTTTCCTCAACTAAGCATGCATCATTTACACTAGAAGAATTATCATTATCATGGGAACATGCAATTTTCAATTTTTCTTCCAGTTCATTAATTTCATTTAGCATGCTTTTGTTCTTCCTTTTAGCCCTAAATAAATCCCTAGTTAGGCTAGTAATCATTGAAACAACATCATTTGAGGGTAGTTTTGTTACCTTACTTACCCAATCTCCTTCGGATGATGATGACGACGCTCCCCTTTCACTCGAGCTCTTCTCTTCACTTGAACTTGTTTCTCCTTTTTTTCGAGGAGGTAGAGTCCAAGTCATTTATCGCCATTAGTGCAAGGCTTGTGAAGGCTTATTCTTTTTTCGATGATGATGATGGATCATCCCACATCACCGCTTTAAGGTTGTGGGCTTTTGTCTTCCCTTTTTATTTTTATTTCTTTTCTTCTTTCTTCTTTCCTTTCTTCTTGTCTTCCTTGCTTTTGTTCAATAAGAGACACTCATCCCTCATATGTCCCTCTCCTTGACAATTATAGCAAATGACTTTTCTCCTTGGCCTTCTCCTATCATGAGACTTGTTAGATTTAAAATTTCTCAATGCATGCCTCACCTTTATTACCATGTAGGTATCTTCATTGCTATTCATTGATGATGAAGAGGATGATTCGTTGGATGAGGAAGTTGTAATATCCTTTTTCTTCTTTTCTTTGTCGGCTACCAAAGCTAATCCCCTTGATGGCTTGATTGACTCTTCTATTATACCTTCAAGCTTAGTTTCATGTAACTCCATAGTTGAAAAGAATTCTTCTAGAGTACTTACATCTAGATTCTTGGAAATGTAAAACGAATCCACCATGTAGGTCCACTTAGATGAACGGGGGAATGAATCTATAACCTTCATGATCATATCTCTATTAGAGAGCTTCTCCCCTACACTTGTTAAGCCGTTAACGATTTCTTTAAATCGAGAATTAAAAGAGAGTACCTTTTCTCCTTTTTCTAGCTTGATATTACTTAATTGTGATCGGAGAAGATCCCGTCTTGCAAGCTTTGCCTCGGAAGTGCCTTCATGAAGCTCCATGAGTTTTTCCCACATTTCTTTGGCGCTTGTACACTCTCCAATTTGGTTTGTCTCTTATTGAGGGAGCACATTGAATAAATGATGCTTGGCTTTCGAATTCGCTAAGTGCTCCTCTTTTTGCTTCTTTGTTCACCTTGACTTTTCAATTAGCTTACCCTCTTCATCCCTAGGCAACTCAAAACCATTTTCCATAATAAGCATTATATCGAAATCGGTTTCAAAGAATACCTCCATTCACTTTTTCCACCAAGCGAATTCTGCTTCGAATTTAGGAAGATGAATGTGTTGGTGCAACAATGCCCCAAGCATTTATATGTTTGATGTTTGGATAATCATCTAAGTTAGGTAATACTTTGCGATCTAATTGTGAACATGTTTAAGTGACAGGAAAATCCAAGTATGAAGACTTGGTAAAGGCAAAGTCAAAGTGTGATCTTGGCAAGAGAAGTCCAAGAAAAAAGCTTGGCGGCGTAAGACCAAGCATGTAGTCTTGGCGGCGTAAAGTCCAAGCAGACCTTGGCAAAGGAAGTCCAAAGGCAAGTCTTGGCAGCGTAAGTCCAAGCATGTAGTCTTGGCGGCGTAAAGTCCAAGCTCACTTTGGCAAAGGGAAACTCAAGACATGACAAAACTGAAGGAAGCTCTTGGAAGCAAGCACAAAGGATGAACAAGTCGCGGACTCGGAGGGATCCTGGAGGCGCAAGGCTTAAGGAAGAGCTAGAAGGTTGAGTCTAGATCTAGGGAGTCAATTCAAGTATGAATTACTCATACTTGACGAGTATCAGTCGGCTGATATGATGTAGCAGTCGACTGATAGGGTGCTCGACTGAGTCAGGCTGAAAAGCTGACGAACAGTCATCTGTCTAGTCTTGGCAGTCGACTGATGTTGCCATCAGTCGACTGCCAAATGGTGGTAGTCGACTGATCAAGTCGAACCCGGGCACAGAATGGAGTCTCACTCGACTGTGCGCCGTGATCACTCAATTGATCACTCCATCAGTCGACTGATAGAAGGATCAGTCGACTGATGAGCCTGTCGTTGGATGATGACACTTATGAATCCTACGAATTCGGTACCGCTCGTAAGCCGATGACGATGCCGATCGATGTCCGACATCACCGATCGGTGATCATGGCCCAATGGGAAAAACAACTCTCTCTCTATAAAAAGAGGGCTTGGGGTGCTTGAGATAATACTTACATTTTGATCATTCTCTCAAGCTCCCATGAATTTTCTAAGCTTTCTAAGTGTTTTAATTCCCCTCCTCCTCTATAATCTTCATCTTCATCCTTTGTAAGAAGAGGAGGGTTTTGTAAAAGAGAATGCTTTTTAGTGAAGATTGATTTGGGTTGATCCACCTTAAGGATCGCCATGGAGTAGGAGTGTTATCTCCGAACCACATAAACACTTCCTTGTTAGCGATTGTATTTATTTGTCTTTTAATTCCATTTAGTTTCTTGTTTTTGCTTCCGCTAACCTTTTTGTAGAAATCGAAAAAGAGGTTATTCACCCCCCTCTAGCCTTCCAAGGATCCCCAACAAGTGGTATCAGAGCTTGGATTGCGTCGGAAGATTTAACCATCAACCATAGCATAATGACATTTCAAGAGGGGTATAGCACGGCGAGGCCTCCATTCTTCGACGGCAACAACTTCGGCTACTGGAAAGGTAGGATGGAATACTACCTTATGAATTATATTAATAATTGGTTTAGTGTTGTAGACGGATTTGAGAAGCCGATCGATGAACACGAAGCGCCTATATCAACTAAGGATTGGACGAGGGACATGGCCAAGAAGGCTCAAGCTAACGTCAAAGCAACAACCACACTTCAATGTGGTTTGTCCAAAGAGAAACTAAGTAAGGTGGGGCCTTTCGAACTGGCAAAGGAGCTTTGGGAGAAGCTAATTGAGCTCAACGAGGGATCGAAGGAAACAAGAAGAGCCAAGAGAGATCTCTTGATAGGCCAACTCCAAAGCTTTACCATGAAGACCAATGAGACCGTAAGCCAAATGCATAGTCGCTTCAAGGAAGTAGTCAACGGACTACATGTGATAGGTGAGAAGGTCGACAATCGAGACCTTGTGAGGTACATTCTCCAAGCTTTCCCTAGAACAACTTTGTGGGCTTCAATGGTAGATGCCTATAAGATCTCTAGGGATCTTTCTTTGGTTAAATTAGATAAACTCTTTTGTGAATTTGAGTTGCATGAGCAAGCTAACACTTCATCAAAAGAGAAAGGTTTATCTTTTATTGTAGGTAAAAAGGAGAAGAAGAAGAAAGAAAGGAGGGAGATCTCTTCTTCATCCGAGTCCGAGGAGGAGGCATCTAGTAGTGATGAAGAACTATTGGCAAGTGAGGTAGCTCACTATGTAAAGAGATTTGGTGGGAGATCAAGGAAGCTCACCAAGAAGGATGTGAGGAGGATGTTCCAATCCTCAAGAGGTAAGTCTTCTAGTAGTTCAACTCCTTCCTCTAATGTTATTTGCTATGGTTGCAATAAAAAGGGGCACATCAAGCCAAATTGTCCGGACTTAAAGAAGAAGGAGGAGAAGGAAAAGAAGCATAAGGAGAAGAAGGAAAAGAAGGAGAAGAAGAAGGAGGCAATGGTGGCACAAATGTGGGACACACTAAGTTTGGAGGACTCTTCCGATGATGAAGAAATGTGTCATGCCACCCGTGTAGGGATGTATACTGAAAAGTCTATCTTTTGTATGAACATCTTTATTTTGAAATAAGAATCACATGATCATTGTTTACATATTTTTATGGTTATGCAATATTGTCTAATACTTTACATTGTAGATAACATGGTGTGTGGTGTCACACAGGAGATCATGTTATCGGCCCCTTGAAAAGTATAAGTAAAGGCTCACAACCGAGATGGCTTTGGACAAACCATCGGAATGGTTGTAGTGTGATTTGGTATTGGTTTGTCTTGACCATAGAATCGCACTAGTGCACTTTGTGTGTATTGAGTAGGACCGAGTTAGAGGTGATTCGATTTATTGCTGACTACATAATCGAATCGGATCTCAGATATTATATTGTACATACTCTTAATCCCGATATAATAACGGGCACATATACTTAGTACTCATCTCTTTGATTTACCAATGGGCGAGATTTATAGATTAAATCGATAGGATCGGTAAGTTTGGAGATGATATTATTTATATGGTGTGTCATTGATTATAGGAGGAAACCGTGTCCTATATATTAGGATGATGATGTCCCCTTGAGGAGCTCATAAGGTTCATCATGTAAACCCTGCAGGTGGACTTGGTCCGGCATGATGAAAAGGTTGGGTGGTTCTACTCATGGAGTTATATGTTGATTAATTAATGGTTAGTAAATTAATTAATCGACGGACATTCGAGATCTTAAACACGGGGAGAAAATGTACAAATAATATATGGATCCCATATTATCATATGGGGTTGGTGAGGTAGATCAATGATGATCCTTTAGTGGATTGGATCATCATTAGTGGATCGGACTTTATGTGGGCTTGATCCATGGGTGGCCAAGATCCAACTCCTCCTCATGGTTTCTAATGTAGCCTATTAACACCTCATGAAGCTTAGATCCAATGGATAGAAACAAAACTCTAAGATCCAAGGTAGAGATTAAATCTCTAAGATCCGACGGTTGAGATTAAATCTCTAGATCCGACGGTTGAGATTAAATCTCTAGAACCAATGGAGGAGATTAATTCATGACTTATCCCTAACTCTATAAAAGGAGGGCATGGGAGTTGGCGTGAACAATGATCAAGAGAGCTAGGGTTTGGGCGGCAAGAGAAGGAATCCTAGTTGAGATAGGATTAGGGTTAGGGTTTGGAGGCTTGGGTGGCACCAAATAAGGAAGGTTCTTCTTCCTTCTTCTTGCTTCATTGGCCGGTTTCCAGTAGCTCTCCCAGCCCTCTTCCAACCTTGGTTGGCGGCCAAAGCTTCTCTTCTCCCTCTCCTTAGGTGGTGGAAACAAGATATAGGGCTTCCCTTGGTGTCTTGGTTGTTTTCCATCATCATCTTCTTCTCTTTTGTGGCCGGCGGCAAGGATTTTAATTTGCTCCTTGTTGGTTGGTTTTAGAGAGGAGAAGAACCTTGTTTCTATTCTTCCTCTTGCTTTGAAAAATCAAGGAAGGAATATTTGCGATCTTGGAGCTTCGACTTTTGGTAGATCGTCGCCCACACGACGTCCAAAAAGAGGAAGGTCATACATTAGAAGATCAAGAGGTATATCTATTCTCTTTTCTCTTATGTTACATGTTTGTATTTGTTTTTCAATTATAAGCATGTTATAAATCTTTATATGGCTAAATAATACTTGGATTCTGAGCATAAACACAAAAACCGGCGATCCGGACATTGTCTATTCCACGGCTACTCGTAGAATAGAGGTTGGTCGCTTGAACAACTTGTTTGTTCAAGTGACCTCTCTAAACGAATAGCACGATGATGACTTGGTGGTTTGGGCAATCCCTTTTGTCTAGGATTAAATTTTTTTAATATGGGGACATCGAAGGGATCGCCATAGACAATCTACTGAGGTGAAGTGGGAAGCGAAGTTTCCCCTCACGGACTCGATAAGCAAAACCCTACAATTGGTATCAGAGCCAAGGTTTCCGATTTTGTGTGTTTAGGATTCGATTAATTTTTATGCACTTTTTATATATTATATGTGCCGGATAATAGTAGGATATGCGTAGTTTAACTCTTTGGTTGCAGGCATAAGATCCGACTATTATGGCCATATGTGTGTAAATATTTATTTTGTTGAATCCTCGGGGTTGACGAGGCTAGTATTTAGTTTTTGTAAATTAAATACGGCATTGTTTAGCCACTCTTTATTTTATTTTACTTTCGATCTAGATTTCATGTACACTCCCTCGTGGAGTATAGGATCGATGGATGTAAATTAAAATGGGTTTTAGTCTCGGTTCGGATCTCCGGATGGCTCGTACATGGCGTAGGAGGAGCGGACGAGATGGCGATGCGACGAGAGTCATATTGAAGACAAAATCCATAATAGTTGGAAAATAATTTATTTTTCATATTTATTGCTTTTTGTTTGATATGCATGTCGTAGGCTAGGAAAATTCTTCAATTTCAAATTACTAAGTGGGAGAGGGAATTTTTTAAAATTCCCACGACCTCCATTACGATTTGACAAGGGATGCAAACAAACTTGCGCGTCGGTTCTGAGTACCTTCCTCCATATCGGATGGGTTTGTTTGCGGATCACAAGGTCGAATATGGTTATAGGAAATTATTAAGGAGCGTGTGTACTTGCCCATCGTAAGGCACATAACCCGAGATAATTACTTTGGTACCGAGTAATGGTGAACACTTAGATACAAATATAAGTATCCTCCCCATCGGAGTCACTGCTTTTATTTGTAGGGCCAAAGAGGAACTAACTATTAATTTTACTTGTCAAAAAGTTAGGTTGACAAGATAGTAAAATTAATGGGTAAAACCTCCTCTTACAAATGTAGAATTCGTATACATCCACACTATCGTGGCATACAATATTCTCGGTATTTTGAGGTGTTGGTTGATTTTAAAATTTTATTGTTTGACGAATCAATAATTTTTTGAAATCTAATGTTTTGATTTATGTGATTCTTAGGTTTTCTTTCAAAATGACTTTCAACCCACTTGTTGTGATACTGAAAGAGAACAAACTTACTAGACCCAACTATGTAGATTGGAAGAGGAATCTAGACATTATCTTGACTGCTAAGGAATACAAATATGTACTCCTCGAAGAGTGCCCTCCTAAGCCTGTAGATGATTCTGGGGAAAAGGAGAGAAAGAGCTATAAGAAGTGGATCAAGGCCGATGAGATGGCGCGGTGTTACATTTTGGCATCTATGTCAAATGTACTGCAACATCAGCATCAAGCCATGTCCACTGCTTATGATATGATGCTCAATCTCAAGGAGCTTTTCGGACACCAGAATCGGGCTGCAAGGCAAGAGGCCATGAGAAACTTGATGACGACCACCATGATCGAGGGAACACCCGTGAGGGATCATGTTCTCAAGATGATGGCTCATTTGAATGAGCTGGAGGTCCTAGGAGCTGAGATCGATGGGGAAACCCAGGTCGATATCATACTCTAGTCTCTACCTAGGAGTTTTGAGCAGTTTCGCCTGAACTACAACATGAACAAGAGGTTGTATTCGTTGGCGAAACTTCTGACAGAACTCCAGGCGGCAGAGGGACTATTTCGTCAGAGTGCTCAGGCGCATGCCGTGGTGACCCAAAAGGTTTCTACTTCTAAGCCGAAAGGCAAGAAGAAGAAGAAACAAACTGGGGCAAAGGCGGTGGGAGGTACTCAGGGAGGAGTGAAGAAGCCGAAAGGCAAGTGCTTCACTTGTAAGCAGACTGGACACTGGAAGAAGGACTGCCCCAACTGCAAGAACAAAGGTATATCTTTTGGTCTAGTCGTTGAAACATGTTTAGCGGTGTTATCTACCGGTACCTGGTGTGTAGATACGGGAGCCACTGATCATGTCTGCAATACTTTGCAGGGGTTCAAGGAAACCAGATGACTGGCTGAGGGGGAGATTACCGTGTACTTGGGCGATGCCACGAAGGTGGCGGCTGTTGCAGTGGGAGACGTTCATTTATCTTTTGAGAAAAATAAACTTTTGGTTCTTAAGAATTGCCTTTATGTACCCTTATTTAGAAAGAATTTAATTTCAGTTTCTAAATTGTTTATGAATGAATATTCTATTTCTTTTAATGACAGAGTTGTTATAAGAAGGAATAGGGACATTATCTGTTCGGGTGCATTGATAGGAAATTTGTACACACTTGAACCAAAACCTCCCACGATGTAAATTGAAGTTAATAACTCATCTTCTAATTCCAATAAGAGAAAAAAACCTTTGAAGATGAACTAAACATATCTTTGGCATCTTAGGCTTGGTCACATTAACCTAAGCAGAATTCGAAGGTTGATAGCTGATGGACCTTTGGGTTCATTAGTGGTGGAGGATCTCCCAACCTGTGAATCTTGCTTGGAGGGTAAGATGACCAAGAGGCCTTTTAAGGCCAAGGGGTATAGAGCCAAAGATGTGTTAGAATTGGTTCATTCTGATTTGTGTGGTCCTATGTCTATCCAAGCTAGAGGTGGTTTTGAGTATTTCGTCTCTTTTATAGACGATTACTCAAGATATGGATACATTTACCTGATGCGCCGCAAGTCTGAATGCTTTGACAAGTTCAAAGAATTCAAGGCTGATGTGGAGAAACGTCAAGGTAAAAGTATCAAGATACTACGATCTGATCGTGGTGGTGAGTACCTCTTGGGATAGTTTAGGAACTACTTATCAGAGGCTGGGATTCAATCCCAATTGACTGCACCTGACACACCCTAGCAGAACGGTGTAGCAGAGCGAAGGAATAGGACTCATATGGAGATGGTTAGATCGATGATGAGTTATTCTGACTTGCCAGATTCGTTCTGGGAATATGCTCTAGATACGGCGGTGTACATTCTGAACTTGGTTCCATCTAAATCAGTGCCTTCTACTCCCACAGAGTTGTGGACTGGGCGAAAGCCTAGTCTAAGACATATTCGGATATGGGGGAGTCCAGAACATGTGATGAAGGCAGATGCTGGTAAGTTGGAACCTCGTACAGAAGTACGCTTGTTCATTGGCTATCCCAGAGGAACGAAGGGTGGATTGTTTTATGGTCCTAGAGATCAGAAGGTGATCGTTAGCACGAACGCCAGATTTCTAGAGGAAGACTATGTGATGAGCCACAAGCCCAAGAGTAAAATTGTTCTGGAGGAGTTAAAAGGGGAAGCCACTTCTTTAGTACCATCGGTACAAGAGGATATACCACATGTCACTACACCACGTGTCACAGAGGATACATAGGTGATACCTCGTCGTAGTGGGAGGGTTGTGAGATAGCCTGATAGATTCATGTTCTTGGGAGAATCTTCTGATTTGGTCCCTGGCGAACATGAACCTGATCCCTGGACATATCACGAGGCAATCCAAGATAAAGATGCAGTATCTTGGCAAAGTGCAATGAATGCTGAGATTGAATCTATAGATTCAAATCAGGTTTGGGAGCTAGTAGAACCACCCGATGGTGTAAAAACCATTGGATGCAAGTGGATATACAAGAGAAAGAGAGGAATAGATGGGAAGGTTGAGACCTTCAAAGTGAGGCTTGTAGCTAAGGGGTATACTCAGAAAGAGGGTATCGATTATGAGGAGACCTTTTCGCCGGTAGCCATGCTTAAGTCTATCCGTATTCTCTTATGCATAGCAGCTCATATGGATTATGAGGTGTGGCAGATGGATGTCAAGATAGCTTTCCTTAATGGAAGTCTTGAGGAAAACATCCACATGAAGCAACCAGAGGGATTCATTGCTAAAGGCAAAGAGCATCTTGTGTGTAAGCTTAATCGGTCCATTTATGGATTGAAGCAAGCTTTGAGGTCTTGGAACATCCGCTTTGATAAGGTGATCCAGTCTTATGGATTTATTCAAAGTCCAGATGAATTGGTTCATTCTGATTTGTGTGGTCCTATGTCTATCTAGGCTAGAGGTGGTTTTGAGTATTTCGTCTCTTTTATAGACGATTACTCAAGATATGGATACATTTACCTGATGCGCCGCATGTCTGAATGCTTTGACAAGTTCAAAGAATTCAAGGCTGATGTGGAGAAACGTCAAGGTAAAAGTATCAAGACACTACGATCTGATCGTGGTGGTGAGTACCTCTTGGGATAGTTTAGGAACTACTTATCAGAGGCTGAAGGGTGGCACCCAAAAACCCTTTATCTAAGGAGTTCCGTGGTCCTGCTAGTCAAGTTATCCTAAGAGCAATACGTAAAGATCGATGATGAGTTATTCTGACTTGCCAGATTCATTCTGGGGATATGCTCTAGATACGACGGTGTACATTCTGAACTTGGTTCCATCTAAATCAGTGCCTTCTACTCCCACAGAGTTGTGGACTGGGCGAAAGCCTAGTCTAGGACATATTCGGATATGGGGGAGTCCAGAACATGTCAAGGCGGATCTTTGTGTAAGTTGGAACCTCGCATGAATGCACGCTTGTTCGTTGGCTATCCCAGAGGAACGAAGGGTGAATTGTTTTATGGTCCTAGAGATCAGAAGGTGATCGTTAGTACGAACGCTAGATTTCTAGAGGAAGACTATGTGATGAGCCACAAACCCAAGAGTAAAATTGTTCTGGAGGAGTTAAAATGGGAAGCCACTTTTTTAGTACCACCGGTACAAGAGGATATACCACATGTCACTGCACCGCGTGTCACAGAGGATACACAGGTGATACCTCGTCGTAGTGGGAGGGTTGTGAGATAGCCTGATAGATTCATGTTCTTGGGAGAATCTTCTGATTTGGTCCCTGGCGAACATGAACCTGATCCCTGGACATATGATGAGGCAATCCAAGATAAAGATGCAGTATCTTGGCAAAGTGCAATGAATGCTGAGATTGAATCTATGGATTCAAATCAGGTCTGGGAGCTGGTAGAACCACCCGATGGTGTAAAAACCATTGGATGCAAGTGGATCTACAAGAGAAAGAGAGGAATAGATGGGAAGGTTGAGACCTTCAAAGTGAGGCTTGTAGTGAAGGGGTATACTCAGAAAGAGGGTATCGATTATGAGGAGACCTTTTCGCCGATAGCCATGCTTAAGTCTATCCGGATTCTCTTATGCATAGCAGCTCATATGGATTATGAGGTGTGGCAGATGGATGTCAAGATAGCTTTCCTTAATGGAAGTCTTGAGGAAAACATCTACATGAAGCAACCAGAGGGATTCATTGCTAAAGGCAAAGAGCATCTTGTGTGTAAGCTTAATCGGTCCATTTATGGATTGAAGCAAGCTTTGAGGTCTTGGAACATCCGCTTTGATAAGGTGATCCAGTCTTATGGATTTATTCAAAGTCCAGATGAATTGGTTCATTCTGATTTGTGTGGTCCTATGTCTATCCAGGCTAGAGGTGGTTTTGAGTATTTCGTCTCTTTTATAGACGATTACTCAAGATATGGATACATTTACCTGATGCGCCGCAAGTCTGAATGCTTTGACAAGTTCAAAGAATTCAAGGCTGATGTGGAGAAACGTCAAGGTAAAAGTATCAAGACACTACGATCTGATCGTGGTGGTGAGTACCTCTTGGGATAGTTTAGGAACTACTTATCAGAGGCTAGGATTCAATCCCAATTGACTGCACCTGACACACCCCAGCAGAACGGTGTAGCAGAGCGAAGGAATAGGACTCATATGGAGATGGTTAGATCGATGATGAGTTATTCTGACTTGCCAGATTCATTCTGGGGATATGCTCTAGATACGGCGGTGTACATTCTGAACTTGGTTCCATCTAAATCAGTGCCTTCTACTCCCACAGAGTTGTGGACTGGGCGAAAGCCTAGTCTAAGACATATTCGGATATGGGGGAGTCTAGAACATGTGCTGAAGGCAGATGCTGGTAAGTTGGAACCTCGTACAGAAGTACGCTTGTTCGTTGGCTATCCCAGAGGAACGAAGGGTGGATTGTTTTATGGTCCTAGAGATCAGAAGGTGATCGTTAGCACGAACGCCAGATTTCTAGAGGAAGACTATGTGATGAGCCACAAGCCCAAGAGTAAAATTGTTCTGGAGGAGTTAAAAGGGGAAGCCACTTCTTTAGTACCACCGGTACAAGAGGATATACCACATGTCACTGCACCGCGTGTCACATAGTCACGATTATGGAGCGTTTTAGCATGCAGAACTCCAAGAAGCGTTTTCTACCTTTCAGGCATGGAGTTCCTTTATCTAAGGAGATGCGTCCTAGATCATCTGAGGAGATGAAGGCGGTTCCTTATGCTTCGGCAGTAGGAAGCCTCATGTATGCGATGCTCTGTACGAGACCAGATATCTGCTTTGCCGTGGGCATGGTCAGCAGATATCAGAGTAATCCAGGATAGGGACATTGGACTGTGGTAAAACATATATTGAAGTACCTGAGATTATATGCTGGTTTACCGGGCAGACCAATTACTCCCTGTGGGTTACACGGATTCCGACTTCCAATATGATAGGGATAATAGTAAGTCTACCTCAGGTTTTGTGTTTACTTTGGGCGGTGGAGCCATTGTATGGAGGAGTGTCAAGCAGAAGTGCGTGGCAGACTCCACCATGGAAGATGAGTATGTGACGACCTCTGAGGCAGCCAAAGAAGCTGTATGGCTCAGGAACTTCCTGATGGACTTAGATGTGATTCCTGGTTTGCCCAGAACTATCATAATTTATTGTGATAATAGTGGTGCAGTTGCAAACTCGAAGGAACCATGAGCCCATAAGGCTAGTAAATTCATAGAGCGCAAGTACCACATGATACGAGAAATCGTAAAGAGAGGAGAAGTTTCTGTGGCCAAGATTGCATCAGAGGATAACCTGGCAGATCCTTTCACTAAGGCCCTTCCGGCGAGAGCTTTTGATAGGCATGTGGAGGGAATGGGGATCAGATGTATGACACTTTGAGGACAGCATAGTCTTTTAGTATAAGTGGGACATTGTAGGGATGTATACTGAAAAGTCTATCTTTTGTATGAACATCTTTATTTTGAAATAAGAATCACATGATCATTGTTTGCATATTTTTATGGTTATGCAATATTGTCTAATACTTTACATTGTAAATAACATGGTGTGTGGTGTCACACAGGAGATCATGTTATCGGCCCCTTGAAAAGTATAAGTAAAGGCTCACAATCGAGATGGCTTTGGACAAACCATCGGAATGGTTGTAGTGTGATTTGGTATTGGTTTGTCTTGACTATAGAATCACACTAGTGCACTTTGTGTGTATTGAGCAGGACTGACTTAGAGGTGATTTGATTTATTGCTGACTACATAATCGAATCGGACCTCAGATATTATTTAGTACATGCTCTTAATCCCGATATAATAACGGGAACATATACTTAGTACTCATCTCTTTGATTTACCAATGGGCGAGATTTATAGATTAAATCGATAGGCTCGGTAAGTTGGGAGATGATATTATTTATATGGTGTGCCGTTGATTATAGGAGGAAACCGTGTCCTATATATTAGGATGATGATGTCCCCTTGAGGAGCTCATAAGGTTCATCATGTAAACCCTGCAGGTGGACTTGGTCCGGCATGATGAAAAGGTTGAGTGGTACTACTCAAGGAGTTAGATGTTGATTAATTAATGGTTAGTAAATTAATTAATCGATGGACATTCGAGACCTTAAACACTGGGAGAAAATATACAAATAATATATGGAGCCCATATTATCATATGGGGGTTGGTGAGGTAGATCAATGATGATCCTTTAGTGGATTGGATCATCATTAGTGGATCCGACTTTATGTGGGCTTGATCCATGGGTGGCCAAGATCCAACTCCTCCTCATGGTCCCTAATATAGCCTATTAACACCTCATGAAGCTTAGATCCAATGGATAGAAATAAAACTCTAAGATCCATAGGTAGAGATTAAATCTCTAAGATCCGACGGTTGAGATTAAATCTCTAGATCCGACGGTTGAGATTAAATCCCTAGAACCAATGGAGGAGATTAATTCATGACTTATCCCTAACTCTATAAAAGGAGGGCATGGGAGTTGGCGTGAACAATGATCAAGAGGGCTAGGGTTTGGGCGGTAAGAGAAGGAATCCTAGTTGAGATAGGATTAGGGTTAGGGTTTGGAGGCTTGGGTGGCACCAAATAAGGAAGGTTCTTCTTCCTTCTTCTTGCTTCATTGGCCGGCGTCCAGCAGCTCTCCCAGCCCTCTTCCAACCTTGGCCGGCGGCCAAAGCTTCTCTTCTCCCTCTCCTTAGGTGGTGGAAACAAGATATAGGGCTTCCCTTGGTGTCTTGGTTGTTTTCCATCATCATCTTCTTCTCTTTTGTGGCCGGCGGCAAGGATTTTGTTTGCTCCTTGTTGGTTGGTTTTAGGGAGGAGAAGAACCTTGTTTCTATTCTTCCTCTTGCTTTGGAAAAGCAAGGAAGGAAGATTTGCGATCTTGGAGCTTCGATTTTTGGTAGATCGTCGCTCACACGACGTCCAAAAGGAGGAAGGTTATTCATTAGAAGATCAAGAGGTATATCTATTCTCTTTTCTCTTATGTTACATGTTTGTATTTATTTTTCAATTATAAGCATGTTATAAATCTGTATATGGCTAAATAATACTTGGATCCCGAGCATAAAGACAAAAACCGGCGATCCGGACATCGTCTATTCCGCGGCTACTCATAGAATAGAGGTTGGTCACTTGAACAACTTGTTTGTTCAAGTGACCTCTCTAAACGAATAGCACGACGATGACTTGGTGGTTTGGGCAATCCCTTTTGTCTAGGATTGAATTTTTTTAATCCGGGGACATCGAAGGGATCGCCATGGACAATCTACCGAGGTGAAGTGGGAAGCGAAGTTTCCCCTCACAGACTCGATAAGCAAAACCCTACAACCCGGAACCTAGCTCTCATGGCCTTGGAAGAGGAAGCCGGAAGCTCAAGTAAGGAGTCTTCATCCTCATCCTCAAGCGACGAATCATCAATAAGTGATGATGAGGTAAGAGACTCCCCTAGGATAGATTTACTTTATAAAACTATTGCATGCCTTCAAAATGCCTTAAATAAATCAAAAACTAGGATTAAGGACTTAAAAGTAGAAATTAAATCACTTAAAAATGTAGAACCGCCTTGTGATGATGCATGTACACTTAGGAATGAGAATGATGAACTTAGGAAAGAAATTGGTGATTTACATGCATGTTTAGAAAAGTTTACAAATGGGTCCAAATATCTTGATATGATTCTTAGGGACCAAAGGACCATTTATAATAAGGCCGGCATAGGATATAAGCCTAAAGAGAGGAAGTAGCCTTCACCTCTCTAATTAGTAGAAAATCAACCATTAGGAGCAAGGCTAAAAAGGCTTGGGTCCCCAAAAGTTATATAGTTAATGCTATCGGTCCTAAAATTTGGGTGCCTAAGGCTTGTATTTTTCATGTTGTATAGGTAGAAGAACCAAGCTTATGGATTGTTGATAGTGGTTGCTCAAAACACATGACCGATGATGAGAGAAAATTTTCCACCATCAACCACACTAGCAAGGTGAAGGTGTCTTTTGGAAATAGTGGTAAATTTAAGATCCTAGGAAAAGACACAATTGAGGTATGCCCCAACCTTGAAATTCGCAAAGTATTATTAGTTAAAAATATGAAATTTAATTTGCTTAGTGTAAGTCAACTATGTGATGCCAATTTTGATGTTAAATTTGATTCTTCTAAATTCTTCATAAGACACAAAAATCAAAATGATTGCATGTTAGTAGGTTTTAGGAAATCAAATATTTATCATATTGATTTATCCTATGCTACTAACGCTTCTACCAAGTGTCTTATTGCAAAAGAAGAAGAGAGTTGGCTTTGGCTGTTGGTGGGTCGCTTCGGAGGCTCATTGGCTCCCATGTCCCCGTATTAAAATTTTCACTGATGAAAGGATTAATCCGGATGAGATGAGCTTCCTTAGCAACACCATTTCATCGTCGTGCTAACAACTTGAGTGGTCGCTCGAACAAACTAGTTGTTCAAGCAACTCTACTCTTCTAGTTGATTAGCCGCGGAAGAGACGACGGACGGATCGCCGGTTTTTGTGTTTGTCTTCGGGGTCCATGATTATACAATATATTTGCACACACACACATGCATAATCAAAACAAATAAGAACATGCTCAGATCTGTACATAAAGTTAAAATAACTTTATACCTTACGATCTTCTACCGTATGTCCTATCCTTCTCGTGGACGACGTGTGGACGAAGATCCTCCACGAGTTGAAGCCTTCTAGATCGAGTTCTCCTCTACCTTGTCCACTGCGAACAAAGAGAAAAACGAACAAAACCTTTCCTATCTAGAACCGGCCACCAAGCTAGAGAGTTTGATGAAACCGCCGGCCAAGGAACAAAAGGATGAAGCGCCGGCCACCAATTCAATGGGAACCGCCGGCCACCTTGGAGAAAGGAGAAGCGCCGGCCACCTAGTCTTGGAGAGCCGCCGGCCACCAAGGAGCAAGGGAGGAGGAAGATGAGAACCTGCTGGAGGAGGATAGGAAGATGGGAGCCAGCCAAAACCCTAGGGAGAACAAAATCAATATCTTGCCGCCCAACCCTTAGCCATCTATATATAGAGTTGGGCCTAAACCTCCTTTAATCTCCACCGTCGGATCTAGGGATTTAATCTCCACCGTCGGATCTAGGGTTTTATCCCAACCGTCGATTCTAGGGTTTCATCCTAACCATCGGATCTTAGGGATTTAATCCCAACCGTTGGTTCTAGGGTTTCATCCTAACCATCGGATCTTAGGGATTTAATCCCAACCGTTGGTTCTAGGGTTTCATCCTAACCATCGGATCTAGGGATCTAATCCCAACCGTTGGTTCTAGGTTTTGTTTTCTTGGATCTAGACTTCACAAGGATTATATTAGGCTACGATAGGGACCATAAGGAGGAGTTGGATCTTGGCCACCCGATGGATTGGAACCACACAAACTTGATCCATCAATGATGTTCCATTCCACTAGAGGATCATCATCGAACTACCTCACCAACCCCCATAAATCAATATGGGCTCCATATATTATTTGTACATTAATCTCCCCGTGTTTAAGATATCGAATGTCCGTCAATTAATTGATTTACTGACCATCAATTAATTAACATCTAATTCTCGAGTAGTACCACTCAACCTTATCATCATGTTGACTAAGTCAACCAAATTTGGGTTTACATGATGAACCTTATGAGCTCCTCAAGGGACATCATCAACCTAATATATAGGACACGGTTTCCTCCTATAATCAATACACCATGTAAATAATATTATTTCCCAACTTACAAGGCATATTGATTTAATCCATCTAAATCTCACCCACTGGTAAATCAAAGAAATAAATACTAAGTACATGTGCCCGTTATTATATCGGGATTAAGAGCATGTACAACATAATATCCGAGGTCCGATTCAATTATGTCGTCAGTACTAAATTGAATCACCTCTATGTCGGTCCTACTCAATACACCTCAGTGTACTAGTGTAACTCTATGTTCAAGATAAAACAATACCAAGCTACACTACAACCATGCCAATGGTTTGTCCAAAACCATCTTGGTTGTGAGCCTCTACTTATATTTTACAAGGTACTGATAACATTATCTTATTTGCAACACCAAGCACAATTATATCTACAATGTAAAATATTAGACAACACATATATAATGAATATATAAAATGCAAACAATGATCATGTGATTCTTATTTCAAAATAAAATGTTCATACAAAAAGAGCTAGGCTTTCAGTATACATTCCAACAATCTCCCACTTATACTAAAAGACTATGCCGTCATCACTCTGCCATACATCTGATCCCCATGTCCTCCACATGCCTATCAAACGCTTTCGCTGGAAGGGCCTTAGTGAATGGATCCGCCAGGTTATCCTCTGATGCAATCTTGGCGACAGCAACTTCTCCTCGCTTTACGATCTCTCGTATGAGGTGGTACTTGCGCTCTATGTGTTTACTCGCCTTATGGGCTCGTGGTTCCTTCGAGTTTGCAACTGCACCACTATTATCACAATAAATTGTGATAGTTCTGGGCAAACCAGGAATCACATCCAAGTCCATCAAGAAGTTCCTGAGCCATACAGCTTCCTTGGCTGCCTCAGAGGAGGCCCATACTCGACTTCCATGGTAGAGTCCGCCACGCATTTACGCTTGACACTCCTCCATACTATGGCTCCACCTCCAAAAGTAAACACAAACCCGAGGTAGACTTACTGTTGTCCCTATCTGATTGGAAATCAGAATCCATGTAACCTACAGGGACTAATTGATCTGCAGTAAACCAGCATATAATCCCTAGTCCTTCTCAGGTACTTCAATATATGCTTTACTGCAGTCCAATGTCCCTGTCCAGGATTACTCTGATATCTGCTAACCATGCCCACGGCAAAGCGGATATCCGGTCTCGTACATAGCATAGCATACATAAGGCTTCCTACTGCCGAAGCATAAGGAACCGCCTTCATGTCCTCTATCTCCTTTGATGTTCTGGGACACATCTCTTTAGATAAAGGAACTCCATGCCTGAAAGGTAGGAAATCTTTCTTGGAGTTCTGCATGCTAAAACGAGCAAGGATAGTGTCAATGTATGAAGCTTGAGATAAGCACAACATCCTTTTCTTGCGATCCCTTATAACTTTGATCCCAAGGATGTGTCCTACTTCTCCCAAGTCCTTCATATCAAATTGTTTGGACAACCATACCCTTCGTCGATAACACTTTGATATTGTTGCCAACTAACAAAATGTCATCTACGTATAGTACAAGAAACACCACTACGTTTCCGTCACATCTCTTGTATACACAAGGCTCATCCGGACTTTGAATAAATCCATATGACTGGATTACCTCATCAAAACGGATGTTCCAAGATCTAGAAGCTTGCTTCAATCCATAAATGGACCGATTAAGCTTACATACAAGATGCTCTTTGCCTTTAGCAATGAATCCCTCTGGTTGGCGCATATAGATGTTCTCCTCAAGACTTCCGTTAAGGAAAGCTATCTTGATATCCATCTGCCAAATCTCATAATCCATATGAGCAGCTATAGATAAGAGAATCCGGATAGACTTAAGCATAGCTACCGGCGAAAAGGTCTCCTCATAATCGATACCCTCTTTCTGAGTATACCCTTTCGCAACAAGCCTAGCTTTGAAGGTTTCAACCTTCCCGTCTACTCCTCTCTTTCTCTTGTAGATCCACTTGCATCCAATGGTTTTTACACCATCGGGTGGCTCTACTAGCTCCCAGACCTGATTAGAATCCATAGATTCTATCTCTGAATTCATCGCTTTTTGCCAAGATACTGCATCTCTATCTTGGATTGCCTCGTCATATGTCCAGGGATCAGGTTCATGTTCACCAGGGACTAAGTCCGAAGACTCTCCCAAAAACATGAATCTGTCGGGTTGTCTAACAACCCTCCCACTATGACGAGGTGCCTCATGTGTATGCTCTGTGACACGCGGTGCAGTGACTTGTGGTGTCTCCTCTTGTACCGGTGGTACTGAAGTCGGGACTTCCCCTGTCATCTCCTCAAGAACAATCCTACTCGTGGGCTTGTGATTCATCACATAGTCTTCCTCTAGAAATCTGGCATTCGTACTCACGATCACCTTCTGATCTCTAGGACTATAGAATAAACCACCCTTCGTTCCCTTAGGGTAGCCAACAAACAAGCGCACTTCTGTACGAGATTCCAACTTACCAGCATCTCCCTTCAGCACATGTGTTGGACTACATCAAATATGTCTTACTAGGCTTTAGGCTTTTGATCCACAACTCAACTCAGGAGTAGAGGTGCGACTTAGATGGAACCAAGTTCAGAATGTGTGCTGCTCTTTCCAGAGCAAACCCCCAGAACGAATCAGGTAACTCAGAATAACTCATCATCGATCTGACCATCTCCATAAGAGTCCTATTCCTTCGCTCCGCTATACCATTCTGCTGGGGTGTGCCAGGTGCAGACAATTGGGATTGAATCCCAGCCTCTGATAAGTAACTCCTAAACTCTCCCAAGAGGTACTCGCCACCACGATCAGATCGTAATGTCTTGATACTTTTACCTTGACGGTTCTCCACATCAGCCTTGAATTCTTTGAACTTGTCAAAGCATTCAGACTTGCGGCGCATCAAGTAAATGTATCCATACCTTGAATAATCGTCTATAAATGAGACGAAGTATTCAAAGCCACCTCTTGCCTGGATAGACATAGGACCGCACAAATCAGAATGAACCAATTCTAACACATCTTTGGCCCTATACCCCTTGGCCTTGAAAGGCCTCTTGGTCATTTTACCTTCCAAGCAAGATTCGCAGGTTGGGAGATCCTCCACCACTAATGAACCCAAAGGTCCATCAGCTATCAACCTTTGAATTCTGCTTAGGTTAATATGACCAAGCCTTAGATGCCAAAGATACGTTTGGTTCATTTGCGAAGGTTCTTTTCTCTTATTAGACTTAGAAGATGAGTTATTCACTTCTATATGCATCGTGGGAGCTTTTGGTTCAAGAGTATACAAATTGCCAACCAATGTACCTGAACAGATAATCTCTCTATTTCTTTATAACAACTCTGTCATTAAAAGAAACAAAATATCCATCCATAAACAATTTAGAAACCGAAATCAAATTCTTTCTAAATGTAGGTACATAAAGACAATTTCTCAAAACCAAAACTTTATTTCTATCAAACAATAAATAAACGTCTCCCACTGCAATAGCCGCTACCTTTGTAGCATTGCCCATGTAGATGGTAATTTCTCCTTCAGCTAGTCGTTGGGTTTCCTGGAACCCCTGCAAAGAATTGCAGACATGATCAGTGGCTCCCGTATCTACACACCGCACCGTAGATAACACCACTAAACATGTTTCAACGACTAAAGGCGTAAGATATACCCTTGTTCCGCTCAGAAGGGAAGTCTTTCTTCCCATGTCCAAATTGGCTACAAGTGAAGCACTTGCCTTCTACTCTTCACTCCCTGAGATCCTCCCACCACCTTTGCTCTACCTTGTTTCTTCTTCTTCTTGCCTTTCGGCTTAGAAGTAGAAACCTTCTGAGCAACCATGGCTTCTTGCCTAAGAGCTCGATTCTGGTATCCGAAAAGTTCCTTTTCCCCAGAATCATCTACAGGCCTAGGAGGACACTCATCGACAGTTAAGACACTATCCATATTTCTTTTCAAATCATTATTGTTTGGGGACAGTAAGTTTGTTTCCTTTAGTACCAAAGTAAGTGGATTGAAAGCCATTTGAAAATCCTTAGAATCACAATGATCAAAATATTAGATTTCAAATAATATTGATTCCTCAAAACAATAAAATTCAGAAATCAACCAACACCTCAAAACACCGAGAATATCGCATGCCACGATAGTGTGGACGTATACGAATTCTACATTTGTAAGAGGAGGTTTTACCCATTAATTTTATTATCTTGTCAACCTTAATTTTTGACAAATAAAATTAATAGTTGGTTCCTCTTTGGCCCTACAAATAAAAACAGTGACTCCGATGGGGAGGATACCTTTATTTGTATCTAAGTGTGCACCATTACACGGTACTAAGGGAATTATTTCGGATTATGTGCCTTACCGATGGGGAAGTACACATGCTCCTAAATAATTTCCTATAACCATTATTTAACCTAGTGATCCGCAAACAAACCCATCCGATGGGGAGGAAGGCACTCAAAGCCAACGCGCAAGTTTGTTGCATCACACGTCAAATTGTAATGGAGGCCGCGAGAATTAATTAAAATATCCCTCTCCCACTTAGTAAATTGCAATCGAGGAATTTTAAACATACACAACATGCATATAAAACAAATAAGCAATAAATATGGAAAAAACAGAATTTTTCCAACTATTATGGCATTATCCTCCAATATGCATCCCGTCGTGTCGCCACCTCGTCCGCTCCATCTTTTCCCGTGCGCAAGTCACCAAAGAGTTCCGAGCCAAGATAAATCATTTTATTTACATCCATCGATCCTATACTCCACGAAGGAGTGTACAAATAATATAGATCGAAAGTAAACTAAAATGATCGGCTAAACAATGCCGTATTTAATTACAAAAATTAAATACTAATCTAGCCTCGTCAACCCCGAGGATTCAAATAATAAATTTTTACACACATCCATTCACATACACACACATGGCCATAATAGTCGGATCTTATGCCTGCAACCAAAGAGTTAAACTACGCATATCCTACTATTATCCGACACATATAATATATGAAAAAGTGCATAAAAAATTAACCGAATCCAAAACACACAAAACCGGAAACCGTGGCTCTGATACCAGTTGTTGGTGGGTCGCTTCGGAGGCTCATTGGCTCCCATGTCCCCGTATTAAAATTTTCACTGATGAAAGGATTAATTCGGATGAGATGAGCTTCCTTAGCAACACCATTTCGTCGTCGTGCTAACAACTTGAGTGGTCGCTTGAACAAACTAGTTGTTCAAGCAACTCTACTCTTCTAGTTGATTAGCCGCGGAAGAGACGACGGACGAATCGCCAGTTTTTGTGTTTGTCTTCGGGGTCCATGATTATACAATATATTTGCACACACACACATGCATAATCAAAATAAATAAGAACATGCTCAGATCTGTACAAAAAGTCAAAATAACTTTATACCTTACGATCTTCTACCGTATGTCCTATCCTTCTCGTGGACGACGTGTGGACGAAGATCCTCCACGAGTTGAAGCCTTCTAGATCGAGTTCTCCTCTACCTTGTCCGCTGCGAACAAAGAGAAAAACGAACAAAACCTTTCCTATCTAGAACCTGCCACCAAGCTAGAGAGTTTGATGCAACCGTCGGCCAAGGAACAAAAGGATGAAGCGCCGGCCACCAATTCAATGGGAACCGCCGGCCACCTTGGAGAAAGGAGAAGCGCCGACCACCTAGTCTTGGAGAGCCGCCGGCCACCAAGGAGCAAGGGAGGAGGAAGATGAGAACCGGCTAAGGACGAGTATAGGAAGATGGGCGCCGGCCAAAACCCTAGGGAGAACAAGTGCCGCTCAACTTCCCAACCCTAGCCGCCTCCTTGAAGAAGAGCCAAAACCCTAATTTCAAATCAATATCTTGCCCAACCCTTAGCCATCTATATATAGAGTTGGGCCTAAACCTCCTTTAATCTCCACCGTCGGATCTAGGGATTTAATCTCTACCGTCGGATCTAGGGTTTTATCCCAACCGTCGGATCTAGGATTTCATCCCAACCGTCGGATCTAGGATTTCATCCCAACCGTCGAATCTAGGGTTTTATCCCAACCGTCGGATCTAGGGATTTAATCCTAACCGTCGATTCTAGGGTTTCATCCTAACCATCGGATCTTAGGGATTTAATCCCAACCGTTGGTTCTAGGGTTTCATCCTAACCATCGGATCTAGGGATCTAATCCCAACCGTTGGTTCTAGGTTTTGTTTTCTTGGATCTAGACTTCACAAGGATTATATTAGGCTACGATAGGGACCATAAGGAGGAGTTGGATCTTGGCCACCCGATGGATCGGAACCACACAAACTTGATCCATCAATGATGTTCCATTCCACTAGAGGATCATCATCGAACTACCTCACCAACCCCCATAAATCAATATGGGCTCCATATATTATTTGTACATTAATCTCCCCGTGTTTAAGATATCGAATGTCCGTCAATTAATTGATTTACTGACCATCAATTAATTAACATCTAATTCCTCGAGTAGTACCACTCAACCTTATCATCATGTTGACTAAGTCAACCAGCTGGGTTTACATGATGAACCTTATGAGCTCCTCAAGGGGACATCATCAACCTAATATATAGGACACGGTTTCCTCCTATAATCAATGGCACACCATGTAAATAATATTATTTCCCAACTTACCGGGCATATTGATTTAATCCATCTAAATCTCACCCACTGGTAAATCAAAGAAATAAATACTAAGTACATGTGCCCGTTATTATATCGGGATTAAGAGCATGTACAACATAATATCCGAGGTCCGATTCAATTATGTAGTCAGTACTAAATTGAATCACCTCTATGTCAGTCCTACTCAATACACCTAAGTGTACTAGTGTAACTCTATGTTCAAGATAAAACAATACCAAGATACACTACAACCATGCCAATGGTTTGTCCAAAACCATCTTGGTTGTGAGCCTTTACTTATATTTTACAAGGTACTGATAACATGATCTTCTGTGCCACACCAAGCACCATGTTATCTACAATGTAAAATATTAGACAATATGCACACATATATAATGAATATATAAAATGCAAACAATGATCATGTGATTCTTATTTCAAAATAAAATGTTCATACAAAAAGAGCTAGGCTTTCAGTATACATTCCAACATTGGCATAGGAGGCTAGGGCACATCAATATGAAGAACATTGCCAAAATAGCCAAAATGAAGTTAGTCAAGGGGTTGCCAAAAGTCAAGTATCTCAAGGACAAAATGTGTGATGCATGCCAAGAGGAGAAGCAATCAAAATCATCACACAAAGGTAAAACTTTACTTAATACCGCTTTACCTTTTGAACTATTGCATATGGATTTATTTGATTGTCATAGTACTCCTTCCATGATTGGTAGTAAATATTGCTTAGTGATAGTAGATGATTTTTTAGAATTACTTGGGTATTTTTCATGAAACATAAGGATGAAACCCTAGGAATAATCATAGGATTTAGCAAGAGAGTAGAGAATGAAAGAAAACTCAAAAATCAATCGGATCCGTAGTGATCATGGTGGAGAATTTGAGAATTCTAACTTCTCAAAATTTTGCCTAGAACAAGGGTACAAGCACGAATTTTCTTGTCCTAGAACACCTCAACAAAATGGGGTTGTGGAAAGGAAAAATCGTGCCCTACAGGAAGCGGCTAGGACTATGCTCAATGCATATTCTTTACCTAGCTACTTGTGGGCGGAAGCGGTCAACACCGCTTGCTATATCCAAAATAGGGTTTTAATTCATAGGTTCTTAGGAAAACCCCATTTGAATTATGGAATGGTACAATTCCATAAATTCACTATTTTAAGGTCTTTGGATGCAAAGTCTACATTTTAAACACCAAAGACAACCTAGGTAAATTTGAGTCCAAAGCGGATGAAGGGATCCTAGTTGGATACTCATCCACTAGTGTAGGGTATAGAGTTTATAATAGAAGAACTCAAAAGATTAAGGAATCTTCAAATGTCCAATTTGATGAAACCTCTAATACATACCCTAGGAAATCCCCCATTGATGATGATATCAATAACAAAAATCAAGAAATTACCCAAAAATTTTAAGATTTAACTTTAGGGGGTAATGATCAAGGGGGAGAGTTAGATCAAGGGAGAGAGTTAAATCAAGGGGGAGTAAGAGGTGATTCCGATGATGAAAGAAGGGTTGAGGATAATCATGATCAAAATCAACTTAATACACCTCTTAGAACAATAAGAGTTCATCAAAATCACCCTCTAAATCAAATTGTAGGTGATTTGTCTCAAGGTGTTAGGAGTAGGTCATTTCATAGAGATCCCTCTAGTCATATAACACTAATCTCCCAAATTGAGCCCAAAATAATCAATGATGCATTACTTGATCCGGATTGGATCTTGGCAATGCAAGATGAATTGGCTCAATTTGAAAGGAGTCAAGTATGGGAGTTAGTTCCTAGACCTAATGACAATACCATCATTACTACAAGATGGGTTTTTAGGGACAAACTAGATGACCAAGGGAATATCACAAGAAACAAAGCTAGGTTAGTTGCAAGGGGCTTTAATCAAGTTGAAGGACTTGACTATGATGAAACATATGCCTCGGTTGCTAGGTTAGAGTCTATTAGGATCCTATTAGGGTATGCCTCTTACATGGGTTTTAAACTCTATCAAATGGATGTAAAATTGACATTCCTAAATGGGTTCATTAAGGAAGAGGTATATGTAGAACAACCTCCCGGGTTTGAGAATATGGACTATCCAAACCATGTATACAAGCTTAGGAAAGCTTTGTACGGTTTGAAACAAGCTCCCCGGGCTTGGTATGAAAGATTATCATCTTTCTTAATCTCTACAGACTTTAGGAGGGGTAATGTAGATCAAACTCTATTCATAAAGTCAACATTAAAGGACATCTTTGTGGCCCAAGTATATGTTGATGACATTATCTTTGGGTCAACAAATGATGAACTCCTTCAAGACTTTATCAAGAATATGAAAAATGAGTTTGAGATGAGTCTAGTTGGGGAACTAAATTTTTTCCTAGGATTACAAGTCAAACAAACAAGTGAAGGAATTTATATTTACCAAACCAAATATGCTAAAGAAATAATTAAGAAATTTGGTTTGGAAAATGCTAAGGTAGTGTCAACCCCTATGACAACCAACACTAAAATAGATAACGATAATGAAGGAAAATCAATAGATTCAAAGCTTTATAGAAGTATGATTGGTAGCCTCCTCTACCTAACTGCTAGTAGACCCGATATTTTATTTGCGGTTGGTATATGTGCTAGGTACCAATCATGTGCTAAAGAATCTCATTTAGTTGCCGTTAAGAGAATCTTAAGATATATTAAAGGTACACTAAATGTAGCACTATGGTACCCTAGGACTAGGTCTTTTGATTTGGTTGGGTACACCGATTCCGATTATGCCGATTGCAAATTGGATCGAAAGAGTACTAGTGGTGGATGCCAATTCCTTGGGTCCTCCCTAGTTAGTTGGAGTAGTAAGAAGCAACCTTGTGTTGCCCTATCCACCACTGAGGCTGAGTATGTGGCTATGGGTGATTGTGTAGCTCAACTACTATGGATAAAACATACTTTAGAGGACTATGAGCTATTTTACTCCAACATAAAAGTATTTTGTGATAATGAGCACCATAAATTTGATCAAAAATCCGGTGCATCACTCTAGGACCAAGCACATTGAAGTGAAACATCACTTCATTAGAGATCATGTGGCTAAGGGGAACATTGAGCTCAATTACATTGAATCTAAGTCCAACCTAGCCGACATCTTTACCAAGCCTCTCCCCGAAGTAGAATTTTCATCACTTAGGAGAGAACTTGGAATGTGCTTAGTTGAATAGAGGTGTAGGTTTGCATGATCCTATAGAAATTCTAGGATTTATACCTTTAAGCATCTCACAAAACACCTAAGAAACCATGATTTTTGTATTGAGCCACTTAGACAATGTGTGAGATGTTAGGAAGATGCACTTGGTTCATCATGCTTGTTATGATGCATTACTATGAACCAAAGTGCCATCTAGAGACATTAATCCTTCATTGGACCAATCATTGGGAAGGCTTATGCACAATTGATGTGCATATAACTCCAAGAATATGATTGGAAATGTCAAATAAAATATAATTTAAACTATGTTTATCATACTTTGAAAAATAATTTTCAAGTGGAACTCAAAAGTGATACAAAGTTTACAAAATATTTAAAGCTTTTGCTAGGTTTCAAAATTGTATTATTTTCGAAATCTGGAAAATATATATTTTTTAAATTATTTTTCTTTGATATAAAATGATTTCAAAAATGTGTACACAAAATTTTGTGATTTTTCAATGTTTCTAGAATTTTTGGTGCATTTCTAAAGTTAAATAAAATTAGAAAATGGATCGTGTCAGAAATGAATCAATCAGACTGATACACTGTGTTTTCTGAAAAATATCCCTATTTCCTGGTTTTAAGTGTATTTTTGAATATCCTAAAATTATGGTATGATAATCTTCAGTATAAAGAGGTTTTTAGGATTGTTTGATGCAATGTTTTAGGGGGAGATTCAAAATATAAATCTTTTCATCCCCTAAACTTATATTGTTGGTGCAAAGTTAGGATTTAACATCCAATCTTTTGTTAGGCTTTGCTCCACATGTTATTCACACATCATGAACCATATCTTGGATTAAGGGGGAGCTTAATCTCAATCTTATACCTTAGTTCAAGATACAACAAATTTAATTCTTTCATGAAATTTATGAATCCTTCTCTTTTTGATGTATGTCAATGGGGGAGAAGGAATGTTTAAGTTAGAATTCATATTGGAAATATGATTATGTTCATGTGTTAAAAACCTAACTTAAATGATTGCCAAATATAAAAAAGGGGGAGATTGTTGGTGCAACAATGCCCCAAGCATTTATATGTTTTGATGTTTGGATAATCATCTAAGTTAGGTAATACTTTGTGATCTAATTGTGAACATGTTTAAGTGACAGGAAAATCCAAGTATGAAGACTTGGTAAAGGCAAAGTTCAAGTGTGATCTTGGCAAGAGAAATCCAAGGAAAAGGCTTGGCGGCATAAGACCAAGCATGTAGTCTTGGCGGTGTAAAGTCCAAGCGGACATTGACAAAGGAAGTCCAAAGGCAAGTCTTGGCAGCGTAAGTCCAAGCATGTAGTCTTGGCGGCGTAAAGTCCAAGTGCACTTTGGCAAAGGGAAACTCAAGACATGACAAAACCGAAGGAATCTCTTGGAAGCAAGCGCAAAGGATGAACAAGTCACGGACTCGGAGAGATCCTGGAGGCGCAAGGCTTAAGGAAGAGCTAGAAGGTTGAGTCTAGGTCTAGGGAGTCAATTCAAGTATGAATTACTCATATCGATCGCAGTATCATGATCGATATGATGTAGCTCGATAGGGTGCTCTACCGAGTCAGTTGAAAAGCCGACGAACAATTGGCTTGATCGATGTCGCCATCGATCGATGTCGCGATCAATCGATCGCTAAATGGTGGCAGATAATCGAAGACCCGACAATGGAGTCTCACTCGACTGTGCACCGTGATCACTCGACTGATCACTCCATCAGTCGCTGGTGAGTTTGCCGTTGGATGATGACACTTATGAATCCCACGAATCCATTTAATCGGCGAAGCGCGCAGTCGATGTATCGATCATTGGTGATCATGGCCCAATGGGAAAAACAACCCTATCTCTATAAAAAGAGGGCTTGGGGTGCTTGAGAGGGCTAATGCTTACATTCTGATCATTCTCTCAAGCTCCCACGAATTTTCTAAGCTTTCTAAGTGTTTTAATTCCCCTCCTCCTCTCTAATCTTCATCTTCATCCTTTGTAAGAAGAGGAGGGTTTTGTAAAAGAGAAAGTTTCTTAGTGAAGATTGATTTGGGTTGATCCACCTTAAGGATCGCCATGGAGTAGGAGCGTTATCTCTGAACCACGTAAATGCTTCCTTGTTAGTGATTGTATTTGTTTGTCTTTTAATTCCATTTAGTTTCTTGTTTTTGCTTCCGCTAACCTTTTTGTAGAAATCGAAAAAGAGGCTATTCATCCCCCTCTAGCCTTCCAAGGATCCCCAACAGAATGTTGGAGCTAGCCATTTCTTGTCGTGCTTGTGTTGGCGATGAGTCCTTGACAAGCTCCTTGCTTTGATACCACTTGTTGAAGGATTGATGGCCGACTAGAGGGGGTGAATAGCCTTCTTTATCGTTGATGACATTCGATTGCTTAATCGTCTACGAATATGATTAGCGCAGTGGAAAACAAATGCTAAACAAAATGATTAAGAAAAATGCAAAGAGAAAGAAGCACAAATGTTAACACCGGAGATATAACGTGGTTCACGACCCTTGCCACTAATCCACGGATGATTCATTCCAGGTGAATCACTCTTTAACCAATTCCACTAGTCTCTCCTTTAGCCCAAGCAAGGTGGAGGTAACCTCTTTACAAGAATGCACTCCTTCTTACAATAAGATTGAAATAAGAACAAGAAGATGGAGTAGGAATCGTGTGGAGCACTTAGGAGCATAAACATTTGCTTCCCTAAAGCCCACACCCTCTCTTTTTATATAGAGAGTCGAAATCTTCCCATTGGGCATGGAACAGTCAATTTCCTGATCATGACGATCAGCCTTTTACAATGACTTCTAACGCAATTAATTGGGATCTTGGCATAATCTCAATCTTAGCTTCGGTCTAATTTCATCGACTACGACATGTTCTCTACACATGCGCACTTTGCCGATTACCTTTGGCTTGATCACGCGGTACCACGCAATCAAACACCAATCAAACACAAGTCAACTTGGAGCAGTTTGACTGCCAATACTTGGTAGTTGACTGATGTCGGGTAAACCTCAAACAAATGGCTTGTTTGGGCATCCGACGGTCGGGTAAAATCTTAGCCCACTCGGTTGAGCATTCGACACTCCCATTCATTGGGTAAAACCTCCAACTAATGTTTGAGCATCCAGCTTAACCACACGTCGGGTAAAACCTCAAAGCTAGCATCCGAGGACTTGTTAGTAAAACCTCAACCCTCAAGCTCATGACTTACTTAGTCATTCGCCAAGTTCACCTATGAGCTACCATTTACAAATCGCACATATCTCTCTTCTCCTTGAAGTCCTCGCCGCTCACGCCCACGCCCCAATGCACATGGCATGGCTTCACAATGCCATCCTTTGCGTCTCGCTCTGAAGTCTTCTTCCTTGGTTTCACTCCAATTCTTCTTGTCCGACGGTCCCTTGGACGCACCAAGCGCACGACTTTCGCAATGCCATCCTTCACTGACTCAAAGACCCGAGCCATGACATGGTGAACCCACCAATGCTTTCATCAAGCCAACACATGTGTGAATTACTAAGTCTTGCACGACTTCAACACACGTATCAAATCACATAAACATCCTAACTTAAACCTTTTCCACACACATCAAAACCTTAAACCATACTTGGGTTGATTGACCTAACATAAACCTCATGTTTGAGGTTATCAGTCGATTGAGGCTTTGGACCATTCGATTGGTCAAATGTTTTGACACTTGGCAGCCAAATTGACTTTGACTCACCGATTATGGCTACCGAATTGATCGTGATGTTCAACCAAGCAAGAAATAGCTTTACATGACTACCGATTGATTAGTCGGATTGCTGGTATTGATGGTAGTCGGTGAAGGGCACAGCGTCATGAGTAGAATGCGTGTAGTGGGTTAGTTGGCTACCACCCCCTCTGAGTCGCAGTGTAACCGTTGGCTTGAATGCTGACGTGGATTAAGCCGTTGTCTCACAACGGTATTGTTGGTAGTTGACTGGGGACTTATGGCAGTCGATTGCTAGGTGCGGAATCAACTCGAGATCATCTATTTAAGGAGCTCGAGGAGGAGATTCTTGGCATGGTTCTTTGAGGCAATTTGGAGGGGATTTGCTGCTGCAATCTAGACCTTCAAGGCTCTTCTCAAGCAACCAAAAGCAAGCACTCAAGTTCACATTGTGTAAAGTTTTCTTTACTTGTATTTGTGTAGTTTACTTGTATTAGCTTGCATTCATTTCTTATTGTTGTAAGAACTATTGTAAGAGGTTTCCTCCACCTATGAATTATTTCGAGGAGTGTTTATTGTTTAGTGGTGTTTGGCATCGCTAGGACTCATTCGAGCCCAACTCGTGGAGTAGGAACCTTAAGGTTCTGAACCACGTAATATTGTTGTGTTTGTGTTCTTGTATTTTTGTTATTACTTTATTTTCTTTTATTTTCGCTGCGCTAATAACAATTGTAGGCGCAAGCACAATTGATTTCCATCTTCGACGTATGACACGCTATTCACCCCCCTCTAGTGGTCATCAATAATCCCTACAATTGGTATCAGAGTAAGATCGCTCTTCATTTGGACTAACTGCCAAGGGAGCACCGCTAAAGGAAGAAGATGGAGTTTGAAGAAAGACTAGGATGGGACATCAATACTCTGGTCCCATATGCACTCTATGGACGAGAAGGTTTCAATTCATAGAAGGGAAGGATTGAAGACTTCATCATGATGAGGTACTTTGAAGAATGAGCCATCTTGATGGAAGGATTTAATTATCCAAGAGGGCCAAAGGGAGGTTTTCTCAAAATGAAGAAGTGGACCGGGGAACAACTCCAAGAATTTGAGAAAAATACAAAGGTAATAAAATTCTTGGTTGATTTAATCCCTAATGACATTTTGTGCAAGGTAGGGAATTACATGGATGCCAAGGAGCTATGAAGCAAGTTATCAAGATTCCATGAGGAGCCTCACTCGGCACAAGAAGAAAAAGAGGAATGCTCATTGACTCTATCGGAGGAGGCTGAAGAAGCAAGTTCATCTTCCTCGCAAGAAATCGAGGAGTCAGAAGTTGAGAAGGAGTCAACTTTCAGATCGGTGGAAGAGGAAGAATTGGAGGAAGCCTCCACCTCTAGGATTGAGGGGGAGGAGAGACCATCCACTCCGGAACAAGAGCAAAATCAAGAAGAACCATCAACATCCGGAAGAGATGAAGAAGCCCAAACTTCCACCATTAACCTAGGTAGCTCAAGAAATTTAGTTAAAAATAAAAATCATATAGTTTTCTTTGAGTGTAGGGAAGTCAGGCATTACAAGAGTAAGTACCCTAAAAGGAAAATCGGAGCACATGGTGTGCTTCCCTAGAAGCAAGGAGCACATGGTGTGCTTCAAATGCCAACAATGGGGATATTATAGGAGCCAATTCCCTAAAGGGAAGAGGGGCAACCTTCTATTTCTAGGTTTAAAAAGCATGCTAGGAATTATTTTAGTACTCTTGAAATTGTTAATAATCATGAAAAGCATGCTAGTAAAAACAAATACTATTGCTTAGGTGCCAAGCATGTAGATTTAACTAAGAACAAACCTAGGAACAATAACTCTAGACCCATTCTACCTAGGGAGTCCATTAGGAAGGTAGAAAACCACCTAGGCATTAACCCCAAGAAATCTAGACATATGCTTAGGAATAATCTTTCCAAAAAGGTTAATGAAAAATCTAAATTGGGAAGATTAGAGTTAGAAAACCAAGCATTGAGGTCAAGGCTTGAAAAAGTTGAAAAGACCCTTGCAAGAATGCAAAATTTAATTAAAGGGTCAAATGGTCAAAGCCTAGAGTCTAGGAGGCAAGGCTCATCTATGGGCAAGAAAGGCTTGAGCCACAAGCCTAGGTCCAAGGTAGATAAGCCTACCTATCATAATGTTCCATTTGACTATGAAACTAAACCTAGGTCTAGAGAGCCAAGGTCACTAGGGAAGTCATCCCTAAGGTTGACCACGGCAAGTGCCTAGTGGCTAAGGTTTTGAAGAAACGTAGGGAAGCCACTAAGAAGGTTACAAGCGGAGTCATCCCTAGAGTTAACCTAGGTAAGACCACAATGACCAAGACTACCAAGCCTAGAAGGGTCATTAGGAGGGTATCTAGGGAGGTCATCCCTAAGGAATACCAAGTAAACCCAAGGAGCTCCAATAGGTATTGGGGTCCTAGGAGCGTGATCGACTCACACTAGATGGGTTAGGTTGTGTCAACCTTGAATGAATGAGTAGTTAACCTAACCATAGCAAAGTTGGCATTTTAGGTCTTTTTCAAACTTATGGGTACCTTGGAAATAAGGTTTGAATTTATATCCTAAAGGATTTTAGGATGTGCCAATATCTTTTGAGAACCATAAAAAATTGATCAAATTGACACAAATTAGGTTTAGAAGTCATAATGTGTCATTTTGGGATTTTGGCACACCTGGGGCATAAGTGATTATATGGGAAAATGAATTTAATTCTAACAAATGACAATTAACATTAAAATTTAGGTATTCTTATACCGTTATATTTTATTTGCCATGATTGATTTGCCATATGTCATGTCATGATATCATATTTATTTTTATCATATAATATGTCATGATCATGCTTAGGTTTTAGTTTTAGTGTCATGTATATTTAGGATTTAATCATATGCCATGACATCATGATTATTGGCATTGCTTTATTTATGCTATCACTTATGCCATGATCATATTTCATGCATTAATAAAATTGAGTTAAGGACTATGACATGACTTGAAGTCCCATGTATAAGGGAATCAAGTATAGTTGCCTTAGAAAATGCATGAAGCCTTAGATTAGGATGAACAAAACCTACATCTTATGTTAAATTGACATGTGTGTGTTTTCAAACACCTTAGACACATGTGAGATGCTAGGAAATGAGTTAAGTTCAAGATGCATAGTTTTTGCATTTAGATGAACTCAAACTCATCATATATCATGGGTGGATAATGGGGAAAGCTAATGTGCAAGTCATGTGCATTGAGCCCATTAATCATGATCCAATATAGGTTTTCAAAAATATTTTAAAATTATTTTAGAAAACCTTGGTGAAGTCTATCTTTTGATAGCAATCACCATTGAGAGAGTAGATACAAAGTAGGGCCAAAACATTGAACTTTTCAATGGTTTTGAACTTTGTGTCAATCTCATTATTTTATGGGTATTTTATTTTTCAAATATTTTTCACCCATTATGATTCTTATAAGTAGTATACGTATAAAGTTAAGATTTTTCAAAATACGTATATTTATTTATGATTTTTTGAAATCCGATTTTCGTATACTAAAATTTTGCATTTGTAGAAATTAGTCGACTGCCACTTATGGCAGTCAACTGGCGTCAACGACAGTCGACTGATGACTGTAAAAGTCAACTACCAGGCCTAATTTCGAATAAACAAGGTTTGTTTAGCCTGATTTTAGCTATGTTAGGCTACCCTAATTGCTCATAACCCTAGGATATACTTTGGAGAGCATTGGAAAGGGAGAAAATCTATTGGATATGGATTAGGAGAGTTGTTGAGGTATATATCAAATTTTAAGGGAGGTGAAAGTTCAATGTTAAATATTTGCTCTTAATTTCGATTGATTAGTGTTCCTATAGGCTTAGGAACTCTCCAAGGACATTGTTGGTGCAATGGTCAAGGGGGAGCAAGCCTTTAGGGGAAGGTTATCCATCATGGGATGATGGATGTGTTCTTCCTCATGAGGGGGAGAATTGGGAGAGTTTATAGGAAGCTTCTCTTTAGTGATATGAGACTTATCACTAGGAAGAGTGAAGGCATCCTAGATATTTTTGGGCCAAGGGGGAGATTGTAAGATCTCATTGGGATATGAGACATTGATACCCTTGGGGAGAACCTTTTTGATGTATATCAAAAGGGGGAGAATTAACGGGAGAAGTTATGGGAGAATGTAGAATTACCAATTTGGGAGAATTAGTAAGAAGATTTGAGTTGGTGGTCTAACTCAAAGGTGCTTGTGGTTTTTGTCAAACATCAAAAAGGGGGAGATTGTTGGTGCAATCGGCCCAGGTCAGGATTGACCGGACTCGAGTAGTGTTTTGATGTTTGACATTGATATTTGACAAGGGAGTTGACCATTGTTTGACAATGGGTTGACTATATGGTTGATACCATATGATGGAGAAGTCCAAGTCTTGTGTACTTGGCATGGAAAGTCCAAGTGGGACACTTGGCAATGGAAATTCCAAGCATGGGTCTTGGCAAGGGAAAGTCCAAGATTGAGTCTTGACAAATGGAAAGTCCAACATGGGTTGGAATGAAAAGTCCAACAAGGGTTGGAATGAAAATTCCAAGTATGGGTCTTGGCAAGGGAAAGTCCAAGCTTGAGTCTTGGCAATTGAAAAGTCCAACATGGGTTGGCAAGGGAAGTCCAAGGGTTGATATTGGTGACGTAAAGTCCAAGGGTGGAGTCTTAGTAGCATAAGTCCAATGGTTGGCGGCGTAAAGTCCAAGTGGTAGTCTTGGCAGTGTAAGCCCAATGTGCCTTGGCAGTATAGACCAACTTAGCATGACAATAGCTAATGGAAGCACCTAAAGACTAGCGTATGGATGAACAAGTCATAGATGACTTGGAGGGATCTGATAGGCATGAGGCTGACGTAGGTGGTTAGAAGGCTTCAGTCTAGGCTAAGGGTGGTCTAGGAAGTATGAGGGCATCATACTTGGGGTTAAACCTCATGTTGATAGGCTAAGGGTGGTCTACGAAGCCAACTGGGGCTTTGGACCAGTTGATTGGTCAAGTGTTTGTTAGTAATATATGAGAGATGTCCTAAGGCAATCGCCTTATGTATGAACCATTTATATGATAAATGAAGATTCACTATTTGAGTATACATGTTTTATGTATTTGATTGGATCTTAAACTCATTTACTGAATGTCCACGATACGATTCACAGCATGAGAGAATTTGTGATTGGATCACAACTAGTGAGTATCTCTACATGTGTAATTGTGATGTATCGGAATTATCCCTAGTCGATGAATTGATGGATTTGGACACCATCAATTCTGTCGAGACTAGCACGAGGTATACTCCTTGGTGTATCCAAGCAGCTGATTCTCACTGGCTGGAGACATAGTGATGTCCGGAGTTAATCGTGGATGCTAGTTATGGTAACTAGTTCATTGGAGTAACCAGCCGTAAAACATCATATGGTTCTCTGCATATATAGATATATCAAAGAAGTTCTTACTGTGGCTTAAGTGCGATGTTCCTTTGACTTGCGGTATTCAAGTCATCTTGATCATAGAGACTTATGCTTTGACATCTTAAGCAAGCATCTCTAAGGAGATGTGGACCCGGGATGATTGGGTATAAGTTGAAGTGATCGAAGGTGTTTGAATAGCCTATAAAGGATTCACCACTCCTTGCGAGGAGATGTATACCCATGGCCTCTCGTCGGATTGTTACTAAAGTCTTTGGCCAAAGCATTACATGTTTAGAGTAAGGTACTCTTCGATACATGTGGAGTAACTAGAATCAGTAGGACGAGGAAATGATACTTGGGCTAGGTGTGACGTAGTCAGCCTAGTGGGGACTGACACAATAGACCATGTCCTGAACCAAGTGGGTATAAGATGAGTGAAGGGAATGGGGCACGATTCATTCGAGCCTTGAAGGGTTTCAGAAATAGTTCTGGATCAACCGTTGATCTTTTCGGTTAATTGGGGATCATGATGTACTACTAGGTGCCACTCATGATCGTTCTATAATTAATGGTTAATTATAGATGGCCAACATAAACCGAGAACCTATTTGGTCACACGCACAACGAGCGTAATCCAAAGGATTTAAAATGAGCTTGAGAATGGGATTCTCAGACCGAGAGAAACAAGGTTTGGTTGGACCAAACATGAAGCGAGCATGAAATCGTTTCAGTCGCAATGGAAGCGTGGATGGGCCGTGTCTTATGAAGACATAATGGATGAACCAAAATGGTTTGGTTCTAATCCAATGGAGGAGAATAAACCAAAGGGTTTGGTTTATTTTAAACGAATGAACCAAAAGTTGGTTCGATTCGTTTTAACTTAAAATAAACCATCATGGTTTGGTTTATTTTAACTTATCTTAATGGAGCGGGTTAACGGGCCTAATGGTTATGATCCAATAACCATTAAGAGAATTAGTTCTCTATAAAAGAGGGCTTAATGGATAATTAAGCCCTAATCCAAAACCCTAGCTTGAGTTGCCGCCCAACCTAGTTGTGCGCCCAACCTAGTTGTGCCGCCCAACCTCCATTGCCGCCCAGCGTCGTGCTGCCGCTCAGCTCCTTGCCGGCGTCCAAGCTTCAACCGGTGATCCTCCGGCGACCCTCCGGTGATCTTCCTAGGCTTCGGTGAAAAGGTGAGCACTTGGCTTCCTTGTTTTGGCCGGCGCCTACTCCTCCACCAAGCTGTCCAGTTTTCTGGACAGCTTCTTCTCCTCTCGTCGGAGCGTCGTTTGGACGCCGGTTAGAGCTCCGACAGCGGATCACGGAACGGAGAGTCGCGCTCCGGTACTCCTCGGAGGTGGAGGACGAAGGATTCGTCAATTGGTTGACGAATACCTCTCCGGAGAAGCGAGTTTTGAGAACTCGTATTAGGATCCGAATTTGGATTCGGATCGTGATCATCTCTCGATCACGTCGTCTTCAACACGAGACTAGTAACCCGTACGAAGACGAAGCTCGTGGCTTAGCGAAGTCATCCCGAGGAACTCGGCGTGGATACGGATAGAGACGATTCTAGCGAGGATCGTTCTGGTTGATGCCGTTCCCGCTACACGTCATACGAAAGGTATAACGTAGATAAATTTCCTTTTATTGCAAATTTAAATTTACGGTTATGTCTACACTTGTTGTAATATGCATGCGTGTGTTGTGTGTGTTGTAATAAATATAGATTTATTATTTTTATTGCTTCCGCTGTGTTCATGTTTACGAAACATGATCGAACACACACACGCCGCGGTGCCGGAAACCCAACAGTGGTATCAGAGCCAGGTTGTGTTTCGACATAATCGTAAAATGGTTTTGCGATAGTCATAATGTATTTCTGGAAATTTTCTAATTTTGGAAATTTAGAAGTATTTATGGAAATTTTTCAATTTTGGAAAGACTAGAAGTATTTATGGAAATCTTCCACTTTTGGAAAGTTGGAAGTATTTATGGAAATTTATATTTTCCATAAATAAAATATTTGATTAGATTCTGGAAATTTGTTTCCTAATTTAATCATGATTTGATTTGAGAAATCAAATCTTAAAATATTTTATTTCCATAAGTAGTTTTAATGATTTAGGAAATTGGTTTCCTAAATAGATTTTTCTTAATCAAATAATTCCATGAATAAAATATGTGATTAGATTTGAAAATTTGTTTCCTAATTTAATTATGATTTGATTTGGAGAATCAAATCTTAAACATATTTTATTTCCATAAATAGTTATAACATATAAGGAAATATATACATGACATAATTGTATGCCATGTAATTGCATTAGATGCATAACATTATGCCATGCGTGTCGTGACATGTAGATGTATGCCATGTATGCCATGCCATGTAGATAATAGTTATTTGCATGCAAAGAGGATGAGACATAAAACCCTTAAACATTATTAAAGCCTACACCTTCCATTGATATGGTTAGAACGAGTTCCGTTTCTTGTTTGGGTTGTTGGACTCTCTCAAGCCCAGCTCGAACAGAACATGTTCAAACCATGGAATAGTTTAATACTAATATGGTAAGAGTCGAGGTCAATCGTTAGCTTTGGTTGTTGGACTCTCTCCAAGTGGGCTAATTGGTTGAATGCGCTCTAACCATATTAAAACTATTTCGATTAATGGGTTGGCTTTAACACAGCATCGGCTTGTTGGACTCTCTCCAAGGTCGATGTAAAGGGAGGTGAAGTTGGGTGCTATGCATATGATGCATACTTGTTAATGTGTTAACAACCCGATGTATGTGTGAACATTCAATTAGTTAATAGCACATTGTGATAGTTGCATATACGTGATATGCAATCGGTATAGTTGATACCTACCGTCGTAGTTATGAATGACTTGTTGGACTCTCTCCAAGGTTGTTCATAACTATGATGGATATCAGCCCATTCGGAGATGGACCTACGATCTCCCGAAGTGATTTTGGGGTTTTTGAAATTCGAAAAATGAATGGGATTTATAAATGTATATTGATGCATTTTAAAATCATTTTCTCATATATGCTCGTTTTGTATTTCTAGGTCAATAAATTGATCATGACGTCTTTGAATTTGCGCACTATTTTGGATTCGAACAAAGTGGGCCTAACTTCTGGGTGGCTTAGAAACGAGAATTATTCTCAAGGCGGAAAAGCTTGCATATGTCCTTGAAGAGCCTCTTCTACCGTCCTAAGGGCGATGCAACTCGGACCAAATGTTGGTCTATCGAAGCATGTGGCGGTTGGTGGCGAGTTGCATCATGCTAGCGGCGATGGTACACAGTATTGAGCGGCATGAGCATATGGATGCTAATAGTATGGTCTTCCATCTTCATGAGTTGTTCGATGAGCAAGCGAGATCTGAAAGGTTCGAGGTCTCTAGGCTCCTCTTCACCACGAAGATGCAAGAAGGTTCGTCTGTAGTGCAGTTTGTGCTAAAGATGAACGGGTACATCGAGCGGCTAGCCACCCTCGATTTTGTGATGGATCATGAGTTAAGTATTGACTTAATTCTGCATTGTTTGCCCAAGAGTTTCTCACAATTTGTGATGAACTATCGGATGAACAAATTAGAATCCACCATTCCCGAGCTCCTTAATATCTTTGAAGACTGGAGCCTTCTGTGAAGCATGAGGAGAAGGCGGTTCTGTTAGTTGATTCCTCAAAGAAAGGTTCTAAGAGGAAGGCAAAAGAATAGAAGAAAGGAAAGAACAAAAAGGCAAAGAAGGCGGAACCAGGGCAAAAGGGCACTTGCCATCACTGTGGCAAGGAAGACCACTGGCGAAGAAACTGCAAGATTTATCTTGAGTCCATGAAGAAGAAGAAGGCATCCGATGCCCCATCCTCTTCAGGTATCTTTGTTATTGATTGTCATTCTATTTCCTTAGACACTTGGGTATTGGATACTGGGTGTGGCTCACATATATGTAATGACATACAGGGGCTAAGGAATAGAAGAAGACTTGTCAGAGGGGAGTCAAATTTGCGAGTTGGCAATGGAGCAAAAGTTGCTGCGGTCGCCATCGGAACTTATTTGCTGAAGCTCCCTAGTGGACTAGTCTTAGAACTGGACAATTGCTATTATGTTCCTTCTCTAATAAAGAACATTGTTTCTATTTCCTGTTTAAATAGAAATGGTTTCCATTTGACGTTTAGTAACTTTTGTTTTTATATAACTTTGTATGGCGTACTTTATGGAACTTTAACCTTGAGTAATGGCATTTATACGTTGGACGTATCCGGTGACATTTTCAATATCGAAGCGAGCAACACGCGTGCTCGAAAGGATAATCAAATAGACTCCTATATGTGGCATTGTCGTCTTGGCCATATAAGCAAGAAACGCAGGTCCGAATTACACCGATGTGGAATTCTGGAATCGTTTGAATTGGATTCATACGATACATGCGAATCATGCTTAAAAGGCAAGATGACTAAGTTACCTTTTACTGGAAAAGGTGAACGAGTGGGAGAGTTACTAGGTCTAATACATCTTGATGTATGTGGACCTATGTCAACTCAAGCATTAGGAGGCTATAGCTACTTCATTACCTTCAGATGATCACTCACGGTTTGGGTATGTGTTCTTGATGAAACACAAGTCTGAAGCCTTTGAAAGGTTCAAAGAATTCAGAAATGAAGTAGAGAAACAACATGACAAGTATTAAAATACTTGATCGGATCGAGGTGGTGAATACTTAAGTCGAGTTTCTTGATTATCTAAGAGACAATGGTATATTGTCTCAATGGACTCCGCCCTATACACCACGGCATAATGGTGTATCGAGGCGTACTTAGGACCTTGTTGGACATGGTCAGGTCAATGCTGAATCAGGCGACTCTTCCCAAGTCCTTTTGGGGTTATGCACTTCAAACTGCTGTTTACCTGTTAAACAGAATGCCTACCAAGGTAGTCTCAACTACTCCATATGAGATATGGAATAGTAAGAAACCTCATGTATCTTACTTGAAGATATGGGGTTATCTGCTTATGTGAAGCGGTGTCGGACAAATTGGATGCTAAGTCGATAAATGTCTATTTATTGGATACCCTAAGGAAACAAGGGTTACCAATTCTATCATCTGTGGAACAAAAGGTGTTTGTTTCAAGGCATCTTTGTGTTTCTAGAGAAGAGTTTCTCTTGCAAGAAAGCAGTGGGAGTGTCATCGAGCTTGAGGAGGCTCGAGAGACTCAAATAGACATTGATGAGATGCACGGTGAAGCACAGCGGTACAACTCATAGTGATGAGCAATCATTTGGACCTATTGTAACACCACATCTTCGTAGATGCTGGTAGAACACATAATATTCACGAGAGATATGGATTTCTCGTAAGTGAATCGAGCAGCGTGTTACTCATTGATGATGAGAGCCTACAGTTATGAAGAAGTCTTGACAAGTTGAGAAAGGGATAAGTGGCTTGGTGCCATGAAGTCGGAAATGGATTCCATGTATGAAAACCAAGTTTGGAACTTGGTTGACCCACTGAAGGATAAAGCCTATAGGGTGCAAGTGGGTTTTCAAGAAGAAAACCGACATGGATGGTAATGTGATTACCTATAAGGCTAGATTGGTGGCGAAGGATATAAAAAAGCAAGGTGTTGATTATGGCCGAAACCTATTACTTTGTAGCTATGCTTAAATCCATTCGGATGCTCCTGGCCATAGCGGCTCATTATGATTATGAGATATGGCGGATGGATGTGAAAAGCGGCTTTCCTTAATGGAAACACGCTCGAGGGCGTGTGTATATGATACTGAGGTTTCACATCGGTTGATAAAACCAAGGTATGCAAATTGCGACGGTCCATTTATGGATTGAAGCAAGCATCCGAGGCTGGAATATCCGTTTTGATGAGACAATCAAAAGTTTGATTTCTCACAAAATCGAGGGCGAACCGTGTGTACAAGAAGGTTAGTGGGAGAATGCGATCGTGTTCCTAGTATTGTATGTCGATGACATACTACTTATAGGAAACGATGTTTCAATCTTACAGTCAGTGAAGGTTTGGTTATCCAAGACATTCTCCATGAAAGACCTGGGAGAAGCAACCTACATCCTCGGGATTAAGATCTATAGAGATAGATCGAAATGGTTGCTTGGTCTTTCACAGTCTACATATATAGACCGAGTGCTAAAGAGGTTTAGCATGTCGGAATCCAAGAAAGGTTTCTTACCCATCAGGCATGGGGTACACCTTTCGAAGTCTATGTGTCCGCGCACAGAAGACGAGAGGATTTGCATGAGTAAGATTCCCTATGCATCCGCAATAGGATCTATCATGTATGCTATGTTATGTACAAGGCCTGATGTATCGTACGCTCTGAGTGTCACAAGCAGATACCAGTACGATCCAGGAATGGATCATTGGGCGGCTGTTAAGACGATCCTTAAGTGCTTGAGAAGAACTAAGGATGTGTTCCTAATATATGGAGAAGGGTACATGGTGATACGTGGGTATACAGATGCCAGCTCCAGACAGACAAGGATGATTCCATGTCTTTGTCTGGGTATGTATTCACCTGGAATGGAGGCGCAATAAGTTGGAAAGGTTCCAAGCTTGACACTATAGCGGATTCTGCCACTAAGGCAGAATACATTGCAGCTTTGGAAGCAACAAAGGAAGCGGTTTGGATCAAGAAGTTCATCTCTGAACTTGATGTGGTCTCATCAATAATCCAAACATGTGCTTCGCCGCTATCATCTTATCAGAGAGATCATCAGTAGAAACGAAATACAAATCGAGAAAATTCCCACTGAAAGGAACTTAACGGATCCCTTGACTAAGGCATTACCTCAAAATAAGTTTGAGGGTCATGTTCGAGCTTATGGTATTGGATACCGTAGCGATTGGCATTAGGCCAAGTGGGAGTCTGTTAGTAATATATGAGAGATGTCCTAAGGCAATCGCCTTATGTATGAACCATTTATATGATAAATGAAGATTCACTATTTGAGTATACATGTTTTATGTATTTGATTGGATCTTAAACTCATTTATTGAATGTCCACGATACGATTCACAGCATGAGAGAATTTGTGATTGGATCACAACTAGTGAGTATCTCTACATGTGTAATTGTGATGTATCGGAATTATCCCTAGTCGATGAATTGATGGATTTGGACACCATCAATTCTGTCGAGACTAGCACGAGGTATACTCCTTGGTGTATCCAAGCAGCCGATTCTCACTGGCTGGAGACATAGTGATGTCCGGAGTTAATCGTGGATGCTAGTTATGGTAACTAGTTCATTGGAGTGACCAACCGTAAGACTTCATATGGTTCTCTGCATATATAGATATGTCAATGAAGTTCTTACTGTGGCTTAAGTGCGATGTTCCTTTGACTTGTGGTATTCAAGTCATCTTGATCATAGAGACTTATGCTTTGACATCTTAAGCAAGCATCTCTAAGGAGATGTGGACCCGGGATGATTGGGTATAAGTCGAAGTGATCGAAGGTGTTTGAATTGCCTATAAAGGATTCACCACTCCTTGCGAGGAGATGTATACCCATGGCCTCTCGTTGGATTGTTACTAAAGTCTTTGGCCAAAGCATTACATGTTTAGAGTAAGGTACTCTTCGATACATGTGGAGTAACTAGAATCCGTAGGACGAGGAAATGATACTTGGGCTAGGTGTGACGTAGTCAGCCTAGTGGGGACTGACAAAATAGACCATGTCCTGAACCAAGTGGGTATAAGATGAGTGAAGGGAATGGGGAACGAATCATTTGATCTGCTGAAAGGTTTCAGAAATAGTTCTGGATCAACCGTTGATCTTTTCGGTTAATTGGGGATCATGATGTACTACTAGGTGCCACTCATGATAGTTCTATAATTAATGGTTAATTATAGACGGCCAACATAAACCGAGAACCTATTTGGTCACACGCACAACGAGCGTAATCCAAAGGATTTAAAACGAGCTTGAGAATGGGATTCTCAGACCGAGAGAAACTAGGTTTGGTTGGACCAAACATAAAGCGAGCATGAAATCGTTTCAGTCGCAATGGAAGCGTAGATGGGCCGTGTCTTATGAAGACATAATGGATGAACCAAAATGGTTTGGTTCTAATCCAATGGAGGAGAATAAACCAAAGGGTTTGGTTTATTTTAAACGAATGAACCAAAAGTTGGTTCGGTTCGTTTTAACTTAAAATAAACCATCATGGTTTGGTTTATTTTAACTTATCTTAATGGAGCGGGTTAACGGGCCTAATGGTTATGATCCAATAACCATTAAGAGAATTAGTTCTCTATAAAAGAGGGCTTAATGGATAATTAAGCCCTAATCCAAAACCCCTAGCTTGGAGTTGCCGCCCAACCTAGTTGTGCCGCCCAACCTAGTTGTGCCGCCCAACCTCCATTGCCGCCCAGCTTGTTGTGCTGCCGTCTAGCTCCTTGCCGGCATCCAAGCTTCAGCCGGTGATCCTCCGGCGACCCTCCGGTGATCTTCCTAGGCTTCGGTGAAAAGGTGAGCACTTGGCTTCCTTGTTTTGGCCGGCGCCTACTCCTCCACCAAGCTGTCCAGTTTTCTGGACAGCTTCTTCTCCTCTCGTCGGAGCGTCGTTTGGACGACGGTTAGAGCTCCGGCAGCGGTTAACTTACCGGGGATTCGATCTCCGGTAATCCTCTGAGGTGGAGGATGAAGGATTCGTCAATTGGTTGACGAATACCTCTCCGGAGAAGCGAGTTTTGAGAACTCGTATTAGGATCCGAATTTGGATTCGGATCGTGATCATCTCTCGATCACGTCGTCTTCAACACGAGGCTAGTAACCCGTACGAAGACGAAGCTCGTGGCTTAGCGAAGTCATCCCGAGGAACTTCGGCGTGGATACTGGATAGAGACGATTCTAGCGAGGATCGCTCGGTTGATGCCGTTCCGCTACACGCCATCATCTGAAAGGTATAACGTAGATAAATTTCCTTTATTGCAAATTTAAATTTACGTTATGTCTACACTTGTTGTAATATGCATGCGTGTGTTGTGTGTGTTGTAATAAATGTAGATTTATTATTTTTATTGCTTCCAGCTGTGTTCATGTTTACGAAACGTGAATCGAACATACACACGCCATGATCTTAAAACCCAACAATGATCGATCGCAAGGGTTTCGCAGAATGTTGATCGATCGAGTGCTTGTCGACACTTAGTTAGCTCCATCGATCGTGATGGGATAATCGATCGATGTGGAAGGCTTGGATGAAATCCAACGTGGAAGAAGCCGTTATTGGGCAACGACTATAGGAGCAGTCGATTGATCGAGGCATCAGTCGACTGCCAGGCACCCAACGGGAAGAATGAGTTCTTCTCTATAAAATGGGGCCTTTGGACACTTGGGGAGCCTAATGCTTCTACTCTAAACATCTTCTCAAGTGCCCAAACGTTTTCAATCCTCTTTTTTGAGCTTATTTTCATCTTATTGTAAGAGGAGAGAATTATTGTAAGGAAAGGTTACCTCCACTTAGCTTTGTGCAAAGGAGATATTAGTGGAAGGTTTAAGGCGTGATTCACCTTGGACGAATCGGGTCGTGGATTAGTGGCAAGGCCATGAACCACGTTAAATAGCCGTGTTAGCGTTTGATTTCCTTTACTTATTGCTTTGTCTTTATTGTTTATATTTCCGCTTGCGCTAACAAATTTATAGACGAGCAATCAACGAGTAAATTCCACCATACGACGAAAGAGGACTATTCACCCCCCTCTAGTCGGCCATCGACGTTCCAACAGTTAAGGCAATTGGATGACTAGGCAAGTTAAGTCATGGCAGGTCAAAGTGACCAGATGACTAGGCAAGGAAAGTTCTGATAGGTTAAGATGACTGAATGACTAGGCAAGTGAAGTCCTTATAGGTCAAGGTGATCGTACTTGGCAAGTGAAGTTCCAGTAGGTTAGGGTGACCATGCTTGGTAGGTGAAGTCCTGGCAAGTCAAAGTGATCGTGCTCGGAATGTGAATACTTGACCGGTCAAGGTGATAATGCTTGGCAAGAGAAGTTTTAGTAGGTCATGATTAACCAAATGATAGGCAAGGGAGGTTCCAACAGATCAAGAGTGATCGGATACTGGATGAGAAAAGTCTTGGTAGGTTGAGGCCATTCGGATAGTAGGTGAAGTGAGAGTTAGTTAGGATATGCTAAGATTGAAGTATCAGCTGATTGGTGGGAGTTCACCAGTTGACTGACACTTGGGAGCCAGCGTTCACGAGTTGCATACTCGGGAAGCTCGGATGACTGCTCAGGTAGTCGACTCGAGGTCTTAACTAGTCGACTGATCGGATGCTCGGGCAATGGAAAAGCAATAGTGCTCAGGGTACTCGGGCGCTAGGAGTTTAGTGCTCAGGTGACATAGAACTCAACACTCAGGTGCTTGGGTGCTCGAACTAACAAAGAGACGCTCGAGCATGGGCATTGAGAACTCAGTGCTCAGGCACGCAAGGAGTTGGTTCTTGGGAAGTTCATGCTCGGGATGAGGAATGGAGGAGCTATACGCGGGATGCAACACTCAGGCACTTGACTGATGGTTGATTAGTCAACTAACTTTGAGTGCTCGAGAAGGAGCTCATTACTCTGGTGCTTAGGTGACTGTGGTTCTTGGGAAAATGAGAAATCGGCGCTCAAGAGGATCGCCACTCAGTAGTCGATTGCTGTGTTGAAACAGTCGACTGGTTGAAGGGAAGGGTTGGGGCCTCGAGTGGTCGGGCAACCGTGGACCTTGGGATGGGAAAGTTGGTGCTCAGGAAAGCTACGACACAATAGTTGACTGTTATGGTGAGGTAGTCTACTGGCTTAGTGGTCAAGGGAAAAGAAACCTTCGGAATCAACTAGCCAATTCAACTGTTAGACTAGCAGTCGACTGATGGCTTAGAGCAGTTGACTGATCGATTGAAATCTGATGTGGATTGAGCTGTAGTGAGTAAACGATCGAGTGACCAGTTGACTAGGGGTTAGACCAGTCGACTGATAAGCGGAGATCAGCCAATGCCGAGCTTATAAAAGGAGGACTTGATGATATTTTCCAACGCCTATTTCTTAGGATTTTGAAGGAGAAACATAGTTGTGTTCCAGACTTTCAAGGCATTAGAAAGCAACCAAAAGCGTTCAAGCATTCTTGTGTAAAGTGTTTTATTATTATATTTCATTTTGTTTTTTGTACATTTGTTGTTGGTTGCATCCATTGTAAAACTCCAGGTTGTAAGCCTCCGAAAGTTTTCGAGAAGGAGGAAGTATAGTGGTGATCCGTAGGAGTTAGGCTATGGAGTAGGAAATGGGAATTTCGAATCACATAAAATCTAGGTGGTTTATACTGTTGGTACAATCGGCCCAGGTCACGATTGACCAGACTCAAGTTTGACTCGAGTGATGTTTTGATGTTTGACATAGTATGTTTGACATTGATGTCGGTTAATGTTTTGAGGAGATTGTTTATACAATCGACGCAGGTTATAATTGACCATACTCGAGTTTGACTCGAGGGAGACTTTGATGGTTGACTAGGGTTGACCATGTGGTTATGAGAAAGTCCAAGCATGGGTCTTGGCAAGGTAAAGTCCAAGTCATGGGTACTTGGCATGGAAAGTCCAAGTGGGACACTTGGCATTTGGGAAAGTCCAAGTCTTGAGTACTTGGCACAAGGAAAGTCCAAGCGTGGGTCTTGGCATGGAAAGTCCAACATGGGTTGGCAAGGGAAAGTCCAAGCTTGAGTCTTAGCATTTGAGAAGTCCAAGGGGTTTGATATTGGCGGCGTAAAGTCCAAGCGGGAGTCTTGGCAGCATAAATCCAATGGTTGGCTGCGTAAAGTCCGAGCGGAGTCTTGGCGGCGTAAGTCCAATGTGCCTTGGTAGTGTAGACACCGTTTGCATGACATAGCTGATGGAAGCACCTGAAGGCTAGCGCAATGGATGAACAAGTCATGGATGACTTGGAGGGATCCGAGCGGCGTGAGGCTGATGGAGGTGGCTAGAAGGCTTAGGTCTAGGCTAAGGGTGGTCTAACAAGTATGGAGGCACTATACTTGGGCTAAAATCTCATGTTTCAAGCAATCAAAAACAAGTGTTGTAAAGTCTTTTCTTTATTTGTCTTTCGTATTTGCATTGTATATTGCTTGTATTTCGTTCTTGCTATTGTAAGATCGTTTGTACGAGGTTTCTCCACCTTTGACTTGTGTCGAGAAGGAGTTATTGTGATTAGTAGTGTGTGTTTGCATTGCTAGGGCTTTTAGAGCCCGATCCGGTCGAGTGAAGGCTCCATCAGTCGACTGATGATGGATCCGTTGGGCTTATCTAGCATGGATCTAGTCGTTGTCTCACGACAGCAGTGACATCAGTCGACTGATGGTCCCAACCAGTCGACTGATCAACTTTTTTGAGCACAAGTTGAAGCTTTATAAGGAGCTCGTGATGGAGAAAAATGGATCCGGTTCTTGAGAGCTATTGGGGCGATTTGTTGCTGCAAATCAGGTCTTAAAGTGCAAGCAAGCAACCAAGAATTCAAGCAATCAAAAACAAGTGTTGTAAAGTCTTTTCTTTATTTGTCTTTCGTATTTGCATTGTATATTGCTTGTATTTCATTCTTGCTATTGTAAGATCGTTTGTACGAGGTTTCTCCACCTTTGACTTGTGTCGAGAAGGAGTTATTGTGATTAGTAGTGTGTGTTTGCATTGCTAGGGCTTTTAGAGCCCGATCCATTTATTATTCCGAAGATGGAAGACCATTCTTGATGATGGGTTCTTTGATACCTAATGACATTTTGTCTAGTTTAGGTGAATTTCAAGATGCCAAGGAGCTATGGGACAAATTGGCCAAGTTCCATGAGAAGCCTCACTTGGCACAAGTAGAAGAAGAAGAATCTTCATCGGCTCAAGAAGAGGAAGAAGCCGAGGAAGAATCATCATCATCTTCACAAGCGAGTGAGGACTCGGAAGTTGAGAAGGAATCAACTTCCGGATTGGTGGAAGAAGAGGAGACCTCCACCTCTAGGATTGAGGGGGAGGAGATTAGAGCATCTATACCGGAGCAATCTCAAGAAGAATCATCTACATCCGGTAGAGAAGAAGAGCAAGCTCAAGAGAACCTCACCACCACCCTAGGTAACTCAAGCATGTCAATTAATAACAAAATTCATATAATATGCTTTGAGTGTAGGGAATCCGGACACTACAAGAGTAAGTGTCCAAAAAGGGCTAAGAAAGCTCCTCCGGCACCAAAAGTCAATGAAAAAGTCAAGGATGCCAGCGTCCCCACCAAGAAGAGCAAGGAGCACGTGGTGTGCTTCAAATGCCGACAACCGGGACACTATAGGAGCCAATGTCCTAGAAGAAAGGAGGGAGCTTTACAAGTAGGGGGAGTCTCTAAGACTAACCCTAAGGTATATTTTCATAATGCTCATTCTTTAAATTCTAAGCAAAAGCATGCTAGAATTAATTTAAATAAATTTGCTATTACTCATGAATCAAAGCATGCTAGAAATAATAATTATGGTTGTCTAGAAGCTAAACATGTTGGTTTTAGGACTAATGAGAAATCTAGAAATGATAACTCTAGACCTATTTCAAAGAAGGAGAAATTTGGGACTAATGTCCCAAGAAATGTCCTTCCTAAGGAAACAATTAAGAAAATCAAAAACCATTTAGGCATTAACTCTAATAAGGGTAGGCATATGCCTAAAGAGAATGGTAATGCCCAAAAACCTAATCAAAAATCAATTGGGCAATTAGAGTTAGGAAATCAAGCCTTGAGATCAAGGCTTGAGAAATTGGAAAAGACCCTTGCAAGTATGCAAAATCAATTTAAAGGGTCAAATTGTCAAACTCTAGGATCTAGAGGTCAACAAAAAGGGTGTAAGAGGCAAGAATTATCTAGGAGACAAGGTTTGGGTCACAAGCCTATGTCTAAGAAAGTAATGCCTACTTATCACAATGTTCCATTTGATTATGGAACTAAACCTAAATCTAAGAAAACCAAAGTCTCTAGGGAAATTATCCCTAAGGCCAACCATAGTATGTGTCTAGTGGCTAGGGTTTCTAAGAAACCTAAGGAAGTCACTAAGAAGGTTACTAAGGAGGCAATCCCTAAGGCTAACCATGACAAGACCATAATGACTAAGGCTAACAAGCCTAGAAGGGTCATTAGAAAGGTATCTAGGGAAGTCATCCCTAAGGAATACCTAATTAATCCAATGAGCTCAAATAGATTTTGGGTTCCAAGGAGCGTGATTGACTCACACTAAATGGATTAGGAGGATGTGCCAACTTTGATTGGATGAGTAGTTAACTCAACCATAGCAAAAGTTGACATTTTGGGTTATTTTCAAGGTTATGGATACCTTGGAAATAGGTTTGATCTTATATCCTAAAAGATTGTAGGATGTGTCATATATTTTTGGAATAATGAAAAATCAATAAAATTGACACAATCTAAATTTAGAGGTCATGGTGTGCCATTTTAGGATTTTGACACACTTTAGGAATTAATGTATCAAGAGAAGTGCTTAAAGTTTATAAGTCACATCAAGAGTGATATTTAAGTGCCACACACCTTGATGTCTTGCACTTACCATGCTTCATGTGTTTTACCATATGTTTGCATGGAAGAAATGTTTATGGTATATTGCATCTCACAAAATAGGTCATTCATCTTGATTGTGTATTTCCACACTTAGAAAGGGTGAGATGTTAGGTTTTTTTTAAAAAACATTGGATGCTAATGATTGTTAAAATGAAATAAAATACCAAAATACATTAACAAATACATGAATATAAGCATAACATTAATATATTCGACATACAAGAGTAAACATGATAAAATGAAACAAATTGAGTGAAGAAATCGAAATTCACTCAATTTCAGAACTGGAAATCAGAGATCAGTCGACTGATACAGTTTATCAGTCGACTGTTACTACTGTAGCACGATACGGTGAGTCCGGCAGTCGAGTGCTGTTTCCAGGACTCGACTATTTTGTACATCAGTCGACTGATAGGATACATCAGTCGACTGATAGGATACATCAGTCGACTGATGGTACTGTTCATCGAGGCAGAAGGATCATCAGTCGAGTGGTCGCTGAGCAGTCGAGTGATGATCGCATCAGTCGACTGATTACCAACATCAGTCGACTGATGTTACTGTAGCACGACACAGAAGACTCAGCAGTCGAGTGCTGAGCCGGAGCAGTCGACTGCTGGTTCAGTAAACCGCTCATAACCCGCCATCAGTCGACTGATGTCACACATCAGTCGACTGGAGTCGCGATTTTATAACGCCGAACCGCTAGGGTTCGGCGTCTTCACACTCATTTTTCCCTCGCGATTCTCGCTTCGATCGACGCTCATCATCTCTGACTAGCCTCTCCTCGTCCACGCCGGTGACCAAAGCCCGAGGGTTAATAGTCTTCTCTTCCGATTGTGTCTTTCATCTCTCTATAACCCTAATGGTATCTTACAACCCTAGTTTTTCTTCTCCAAACGATTAGGGTTCCGACGAGACCCTTTCTCCGGCGATCTTTCCGGCGTTCCCCTCAGCAGCTGCCTTGTGCCTTCCCTTCATCACCTTCAAATGGCACCAAAGTATAACTTCTATACCCCTTAAACCCTAGATTTTTGTCTTTACACCTCATTGTGATATAATCGTGTATTTTGTATCATTTCATTGCATTCATATAGACGACCACGTAGGAATGACCCGACTGAGGTCGCATCACGATTGTACCAACCCATGTCGGTTAGGTACATTGATATCGACTTCTTTATACATTATTGTGGCCATATCATGGAGATTCTAGCATACTATCAACTCATGAAGATAGTCCTTTGCACTCATGCCATAAATGATGATCTCCTTAAGGAGTTCTATCAAAACTTAAGGAAGGTAGACGATGGTCCTACCTACACTACTCGCGTTGCAAAATGCGACTTAGAGTTCACTCCTGCGATATTGCAGGAGTTTCTTGAGTGTAGGCCATCGGATGATACTTTCATCTTCTATCCTACCTTTGATGCCCCTCCTTCTGAGCCATTTGATCATATTTCTTTGGACTCCATGCATGAGGACATTTTTCATCATCCTCGCCCACCAGCTCAGAACCTATTCCCTATCACTGAGCTATCTTCTCATGACAATATACTTTACAAAGTCATTGTTGGGTGTTTTCTTCCTATCGTGACTCGGGGTCTGGCCAAGATTCGGCCTCCCCATCTTTTTCTTATGTATTCCTTGCATCATAGATTAGATATAAACATTGCATTGAACATGTTTCATTGCATTGTACATTTCATATCCCCTGTGCAAGGGAAAGTGCATATGCCTTTTGGCCATCTCATCACTGCATGGCTAGAGTCTGTAGGCATTAACATTAACAGGGGATCTCTGAGGGTGCTTTCCAAGGTTTACGACTGTATATCAGTTCGTAACTTCTCATTGGCGAAGCTGCGGATCGGACATGGGCAGATGGAGTTGGTACCTCGACCTCTACCCAGGCCACGTAGGGAGCCACCTCTAGTACCGGGGGAGCCTACAGACCATCATGAGGATCCAGCTGCTATTGACAAGGAGGACCAGATGCCAGCAGATGCATCAGCGGCAGGTCCTTCGAATCAGATTTCCTAACTGGAGTCCAGCTTCCAGGACTATCAGCAGATGATGGACTCTCGACTAGCAGAGCTTATATCAGGGCAATCCTCCATGGGTGAGCATCTCAGTCGGATGGAGGAGTGCTACATTCGGATTGAGGAGTCACAGAGTCGAGAGCGAGATGATGCGAGCATGGACTTTGGGTCAGCAACCACCTCCGCCTTCACCTTCCGCAGAGGACTAGCGCTATTAGGATGTTTATCGATTTAGAATGTCTCTTTGTTTGAACATTTCATATTTTGGATGTAAAAAACTTGAAGTTTTTAATGAAATATTTTGTTTCTAAAATTATTGGTGTCTGATTGTATGTTTGGTTAAAATGTGTTTGTTTGTGTAAGCTTACTATGTCATGACATCTAATTATGTTTTCTCATATACCATGTCATGCTGTTGATTAGGACTTTTGTAGATGTTATGTTCATTTTTTTTTTAAAAAGCTTATTGATATATCATGACATCATGATCATTGCCATGCTTTATTATTGTTATCATTTATGCCATGATCATTCATGCATTTAACTTGATTAGAATTGAGTTAAGGACAATGACATGACTTGGAGTCCCATTCATAAGGGAATCAAGTAGGGTTGCCTAGAAAATGCATGAGGCCATATTAATTCTAACTCCACATCTCACATCTAAATTGACATGTATGTGTGTGTATACACCTTAGATAACATGTGAGATGTTAGGATAATAAGTTAGGTTCAAGGTGCATAGGTAGTGCATCTAGATGAACTTAACTTATTTCAATCATCACTAAGAATTATGAGGAAAGCTAATATACAAGTTATGTATATTTAGCCAATAAATCATGGTTCAAAATAGGTTTTCAAAAATGTTTTAAAATCACTTTAGAAAACCTTGGTGAAGTCTATCTTTTGATAGCCATCATCATTGTAGAAGTTGATAAAAAGTAGATCATAAACTTTAAAGTTTTAATAGTTTTTGAACTTGGTACCAATCTCCTATTTTAATGGTTAAAATATTTTTCCAAGATTTTTCACCGATTGTATGTGTGATAAGTATTATACGTATCAAATTTCATGATTTTTCGATATACGTAGAATTACTTATGATTTTCTGAAATTCGATTCTGATAACTGAAATTCGGAAATTTCAGTTATCAGTCGACTGCCCTTGGTGGCAGTCGACTGATGTGAGTGGCAGTCGACTGGTATCTGACGGAGTCGACTGCCAATGCTGATTTAGGGAAAACAAGGTTTGTTTAGCCCTTGTTCAGCTGCGGTTAAGGTCCCTAACCACTCCTAACCCTAGGATATGCTTTGGGAAGCATTATAAAGGGTGAAAATCCATTGGATATGGATTAGAAGAGGTGTTAGGATATTGTATCAAATTTAAGGTGGGGAGAGTTCATGTTTGAACTTTTAACCTTATTTTTGATGGTTTAGAGTTCCTATTGGCTTAGGGACTTCCCAAGGACATTGTTGGTGCAATGGTCAAGGGGGAGCAAGCCTTTAGGGGGAGGTATCCATCTTGGGATGATGGATGTGTTTTTCTCCTTGAAGAGGAGAAGTTATGGGGAGAATGTCATCAATTGAGAAAATTGATGGGTTTTTGAGAGACCCAATTTGGAAATTGGGAGAGTGAATAGGATTGCCTCTCTTGAGTGATATGAGACTTATCACTAGGAAGATAGTAGGCATCCTAGATATTTTTGGACCAAGGGGGAGATTGTGAGATCTCATTGGGACATGAGACATTGACCTCCTTGGAGGGTACACCTTTTTGATGTTAGTCAAAAAGGGGGAGAGTAAAATTACTAATTTGGGAAATTGGTAAGGGGATTTGAGTTAGGGGTCTAACTCAAGGTTTGTTTTGTCAAACAACAAAAAGGGAGAGATTGTTGGTGCAATCGGCCCAGGTCACGATTGACCAGACTCGAGTTTGACTCGAGTGATGTTTTGATGTTTGACATAGTATGTTTGACATTGATGTTTGACATTGATGTCAGTTAATATTTTGGGGAGATTGTTTATACAATTGACCCAGGTTATAATTGACCAGACTCGAGTTTGACTCTAGGGAGACTTTGATGGTTGACTAGGGTTGACCATGTGATTATGAGAAAATCCAAGCATGGGTCTTGGCAAGGTAAAGTCCAAGTCATGAGTACTTGGCATGGAAATTCCAAGTGGGACACTTGGCATTTGGGAAAGTCCAAGTCTCAAGTACTTGGCACAAGGAAAGTCCAAGCATGGGTCTTGGCATGGAAAGTGCAACATGGGTTGGCAAAAGAAAGTCCAAGCTTGAGTCTTGGAATTTGAGAAGTCCAAGGGGTTTGATATTGGCGGCGTAAAGTCCAAGCGGGAGTCTTGGCAGCATAAGTCCAATTGTTGATGGCGTAAAGTCCAAGCGGAGTCTTGGCGGCGTAAGTCCAATGTGCCTTGGCGGTGTAGACACCGTTAGCATGACATAGCCGATGGAAGCACCTGAAGGCTAGCGCAATGGATGAACAAGTCATGGATGATTTGGAGGGATCCGAGCGGCGTGAGGCTGATGGAGGTGGCTAGAAGGCTTAGGTCTAGGCTAAGGGTGGTCTAGCAAGTATGGGGGCACCATACTTGGGCTAAAACCTCATGTTTGAGGTGTGCCAGTCGACTTGTGCCATGTGGCAGTCGACTGGCGTAGTCAACTAGGGTTTGACTGCGGGAATATGACTAGTAGTCGACTACCAGAAGTGGGCAGTCGGCTGATAGGCCTAGCAGTCGACTGATCTTTTGATTAGTCGACTGGTGCTCGTGAAATCGGGCACAGAATGGAGTCGATACTCGACTGGTCGAGTGAAGGCTCCATCAGTCGACTGATGGGTATCATCAGTCGACTGATGATGGATCTGTTGGACTTATCCAGCGTGGATCTAGCCGTTGTCTCACGACAACAGTGGCATCAGTCGACTGATGGTCCCAACCAGTCCACTGATCGACTTTTTCCAGCACAGGTTGAAGCTTTATAAGGAGCTCGTGATGGAGAAAAATGGATCCGATTCTTGAGAGCTATTGGGGCGATTTGTTACTGCAAATCATGTCCCCAATTGCAAGCAAGCAACCAAGAATTCAAGCAATCAAAAACAAGTGTTGTAAAGTCTTTTCTTTACTTGTCTTTCGTATTTGCATTGTATATTACTTGTATTTCGTTCATGCTGTTGTAAGATCATTTTTACGAGATTTCTCCACCTCCGACTTGTGTCGAGAAGGAGTTATTGTGATTAGTAGTGCGTGTTTGCATTGTTTGGGCTTTTAGAGCCCGATCCATGAAGTAGGAACCGTTCTATTCCGAACCACGTTAAATACTTATGTATTTGTGTTTGTCTATTTCGTATTGCTTCATTATTATTCCACTGCGCGCTAATAAAATTTGTAGACGAACGCGAAACGAATTCCATCACGCGACGCTATTTACCCCCCTATAGCGGCCTCAAATCTCCTACATATACTTGTATTTGTTTATCGTTATGCTTTTTGTTTCTGCAGGTTTAATCTATTATAGATAAGTACACGAATGAACGAAATCAAAGATAGAGTCATGAATGCTATTCACCCTCTCTAGTAATATCGGTCATAACAAGTGGTATTAGAGCAGGTCGCTCTTCGCAAGATTGATTGCCGAGGGAGCACAAGGCTAGAGGAAGAAAGGATCCATCTAGAAGAATGGAGTTCAATGACGAATTTGGACTCTACACCAGATTTCCACCTTCCTATGAATTAGGAGGATTTGCTTAATGGAAGTCAAGAATGGAGACATTCTTTCATATGAACATTGAAGAATGGTTCATCTTGGCGGAAGGTTTTGAAGCTCCAATGCATAAGTAGGGAAGTCTCCTCAAGAAAAAGAAATGGACAGAGGAGCAAATTAAGTCAAAAATTCAAGACAAATGACAATGTAACGAAGATTTTTGTTAGTTTAATACCTAATGAAATTTTGTCCAAGTTGGGTAAATATAAGGATGTTAAGGAGTTATGGAGCAAGCTTGCCAAGCTCCATGAAAATCCCTCACAAACACACAAAGTGAGGAGAAATCCAAGGAAGCAAGTTCATCATCTCAAGAGCTTGAAAATTCGAAAGTTGGGAGGTGCTCAACATCCAAAGTAGAAGAGATTGTAGAAGCCTCCACCTCTAGGATTAAGGGGGAGATTAGATTGTCTACACCGGAACAAGAGGAGCCCTCCACATTTGGGAATGATGCCACCATCGATGGTAATTCAAATTCAATTATCAAAAATAAATACCATATAATTTGTTTTGAGTGCAGGGAGAAGAGACATTACAAGAGTAAATGCCCAAGATTAATCAAGAAGAAAACTCAAGTGACATCAAAGGCAAAGGAGAAGCCCAAGGAGGTCGGAGCCCCAATACACAAAGGAAAGGAGCACATAGTGTGCTTCTCATGCAATCAAAAGGTCCACTATTGAAACCAATATCCAAGAGGAAGACACCCTAGGAAAGACAAGATAGAGAGCTCATGTGTAAGGGGAGCTCCTAAGGCGAGCCCTAATATATCATGAAGCTATAATGTACTTTCAATTTATCATTATAAAAGACATGCTAGTAATATGTTGTATCTTTTAGGTGCTCAACATCATGATAATAGGCCTAAGGATAATTTTAAGTCAATTACCTCAAGAACTACCCCACCTAAGGAAAATATTAGTACCTTTAGATGTAGACCTAGTTTGCATAAGGATAAGAAAAATCGAGGTAATAACCCAATGAAGACTAGACATATGCCTAAAAGAAAGAATGTTCAAAGATATAATGGAAAAACAAAACTTGAGGCATTAGAGGAAGAAAATCAAGTCTTGAGGTCAAGACTTGATAAATTAAAAAGACACTCGAAAAGATGAACAATACATGTAAAGGGTCAAATGGACAAAATCTAGGTGTTGATAGGAAAGAGCCATCTAAGGATAAGAAAGATTTGGGATACAAACCTAAGTCCAAAGAATTCATGTCATCCTACCATAGTATTCCATATAACTATAAAACTAATCCTAAGTTTTGGAAAGTCAAGGTTACAAGGGAAGCTATTCCTAGAGTTGACCTTGATGAGACTTATATGACTAAGGTTTCCAAGAAGCCTAGGATGTAGGACTGTTGGTGTCGCTAGAAGGGGGGGGGGGGAGATGAATAGCGAATGATCATCTCTTGAATTCGTCGTGCTTGTCTACAATTGTTAGTATGCGGTGGAAACACAAATACGAGTACAAAACACACAACAAGCACATCACAAGGAATTTACATGGTTCGGAACCCTAGTTCCTACTCCACGGTCGAGCCCTAGTCGACTCTAGTGATGCTCACCACCACTATAATACTTCTTCTTCTCAGTGACACACCGAAGGTGGAGAAACCTCTTAATACAGGTTTACAATGATTACACAAGAGCTTACAACTGAAAGAGATTGAGAAGAGAAAGATTACAACTTATGCAGTATAAAATAAAGCTTCTTCTCTTCAAAATCTTTGATTGCCTTTGAGTATGTTTAGAACTCGGAGGATCAGAGAAAAATCGTTGGAGAATCACTTTTTGATTTGTTGTGAGCAATAATATCGAGAGTTATGAAAAACAACCGTATAAACCTTTTAAATCGAGCCCGATTAGGGCTTTTTTGATCCGTGCAGTCGAGTCGCCTCGACTGGAGCTTCGACTCACATTTAATAAAAGTTCCAATAGTAAGTTTTCCACCTTAATTTGAATTATTCGTCTGTTGTAACATAGGTCCAGTCGAGGCAATGGTTCATTGCCTCGATTGGTAAGCTTTAGTCGAGCCTTCAGTCAAGCCTACCTCGCTTCTGTTTTAACCGAACAGAGCAATAGTCAAGGCGGCGTCTCGACTGCTTATGAGTTTCAACTTAAGTTAAGCTACTCCAGTCGAGCTTATAGTCGACAGTGCCTTGCCTCTGTTCGGTTGAACCAAGCATTAATTGAGGCACTGCCTCGACTGATATGAGTCTGCTCAGAACATGCATCTCGTCAAGGGTAGCAGTTTCTAGTCGAGTCGCTGCCTTGACTGATGAGGTAATCAATCGAGGTGCTGCCTCGACTACTGTCTTGGCCCTTGACCATTTCAACTCGTCTAGAGCTGAAACCATGCCTAAGAAGGGGTCTACCCTATACCCTTTACCAGATGCCTATGAACCACTGTTTATAGATCTTCCATGCTAAGAATCTCTTTCGGGACTTTGTGCCAAGACTCCTCGTTCGGGTCTTCATGCCAAGACTCCTCGTCCGGGTCTTCATGCGTCCGGGTCTTCACTTTCCAGGACTCCTTGTCCTCTACCTACAAGGGATTTCCTGAAAATACATCTCAACTAACTGCGTGAGATAACACACATAATTATAACCTTGGCTTAAAGCCTTGTCAAACACCAAAATATCATTTTGGGCTTGACTGCACCAATAATCTCCCTCTTTTTGATGTTTGACAACATGGTTTAAGTTTAGGCGATGCAATTATAGAACAATATAACATTCTCAGAATTGTACAGAATTTCAGAACTTCAGAACTTCATCAAATCATCAAATCAATAATCATTGAATCAAGATATGCAATAAGATTTTCATGTCATTTCAAATGAGATATAGAATTGCAATACATTTGACATGAAGGAAATTTGCAATTCATGTTATTCTCAAATGAGATATAGATTTGCAATGAATTTCAAAACTTCTAGAATCTTAAGGTTTAAGATCCCACCTCCAACTTAAAATTTCAGAATCTAAAGGTTTAAGATCCCACCTTCAACTTAAATCTAAAGGTTTAAGATCCCACCTTCAACTTAAACTCCACCCACTTATCTCTCCTCCTTTGGCAAACACGCAAAAAGAACAATCTATAGTATCCTCCCCCTGAATTATTACCCTTAGTTATCCAATGCACCAACAATGAATTTCTGCAAAGTAGATATCGATTGTGCATATATATTGAAAGGCATAGAAAACCAAAAAAAATTAGCAGAATTTCCTCTAAAAATAGTTGTGATAAAACCTATTAGCAACACACATAGACAATGAAAAAGAACTATCAAACTCATATTAATCAGTGAAACAAACATTCAACATTCAACATTCAACATCCAATATTCATCAGTCAAGCTCATATATAGATTCACTAAATTTTTAAACAACCATTTAGAGAGTTTTCCAAAATTCTAAAAGTTTGATACACACACAAGACTTGCCAAAACTACACAGCCGACGACGATGGACCCGATGAATCAGTTGCCAAGGAACGTAGGAGACTGAGAATCTCCTACTATTGGGAAGAAACTTCTAAAAATCACGTATCTATCCTGGTATGAAGCTCCTCGAATCTAGTATCAATCATCATACTGAGCTCCTCATATTTTGTATCAACTGACTCCACGAACTCAGCATAGTCACTGCGTAGGCTCTCTAGCTGCTCAAACATGGAAGAATGAGGTTTGTCAGCTAGGGCTAGATGTGCTTCTTCTTCTCCTTCTTCTTCTGCTCCCATATCTCACCTCTCACCAGCCTGGTGTCCATCGGCCCACTCAACGCTCTTATGTACTTGAGACATGCTGGCCAGTGAAAAATTTTGCCATTTCATGAAATCAAAGTCCGTCATTTGCTTAACCTTGCCCCTGCTTGTGTTGATGCCTATGGATTCTAGCCAAAAGGTGATGATATGTCCAAAAGGCATGTAAATTTTCTTTTGGACAGGAACTATGAAGTGGACAATGCAAAGAAAGATGTTTAATTCAACATTAAAGTCTAGACGATTCTTTAGGAGATGTAGGGTGAGTAAATGATGTGGTCTGACTTTAGCTTGCCCCTGAGTGGCAATGAGAAGGATGCAACCTATGATGACCATATATAGGACATTATCGGGGGCAGCTAATGCCATGGTCGGAAACAGGTTAAGGCCAGGTTGTCATGGTTTTCTAAAGAAATACTCATGAATGACATTGATGGAGTATCCCTCAACAGGTTCTTGAGTGCTCGGATAACATTCAAGAGTTGACTCCGACTCTCTATAATCTAGGAATGCCCTAATAATATCAGGAGTGAATGAGATATCCCTCCCGGCTACCCTACTTTTATAGATAAGCCTATCACCTATAGGTTGTAGATTGCTATAGAACTCAGTAACTAAGTCTACATTAATATCATGATCACAGTAGACTAATTTACTAAGCATATAAAAATAGATTACACCTATGATATTTTGAGCATGTGAGGAGAAGAACTCCTTATCTAGTGAGCGAGTAGGCATCAATTGGAATTTATGGTTCATGAATGAATGTTGATGATATTGGGAAGGAAATCAGGAGTCCGTAGACGGTTTCTTCCTAGATGTTTCCATCCTACTACTCTTGACTCCTTTTCGTTTTTGCCTAATGATGCAAAAATTATGCCCAAAGTGATGAATGCAATATGATGCGGTATGATGAATGATAGAGATCAAAAGATGAATAGTGAACACAATTAACTTGCTAAATGCGAAAACAGGAAGAAGAGGTAGAGATCTATACTTTAGTGCCATTGGATGTTGTTCAAGAATATTAGGGCTAGAGAGACCTTAGAGACTGTTAGTAATATATGAGAGATGTCCTAAGGCAATCGCCTTATGTATGAACCATTTATATGATAAATGAAGATTCACTATTTGAGTATACATGTTTTATGTATTTGATTGGATCTTAAACTCATTTACTAAATGTCCACGATACGATTCACAGCATGAGAGAATTTGTGATTGGATCACAACTAGTGAGTATCTCTACATGTGTAATTGTGATGTATCGGAATTATCCCTAGTCGATGAATTGATGGATTTGGACACCATCAATTCTGAGACTAGCACGAGGTATACTCCTTGGTGTATCCAAGCAGCTGATTCTCACTGGCTGGAGACATAGTGATGTCCGGAGTTAATCGTGGATGCTAGTTATGGTAACTAGTTCATTGGAGTGACCAGCCGTAAGACTTCATATGGTTCTCTGCATATATAGATATGTCAATGAAGTTCTTACTATGGCTTAAGTGCGATGTTCCTTTGACTTGCGGTATTCAAGTCATCTTGATCATGGAGACTTATGCTTTGACATCTTAAGCAAACATCTCCGAGGAGATGTGGACCCGGGATGATTGGGTATTAGTCGAAGTGATCGAAGGTGTTTGAATAGCCTATAAAGGATTCACCACTCCTTGCGAGGAGATGTATACCCATGGCCTCTCGTCGGATTGTTACTAAAGTCTTTGGCCAAAGCATTACATGTTTAGAGTAAGGTACTCTTCGATATGTGGAGTAACTAGAATCCGTAGGGCGAGGAAATAATACTTGGGCTAGGTGTGGCGTAGTCGACCTAAGTGGGGACACAATAGACCATGTCCTGAACCAAGTGGGTATAAGATGAGTGAAGGGAATGGGGCACGATTCATTCGAGCATCAAGGGTTTCGTAAATAGTTCGATCAACCGTTGATCTTTTCGGTTAATTGGGGATCATGATGTACTACTAGGTGCCACTCATGATCGTTCTATAATTAATGGTTAATTATAGACGGCCAACATAAACCGAGAACCTATTTGGTCACACGCACAACGAGTGTAATCCTAAGGATTTAAAACGAGCTTGAGAATGGGATTCTCAGACCGAGAGAAACTATGTTTGGTTGGACCAAACATAAAGCGAGCATGAAATTGTTTCAGTCGCAATGGAAGCGTGGATGGGCCATGTCTTATGAAGACATAATGGATGGACCAAAATGGTTTGGTTCTAATCCAATGGATGAGAATAAACCAAAGGGTTTGGTTTATTTTAAACGAATGAACCAAAAGTTGGTTCGGTTCGTTTTAACTTAAAATAAACAATCATGGTTTGGTTTATTTTAACTTATCTTAATGGAGCGGGTTAACGGGCTTTATGAATATGATCCATTAACCATTAAGAGAATTAGTTCTCTATAAAATAGGGCTTAAACCCTAACCCTAAAGCTAATCAAGTTTTGGCCGCCCAAACCCCCTCCTTCTCCTATTCGGCGCCAACACCTTCATTGCCGCCGCCCAGCTTTTGTGCCACCGTCCAAGTCCTTGCCGGCGACCAAGCTACAGCCGGTGAACCCTCCGGCGATCCTCCGGTGATCCCCTATAGGTTTGGCATCAAGGTGAGCCTTTTCTTTCCTTGGTTGGCCGGCGCCTATATCCTCCACCAAGCTGTCCAGTTTACTGGACAGCTTCTCCTCCTCTCGTCGGAGCGTCGTTTGGACGACGGTTAGTGCTCCGACAGCGGCTAACTTACCGGGGATTTGATCTCCGGTAATCCTCTGAGGTGGGGGACGAAGGATTCGTCAAACGGTTGACGAATACCTCTCCGGAGAATCAAGTTTTGAGGACTCGGTTTTGGATCCGAATTTGGATTCGGATCGTGATCATCTCTCGATCACGTTGTCTTCAACACGAGGCTAGTAACCCGTACGAAGACAAAGCTTGTGGCTTAGCGAAGTCATCCCGAGGAGCTCGGCGTGGATACGGATAGAGACGATTCTTACGAGGATCGTTCCGGTTGATGCCGTTCCCGCTACACGTCATACGAAAGGTATAACGTAGATAATTTTCTTTTATTGCAAATTTTAATTTACGGTTATGTCTACACTTGTTGTAATATGCATGCGTGTGTTGTGTGTGTTATAATAAATGTAGATTTATTATTTTTAATTGCTTCCGCTGTGCTCATGTTTACGAAACATGATCGAACACACACACGCCGCGGTGCCGGAAACCCAACAGTGGTATCAGAGCCCAGGTTGTGTTTCGACATAATCGTAAAAATGGTTTTGCGATAGTCATAATGTATTTCTGGAAATTTTCTAAATTTTGGAAATTTAGAAGTATTTATGAAAATTTTTCAATTTTGAAAAGTCTAGAAGTATTTATGGAAATCTTCCACTTTTGGAAAGTTGGAAGTATTTATGGAAATTGATATTTTCCATAAATAAAATATTTGATTAGATTCTGAAAATTTGTTTCCTAATTTAATCATGATTTGATTTGGGAAATCAAATCTTAAAATATTTTATTTCCATAAGTAGTTTTAATGATTTAGGAAATTGGTTTCCTAAATAGATTTTCCTTAATCAAATAATTCCATGAATAAAATATGTGATTAGATTTGGAAATTTGTTTCCTAATTTAATTATGATTTGATTTGGAGAATCAAATCTTAAACATATTTTATTTCCATAAATAGTTATGACATATAAGGAAATTATATACATGACATAATTGTATGTCATGTAATTGCATTAGATGCATAACATTATGCCATGCGTGTCGTGACATGTAGATGTATGCCATGTATGCCATGCCATGTAGATAATAGTTATTTGCATGCAAAGAGGATGAGACATAAAAACCCTTAATCAATATTAAAGCCTACACCTTCCATTAATATGGTTAGAACCAGAGTTCTGTTTCTTGTTTGGGTTGTTGGACTCTCTCCAAGCCCAGCTCGAACCTGAATATGTTCAAACCATGGAATAGTTTAATACTAATATGGTAAGAGTCAGAGGTCAATCGTTAGCTTTGGTTGTTGGACTCTCTCCAAGCTGGGCTAATTGGTTGAATGCGCTCTAACCATATTAAAACTATGTCCTGATTAATGGGTTGGCTTTAACCTGGAGCATCGGCTTGTTGGACTCTCTCCAAGGTCGATGTAAAGGGAGGTGAAGTTGGGTGCTATGCATATGATGCATACTTGTTAATGTGTTAACAACCCGATGTATGTGTGAACATTCAATTAGTTGATAGCACATTGTGACAGTTGCATATACGGGATATGCAATCGGTATAGATGTGTTAGTTATAGCCCTAAGAACCAATCATGTGATGGTTGAATAGGGAACATTTTGTATCATATTCTATAAAGGCAAAGGATTGGTTATTATATTTAAGTCTTGCTTGTGCCAGCTAAATTAAATATAGTAATGCCCTAGAAAAGTAGGTTCTTATCTACAGCACATCAATTGGCAGAATTGATTATGAGAGGCTGTAGAGAACACTTTCTAAATGTTCCTAGTCAAGTATTAATATGCAAGGGCAATATTAATACATAAAGACTAGCATGTAGGTCAATTGATGACTTGATCTCACAAGTCATGGATATATGATATCAAGTTGACACATGGGTATATATTAGAGAATATATACTGAACTGACCCGCCATGAGAAAGTTTCATGGATCATTATATGAGTGTCATAAACTTTCTCATGTGACTATTGGTATGAATAGTCCTCAGACCTGAAGTCACTACGGTTCCCTACATAAGAAGTTATGTACTTTGGTATCGTCAAACGTCACCCGTAACAGGGTGGACCATAAAGGCGATTACTGGGTATATAACAAATTATGTGGAGGGATGTGAGTGATGTAGATGGGATCTATCCCTCTCATATGACGAGAGTGATATCGGTGGGCCCCTTGATTGAGTAGAACTACTAAAACGCATGGCCATGCTCGAATGAGTCAATATGAGATATTGAGCTCATTTGTTTGAGTTAGTTTACTCGGGGATCAAGAAACACATAGATTGATCGAGGATGACACGGTCTATGCCTCATTGATCAATCGATATCAAGGATAGAAGGACACGGTCATATATTATAGTAGTCACGGAAAGGTTAGTCGGATCTTGACTTATCTCAGAACTTGGGTAGCAATGATGTATTGCTAGATGCCGCTCATTGCTTGTGTATCTAAAAGAGTTTAGATCCACTGCCAACGTTATGAGAGCCTATAGGGTCACACACAAAGAGCATGATAATTAGAGGAATTAGAGTATTCTAGTTTGACTAGAATAATTTGGGAATAAGCTTAAGTACAAAATGGTTTTTGGACTTTAAGCTTAATGAGAATTTTAGCTAATTGATTTAATGAGATTAATTCAATATGTTACCTCATTGATTTAATAAGATTAATTCAATATGATAACATAAGCTTAATTGAATTAATAAGATTAATTCAATATGATAACATAAGCTTAATTGAATTAATAAGATTAATTCAATATGATAACATAAGCTTAATTGAATTAATAAGATTAATTCAACATGCATGAATGCCACATAAGAATGCCACATAAGCATGCCACATAAGCATGCCACCTAAGCATCCACCTAAGCTAGATAAGGTGGAAGGAAACAAAATGGTTTTGTCTCCTTAAGTGGCCGGCCAAACAAATGTCCCAATGCAATGGATTGCATTGAATGTGTGGAGGTGAAAGGGTTTTTCCAACCCTATAAAAGACCCCATGGAGTGGCCGGCCAAAGGGATTGTGGGTGTGGTTGTTGGGAGCTTGAGGCTTGGAGAGAGCTTGAGAGCTTATTGTTGTGTGGCTTTTGTGAGTGTAGCAAGAAGAGTAGTCTTCTTCTTCCCTTCTCTTTTTCCCTAGCTTCCTCTCCTTTAGGGACTTCTCTAGCAAGAAGTAAAGGAGAGCTCCTCTAGTTTTCTTTTGTGAGACAAGAGCTTGCTCGTGTGGATACATATAGAGGCACGGACACTTGAACGTGCTAAAGATCCAACAAACAAAAGGAAGAAGCGGGATTAACAAGGACACGCAACAAAGGTAATCCTCTCCTATAAGATAGGCTTGGTTTAGAGAAATTTATTTTATACGAGTTTGATTTCGCATGGATCACTTGGAAGGGATCCTAATTTTTTTGTTGCGCATATGCCATTTGGCATAAAGAATTCCCTACAAGATGATACCTACCATCGTAGTTATGAATGGCTTGTTGGACTCTCTCCAAGGTTGTTCATAACTATGATGGATATCTGCCCATTCGGAGATGGACCTACAATCTCCCGAAGTGATTTTGGGGTTTTTGAAATTCGAAAAATGAATGGGATTTATAAATGTATATTGATGCATTTTAAAATCATTTTCTCATATATGCTCGTTTTGTATTTCTAGGTCAATAAATTGATCATGACGTCTTTGAATTTGCGCACTATTTTGGATTCAAACAAACTGACTGGGCCTAACTTCCTGGACTGGCTTAGAAACCTGAGAATTGTTCTCAAGGCGGAAAAGCTTGCATATGTCCTTGAAGAGCCTCTTCCTGACCGTCCTAAGGACGATGCAACCTGCACAAATGTTGGTCTATCGTAAGCATGTGGCGATTCTCGTGGCGAGTTGCATCATGCTAGCGGCGATGGATGCTAACACTATGGTCTTCCATCTTCATGAGTTGTTCGATGAGCAAGCGAGATCCAAAAGGTTCGAGGTCTCTAGGCTTCTCTTCACCACGAAGATGCAAGAAGGTTCGTCTGTAGTACAGTTTGTGCTAAAGATGAACGGGTACATCGAGCGGCTAGCTACCCTCGGTTTTGTGATGGATCATGAGTTAAGTATTGACTTAATTCTGCATTGTTTGCCCAAGAGTTTCTCTCAATTTGTGATGAACTATCGGATGAACAAATTGGAATCCACCATTCCCGAGCTCCTCAATATGCTGAAGACTATGGAGCCTTTTGTGAAGCATGAGGAGAAGGCGGTTCTGTTAGTTGATTCCTCAATAAAAGGTTCTAAGAGGAAGGCAAAAGAACAGAAGAAAGGAAAGAACAAAAAGGCAAAGAAGGCGGAACCAGCGCAAAAGGGCACTTGCCATCATTGTGGCAAGGAAGGCCACTGGCGAAGAAACTGCAAGATTTATCTTGAGTCCATGAAGAAGAAGAAGGCATCCGATGCCCCATCCTCTTCAGGTATCTTCGTTATTGATTGTCATTCTATTTCCTTAGACACTTGGGTATTGGATACTGGGTGTAGCTCACATATATGTAATGACATACAGGGGCTAAGGAATAGAAGAAGACTTGTCAGAGGGGAGTCAAATTTGCGAGTTGGCAATGGAGCAAAGGTTGCTGCAGTCGCCATCGGAACTTATTTACTGAAGCTCCCCAGTGGACTAGTCTTGGAACTGGATAGTTGTTATTATGTTCCTTCTCTAATAAAGAACATTGTTTCTATTTCCTGTTTAAATAGAAATGGTTTCCATTTGACATTTAGTAACAATTGTTGTTATATAACTCGAATGGCGTACTTTATGGGAACCGAACTTTGAGTAATGGCATTTATACGTTGGACGTATCCAGTGACATTTTCAATATCGAAGCGAGCAACACGCGTGCTCGAAAGGATAATCACATAGACTCCTATATGTGGCATTGTCGTCTTGGCCATATAAGCAAGAAACGCATGTCCGAATTACACCGATGTGGAATTCTGGAATCGTTTGAATTGGATTCATACGATACATGCGAATCATGCTTAAAAGGCAAGATGACTAAGTTACCTTTACCGAAAAGGTGAGCAGTCGGGAGAGTTACTAGGTCTAGTACATACTGATGTATGTGGACCTATGTCAACTCAAGCTTTAGGAGGCTATAGCTACTTCATTACCTTCACCGATGATCACTCACGGTTTGGGTATGTGTTCTTGATGAAACACAAGTCTGAAGCCTTTGAAAGGTTCAAAGAATTCAGAAATGAAGTAGAGAAACAACATGACAAAAGTATTAAAATACTTCGATCGGATAGAGGTGGTGAATACTTAAGTCAAGAGTTTCTTGATTATCTAAGAGACAATGGCATATTGTCTCAATGGACTCCGCCCTATACACCACAGCATAATGGTGTATCTGAGAGGCGTAACCGGACCTTGTTGGACATGGTCAGGTCAATGATGAATCATGCGACTCTTCCCAAGTCCTTTTGGGGTTATGCACTTCAGACAGCTGTTTACTTGTTAAACAGAATGCCTACCAAGGTAGTCTCAACTACTCCATATGAGATATGGAATGGTAAGAAACCTCATGTATCTTACTTGAAGATATGGGGTTGTCCTGCTTATGTGAAGCGGACTGTATCAGAAAAATTGGATGCTAAGTCTGATAAATGTCTATTTATTGGATACCCTAAGGAAACAAGGGGTTACCAATTCTATCATCCTGTGGAACAAAAGGTGTTTGTTTCAAGGCATGCTGTGTTTCTAGAGAAAGAGTTTCTCTTGCAAGAAAACAATGGGAGTGTCGTCGAGCTTGAGGAGGCTCGAGAGACTCAAATAGACATTGATGAGATACCTGGTGAAGCACAACAGCCGACAACTCATAGTGATGAGCAATCGGCTGGACCTATTGTAACACCACATCTTCGTAGATCCGTAGAACACGCAACATTCTGAGAGATATGGATTTCTCGTAAGTGAATCGAACGACGTGTTACTCATTGATGATGAGGAGCCTACCGATTATGAAGAAGTGCTGACAAGTTCAGAAAGGGATAAGTGGCTTGGTGCCATGAAGTCGGAAATGGATTCCATGTATGAAAACCAAGTTTGGAACTTGGTTGACCCACCTGAAGGCATAAAGCCTATAGGGTGCAAGTGGGTTTTCAAGAAGAAAACAGACATGGATGGTAATGTGATTACCTATAAGGCTAGATTGGTGGTGAAAGGATATCGTCAAAAACAAGGTGTTGATTATGACGAAACCTATTCGCCTGTAGCTATGCTTAAATCCATTCGGATGCTCCTGGCCATAGCGGCTCATTATGATTATGAGATATGACAGATGGATGTGAAAACAGCTTTCCTTAATGGAAACCTGCTCGAGGACGTGTATATGATACAGCCTGAGGGTTTCACATCGGTTGATAAAACCAAGGTATGCAAATTGCGACGATCCATTTATGGATTGAAGCAAGCATCCAGGAGCTGGAATATCCGTTTTGATGAGATGATCAAAAAGTTTGATTTCTCACAAAATCCAGACGAACCTTGTGTGTACAAGAAGGTTAGTGGGAGTGCAGTCGTGTTCCTAGTATTGTATGTCGATGACATATTACTTATAGGAAACGATGTGTCAATCTTACAGTCAGTTAAGGTTTGGTTATCCAAGACATTCTCCATGAAAGACCTGGGAGAAGCAACCTACATTCTTGGGATTAAGATCTATAGAGATAGATCGAAACGGTTGCTTGGTCTTTCGCAGTCTACATATATAGACCGAGTGCTAAAGAGGTTTAGCATGTCGGAATCCAAGAAAGGTTATCTGCCCATCAGGCATGGGGTACACCTTTCAAAGTCTATGTGTCATCACACGTAGACGAGAGGATTTGCATGAGTAAGATTCCCTATGCATCCGCAATAGGATCTATCATGTATGCTATGTTATGTACGAGGCCCGATGTATCGTACGCTCTGAGTGTCACGAGCAGATACCAATCTGATCCAGGAATGGATCATTGGGCGGCTGTTAAGACGATCCTTAAGTACTTGAGAAGAACTAAGGATGTGTTCCTAATATATGGAGAAGGGGACATGGTGATACGCGGGTATATGATGCGCTTCGAGACAAGGATGATTCCAGGTCTCAGTCTAGATACGTGTTCACCTTGAATGGGGGCGCAGTGAGTTGGAAAAGTTCCAAACAAGAGACTGTAGCGGATTCTACCACTGAGGCAGAATATATTGCAGCTTCGGAAGCAGCAAAGGAAGCGGTTTGGATCAAGAAGTTCGTTCATGAACTTGGTGTGATTCCGGCCATTGTTGAAGCAATACCGGTCTACTGCGACAACAATGGAGCAATTGCACAGGAAAAAGAGCCAAGGTCTCATCAACGATTCAAACATGTGCTTCGCCGCTATCATCTTATCAGAGAGATCATCAGTAGGAACGAAATACAAATCGAGAAAATTCCCACTGAAAGGAACTTAGCGGATCCCTTGACTAAGGCATTACCTCAAAATAAGTTTGAGGGTCATGTTCGAGCTTATGGTATTGGATACCGTAGCGATTGGCATTAGGCCAAGTGGGAGTCTGTTAGTAATATATGAGAGATGTCCTAAGGCAATCGCCTTATGTATGAACCATTTATATGATAAATGAAGATTCACTATTTGAGTATACATATTTTATGTATTTGATTGGATCTTAAACTCATTTACTGAATGTCCACGATACGATTCACAGCATGAGAGAATTTGTGATTGGATCACAACTAGTGAGTATCTCTACATGTGTAATTGTGATGTATCGGAATTATCCCTAGTCGATGAATTGATGGATTTGGACACCATCAATTCGTCGAGACTAGCACAGGTATACTCCTTGGTGTATCCAAGCGGTGATTCTCCGGGTGGAGACATAGTGATGTCGGAGTTAATCGTGGATGCTAGTTATGGTAACTAGTTCATTGGAGTGACCAGTAAGACTTCATATGGTTCTCTGCATATATAGATATGTCAATGAAGTTCTTCTTGTGGCTTAAGTGCGATGTTCCTTTGACTTGCGTATTCAAGTCATCTTGATCATGGAGACTTATGCTTTGACATCTTAAGCAAACATCTCAGGAGATGTGGACCCGGATGATTGGGTATAAGTCGAGTGATCAAGGTGTTTGAATAGCCTATAAAGGATTCACCACTCCTTGCGAGGAGATGTATACCCATGGCCTCTCGTCGGATTGTTACTAAAGTCTTTGGCCAAAGCATTACATGTTTAGAGTAAGGTACTCTTCGATACATGTGGAGTAACTAGAATCCATAGGACGAGGAAATGATACTTGGGCTAGGTGTGACGTAGTCAGCCTAGTGGGGACTGACACAATAGACCATGTCCTGAACCAAGTGGGTATAAGATGAGTGAAGGGAATGGGGCACGATTCATTCGAAGCATCAAGGGTTTGAAATAGTTCGGATCAACCGTTGATCTTTTCTTGGTTGATCATGATGTACTACTAGGTGCCACTCATGATCGTTCTATAATTAATGGTTAATTATAGACGGCCAACATAAATCGAGAACCTATTTGGTCACACGCACAACGAGTGTAATCCAAAGGATTTAAAACGAGCTTGAGAATGAGATTCTCAGACCGAGAGAAACTATGTTTGGTTGGACCAAACATAAAGCGAACATGAAATTGTTTCAGTCGCAATGGAAGCGTGGATGGGCCGTGTCTTATGAAGACATAATGGATGGACCAAAATGGTTTGGTTCTAATCCAATGGATGAGAATAAACCAAAGGGTTTGGTTTATTTTAAACGAATGAACCAAAAGTTGGTTCGGTTCATTTTAACTTAAAATAAACCATCATGGTTTGGTTTATTTTAACTTATCTTAATGGAGCGGGTTAACGGGCTTTATGGATATGATCCATTAACCATTAAGAGAATTAGTTTTCTATAAAATAGGGCTTAAACCCTAACCCTAAAGCTAATCAAGTTTTGGCCGCCCAAACCCCCTCCTTCTCCTATTCGGCGCCAACACCTTCATTGCCGCCGCCCAGCTTTTGTGCCGCCGTCCAAGTCCTTGCCGGTGACCAAGCTACAGCCGGTGAACCCTCCGGTGATCCTCCGGTGATCCCCTATAGGTTTGGCATCAAGGTGAGCCTTTTCTTTCCTTGGTTGGCCGGCGCCTATATCCTCCACCAAGCTGTCCAGTTTACTGGACAGCTTCTCCTCTTCTCGTCGGAGCGTCGTTTGGACGACGGTTAGTGCTCCGACAGCGGCTAACTTACCAGGGATTTGATCTCCGGTAATCCTCTGAGGTGGGGGACGAAGGATTCGTCAAACGCTTGACGAATACCTCTCCGGAGAATCGAGTTTTGAGGACTCGGTTTTGGATCCGAATTTGGATTCGGATCGTGATCATCTCTCGATCACGTTGTCTTCAACACGAGGCTAGTAACCCATACAAAGACGAAGCTCGTGGCTTAGCGAAGTCATCCCGAGGAGCTCGGCGTGGATACGGATAGAGACGATTTTTACGAGGATCGTTCCGGTTGATGCCGTTCCCGCTACACGTCATACGAAAGGTATAACGTAGATAATTTTCTTTTATTGCAAATTTTAATTTACGGTTATGTCTATACTTGTTGTAATATGCATGCGTGTGTTGTAATAAATGTAGATTTATTATTTTTAATTGCTTCTGCTGTGCTCATGTTTACGAAACATGATCGAACACACACACGCCGCGGTGCCGGAAACCCAACAGAGACGACAGGATCTCCGGGTGAGGGTGATTTCTCAGGTGAGAGGAAAATTCCGACGAACCCTAGCTGTGGAGAACCGACGATTAGGGTTAGGTCTTGACCAAGAAAAGGAAGGAGAAGCTAGAGGACTTACTCTAGGTTAGTGTGGGTGTGAGGGAGGTAGTGTTGGGTTTAGTCATAGTCGAACTTGGCCGGAGAGTTGAGCAGCGACAGGGAAGGCGACGGGAGCAAAATCACGAAGGAAAACAGTTGAGGTGAAAATCGAGTCTGGGAGAGGTGGAAAATGGGTTTCCTTATATGATCCCGAGTCGAGCAGTCGAGGCGATAAGTTGAACGCCTCGACTGATAAATCTGTCGAGGCACTGGTCGAGTGTGCCTCGCTTCTATGCTTTCATTCGGACAGACAATCGAGGCGCTTGTCGAGTGTGCTTCGCTTCTGTTCGCTAGCAGCTGCTACTGATAAGTGTCAATCGAAGCACTGGTCGAGTGCACCTCGATTTTGTTTGCCTGGAACAACTAGCAGTCGAGGCGATTACTGAAATGCCTTGACTGTTAATATGAAATTTCATTTTCTAAGGTATTTTAAGTCCTAGATTCGTTGACCTTAAGTCCCTAAACCATTTAACAAGTGTCAATACACTTGATAGGCAATTTCTAACATATTTTTGATGTTTTAGTTGGGTTTTATCATTGTTTAGGATGGCCAACCAATTTGACTTGGTTAGAATGTCCAATTATGATATTAGAACCAAATACACATGAATTATGTATTGGTCTTCCCCATAATTGGTCAACTTAATGATTTGTGTTATTTTCAACCTCATTACTCAAGTTGATGCATCATAACAAGCATTTTGAGTAAATGGGTTACTCCTAACATCTCACCCCTATCTAGCAATACACAAACATAGTTATTCCTAAGATTTGTGTGAGATGTTCTCCCAAGGTATCCCAAAATCATTTTCCCATTTCTCTTGCACTTATGAATTAGTCCTTATGATCATGAAGAGTTTTTACTAAGCGACACACATTCCTGACTCTCTTCTTAAATAACTAAATTCATTTTCTGAAAGAGGTTTTGTGAAAATATCAGCAAGATTAGCCTTAGACTCAACATAATTGAGTATAATATCTCCTCTTGCTACATGATACCTATTTAAGTGATGTCTCACTTCAATGTGTTTCGTCCTGGAATGAAGGACTAGGTTTTTTGTTAAATTTATCGTGCTAATATTATTACAAAGTAATTGCACATTCTTATATGAAAACCCATAATCTTCCAAGGTGTGAGTCATCCATAACAGTTGCGATACACTCTCTCCCATGGCTATGTACTTAGCTTATGTTGTAGAGAGAGCAACACAATGTTGCTTTTGACTTGACCAACTAACTAATGCTGAACCTAGGAATTGACAGCCCCCGCTAGTGCTTTTCCTATCTAGTTTGCATCCTGCATAATCTGAATCGGTATAGCCTACTAAATCAAAAGACTCAATTCGGGGATACCACAATCCAACTATTATGGTTGCTTTAAGATATCTCATAATTCTTTTAACAACAACCCAATGAGACTCTTTCGTACACGATTGATATCGTGCACACATACCTACAGCAAATACTATATCAGGTCTACTTACTGTAAGGTATAAAAGACTACCTATGGCACTTCTATAAAGCTTTAAATCAATAGATTTTCCATCTACATCACTATCTAAATGAGTGTTTTGTGCCATTGGAGTGAAAACCTCCTTAACATTTTCCATGTTGAATCTTTTTAGCAATTCCATGGCATATTTTTTTGATAGACATGAATTCCTTCTTTGGTTTGTTTGATTTACAGCCAAAGAAAAAATGTCAATTCTCCTACTAGACTCATCTCAAACTCACTCTCCATGTCTTCTATGAATTCATTAAGGTAATCCCTATTGTTTGAGCTACAAATTATGTCATCGACATAAATTTGAGCTACAAATATATCTTCACCATTTCTTTTCAGAAATAGTGTGTGATCAATTTGACCTCTTCTAAAACCCCTCTCAACTAGAAAAGTTCACAACCTTTCGTACCAAGCATGAGGTGCTTGTTTCAGCCCGTAAAGAGCCTTCTTAAGATTATACACGTGATTTAGAAATACGGCGGTTGTTCAACATAGACTTCCTCCTTTATTAAATCGTTCAAAAATACCTACTTCACATCCATTTGATATAATTTGAAGCCTTTAAATGCTGCAAATGCTAGCATAAGTCTTATGGATTCTAATCTAGCTACGGGTGTATAAGTCTCATCATAATCAAGTCCCTCAACTTGATTGTACCCTTTGGCAACTAACCTAACTTTATTTCTAACTACTTCTCCCTTATCATTCATTTTATTTTTAAATACCCATTTTTTCCCTATTATGGCAGCTTGATAAGGTCTTGGGACTAAATCCCAAACTCGACTTCTCTCAAATTGCCCCAATTCATCTTGCATTGCTATAATCCAGTCCGGATCAAGCAAAGCTTCATCAAATACTTTTGGTTCAATTTTAGAGATTAATGCTACTTGATTCACTTCATTCCTAAAGGATGATCTAGTCCTCACCCCATGATGGATGTCTCCAACAACTTGGTCTAGAGGATGACTAGCAACCGTTATAGTGGATCTTGACACTTGAGATGTTTCTTGAACCTCACAATTTGGCACAAGCTCAAGTGATGACTCTTCTGACTTAGGTTTTTCATTATCGGAGTCAGATTTAACTCCCCCTACATTAGTGTTCTTGTTGGAGGATCGGTGGCTGGCTAGAGGGGGTGAATAGCCCTTTTCGGTATACGATGGAAGTCGTTGCTTAATCATCTACAATCAAAGGATAGCGCTATAGAAATACTAACAATTAAGACAATTAACAATAAATACAAGAAAAAAAGAAAGAACAATCACTAATGCAAGTGTGTAACGTGGTTCACAACCCTTGCCGCTAATCCATGATCGATTCATATGACGAATTACTCCCTCAACCAACTTCACTAATCTCTCTTTCAAGGTGGAGGTAAACCTTTCTTACAATAATATTGAATTAAACACAAAGAAGAGGAGTAGAGAACATTTAGGCACTTGGGAGTATGTTTAGAGATGAAACATTGACCTCCCAATGTGACCCAAAGCCTCTTCTTATAGAGAAGAGACCATTCTTCCCATTAGGCACTGAGTAGTTGACTAATGCAGTCATCAGTCGACTGCTGCTGTAGTCGTTGCCTTGCAACGACTTTATCCATGTTGGCTTCTAGCCAATGGCTCCCACATCAGTCGACTGATGGAGCCAACAGTCGAGTGACCGAAGCAATCAGTCGACTCCAAAACCCTCTATGCTCGCGACACCCTTCATCAGTCGACTGCCATCCCATGGCAGTTGACTACTGTCGACTGCCAATACTTGGCAGTCGGCTGCTAGGCCACAGAATGTAGTCAAACATAGGTCGAGTGCCATCGACCCAGAGCAGTCAACTGATAACTATATCAATCGACTGATGTTGGGTAAAACCTCAAACAAAATATTGTTTGAGCATCCGACGGTCGGGTAAAACCTCAACCAACTTGGTTGAGCATCTGACACTTGACTTAGCCATTCGACCAAGTTCATATATGAGCTATGTTACATTTTGCTCATTCTCTCATCTGGCTTGAAGTCCCTAGCCGAAGTTCTCTTCGTTCGTCCACATCCCTCGGATGCACCAAGCACACAGCTTCGCAATGCCATCCTTCGCATCTTGCCCTGAAGTCTACTTCCTTGGCTTCACTCCAATGCTGCTCGTCCGACAGTCCCTTGGATGCACCAAGCGCACGACTTCGTAATGCCGTCCTTCACTGACTCAAGACCCGAGGCATGAGATGGCAAACTCACCGATGCTAACATCAAGCCAATCCATGTGTGAATTACTAAGCCCTGCACGACTTCAACATACATATCAAATCAACATAACAATCCTAACTTAAATCCTTTGCCACACACCTCAAAACCACATCATACAAGGGTTGATTGCCCTAACAATATCCCCCTTTTTGATGTGTGGCAATCCGTTTAAGTTAGGTAAAACAATATAAAACACATAAGGAAGATAAGCATGTAAATCAAACATGAAAATCAAACCTCCCCATTAATACATGCAAACTCCCCCTTAACACATGCTAATTCTGTTAGGATGTATACTAAAAGCCTAGATTTTGTATGAACATCTTCATTTTAAAATAAGAATCAAATGATCATTGTTTGCATTTTATATTTATGCATATTGTTTGATACTTTACATTGTAGATAACATGGTGTGTGGTGTCACACAAAAGATCATGTTATCAGTTCCTTATAGAGTATAAGTAGAGGCTCACAACCAATATGGTTTTGGACAAACCATTGGCATGGTTGTAGTGTAATTTAGTATTGGTTTATCTTGACCATAGAATTACACTAGTACACTTTGTGTGTATTGAGTAGGACCGATTTAGAGGTGATTCAATTTATACTGACTATATAATTGAATCCGACCTCAGATATTATGGTGTACATACTCTTAATCTCAATATAATAATGGGCACATGTACTTAGTATTTATTTCTTTGATTTACCAATGGGCGAGATTTATGTGTTAAGTCGATAGGCCTAGTAAGTTGGGAAATAATATTATTTACATGGTGTGTCATTGATTATAGGAGGAAACCGTGTCCTATACACTAGGATGATGATGTCCCCCTTGAGGAGTTCATAAAGTTCATCATGTAAATTCTGCAGGTGGACTTGGTCCGACATGATGATAAGGATGAGTGGTACTACTCTTGGAGTTAGATATTGATTAATTAAATTGTTAGTAATTTAATTAATTAATGGACATTCGATATCATAAACACGTGGAGATATTTTGTACAAATAATATGTGGAGCCCATATTTAATTATGGGGGTTGGTGTGGTAGATCAATGATGATAGTCTAGTAGAATGGATCATCATTAATGGATCGGGTTATATGTGGTTCGGATCCATTGGGTGGCCAAGATTCAACTCCTTCTCATGGTCCCTATTGTATCCTATTATAAATACCTCATGAAGCCTAGACCTAAAAAGGGTGGTGGACGTGGAGAGGCTTGGGGGGGGGGGGGGGGGGAGAGGCAAGAGCTAGTGTTTTGCTTCTAGGGCCGGCGGTAAGAGGGTTAGGGTTTCCTTCTCTTCCTCTTGGCCGGTGCCTCCTTCCCTCAACCTAGGGCAGGTGGCAAGAGGAGTTAGGGTTTAGCCCTTTCTTCCTTTCTTTGGCCGGTGCCTCAGTCTCCTTGTTCTAGGGTCAACAGCAAGAGGAGTTACGGTTTTGCCCTTTTTTCCTTTCTTTGGCCGGCACCTCCTCTCCTCTCTTAGGGTCGGAGGACACCACACTTGAAGTCTGGTGGTCAGTACAAGCAAGGAGAAGAAGGGAGGGTTTTCTTTCCTTGTTCAGAGAGAGCATGGAAGGGAAGATACGTGGTCTAGGAGGCTTCAATTCTTGGAAGATCGTCACCCATACGACGTCCAAGAAGAGGATAGGAGTACAATAGAAGATTAAGAGGTAAACCAAGTGGTATAATCTTCTTTAATTTTGATTCTTGTTCTTTTGTATTTTGTATTTTGTTGATTGACATGGACTCTGATCATAAACACAAAAACCGACGATCCGTACATCATCTATTCCATGACTAATCGAGGAAAAGGGTTAGGTTGCTTGAACAACAAGTTTGTTCAAGCAACCGCTCAAATTGAATAGCACGATGATGAATCGATTCCTTGGGTAATCCATCTCTGTCCGGATTAGTTTTACTTAATAAAATTTCAATCTGGGGATGTGTGATAGGATCGCCATGCACAAGCCACTGAAGCAAAGCGAAACAACTTCCCTTTAAGTGGTATCAGAGCCACGGTTTCCGGTTTTGTGTGTTAGGATTTTGTTACTTTCACACATTTATCATATATTGTTTATGCCGGATAATAGTAGGATGTGCGTAGGCTAACTTTTTACTTGCAGGCATAAGATCCAAATATTATGACTATGTGAATGTATGTGATTGTGTATGTGTGATTGTAATTAATTATTTGAATCCTCGGGGTTGACGAGGCTAATTAGTATTTAATTTTTGTAATTAAATATGACATTGTTTAGCCGCTTATTTTAATTTACTTTCGATCTAGATATGTTGTATACTCCTTTGTCAAGTATAGGATCGATGCATGTAAATTAAAATAGTTTAACTTGGCTCAGATCCCCTTGTGGCTTGCGCATGGTAAAGGGAGGAGCAGATGAGGTGGTGGCACGACGGGAAGCATATTGGAAAATAAAAGCCATAATAGTTGGAAAATTCTTTTTCATATTTATTGCTTATTATTTGATATGCATGTTGTGTGTGTTTGAAAATTCCTCAATTTTAAATTACTAAATGGGAGGGATATTTTTTTAACTACCGGGGCCTCCATTACAATTTGACATGTGATGCGAACAAACTTGCGCGTTGGCTCTGTGTGCCTTCCTCCACATCGGATAAGTTTATTTTGTGGATCACTAGGTCAAATATGGTTATAGGAAATTATTTAGGAGCGTGTGTATTTCCCCATCGGAAGACACATAATCCGAGGTAATTGCCTTAGTATCGGGTAATGGTAAACACTTAGATGCAAATAAAAGTATCCTCCCCATCGGAGTCACTACTTTTATTTGTAGGGCCGAAGAGGAACCAACTATTAATTTTATTTGTCAAAAAGTAAGGTTGATAGGATAATAAAATTAATGGGTAAAACCTCTTCTAACAAATGTAGAATTCGTATACATCCACACTATCGTGGCATACAATATTCTCGGTGTTTTGATGTGTGGGTTGATTTTAAAATTTTATTGTTTGAGGAATCAATAAATTTTTGAAATCTAATGTTTTGATCACTGTGATTCTTAGGTTTTTCAAAATGGTTTTCAACCCACTTGCTGTGATTCTAAAAGAAAACAAACTTACTGACCCTAATTATGTTGATTGGAAACGGAATCTGAACATTGTCTTAACTGCTGAGGAGTACAAATATGTGCTCTTCGAAGAATGTCCTCCTAAGCCTACGGATGATTCTAGTGAAAAAGAGAAAGAGAGTTATAGGAAGTGGATCAAGGCAAATGAGATGACGCGGTGTTAAATTTTGGCTTTTATGTCAAATGTATTGCAACATCAGCATCAGGCCATGACTATTGCCTATGACATGATGCTCAATCTCAAGGAACTTTTCAGACACCAAAATCGGGCTGCTAGGAAGGAAGCTATGAGGAACTTGATAACGACCACCATGATTGAGGGAACACCCATGAGGGATCATGTTCTCAAGATGATGGCTCATTTGAATGAGCTGGAAGTCCTTGGAGCGGAGATCGATGGGGAAACCCAGGTCGATATCATTCTCCAATCTCTAACTAGAAGTTTTGAGCAGTTTCGCCTGAACTACAACATGAATAAGAGGTTGTATTCATTGGCAGAACTTCTGATAGAACTCCAGGCAACAGAGGGGATTTTTCGTTAGAGTTCTCATGCCATGGTTGCTCAAAAGTTTTCTACTTCTAAGCCGAAAGACAAGAAGAAGAAGAAAAAAGGCGTGGCAAAGATGGCGGCAGGATCTCAGGCATGAGTGAAGAAGACGAAAGGCAAGTGATTCACTTGCAAGCAGACTAGATATTGGAAGGCGGACTGTCCTAACCAGAAACAGAACAAAGGTATATCTTTTAGTTTATTTGTTGAAACATGTTTAGTGGTGTTATCTATCGGTACCTGGTGTGTAGATACGAGAGGCACTGATCATGTCTGTAATTCTTTGTAGGGGTTCCAGGAAACCAGACGACGAGCTGAGGGAGAGATTATCATCTACATGGGCAAGCTACGAAGGTGGCGGCTATTGCAGTGGGAGACGTTTATTTATCTTTTGATAGAAATAAAACTTTGTTTATAAGAAATTGTCTTTATGTACTTATGTTTAGAAAGAATTTGATTTCAGTTTCTAAATTGTTTATGGATGGGTATTTTATTTTTTTTAATGACAGAGTTGTTATAAAAAGGAATAAGGAGATTATCTGTTCTGGTGCATTGGTAGGCAATTTATACACTCTTGAACCAAAAGCTCCCACGATGCAAATAGAAATAAATAACTCATCTTCTAAATCTAATAACAGAAAAGAACCTTCGAAAATGAACCAAACATATCTTTGCCATCTAAGGTTAGGTCATATTAACCTTAGTAGAATTCAAAGGTTGATAACTGATGGACCTTTGGGTTCATTGGTGGTGGAAGATTTCCCAACGTGCGAATCTTGCTTGGAAGGTAAAATGACCAAGAGGCCTTTTAAGGCTAAGGGGTATACAACCAAAGATGTGTTAGAATTGGTTCATTCTGATTTGTGTGGTCCTATGTCTATCCAGGCTAGAGGTGGTTTTGAATATTTTTTCCCTTTTATAGATGATTATTCAAGATATGGATACATTTACTTGATGTGCCGCAAGTCTGAATGCTTTGACAGGTCCAAAGAATTCAAGGCTGATGTGGAGAAACGTCAAGGTAAAAGTATCAAGACACTACAATCTGATCGTGGTGGTTAGTACCACTTGGGAGAGTTTAGGAGTTACTTATTAGAGGTTAGTATTCAATCCCAACTGTCTGCACCTGGTACACCCCAATAGAATGGTGTGGTAGAGCGAAGGAATAAGACTCTTATGTAGAGGGTTAGATCGATGATGAGTTATTCTGAGTTACCAGATTCGTTCTGGGGGTATGCTATGGAAACGACAGTGTATATTTTAAACTTGGTACTATCTAAATCAGTACCTTCTACTCCCATAGAATTGTGGACTGGACGAAAGCCTAGTTTGAGACATATTCGGATTTGGGGTAGTCCAACACATGTGCTGAAGGGAGATGCTGATAAGTTGTAATTGAAGGAAATTGCTTCCCGCTTCGGTCGCTTGTGCATGCCGATCCTATCACACGTCCCCAAATTAAAATTTATCAACTAAAACTAATTCACACGGAGATTGATTACCCAAGCAACCGATTTATTATCGTGCTATTCGATTTGAGTAGTCGCTTGAATAAACTTGTTGTTCAAGCAACCTAACTCTTTTCCTCGATTAGACACGAAATAGATGATGAACAGATCGCTGATTTTTATGTTTATCATCGGGGTCCACGTTAACCAATAACATACAAAAATACAAGAGAACACTAATCAAAATTAAACAAGATTATACCTCTTGTTTTACCTCTTGATCTTTTATTGTATTCCTATCCTCCTCTTGGACATCGTGTGAGCGATGATCTTCCAAGAGTTGATGCCTCCTAGACCACGTGTCTTTCCATCCTTGCTCGCTCCGAACAAGGGAAGAACACAATCTCCCTTCTTCTCCTTGCTTGTGTAGACCACCAATCACCAAGGTTGGTGTCCGTCGGCCCTAAGGGAAGGAAAGGAGCACCGGCCAAGAGAGCTCTCTTGTTGCCACCGGCCAAGGGAGAGAGAGAAGGTGGCGCCGTTGGCCCTAGGAGAATAAAAGGGTGCATCGACCAAGAGAGAAAGAAGGAAAAGGAAAACCTTGACCCTCTTGTGCCACCGGCCAAAGCGACAAAACCCTAGCACACCTCCTATCTCCTTTCCTCCCAAGCCTTTCCAACGCCAACCCTTGGATTATTTTAGGTCTAGGCTTCATGAGGTATTTATAATAGGCTACAATAGGGACCATGAGGAGGAGTTGGATCTTGGCCACCCAATGGATCTGAACCACATAAAACCCGATCCATTAATAATGATCCATTCCACTAGAGGATTATGATTGATCTACCTCACCAACCCCATAATTAAATATGGGCTCCACATATTATTTGTACAAAATATCCCTCCGTGTTTAAGATATCGAATGCCCATTAATTAATTAAATTACTTATAATTTATTTAATTAATATCTAACTCCATGAGTAGTACCACTCATCCTTATCATCATGTTGGACTAAGTCCGCCTGCAGGATTTACATAATGCACTTTATGAGCTCCTCAAGGGGACATCATCATCCTAGTATACAGGACATGGTTTTCTTCTATAATCAATGGAACACCATGTAAATAATATTATTTCCCAATTTACCGGGCCTATAGATTTAACACATAAATCTCTCCCATTGGTAAATCAAAGAAATAAATACTAAGTACATGTGCCCGTTATTATATCGAGATTAAGAGCATGTACATCATAATATTTGAGGTCCGATTCAATTATATAGTCAGTATAAATTGAATCACCTCTAAATCAGTCCTGCTCAATACACACAAAGTGTACTAGTGTAATTCTATGATCAAGATAAATCAATACCAAATCACACTACAACCATGCCAATGGTTTATCCAAAACCATCTTGGTTATGAGCCTCTACTTATGCTTTACAAGGAACTGATAACATGATCTTCTGTGCGCCACCACACACCATGTTATCTACAATGTAAAGTATCAGAAAATATGCAAAAATACAAACAATGATGATGTGATTCTTATTTCAAAATGAAGATGTTCATACAAAGGCTAGGCTTTAAGTATACATCCCAACAATCTCCCACTTAAACTAAAAGACTATGCTGCCATCAAATTGCCATACATCTGATTCCCATTTCCTCCACATGCCTATCATAAGCTCTCACTGGAAGGGCCTTAGTGAAAGGATCTGCCAGGTTATCCTCTAATACAATCTTGGCGACAACAACTTCTCCTCGCTTTACGATCTCTCATATTAGGTGGTACTTGTGCTCTATGTGTTTACTTGCCTTATGGGCTCATCGTTTCTTCGAGTTTGCAACTGCACCACTGTTATCACAATAAATTGTGATAGTTTTGGGCAAACCAGGAGTCACATCCAAGTCCATCAAGAAGTTCCTGAGCCATACAACTTCTTTGGATGCCTCAAAGGCTGCCACATGCTCAGCTTCTATGGTGGAGTCCGCCATGCATTTCTGCTTGACACTCCTCCATATGATGGCTTCACCTCCCAAAGTAAACACAAAACCCGATGTAGACTTACTATTATCCCTATCTGATTGAAAGTCAGAATCTGTGTAACCCACAGGGAGTAATTGATCTGCCTACTATACCAGCATATAATCTCTAGTCCTTCTCAGGTACTTCAATATATAGTTTACCACAGTCCAATGTTCTTGTATTGGATTACTTTGATATCTGCTAACCATGCCCACGGTAAAGCAGATATCCGGTCTCGTACATAACATACCATACATGAGGCTTCCTACCATCGAAGCATAAGGAATCACCTTCATCTCCTCTATCTCCTTTGATATTCTAGGACACATCTCTTTAGATAAAGGTACTCCATGCCGAAAAGGTATAAAACCTTTCTTGGAGTTTTGCATGCTAAAACGAGCTAAAATAGTGCCTATATATGAAGCTTGAGATAAGCACAACATCCTTTTCTTGCGATCCCTTATAACTTTGATCCCAAGGGTGTGTCCCACTTCTCCCAAGTCCTTCATATCAAATTATTTGGACAACCATACCCATATGTGTGATAACACTTTGACATTGTTGCCAATGAGCAAAATGTCATCTCCGTATAATACAAGAAATACCACTACGATTCCGTCACATCTCTTGTATACACAAGACTCATCCGAACTTTGAATAAATCCATATGACTGGATTACCTCATTAAAGTGGATTTTCCAAGATCTCGAAGCTTGCTTTAATCCATAAATGGACTGATTAATCTTGCATACAAGATGCTCTTTGCCCTTTGTAATGAATCCCTTTGGTTGCTCCTTATAAATGTTTTCTTCAAGACTTCCATTAAGGAAAGCTATCTTGATGTCCATCTACCAAACCTCATAATCCATATGAGCAGCAATAGATAAGAGAATCTAGATAGACTTGAGCATGGCTACCGACGAAAAGGTCTCCTCATAATCGATACCCTCTTTCTGAGTATACCCTTTCGCAATAAGCCTTGCTTTGAAGGTCTTTACCTTCCCGTCTGATCCTCTCTTTCTTTTGTAGATCCACTTGGATCCAATGGCTTTTACACCATTGGGTGGTTCTACTAGCTCCCAGACCTGATTTGAATTCATAGATTTTATCTCAGAATTCATTTCCCTTTGCCAAGAAACCGCATCTTCATCTTGGAGTGCCTCATCATATGTCCAGGGATCAGGTTCATGTTCGCTAGGGACCAAATAAGAAGATTCTCCCAAGAACATAGATCTATCAGGTTGTCTAACAACCCTCCCACTATAACGAGGTATCACCTGTGTATCCTCTGTGACACACAGTGCAGTCACTAGTGGTATGTCCTCTTGTATTGTTGGTACTGGAGTAGTGACTTCCTCTTGAAAGGTTTTGTGGAGCCGAAGCTTCGCTTCTAACTTCATTTCGGTCGCTTGTGCATGGAGATCCTCTCAACATCCCCGGATAAAAAAAATTAATCCAAGAATATGAGGGATTACCCAAGCAACCGATCCATCATCGTGCTATTCGATTAGAGTGGTCTCTTGAACAAACTAGTTGTTCAAGCAACCTAACTCTTCTCCTCGACTAGCCGCGGAATAGATGATGTACGGATCGTCTATTTTTGTGTTTATCTTTGGGGTACAAGTAAATTAGCCACATGCAACTACATACATAATACAAAGAAACAAAAGAACACTAAAACAAGAATTATACCTCTTGTTTACCTCAAGGTCTTCTATTGTATGTCCTTCCTCCTTTTGAACATCGTGTGGGCGACGATCTTCCAAAAGTCGAAGCCTCCTAAATCACGTTCTTCCCTTCCTTGTTCGCTCTGAACAAAGGGAAGAATAAAACAAAACATCTTCTCCTATCTAGAACCGACTACCAAGGCACCTTGCTTGGTGGTTGCCGTCGACCAAGGAGAGGAATAAGGAGCGCCGGCCAACCTTGAAGAAAGATTGTCGCCGGACAAAAGAGAGAGAGAGAGGGAGGAGTTGCCGGCCAATCTAGAGAGAGAGAGGGTGAGGCACCACTGGCCAAGAAGAGCCAAAACCTAATCTTGCTGTCGCCTAATTGGAAGAAGACCAACCTTAGGTTGCCGCCCACCTCTTCTCTCAAGTCAACTCCAAACCCTAGCCGACCAAAACCTTGGAAGCAAAACCCTAATCTCCACAAGATTTTTTACCGCCCATGCCTTGAACTCCTATTTATAGATTTAGGCTTAAGCCTCTCTTTAATCTCCACCGTCGGATCTAGGGATTCAATTCCCACCGTCGGAGTTAGGGTTTCATTTTCCACCGTCGGATCAAGGCTTCATGAGGGTTTTAATAGGCTACAATAGGGACCATGAGGAGGAGTTGGATCTTGGCCACCCAATGGATCTAGCCCACATAAAGTCCGATCTATTAATGATAATCTATTCCACTAGAGGATTATCATTGATCTACCTCACCAACCCCCATAAATAAATATGGACTCCATATATTAATTGTACAAATATCTCCCCGTGTTTAAGATCTCGAATGTCCGTCAATTAATTAATTTACTGACAATTAATTAATCAACATCTAACTCCATGAGTAGTACCACTCAACCTTATCTTCATGCCGGACCAAGTCCACTTGTAGGGTTAAGATGATGATCCATATGAGCTCCTCAAGGGGACATCATCATCATAATATATAGGACACGGTTTCCTCCTATAATCAACAACACACCATGTAAATAATATCATTTCCCAACTTACCGAGCCTATCGATTTATTCTATAAATCTCGTCCATTGGTAAATCAAAGAAATAAATACTAAGTACATGTGCCCGTTATTATATCGGGATTAAGAGCATGTACACCATAATATCCGAGGTCCGATTCAATTATGTAGTCAGCAATAAATTGAATCACCTCTAAGATGGTCCTTCTCAATACACACAAAGCGTACTAGTGTAATTATATGGTCAAGACAAACCAATACCAAATCACACTACAACCATACCAATGGTTTGTCCAAAACCATCTCGGTTGTGACCCTCTACTTATACTCTACAAGGAACTGATAACATAATCTCCCGTGTGACACTACACACCATGTTATCTACAATGTAATGTATCAAATAATATACATAACCATAAATATGCAAACAATGATCATGTGATTCTTATTTCAAAAATAAAGATGTTCATACAAAAGATAGACTTTTCAGTATACATCCCAATAATCTCCCACTTATAATAAAAGACTATGCTGTCCTCATACTGCCATACATTTGATTCCCATTCCCTCCACATGCCTATCAAAAGCTCTCACTTGAAGTGCCTTAGTGAAAGGATCTACCAGGTCATCCTCTGATGCAATCTAGGCGACAACAACTTCTACCTGCTTTACGATTTCTCGTATCAGGTGGTACTTGCGCTCTATGTGTTTACTTGCCTTACAGGCTCGTGGTTCCTTCGAGTTTGCAACTGCACCACGATAGTTCTTGGAAAACCAGGAATCACATCCAAGTCCATCAAGAAGTTCCTGAGCCATACAACTTCTCTGGCTGCCTCAGAGGCTGCCACATACTCAGCTTCCATGGTAGAGTCCGCCATGCATTTCTGCTTGACACTCCTCCATACAATGGCTCCACCTCCCAAAGTAAATATAAAACCTGTGGTAGACTTACTATTATCCCTATATGATTAGAATTCTGAATCTGTGTAACCCACAGGGAGTAATTGATCTGCCTTGTATACTAGCATATAATCCCTAGTCCTTCTCAGATACTTCAATATATGCTTTACTGTAGTCCAATGTCCCTGTCCTGGATTACTTTGATATCTGCTAACCATGCCCATGGTAAAATAAATATCCGACCTCGTACATAACATAGCATACATGAGGCTTCCTACTGCTGAAGCATAAGGAATCACCATCATCTCCTCTATCTCCTTTGATGTTCTAGGACACATCTCTTTAGATAAAGGTACTCCATGCCTAAAAGGTGGAAAACCTTTCTTGGAGTTCTGCATGCTAAAACGAGCCAAATGGTGTCTATGTATGAAGCTTGAGATAAGCACAACATCCTTTTCCTGCTATCCCTTATAACCTTGATCCCAAGGATGTGTCCCACTTCTCCCAAGTCCTTCATATCAAACTGTTTGGACAACCATACCCTTACGTCTGATAACACATTGACATTGTTGCCAATTAACAAAATGTCATCTACGTATAATACAAGAAATACCACTATGTTTCCGTCACATCTCTTGTATACACAAGACTCATCCGGACTTTGAATAAATCCATAAGACTGGATTACCTCATCAAAGTGGATGTTCCAAGATCTCGAAGCTTGCTTCAATCCATAAATGGACCGATTAAGCTTGCACACAAGATGCTCTTTGCCCTTTGCATTGAATCCCTCTGGTTGCTCCATATAGATGTTTTCCTCAAGAATTCCATTAAGGAAAGTTGTCTTGACATTCATCTGCCACACCTCATAATTCATATGAGCAGCAATACATAAGAGAATCCAGATAGACTTAAGCATGGCTACCGACGAAAAGGTCTCCTCATAATCGATACCCTCTTTCTGAGTATACCCTTTCGTAACAAGCCTTGCTTTGAAGGTCTCAACCTTCCCGTCTATTCTTCTCTTTCTTTTGTAGATCCACTTGCATCCAATGGTTTTTACACCATTGGGTGGTTCTACTAGCTCCCAGACCTGATTTGAATCCATAGATTCTATCTCAAAATTCATCGCACTATGCCAAGATATCGTATCTTTATCTTGGATTGCCTCATCATATGTCCAGGGATTAGATTAATGTTCACTAGGGACCAAATCAGAAGATTCTCCCAAGAACATAAATCTATCAGGCTGTCTAACAACCCTCCCACTATGATGAGGTATCACCTGTGTATCCTCTATGACACGCGGTACTGTCACTTGTGGTATATCCTCTTGTACCGGTGGTACTAAAGTAGTGACTTCCCCTCTCAATTCTTCCAGAACAATCTTTCTCATGGGTTTGTGGTTCATCACATAGTCTTCCTCTAGAAATTTGACGTTCGTGCTAACAATCACCCTCAGATCTCTAGGATTATAAAACAAACCATCTTTCATTCCTCTAGGATAGCCAACGAACATGCACACTTCTATACGAGGTTCCAACTTACCAGCATCTACCTTCAGCACATGTGCTGGATTCCCCCAAATCTGAATATGTCTCAGACTAGGCTTTCGCCCAGTCCACAATTCTGTAGGAGTAGAAGGCACTGATTTAGATGGTACCAAGTTCAACATATACACTGTCATATCTAGAACATACCCCTAGAACGAATCTAGCAACTCAGAATAACTCATCATCAATCTAACCATCTCCATAAGAGTCCTATTCCTTCGTTCCACTACACTATTCTGCTGGGGTGTGCCAAGTGTAGACAATTGAGATTGAATCTCAACTTCTGATAAGTAATTTTTAAACTCTCCCAAGCGGTACTCACCACCACGATCAGATCGTAGTGTCTTGATACTTTTACCTTGATGCTTCTCCACATCAACCTTGAATTCTTTAAACCTGTCAAAGCATTTAGACTTGCGGTGCATCAAGTAAATCTATCCATATCTTGAATAATCGTCTATAAAAGAGACAAAATATTTAAAACCACCTCTAGCTTGGATAGACATAAGGCCACACAAATCAGAATGAACCAATTCTAACACATCTTTGGCTTTATACCCCTTGGCCTTAAAAGGCCTCTTGGTTATTTTACCTTCCAAGCAAGATTCACAGGTTGTGAAATCTTCCACCACTAATGAACCAAGAGGTCCATCAGCTATCAACCTTTGAATTCTACTTAGGTTAATATGACATAACCTTAGATGCCAAAGATACGTTTGGTTCATTTTCAAAGATTCTTTTATCTTATTAGAATTAGAAGATGAGTTGTTTACCTCTATTTCCATCATGGGAGCTTTTGGTTCAAGGGTATATAAATTTCCTATCAATGCACCTGAACAGATAATCTCCCTATTCTTTTTTATAATAACTCTGTCATTAAAAGAAATAGAATATCCATCCAAAAACAATTTAGAAATTAAAATTAAATTCTTTCTAAATAAAGGTACATAAAGGCAATTTCTCAGAACCAAAGTTTTATTCCTATCGAAAGATAAATAAACATCTCCCCCTCAGCTAGTCGTCTGGTTTCCTGGAACCATTGCAAAATATTACAGACATGATCAGTGGCTCCCGTATCTACACACCATGTGCCAGTAGATAACACCACTAAACATGTTTCAATGACTAGACCAAAAGATATACCTTTGTTCTGCTTCCGATGGGGGAAGTCCTTCTTCCAATGTCCAATCTTCTTGCAAGTGAAGAACTTGCCTTTCGGCTTCTTCACTCCTCCCTGAGATCCTCTCGCCACCTTTGCTCCACCTTGTTTCTTCTTCTTCTTGCCTTTTGGCTTAGAAGTCGAAACCTTCTGAGCAACCATGGCCTGAGCCTGAGCACTCTGACGAAAAAGCCCCTCTGTCACCTAGAGTTTTGTCAGCAGCTCCACCAATAAATAAAACCTTTTATTCATGTTGTAGTTTAGGTGAAACTGCTCAAAACTCCTAGGTAGAGATTGGAGAATGATATTGACTTGGGTTTCCCCATCGATCTCAGCTCCAAGGACTTCCAGCTCATTCAAATGAGCCATCATCTTGAGAACATGATCCCTCATGGGTGTTCCCTTGATCATGGTGGTCATCATCAAGTTCCTCATGGCTTCCTGCCTAGCAGCCCGATTCTGGTGTCCAAAAAGCTCCTTGAGATTGAGCATCATGTCATAAGCAGTGGGCATGGCTTGATACTGATGTTGTAATACATTTGACATAGAAGCCAAAATGTAACACCGCGCCATCTCATCAGCCTTAATCCATCTTTTATAACTCTCTTTCTCCTTTTCCCCAGAATCATCCACAGGCTTAGGAGGACACTCTTCGAAGAGTACATACTTGTACTCCTCAGCAGTCAAGACAATATCAAGATTCCTTTTCCAATCAACATAATTGGGTTCAGTAAGTTTATTCTCTTTTAGTATCACAACAAGCGGATTGAAAGTTATTGTTGAAAGACCTAAGAATCACATAGATCAAAACATTAGATTTCAAAAAATTATTGATTTCTCAAACAATAAAATTTTAAAATCAACCAACACCTCAAAACACCGAGAATATCGTATGCCACGATCGTGTGAACGTATACGAATTCTACATTTGTAAGAGGAGATTTTACCCATTAATTTTATTATCTTGTCAACCTAACTTTCTGAAATAAAATTAATAGTTGGTTCCTATTCGGCCCTACAAATAAAAGTAGTGACTTCGATGGGGAGGTTACTCCTATTTGCATCTAAGTGTTCACCATTACTCGATACCAAGGCAATTATCTCAGATTATGTGCCTTCCGATGGAGAAGTACACACGCTCCTGAATAATTTCCTATAACCATATTCGACCCTGTGATATGCAAAACAAACTCATCCGATGGGGAGGAAGGCACTTAGAGCTAACAAGCAAGTTTGTTTGCATCACATGTCAAATCGTAATAGAGACCGTGGGAATTTTAAAAAATATCTCTCTCCCACTTAGTAATTTAAAATTTAGGAATTTTCCTAGCACACGACATGCATATTAAACAAGAAGCAATAAATAAGAAAAAAAATATTTTCCAACTATTATGGCTTTTGTTCTCCAATATGCCTCCCATCGTATCGCCATCTTGTCCGCTCCTCCCTACGCCATGTACAAGCCATCCGGAGATCCGAGCCGAGAATAATTATCTTAATTTACATCCATCGATCCTATACTCCACGAAGGAGTGTACATGAAATCTAGATCGAAATTAAACTGAAATAAAAGAGTGACTAAAAAATGTCGTACTTAATTAGAAAAATTAAATACTAGCATCATCAACCCCGAGGATTCAAATAATAATACAATTACACACATCCAATCACATACACACACCATAATAGTTGGATCTTATGCCTGCAACCAAAAAGTTAGCCTACACACATCCTAATATTATCTGGCACATACAATATATGATAAGTGCATAAAAGTAACCTAATCCTAAACACACAAAATCAGAAACCATGGCTCTGATACCAATTGAAAGGTTTTGCGGAGCCGAAGCTTCGCTTCTAACTTCACCTTGGTCTCTTGTGCAAGGAGATCCTCTCAACATCCCCGGATAAAAAAAATTAATCCAAGACGATGAGGGATTACCCAAGCAACTGATCCATCATCGTGCTATTCGATTAGAGTGGTCTCTTGAACAAACTAGTTGTTCAAGCAACCTAACTCTTCTCCTCGACTAGCCACAGAATAGATGATGTACGGATCGCCGATTTTTGTGTTTATCTTCGGGGTCCAAATAAATTAGACACATGCAATTACATACATAATACAAAGAAACAAAAAGAAACTAAAACAATAATTATACCTCTTGTTTACCTCAAGGTCTTCTATTGTATGTCCTTCCTGTTGGGATGTATACTGAAAAGTCTATCTTTTGTATGAACATCTTTATTTTTGAAATAAGAATCACATAATCATTGTTTGCATATTTATGGTTATGCATATCATCTAAATATATTACATTGTAGATAACATAGTGTGTGGTGTCGCACGGGAGATCATGTTATCAGTTCCTTGTAAAGTATAAGTAAAGGCTCACAACCGAGATGGTTATGGGCAAACCATTGGAATGGTTGTAGTGTGATTTGGTATTGGTTTGTCTTGACCATAGAATTATACTAGTACACTTTGTGTGTATTGATCAGGACCGACATAGAGGTGATTCGATTTATTGCTGACTACATAATCGAATCGGACCTCAGTTATTATGTTGTACATGCTCTTAATCCCGATATAATAACGGGCACATATACTTAGTATTCATTTCTTTGATTTACCAATGGGCGAGATTTATAGAGTAAATCAATAGGCTCGGTAAGTTGGGAAATGATATTATTTATATGGTATGTCGTTGATTATAGGAGGAAACCGTGTCCTATATATTAGGATGATGATGTCCCCTTGAGGATCTCAAAAGGTTTATCATGTAAACCCTGCAGGTGGACTTGGTCCGGCATGATGATAAGGTTGAGTGGTACTACTCATGGAGTTAGATGTTGATTAATTAATTATCAGTAAATTAATTAATCGACGAACATTCGAGATCTTAAACACGGAGAGATAAATGTACAAATAATATATGGAGCCCAAATTAACTTATGGGGGTTGGTGAGGTAGATCAATGATAATCCTCTAGTGGAATGGATTATCATTAATGGATCGGACTTTATGTGGACTTGATCCATTGGGTGGCCAGGATCCAACTCCTCCTCATGGTCCCTATTGTAGCCTATTAAAACCTCATGGAGCCTAGATCCGATGGTGGAAAATAAAACTCTAGATCCGACGGTGGAGGTTAAATCTTTAGATCCGACAGTTGAGATTAATTCTCTAGATCCGACGGTTGAGATTAAATCCCTAGATCCGATGGTGGAGAATAAAACAAGGCTTAAGCCTAACTCTATAAAAGGGGGCTTATGGTGGGCGGAAAGTGCATGGCTTGGAGATTAGGGTTTTGCCTCTCCTTAGCTTGGGCGGTAAGAAATCCTAGGAAGATTAGGGTTTGGTTGGGCGGCTAGGGTTTGGGAGGTGGAGTGGGCGGCAACAATGGGAGAGGTTCTTTTCTTCTTCCTAAGGTGTGGCCGGCACCTATCTCTCTCCCCTCTACCTTGGTCTGTGCTCAACCTATTCCTCTTCTTCTCCTTGGCCAGTGGAAACAAGGGCTAGGGTTGTTCCTTGGAGCTCTTGGCCGGCGCCCAAAATCCTTTTGTTCTCTCTTTGGGCTGGCGACAAGCATCAAGATTGGAGCTTGATGGTTGGTCCAAGATAAGAGAAGAGTTTCATTTCTATACTTCCTCTTGTTCGGAGCGAGCAAGGAAGGAAGATTGGTGATCTAGGAAGCTTCGACTTTTAGAAGATCGTCGCCCACACGACGTCCAAAAAGAGGAAGGACATACAATAGAAGATCAAGAGGTATACTATTTATTTATATTCTTTTGTATTATGTCAATAATTGTTTTTCAATTATATGCATGTTGTATGTTTTTATATGTGGCTAATTTACTTGGACCCCGAATACAAACGCAAAAACAGGCGATCCGTACATCGTCTATTCCGTGACTAATCATAAGAATAGAAGTTGGTTGCTTGAACAACATGTTTGTTCAAGTGACCACTCTAATCGAGAAACATGACGATGAAACGGTAGCTTGGGTGATCCCTCCTTGTCAAGGATAACTTTTTTTTCCAGGGATGTAGAAGGGATTGCCATGAACAAGCGACCGAGTTGAAGTGGGAAGCGAAGTTTCTCCTCCCTTCAAGTGGTATCAGAGCTTCGGTTCCAAAACCTTTAAGTGGTATCAGAGCCATGGTTTCCGATTTTGTGTATTTAGGATTCGGTTACTTTTATGAACTTTTCATATATTATATGTGCCGGATAATAGTAGGATGTGTGTAGGTTAACTTTTTGGTTGCAGGCATAGGATCCAACTATTATTGCCATATGTGTGTATGTGATTGTATGTGTGTAATTGTATATTTTGTTGAATCCTAGGGGTTGATGAGGCTAGTATTTAATTTTGTAATTAGATACGACGTTGTTTAGCCACTCTTTTTATTTTAGTTTACTTTCGATCTAGATTTCATATACACTCCTTCGTGGAGTATAGGATCGATGGATGTAAATTAAAATAGTTTTTCTCGGCTCGGATCTTCAGATGGCTTGTACATGGCGTAGGGAGGAACGAACGAGATGGCGATACGATGGGAGACATATTGAAGACAAAAGCCATAATAGTTGGAAAATATTTATTTTTCATATTTATTGCTTATTGTTTGATATGCATATCGTAGGCTAAAAAATTCCTCAATTTTAAATTACTAAGTGGGAGAGGGATATTTTTATAAATTCCCATGACCTCCATTACAATTTGACATGTGATGCAAACAAACTTGCGCGTCAGCTCTGAGTGCCTTCCTCTACATCAGATGAGTTTGTTTGTGGATCACAAGGTCAAATATGGTTATAGGAAATTATTAAGGAGCGTGTGTACTTCCCCATCGGAAGACACATAACCCGAGATAATTACCTTGGTACCGAGTAATGGTGAACACTTAGATACAAATATAAGTATCCTCCCTATCGGAGTCATTACTTTTATTTGTAGGGCCGAAGAGGAACCAACTATTAATTTTATTTGTCAAAAAGTTAGGTTGACAAGATAATAAAATTAATGGGTAAAACCTCCTCTTAGAAATGTAGAATTCGTATACGTCCACACTATCGTGGCATACAATATTCTCAGTGTTTTGAGGTGTTGGTTGATTTTCAAATTTTGTTGTTTGAGGAATCAATAATTTTTTGAAATCTAATGTTTTGATCTATGTGATTCTTAGGTTGTTTTCAAAATGACTTTCAACCCGCTTGCTGTGATACTGAAAGAAAATAAACTTACTGGACCCAACTATGTTGATTGGAAGAGGAATCTTGACATTGTCTTGATTGTTAAGGAATACAAATATGTACTCCTCGAAGAGTGCCCTCCTAAGCCTGCGGATGATTCTGGGGAAAAGGAGAAGGAGAGTTATAAGAAGTGGACTAAGGCCGATGAGATGGAGCGATGTTACATTTTTGCATCTATGTCAAATGTACTGCAACATCAGCATCAAGCCATGCCCACTGCCTATGACATGATGCTCAATCTCAAAGAGCTTTTCAGACACCATAATCGGGCTACTAGGCAGGAAGCCATGAGGAACTTGATGACGACCACCATGATCGAGGGAACACCCGTGAGGGATCATGTTCTCAAGATGATGGCTCATTTGAATGAGCTGGAAGTCCTCGGAGCTGAGATCGATGGGGAAACCCAAGTTGATATCATTCTCCAGTCTCTACCTAGGAGTTTGGAGCAGTTTTGCCTGAACTACAACATGAACAAGAGGTTGTATTCGTTGGCGGAGCTTCTAACAGAACTCCAGGCGACAGAGGGACTTTTTCATCAGAGTGCTCAGGCACAAGCCATGGTTGCCCAAAAGGTTTCTACTTCTAAGCCGAAAGGCAATAAGAAGAAGAAAAAAGCTGGGGCAAAGGCGGTGGAAGGAACTCAGGGAGGGTGAAGAAGCCGAAAGGCAAGTGCTTCACTTGTAAGAAGATTGGACACTGGAAGAAGGACTGCCCCAACCCCAAGCAGAAAAAAGGTATATCTTTTGGTCTAGTCATTGAAACATGTTTAGCGGTGTTATCTACCGACACCTAGTGTGTAGATACGGGAGCCACTGATCATGTCTACAATACTTTACAGGGGTTGCAGGAAACCAAACGACTGGTTGAGGGGGAGATTACCGTATACTTGGGTGATGCCACAAAGGTGGCGCCTGTTGCAGTGGGAGATGTTTATTTGTCTGTTGAGAGGAATAAAGTTTTGGTTCTTAAAAATTGTCTTTATGTTCCTTTATTTAGAAAGAATTTAATTTCAGTTTCTAAATTGTTTATGGATGGATATTCTATTTCTTTTAATTACAGAGTTGTTATAAAAAAGAATAGAGAGATTATCTGTTCAAGTGCATTGATAGGAAATTTATATACACTTGAACCAAAGCCTCCCACGATGCAAATAGAAGTAAATAACTCATCTTCTAATTCTAATAAGAGAAAAGAACCTTCGAAGATGAACCAAACATATCTTTGGTATCTAAGGCTAGGTTATATTAACCTAAGCAGAATTCAAAGGTTGATAGCTGATGGACCTCTGGGTTCATTAGTGGTGGAAGATTTCCCAACCTGCGAATCTTGCTTGGAGGGTAAAATGACCAAGAGGCATTTTATGGCCAAGGGTATAGAGCCAAATATGTGTTGGAATTGGTTCATTCTGATTTGTGTAGTCGTATGTCTATCCCGACAAGAGGTGGCTTTGAATATTTCATCTCTTTTATAGACGATTATTCAAGGTATGGATACATTTACTTGATGCGCCGTAAGTCTGAATGCTTTGACAAGTTTAAAGAATTCAAGGCTGATGTGGAGAAATGTCAAGGTAAAAGTATCAAGACACTATGATCTGATCATGGTGGTGAGTACCTCTTGGGAGAGTTTAAGAATTACTTATCAGAGACTGAGATTAAATCCCAATTGTCTGCACCTGGTAGACCTCAGCAGAATGGTGTAGCAGAGCGAAGGAATATGACTCTTATGGAGATGGTTAGTTCGATGATGAGTTATTCTGAGTTGCTAGATTCGTTCTGGGGATAAGCTCTAGATATGACAGTGTATATTTTGAACTTGGTACCATCTAAATCAGTTCCTTCTACTCCCACAGAATTATGGACTGGGCGAAAGCCTAGTCTAAGACATATTCGGATTTGGGGGAGTCCAACACATGTGCTGAAGGCAGATGCTGGTAAGTTGGAACCTCGTACAGAAGTGTGCATGTTCGTTGGCTATCTTAGAGGAATGAAAGGTGGTTTGTTTTATAGTCCTAGAGATCAGAGGGTGATCGTTGGCACGAATGCCAGATTTCTAGAGGAAGACTATGTGATGAACCACAACCCCATGAGTAAGATTGTTCTGGAGGAATTGAAAGGGGAAGTCACTACTTCAGTACCACCGGTACAAGAGTATATACAACAAGTCACTGCATCGCATGTCAGAGAGGATACACAGGTGATACCTCATCATAGTGGGAGGGTTGTTAGACAACCTGATAGATTCATGTTCATGGGAGAATCTTCTGATTTGGTCCTTGGTGAACATGAACTTGATCCCTGGAAATATGACGATGCAATCCAAGATAAAGATGCGGTATCTTGGCAAAGTGCAATGAATGCTGAGATTGAATCTATGGATTCAAATCATGTCTGGGAGCTAGTAGAACCACCTGATGGTGTAAAAACCATTGGATGCAAGTGGATCTACAAAATAAAGAGAGGAATAGACGGGAAAGTTGAGACCTTCAAAGCGAGGCTTGTCGCGAAGGGGTATACTCAGAAAGAGGGTATCGATTATGAGGAGACCTTTTCGCCGGTAGCCATGCTTAAGTCTATACAGATTCTCTTATGCATTGCTGCTCATATGGATTATAAGGTATGGAAGATGGATGTCAAGACAACTTTCCTTAATGGAAGTCTTGAGGAAAACATCTATATGAAGCAACCAGAAGGATTCATTGAAAAGGGCAAAGTGCATCTTGTATGTAAGCTTAATCGGTCCATTTATGGATTGAAGCAAGCTTCGAGGTCTTGGAACATCCGCTTTGATGAGGTAATTCAGTCTTATGGATTTATTCAAAGTTCAGATGAGTCTTGTGTATACAAGAGATGTGACAGAAATGTAGTGGTATTTCTTGTACTATACGTAGATGATATTTTGTTAATTGGCAACAATGTCAAGGTGTTATCAGACGTAAGGTATGGTTGTCCAAACAGTTTGACATGAAGGACTTTGGAGAAGTGGGACACATCCTTGGGATCAAGGTTATATGGGATCGCAAGAAAAGGATGTTGTGCTTACCTCAAGCTTCATACATAGACACCATTATGGATCGTTTTAGCATGCAAAACTCCAAGAAAGGTTTTCTACCTTTCAGGCATGGAGTTCCTTTGTCTAAGGAGATGTGTCCTAGAACATCTAAGGAGATAGAGGAGATGAAGGCAGTTCCTTATGCTTCGATAGTAGGAAGACTCATGTATGCGATGCTATGTATGAGACTAGATATCTTCTTTGCCGTGGGCATGGTCAGCAGATATCAAAGTAATCCAGGACAGGGACATTGGACTGCGGTAAAGCATATATTGAAGTACCTGAGAAGGACTAGGGATTATATGCTAGTTTACCAGACATACCAATTACTCCCCGTGGGTTACACAGATTATGATTTCTAATCAGACAGGGATAACAGTAAGTCTACCTCAGGTTTTGTGTTTACTTTGGGAGGTGGAGCCATTGTATGGAGGAGTGTCAAGCAGAAATGCGTGGCGGACTCCACCATGGAAGCTGAGTATGTGGCAGCCTCTGAGGCAGCCAAAAAAGCTGTGTGGCTTAGGAACTTCTTAATGGACTTGGATGTGATTCCTGGTTTTCCCAGAGCTATCATAATTCATTGTGATAATAGTGGTGCAGTTGCAAACTCGAAGGAACCACAAGTCAATAAGGCAAGTAAACATATAGAGCGCAAGTACCACCTGATACGAGAGATCATAAAATGGGTAGAAGTTGCTGTCGCCTAGATTGCATCAGGGGATGACTTGGTAGATCCTTTCACTAAGGCCCTTCAAGCGAGAGCTTTTGATAGGCATGTGGAGGGAATGGGAATCAGATGTATGGCAGTATGAGGACAACATAAGTCTTTTAGTATAAGTGGGGGATTGTTGGGATGTATACTGAAAAGTCTATCTTTTGTATGAACATCTTTATTTTTGAAATAAAAATCACATGATCATTATTTGCATATTTATGGTTATGCATATCGTCTAAATACATTACATTGTAGATAACATGGTGTGTGGTGTCACATGGGAGATCATGTTATCAGTTCCTTGTAAAGTATAAGTAAAGGCTCACAACTGAGATTGTTATGGACAAACCATTGGAATGGTTGTAGTGTGATTTGGTATTGGTTTGTCTTGACCATAGAATTACACTAGTACACTTTGTGTGTATTGAGCAGGACCGACATAGAGGTGATTCGATTTATTGCTGACTATATAATCGAAACGGACCTCAGATATTATGTTGTATATGCTCTTAATCCCGATATAATAACGGGAACATATACTTAGTATTCATTTCTTTGATTTACCAATGGGCGAGATTTATAGAGTAAATCGATAGGCTCGGTAAGTTGGGAAATGATATTATTTATATGGTATGCCGTTGATTATAGGAGGAAACCGTATCCTATATATTAGGATGATGATGTCCCCTTGAGGAGCTCAAAAGGTTCATCATGTAAACCCTGCAGGTGGACTTGGTCCGGCATGATGATAAGGTTGAGTGGTACTACTCATAGAGTTAGATGTTGATTAATTAATTGTCAGTAAATTAATTAATCGACGGACATTCGAGATCTTAAACACGGGGAGATAAATGTACAAATAATAAAAGGAGCCCCTATTAACTTATGGGGGTTGGTGAGGTAGATCAATGATAATCCTCTAGTGGAATAGATTATCATTAATGGATCGGTCTTTATGTGGGCTTGATCCATTGGGTGGCCAAGATCCAACTCCTCCTCATGGTCCCTATTGTAGCCTATTAAAACCTCATGGAGCCTAGATCCGATGGTGGAAAATAAAACTCTAGATCCGATGGTGGAGGTTAAATCTTTAGATCCGATGGTTGAGATTAATTCTCTAGATCCGACGGTTGAGATTAAATCCCTAGATCCGACGGTGGAGATTAAAACAAGGCTTAAGCCTAACTCTATAAAAGGGGGCTTAAGGTGGGCGGCAAGTGCATGGCTTGGAGATTAGGGTTTTGCCTCTCCTTAGCTTGGGCAGCAAGAAATCCTAGGAAGATTAGGGTTTGGTTGGGCAGCAACAATGGGAGAGGTTCTTTTCTTCTTCCTAAGGTGTGGCCGGTGCCTATCTCTCTCCCCTCTACCTTGGCCGGCGCTCAACCTATTCCTCTTCTTCTCCTTGGCCGGTGGAAACAAGGGTTAGGGTTGTTCCTTGGAGCTCTTGGCTGGCACCCACAATCCTTTTGTTCTCTCTTTGGGCCATCAACAAGCATCAAGCTTGGAGCTTGATGGTTGGTCCTAGATAAGAGAAGAGTTTCGTTTCTATACTTCCTCTTGTTCAGAGTGAGCAAGGAAAGAAGATTGGTGATCTTGGAGGCTTCGACTTTTGGAAGATCGTCACCCACACAACGTCCAAAAGGAGGAAGGACATACAATAGAAGATCAAGAGGTATAATATTTGTTTATATTCTTTTGTATTATGTCAATAATTGTTTTTCAATTATATGCATGTTGTATGTTTTTATATGTGGCTAATTTACTTGGACCCCGAATACAAATGCAAAAACCGGCGATCCGTACATCGTCTATTCCGCGGCTAATCGTAAGAATAGAAGTTGGTTGCTTGAACAACAAGTTTGTTCAAGTGACTACTCTAATCGAATAGCACGACGATGAAACGGTAGCTTGAGTGATCCCTCCTTGTCAAGGATAATTTTTTTTATCTGGGGACATAGAAGGGATCACCATGAACAAGCAACCGAGTTGAAGTGGGAAGCGAAGTTTCCCCTCCCTTCAAGTGGTATCAGAGCTTTGGTTCCAAAACCTTTACTTCCTCCTTTTGGACGTCATGTGGGCAACGATCTTCCAAAAGTCAAAGCCTCCTAGATCATATTCTTCCCTTCCTTGCTCGCTCCAAACAAAGGGAAGAATAAAACAAAACTTCACCTATCTAGAACCGACCACCAATCCCCCTTGCTTGGTGGTTGCCGCCGGCCAAGGAGAGGAATAAGTAGCGCCGACCAACCTTGAAGAAAGATTGCCACCAGCCAAAAGAGATAGAGAGAGAGGGAGGAGTTGCCGGCCAATCTAGAGAGAGAGAGGGTGAGGCACTGCCGGCCAAGAAGAGCCAAAACCTAATCTTGCCGCTGCCCAATTGGAAGAAGACCAACCTTAGGTTGCCGCCCACCTCTTCTCTCAAGCCAACTCTAAACCCTAGCCGACCAAAACCTTGGAAGAAAAACCCTAATCTCCTCAATATTTTTCACCGCCCATGCCTTGGACTGCTATTTATAGATTTAGGCTTAAGCCTCCCTTTAATCTCCACCATCGGATCTAGGGATTCAATTCCCATCGTCGAATTTAGGGTTTCATTTTCCATCGTTGGATCTAGGCTCCATGAGGGTTTTAATAGGCTACAATAGGGACTATGAGGAGGAGTTGGATCTTGGCCACCCAATGGATCTAGCCCACATAAAGTCCGATCCATTAATGATAATCCATTCCACTAGAGGATTATCATTGATCTACCTCACCAACCACCATAAATAAATATGGGTTCCATATATTAATTGTACAAATATCTCTCCGTATTTAAGATCTCGAATGTCCGTTAATAAATTAATTTACTGACAATTAATTAATCAACATCTAACTCCATGAGTAGTACCACTCAACCTTATCATCATACCGGACCAAGTCCACCTGCAGGGTTTACATGATGATCCTTATGAGCTCCTCAAGGGGACATCATCATCCTAATATATAGGGCACAGTTTCCTCCTATAATCAACGACACACCATGTAAATAATATCATTTCCAAACTTATCGAGCCTATCGATTTACTCTATAAATCTCGCCCATTGGTAAATCAAAGAAATAAATACTAAGTACATGTTCCCGTTATTATATCGGGATTAATAACATGTGCACCATAATATCTGAGGTCTGATTCAATTATGTAGTTAGCAATAAATTGAATCACCTCTAAGTCGGTCCTTCTAAATACACACAAAGTGTACTAGTGTAATTCTATGGTCAAGACAAACCAATACCAAATTACACTACAACCATACCAATGGTTTGTCCAAAACCATCTCGGTTGTGAGCCTCTACTTATACTCTACAAGGAACTGATAACATGATCTCCCGTGTGACACTACACACCATGTTATCTACAATGTAATGTATCAGACAATATGCATAACCATAAATATGAAAACAATGATCATGTGATTTTTATTTCAAAAATAAAGATGTTCATACAAAAGACAGACTTTTTAGTATACATCCCAACACCTCTCTTAATTCCTCCAGAACAATTTTGCTCATGGGCTTGTGGTTAATCACATAGTCTTCCTCTAAAAACCGGGCATTCGTGCTAACGATAACCTCGTGATCTCTAGGACTATAGAACAAACCACCTTTCATTCCTCTAGGATAGCCTACGAACAGGCGCACTTATGTACGAGGTTCCAACTTACCAACATCTCCCTTCAGCATATGTGCTGGACTACCCCAAATCCGAATATGTCTCAGACTAGGCTTTCGGCCAGTACACAATTCTATAGAAGTAGAAGGTCTTGATTTAGATGGTACCAAGTTCAAAATATACACTGCCTTTTCTAGAGCATACCCCAAAACAAATCTGGTAACTCAGAATAACTCATCATCGATCTAACCATCTCTATAAGAGTCCTATTCCTTCGCTCCACCACACCATTCTGTTGGGTGTACTAGGTGTAGACAGTTGGGATTGAATCCTATCCTCTGATAAGTAACTCCTAAACTCTCGCAAGAGGTACTCACCGACACGATCAGATCGTAGTGTCTTGATACTTTTACCTTTACGTTTCTCCACATCAGCCTTGAATTCTTTGAACCTGTCAAAGCATTCGGACTCGCGGCACATCAAGTAAATGTATCCATATATTGAATAATCATCTATAAAAGAGATGATATATTCAAAACCACCTCTAGCCTGGATAGACATAGGACCACACAAATCAGAATGAACCAATTCTAACACATCTTTGGCTCTATACCCCTTGGTCTTAAAAGGCCTCTTGGTCATTTTACCTTCCAAGCAAGATTCGCAGGTTGGGAAATCTTCCACTACTAATGAACCTAAAGGTCCATCAGCTATCCACCTTTGAATTCTACTCAGGTTAATATGACCTAACATTAGATACCAAAGATATGTTTGGTTCATTTTCAAAGGTTCTTTTCTCTTATTTGATTTAGAAGATGTGTTATTTATATCTATTTGCATCGTAGGAGTTTTTGGTGTTGGAAACGTGCTATTCCTCAGAATGCTCATCGGCTCCCATGTCCCCGGATTAAAATTTTCACTAATGAAAACTAATCCGGATGGGATGAGTTTCCTTAGCACAACCAATTCATCGTCGTGCCAACGACTCGAGTGATCGCTTGAACAAACTTGTTGTTCAAGCAATCAACTCTTCTAGTCGGTTAGCCGCGGAAGAGACGACGGACGGATCGCCGGTTTTTGTGTTTATCTTCGGGGTCCATGATTATACAAATACATACAAATGTAAACTAGTATAATCAACACATACTAACATAAAGAACATAAGCTAGCATATCAATAAGAACATGTAAAGAACAATAATAAAAGTTGTAAAACTTTTATACCTCTTGATCTTCTATCGTATGTCCTAACCTCCTTGTAGACTTCGTGTGGGCGAAGATCCTCCACAAGTTGAAGCTTACTAGATCTTCTTCAATCCATAGAAAGAAGAACTCTCTTTCCCTTCTTGCTTGAGCCAACCACCAATCCATAAAGGATTGATGCCGCCGGCCCCAAGAATAGAGAGAACATAATGGAAACCACCAAGGAACCAAACTAGGGACAAACCCTAGCTGTTGGTGCAGTGGGCACCAAAGTCGAACCGGTATTTTGATTATGGCAAAAGGCTCAATAGTTAAGGGTATATTTGTTATCTTACGAGCTCAATTAAGTGTGCAGAAATGCTAAAGTTGAGCGGAAGGTCTGCGACACCCGGTGGGAACCGAGGTGGTCGGGCAACGCCAGAGGGACTTCGGAGGAAGCCGAGGTACTCGGGTGAAGACCGGAAGCGAGGCTACAAGGTAAGCTCGTGTGAAAGCGAAGCAAGGTCGCAGCGAGATCCACCCAATACCTCCAATGGAAGGTCTAGGTCGAGATCGATGGTTAGAACCATCGATTTTTATATTTTAAGCTTAACTTGTATCATACCCAAAACCCTTGACTATACAATAATCGCTAGTCAAGTTCGCCTCGAGAAGAGCTCGAATTTCAAGGGTGAATTTGGACTTGACTCGTGTGTTTTGGTACAAAGGGTGATGTGGCATCAAGGTGGACATCCAAACCATCACCAAGCTTCCTTGTGGTGGACGCCCAAAATAAGGTGAGTTGGCACAAGATGGTTGGCTCCCATAATGTGGCACAAGTTGAATGGCTCCCTCAAGTTGGCGCCCAAGGAGGTTGGAGGTGGCACAAGGTGGTTGGATGAAACACCTCATCCTCAAGTTGGCGCCCAAGGAGGTTGGAGGTGGCACAAGGTGGTTGGATGAAACACCTCATCCTTGAGTTGGCGCACAAGAAGGTTGGAGGTGGCACAAGGTGGTTGGATGAAACACCTCATCCTTGAGTTGGGATAAGAACCTCACCTTGGACACTACCTATGTCTAAATTCATAGATCAATATCCATAAATAGACATGTTCACTCCAAGCAAAAAAAGAATTCAAGAGCTCTCAACACGCCGTCGTAACGCCGCTACTACTACTCACATCACTGACAACGAAAGCTACATCTTCTACTTATAAGAGTTGTCGGTATATTTATTTAAGTTCTACTTCTTTAAATTGTCTTTGTGCTTTAATCGTAACAAGGAAAGGGGGAGTGTCCCTTTGCCTTGATTTCTTTTTGTAATCGTTGCTCCTACCTCCAACGAGGAGGAGTGGTTTTAGTGAATTGCCCTCCGTACGTTATCAAGGATCACTAGGGCCGTGGATTAGCAATCGAAAGATTGTGAACCACGTAAAAATATCTTGTCTACTTTATATTTCCGCTGTGCATTCTCTACTTGCTTTTTACTTATTGCAAAAGTTTTTTAACGACATCGTATCGCTATTCAATCTCTAGCGACACTTTCGATCCAACAATTGGTATCAGAGCCGGGGGCGCTAAGATTCGGTGAAACCACCAATCTAGCTTTGTTTTTCTTTTTTTACAGATTTTTTATTTATTTATTTCTGTTTTCGTATAATTATTTCACTTGCTTATCTTCTCCTACATATAGAATTGCATTAGAGGCTTTAGGATCCGGATAAGGTTGTCCTTCGGGTTAGATCCCGAGTAAGGTTGTCCTCCGGAACTTCAACGACATTCGCATTTGATTGTTTATTTCTTTTTGCAAGTTACATTTTATATATCTTTTTACTTCTCAAGACTACTAATCCAAGACGAAAGTCTTGGAATATTCTTTCCGGTGTGTTTTGCAAGATTCTTTTCGTCGCTTCTTCTTGTTTTTAAATGGCCCATCTCGAAGGGTTTAGCACCACCGACCCCCGTTTTACAACGGTAATGACTTTCCTTATTGGAAGGGTCGGATGGAATGCTTTCTTAAAACCCAAATCGAGATGTGGATCGTAATCCAAACCGGTTTCACACTTCCTAATGAAGATGGTGAATCTTTGGGTTACGATCAATGGTCAAATTCCATGAAAAAACAAGTAGAAGCCGATGCCAAGGCAACTCAAATCTTGCAATGTGGGTTGTCCAAGGAAGAGCTCAACCGCGTCGGCCCCTTCATTAGTGCAAAGGACTTATGGACCAAGCTAGTGGAACTACACGAAGCCACCGACGACACGAAGGTATGTAAAAGAGATTTACTTTTAAATAAATTGTATAACTTGAAAATGCAGGAAAACGAGACCGCAACTCAACTACATGCTCGTATCCAAGACATCGTCAACCAACTCCATGACATCGGACAAAAGGTCGAGAATCGCGACCTTATCAGGTATTCTCTTAACTCGTTTCCTAGGACCACCTTGTGGGCATCCATGGTCGATGCCTACAAGGTCTCCAAGGACCTTTCTAAAATTAGGTTAGACGAATTGTTTTCAGAACTTGAATTACATGAGCAAACTAACGTGGTCCAGCCGAGAAGAGTATTGCGTTAGTTGCAGTGTTCCAAGAAGAAGAAGCCCCAAGCAAGCCACCCTGAGGAAGAAGACGATATCCAAGCTCTAATGGCCAAGCCGACCGAGCACGACTCAAATCAAGAAGAGTCCGAGTCCGAATCCGGCGATGAGCTTCCATTCAAGACAAGCCACGGATCCGGATCCGGTTCAAAAGAATCATTAAGGGTAAGTCGGTCGTTACTTAATACTTTGTATGGTGCAATTAAATTTTTAAATAAGAAACTAGCTAAGTCCGAGTCCAAGGTCGAGACCCTAATTGAGGAGGTTAACCTTCTCAAACATGAGGTCTCCTAACCTCTTCGACTACTCGTATTCAAGAGGAGGACTCAACTCTGCTGAAAAGCTTGAAGTTGAGAACTCGCTTTGAAAACACAAGTCGAAGACCTTAGGAACACGTTGAAAGGTTCACTTTGGGATCCAAGGACTTGACCTCTTACTTGATCACAAAGGGCCGTGGTACAACAAGGCCGGACTCGGGTTTAACTCAAATACAACCAATAAGTCATATATGTCTATAGTAAACCAACATAAGAAAAATGTCCAAGCATGGGTCCCTAAGACCACTTTGATTTCAACTTTAGGATCTAACATGTATTGGGTTCCTAAGGACCAAATTCACTATGTGAATAGACCCACTGATTCAATGGTCCAGGGGGAGCCAATACAAAATGTATTTTTGTTAAGTCTTAGAAATTGCATGCTTAGTTTTTCCTTTATTTTTAGAATGGTTAGATAGGACTCATAACCAACTAAAATCTCATGAAAAGATTGAGCCTCGGGAGCCTCTTTTCAAAAATAAACCAACTAAAATCCTAAAAAGATTGAGCCTCGGGAGCCTCTTTCAAAAATAACTAGTTAGACCAAGATGTAGTCTCAAGTAAGTCGAGTTATCAATTTCTTGAAATTAGCTTTGTCTAAGGAAGTGGTCGTTGTTCCGATCAAAGAAGGCCTCGTGCCTCGCCACGACTGGAAGCTAATCTCTTGAAAAGATTACTTGATGAGCTTAGACTAAATAATCTAACCTAATGTTGGTTAATTTAAATTCATTAAAATTAATCAAGTAAAATTGAAAGTCATCTCACAAGAATACATAGGAATAACATGTTTTGATCATGTAGATATTGGTGAGATGATTTAGGTTTAAAAACTTACAAACAACCCTTTAGTAATTCCATTGATCCTACACATAAGAGTCGAAGAAACCATTAATATAGTTTTCGATTTAAGGACACGAACCCGTTCAATCCTTAACAAAACCAACTAGCAAATCAACTTATAGCGAACCCGACTCTGATCTTGAACTTGAATCTCGTCCTAACCCAAGTCATCCTATCGACCAAGTGATAGATGACTCTAACCCAAGTCAAACTAGAACTCACCCAAGTCATCCTATCGACCAAGTGATAGATGACCCTAACCCGAGTCACACTAAGACTCAAACGAATCATCCTATCAATCAAGTTATAGGTGATCCAAATTTAGGGGTTCGAACTAGAGCTTCATATCGAAACCTTAGTCAAATCTCGTTAATTTCCAAAATCGAACCCAAAACTATTGAACAAGCACTTCTTGATCCCATTGGATTATTGCTATGCAAGAAGAGCTAGCTCAATTCACTAGAAATGAAGTCAGGAATTAGTACCACCACCTAAAGAAAAATCAATTATTGGAACAAGGTGGGTATTTGAAATAAACTTGATGATAAAGGTGAAGTAGTTAGAAATAAAGCTAGGTTAGTCGCAAAGGGTTTAGTCAGAGTCGAAGGTTTAGATTACGATGAGACCTACGCCCGTAGCGCAGACTAGAGTCCATCCGAATGTTGTTAGCATATGCATATCTTTTTAAATTGTTTCAAATGGATGTCAAGTCAGCATTTTGAATGGATACATTAAGGAAGAAGTTTACGTCGATCAACCTCCTGATTCGAAAATCTAGATAAACTGACCATGTCCTTAGACTTAAGAAAGCCCTATATGGACTCAAACAAGCCCCAAGAGCTTGATGCGAAGGCTTCGATCTATCTTAAGTCCAAAGGATTCAACCAAGGTTTAGTCGACCCAACCTTATTCGTTAAAACCGTAGGAAAAGAAATCTTTATAGCCCAAATCTATGTAGATGATATAATTTTTGGAACTACCAACTCGATCCTGCTAAACGAATTCATCTCACTTATGGAAAGTGAATTTGAAATGAATTTAGTGGGAGAGTTAAGTTTCTTCTTAGGTTTACAAATTAAACAAACTAAAGATGGAATATATTTACATCAACAAAAATATACTAAGGACTTAATAAATCGATTTGGAATGCAAGATGCTAAAATAATCAATACACCTATGGCAACTAATGTTCATATAAACGAAGATGTAGAAGGAAAACCCGTTGACCTAAAATACTATAGGAGCGCAATAGGAAGTCTCCTATACTTAACCGCGAGCCGACCCGACATTTTATTCGCGGTAAGTATGCGCATAGGTTACAAACTTGCCAAGGAGTCTCACCTAACCCTAGTCAAGCGTATCCTTAGATATCTAAAGGGCACGCTAAACGTAGGTATTTGGTACCCTAGATCTACCGAGTTTAATCTAATCGGCTACTCCGACTCTGACTATGCCGGTAGTAAACTCGATAGAAAGAGCACGAGTGGTTGTTGTCAAATCCTCGGCTCGAGTCTAGTGAGTTGGTGCAGTAGGAAGCAGCATTGCGTTGCCTTATCTACCACCGAAGCCGAATACGTTGCGATGGGTGAGTGTGTCTCTCAGCTCCTGTGGATGAAGCACACTCTCCAAGACTTTAGCTTAATCTTTAACAACATTAAAAGTTAGGTATGTGCGTAATAGAGTACGTTGCGATGGGTGAGTGTGGATTTAAATTTTTCTATATATGTACTCTATTTTTGCTTCTTTTTATGAAATTAGCCTAAGTCTTACCTTAGAAATCATATTGGGAACTTGCTTGGACTTACAAACCCTAAAATATATTTACAAACTTTTGAGTTAAGGCAAAGGGGAGAAAGTCACAAAAGTAACCAAAATTAACCAAAATTAAAGGGAAGAAAGTAAACAAAATTATTACCTTTTATATTAAGTAATTCCGTTTACTTAAGCAACTATTAAGGGGAGTAAAATTATTTTTCAAGAACTCACCTTCTCGAGGAGGTTACCTCAAAGGGGAGAACTTGAAACAATAATATTTCTCACTCATGCTTAATCTTTATGCTAGCTCACTCATGCTTAATCTTTATGCTAGCTCATTCATACTTAATCATTATGCTAGCTCATTCATATTTAATCATTATGCTAGCTCATTCATATTTAATCTTTATGCTAGCTCATTCATGCTTAATCATTATGCTAGCTCATTCATATTTAATCTTTATGCTAGCTCATTCATGCTTAATCATTATGCTAGCTTCTTTGTTATGTAATTTTTCCTTAACTTTTGTGTGGGTTTGCCATGAATCAAAAGGGGAGATTGTTGGTGCAGTGGGCACCAAAGTCGAACCGTATTTTGATTATGGCAAAAGGCTCAATAGTTAAGGGTATATTTGTTATCTTACGAGCTCAATTAAGTGTGCGAAATGCTAAAGTTGGCGGAAGGTGCGACACCCGGTGGGAACCGAGGTGGTCGAACCGCCAGGACTTCGGAGGAAGCCGAGGTACTCGGGTGAAGACCGAAGCGAGGCTACAAGGTAAGCTCGTGTGAAAGCGAAGCAAGGTCGTTAAGCGTAGATCCACCCAATACCTCCAATGGAAGGTCTAGGTCGAGATCGGATGGTTAGAACCATCGTACTTTATATTTTAAGCTAACTTGTCTGCGGTCCAAAACCCTTTGACTACGATCATGCTAGTCAAGTTCGACCTCGAGAAGAGCTCGAATTTCAAGGGGTGAATTTGGACTTGACTCGTGTTTTGGTACAAAGGGTGATGTGGCATCAAGGTGGACATCCAAACCATCACCAAGCTTCCTTGTGGTGGACGCCCAAAATAAGGTGAGTTGGCACAAGATGGTTGGCTCCCATAATGTGGCACAAGTTGAATGGCTCCCTCAAGTTGGCGCCCAAGGAGGTTGGAGGTGGCACAAGGTGGTTGGATGAAACACCTCATCCTCAAGTTGGCGCCCAAGGAGGTTGGAGGTGGCACAAGGTGGTTGGATGAAACACCTCATCCTTGAGTTGGCGCACAAGAAGGTTGGAGGTGGCACAAGGTGGTTGGATGAAACACCTCATCCTTGAGTTGGGATAAGAACCTCACCTTGGACACTACCTATGTCTAAATTCATAGATCAATATCCATAAATAGACATGTTCACTCCAAGCAAAAAAAGAATTCAAGAGCTCTCAACACGCCGTCGTAACGCCGCTACTACTACTCACATTTGCTACGACGAAGTGCCGCCGACAACGAAAGCTACATCTTCTACTTATAAGAGTTGTCGGTATATTTATTTAAGTTCTACTTCTTTAAATTGTCTTTGTGCTTTAATCGTAACAAGGAAAGGGGGAGTGTCCCTTTGCCTTGATTTCTTTTTGTAATCGTTGCTCCTACTTCCAACGAAGAGGAGTGGTTTTAGTGAATTGCCCTCCGTACGTGATCAAGGATCACTAGGGCCGTGGATTAGCAATCGAAAGATTGTGAACCACGTAAAAATATCTTGTCTACTTTATATTTCCGCTGTGCATTCTCTACTTGCTTTTTACTTATTGCAAAAGTTTTTAACGACACCGTATCGCTATTCACCCCCCCCCCCTCTAGCGACACTTTCGATCCAACACTAGCTTCTAGTGCCGCCGGCCAAGATGAAATAAAGAGGAGAAGAGGAATGAGTTGAGCGCCGACCAAGGTAGAGGGAATAGAGATAGGTCCCGACAACACCTTAGAAAGAAGAAGAGAACCTCTCCTATAGTTGCTGCCCACTCCAACTTCCAAACCCTAGCCGCCCAACCAAACCCTAACCTAGGATTTCTTGCCGCCCAACCAAAGGAAAGGCAAAACCCTAATCTCTTTGAAAACCATCTTCTATGTGTCGGCCATGGAAAAGGGGAAGAATGATAGAGTGTGAACCGACCAAGGTAGAGGGTAGAAGGAAGGGACCGGCCATGCCTTAGGAAGAAGAAGAAACTCATCTTCCACTTGTTGCCGCCCATCTTTGCTCCCAAACCCTAGCCGCCCAAAAATTCTAAACAAACTAGGGTTTCTTGCCTCCAAAAGAAGCAAACCCTAATCCCCTAAACCATCCATCCTCCAACCATAAAACCTTAGTTGCCGCCCAACCCAATCTCCCATATATATAGAGTTAGGTTTAGACCTTGGTTTAATCTCCACCGTCGGTTCTAGGGTTTTAATCTCAACCGTCGGATCTAGAGATTTAATCTCAACCGTCGGTTCTAGGGTTTTAATCCCAACCGTCGGATCTAGAGTTTTAATCTCCACCGTCGGTTCTAGGGATTTAATCCCAACCGTCGGATCTAGAGATTTAATCTCAACCGTCGGTTCTAGGGTTTTAATCCCAACCGTCGGATCTAGAGATTTAATCTCCACCGTCGGTTCTAGGGATTTAATCCCAACCGTCGGATCTAGAGATTTGTTTTCCATCATTTGATCTAGACTTCATGAGGTTTATATTAGGCTACAATATGGACCATGAGGAGGAGTTGGATCTTGGCCACCCGATGGATCGGAACCACACAAACTTGATCCATCAATGATGTTCCATTCCACTAGAGGATCATCATTGAACTACCTCACCAACCCCCATAAATCAATATGGGCTCCATATATTATTTGTACATCCATCTCCCCGTGTTTAAGATATCGAATGTCCGTCAATTAATTGATTTACTAACCATCAATTAATTAACATCTAACTCCTCGAGTAGTATCACTCAACCTTATCATCATGTTGACTAAGTCAACCTGCAGGGTTTACATGATGAACCTTATGAGCTCCTCAAGGGGACATCATCAACCTAATATATAGGACACGGTTTCCTCCTATAATCAACGGCACACCATGTAAATAATATTATTTCCCAACCTACCGAGCATATTGATTTAATCCATAGAAATCTCACCCTTTGGTAAATCAAAGAAATAAACACTAAGTACATGTGCCCATTATTATATCGGGATTAAGAGCATGTACAATATAATATCCGAGGTCCGATTCAATTATGTAGTCAGCAATAAATTGAATCACCTCTATGTCGGTCCTGCTCAATACACCGAGGTGTACGAGGGTAACTCTATGTTCAAGATAAAATAATACCAAGCTACACTATAACCATGCCAATGGTTTGTCCAAAACCATCTTGGTTGTGAGCCTCTACTTATATTCTACAAGGGACTGATAACATGATCTTCTGTGCCACACCAAGCACCATGTTATCTACAATGTAAAATATTAGACAATTTTGCATAACTATAAAAATATGCAAACAATGATCATGTGATTCTTATTTCAAAATAAAGATGTTAATACAAAAGAGCAAGACTTTCAGTATACATTCCAACATTTGGTTCGAGAGTGTATAAATTTTCTATCAACTCACCAGAACAGATAATCTCCCTATTCCTTTTTATAACAACTCTGTCATTAAAAGAAATAGAATATCCATCCAAAAACAATTTAGAAATTGAAATCAAATTCTTTCTAAATGAAGGTACATAAAGGAAATTTCTCAGAACCAAAGTTTTATTCCTATCAAAAGATAAATAAACATCTCCCACTGTAATAGCCGCCACCTTCGCAGCTTGCCTATGTAGATGGTAATCTCCCCCTCAGCTAGTCATCTGGTTCCCTGGAACCCCTGCAAAGAGTTGCAGACATGATTAGTGGCTCCCGTATATACACACCAGGTACCGATAGATAACACCACTAAACATGTTTCAACGACTAAACCAAAAGATATACCTTTGTTCTGCTTCTGATTAGGGCAGTACACCTTCCAATGTCTAGTCTGCTTAAAAGTGAAGCACTTGCCTTTTGGCTTCTTTAGTACTCCTTGAGATCCTCCCGCCACCATTGCTACACCTTGTTTCTTATTCTTCTTGCCTTTCGGCATAGAAGTAGAAACCTTTTGAGCAACCATGGTTTGAGAACTCTGACGAAAAAGTCCCTCTGCCACCTAGAGTTTTGTCAGAAGCTCTGCCAACTAATACAACCTTTTATTCATGTTGTAGTTCAGGCAAAACTGCTCAAAACTCCTAGGTAGAGATTAGAGAATGACATCGACCTAGGTTTCCCTATTGATCTCCGCTCCAAGGACTTCCAGCTCATTCAAATGAGCCATTATCTTGAGAACATGATCCCTCACGGGTGTTGCCTCAACCATGGTGGTCGTCATCAAGTCCCTCATAGCTTCCTGCCTAGCAGCCCGATTCTGGTGTTCGAAAAGTTCCTTGAGATTGAGCATCATGTCATAGGCAGTATTCATGGCCTAATGTTGATGTTACAAAACATTTTGTTAGGGCAATCAACCCGTGATATGGTTTTAATGTGTGTGGAAAAGGGTTTAAGTTAGGTTGTTATTGTGATTTGATATGTGTATTGAAGTCATGCAGGACTTAGTAATTCGCACATGAAGCTTTGGCGGGTTCACCACTCACAATCTCATGCTTGAGTTGGAGAAGGAGCATTACAAAGTCGTACACTTGATGCTGCTGAGGGACCGTCGGACGAGATGACTTGAAGTGAAGCAAAGAAAGCAGACTTTGAAGGCAAGAGACGCGAAGGAGCATTGCAGAGCCGTGCGCCTGATGCTGCTGAGGGACGTGGTCGCGAACGAAGAGAGCTTCGGCGAGGGACTTCGAGTGAGATGAGAGAATGAGTGAATTGTAAGTAGCTCATTAGGTAAACTTGGTCAAATGGCTGAGTGTCGGAGGCTCGACTGCAAGGGTTGAGGTTTACCCGACCGTCGAAAGCTCAAACGAATGTTAAGTTTGAGTTTCACACGGCACCAGTCGACTGCCATGAAATGGCAGTCGATTGCTCTCAGTCGAATGGGGTTTGACTGGTATCCGACTGATGGGTTTTTGGCCCAGCAGTCGACTGCCATATATTGGCTGTCGACTGCCAAGACCATCAGTCAACTGCTGATGGCAATAGTCGTCTGGTCGAGAGGGTTTTGGGCACAGAACCTCTCGTAGCCGACTGGGCAATCGACTACGAGGCATTAGTCGACTGATGGATACATCAGTCGACTGCCAAGGGTTTCGTTGGACTACAATTGTCGGGATCTGACGTGTTCAGAGGCCGTTGTAGTGGCAGCAATCGACTACCAAGGGCAGCAGTCGACTGATGGTGGCCAACGGGAAGAAATCAACCCTCTCTATAAAAAGAGAGGGTGTGAGACTTTGGGAGGCTAATGATTATGCTCTAACCTTCTCCCAAAGTGCCCTAAAGTTTTTCCATCCTCTTACTTAGTTTTATTTACATCATATTTGTAAGAGGAGTGAATTCTTGTAAAGAGGTTACCTCCACCTAGCTTGGTTCAAAGGAGAGAATAGTGGAAGCTTGCGGAGTGATTCACCATGGACGAATCAGACCGTCGATTAGCGGCGCAGCCGTGAACCACGTTACATCCTTTGTTAGCGTTTGTATTCTTATTTATATTTGCTTGTCTTGTTTTGTTTCCGTTGCGCTAATATTCTTTGTAGACGAACAAAATTCCATCATCGTGCAAAGAGGGCTATTCACCCCCTCTAGTCGGCCAATACATACACATCAATCCCCTACAAGTGGTATCAGAGCGAGGAAAGCTTGTCGAGGACTAACCTCCACAACAAGCACATTCAAGAATGGCCGGCTCAAACATTCACCCACCAAAGTTTGAAGGAGAATTCTCTTGGTGGAAAAAGAGAATGGTGGTATTTTTTGAAACCGATTTTGAGATTCTTTTAATTATGGAAAACGGTTTCGAAATGCCTAGGAATGAAGATTGGGAGCTATTGGAGAAATCAAGGTGGAGCAAGAGGCAAAGGGAAGAGTACTTGGCAAACTCAAAAGCCAAACATCATCTCTACAACGTACTCCCCCAACAAAAAGTGAATAGGATAGGGGAGTGTGCAAGTGCCAAGGAGATGTGGGAGAAGCTAGTAGAGCTTCATGAAGGCACTTCGGAGGCCAAGCTTGCAAGAATAGACCTCCTCCGCTCCCAACTAACAAATATCAAGCTTGAAAAGGGAGAAAAGGTAACCTCCTTACATTCTAGATTCAAAGAAATTTTAATTGGGCTAACGAGTGTAGGAGAAAGACTTCCGAACCAGGACATGCTCATGAAAGCAATTGATGTCTTTCCCCGGTCATCAAAATGGAGCTCAATGGTGGACTCCTTTTACATGTCCAAGAATTTAGAAGTGAGCACCTTGGAGGAGTTCTTCTCAACTATGGAGCTCCACGAAACAAGGCTCGAAGGAATAGTGGAAGAGCCAAGGTTTCAACCTTCAAGAGGAGTAGCCTTGATGGCTAACAAAGGGAAGAAGATGTTAGGAATATTGTAACGGCTAGAGGGGGGTGAATAGCATCAATGTAATTCTTTCGTGTTTGTTTCTACAATTTCGTTAGCACAGCGGAAATAGAAAAGTAATAACGATAACAAAATTCACAACACGCTAACACAACGATATAACGTGGTTCGGAACCGCACGGTTCCTACTCCACGGATCGGGTTCGTACGAACCCTAGCGATGCCAATCACACACCACTATAACAATAACTCCTTCTCGGAACAATCCGGAGGTGGAGAAACCTCGTACAATATGATTACAACAATAATCAAGTAGATACAAGCAAAAACAATATGAAATACAAATGCAAGTAAAGGAAAAACACTTTACAAGAACTTTGGATTGCTTGATCTTTGATTGCCTTGAACTAGCTTTGAAGGACTGGAAAGCACCAACTTCCCTCTTCAATTTCGCTCAAGAAAATCGCTATCTTTTCCTCCATCACGAGCTCCTTATATAGCTTCAACTCAGGTCTTTGGAAAAGGTCGATCGAGTCGATCGGGACCATTAGTCGATCGCCGATCTGCTTTCGTGAGACAACGGTGTAATCCACGCTGGAAAAACTCCAACGGCTAGGATATCAGTCGACTGATGAGCCATCACTCGACTGCTCATCTCAGCAGTCGAGTGAGACTCCATTCTGTGGCTGAAAATCTAAGCATCGATCGGTCGATCACATGATCGGTCATTGCTCAAATCCATCGATCGATTGCCTAACAATGGCATGATCGAGGCCACTTCCGCAGAAACCCTAGTTGACTTGGTCGGTCGCCACATGGCACCAGTCGACTGGCACACCTCAACCATGAGGTTTTAACCCAAGTATGGTTCCCCCATACTTGCTAGACCACCCTTAGCCTAGACCTAAGCCTTCTAGCCACCTCCATCAGCCTCACGCCTCTCGGATCCCTCCAAGTCATCCATGACTTGTTTATCCATCGCGCTAGCCTTCAGTTGCTTCCATCGGCTATATCATGCTAATGGTGTCTACACCGCCAAGGCACATTGGACTTACGCCGCCAAGACTCCGCTTGGACTTTACGCCACCAACCATTGGACTTATGCTACCAAGACTCCCGCTTGGACTTTACGCTGCCAATATCAAACCCTTGGACTTCTCAAATGCCAAGGCTTAAGCTTGGACTTTCCCTTGCCAACCCATGTTGGACTTTCCATGCCAAGACCAATGCTTGGACTTTTCATGTGCCAAGTGTCCCACTTGGACTTTCCATGCCAAGTACTCAAGACTTGGACTTTACCAAATGACAATTACATTGTCATATATTTTTGTCGAAACATCAAAACATCACTCAAGTCAAACTCGAGTCCTGGTCAATCGTGACCTGGGCCGATTGCACCAACAATCTCCCCCTTTTTTATGTTTGACAAAAACCAAACAAATGATTGAGTTAGAACACTAACTCAAATCCTTTACCAATTATCCCAAATTGGTAAATACTCTCCAAATGTTCTCCCCCAAACATTCTCCCCCTTTTTGACTAACATCAAAAAGGTTTTCTCTCCAAGGAGGTCAATGTCTCATGTCCCAATGAGATCTTACAATCTCCCCCTTGGTCCAAAAATACCTAGGATGCCTACCATCTTCCTAGTGATAAGTCAAATATCATTCAAGAGAGGCAATCCTATTTACTCTCTCAATTTCCAAATTGGGTATAAAAAACCCATCAATTTTCTCAATTGATGATACTTTTTCAATAACTTTTCCTTTTCAAGGAGAAAAATGATGGAAGTCGCTTCGGAGGCTCATTGGCTCCCATGTCCCCGGATTAAAATTTTCACTAATGAAAGGATTAATCCGGATGGGATGAGCTTCCTTAACGACACCATTTCGTCGTCGTGCTAACAACTCGAGTGGTCGCTTGAACAAACTAGTTGTTCAAGCAACACAACTCTTCTAGTTGGTTAGCCGCGGAAGAGAAGACGGACGGATCGCCAATTTTTGTGTTTGTCTTCGGGGTCCATGATTATACAATATATATTCATACACACACATGCATAATCATCATATATAAGAACATGCTCAGATCTGAAATTAAAGTTATAAAACTTTATACCTTACGATCTTCTACCGTATGTCCTATCCTCCTCGTGGACAACGTGTGGACGAAGATCCTCCATGAGTAGAAGCTTTCTAGATCGCGTTCTTCTCTTCCTTGTCCGCTGCGAACAAAGAGAAGAACCAACAAAAACCTTTCCTTTCTAGAGCCGACCACCAAACAAGAGAGTTTGATGCAACCGCCGGCCAAGGAACGATTGGATGAGCACCGACCAACTAGTTGTATTGTTGCCGCCGGCCACCTAGATGTTGGAGAAGCACCGGCCACCAATTGTTGGAGAGCCGCCGGCCACCAAGGAGCAAGAGAGGAGGAAGAAGAGAATCGGCAAAGGGAGGAGGAGAAGAAGAGGGGCGCCGGCCAAAAACCTAGGGAGAACAATCACCTTGCCGCCCACTTTCCTAGCCGCCCAAAACCCTAGCTCCTCTAGGGTTTGTTGCCGCCCAACACTTGGATGAGCCAAACCCTAATTCCCAATCCAAAAAATCATGTTTTCGCCCAATGCCTAAGCCCTTATTTATAGAATTTAGGAGAAAGTTGGTTAGCCTAAAATATAGGAACTAATCCCTATTTTCTTGCCGCCCAAATAACCTTATCTCCTCTAGGATTTGTGGCCGCCCAACACATGGATGATCCAAACCCTAACTATAGAATTAGGCTTAGGCCTCCTTTAATCTCCACCGTCGGATCTAGGGATTTAATCTCCACCGTCGGATCTAGGGATTTAATCTCCACCGTCGCATCTAGGGTTTTATCCCAACCGTCGGATCTAGGGTTTCATCCCAACCGTCGGATCTAGGGATTTAATCTCCACCGTCGGATCTAGGGATTTAATCTCCACCGTCGGATCTAGGGTTTTATCCCAACCGTCGGATCTAGGATTTCATCCCAACCGTAGGATCTAGGATTTAATCCCAACCGTCGGATCTAGGATTTCATCCCAACCGTCGGATCAAGGATTTCATCCCAACCGTCGATTCTAGGGTTTCATCCTAACCATCGGATCTATGGATTTAATCCAACCGTTGGTTCTAGGGTTTCATCCCAACCATCGGATCTATGGATTTAATCCCAACCATTGGTTCTAGGTTTTGTTTTTCATTCTTGGATCTAGACTTCACAAGGATTATATTAGGCTACGATAGGGACCATAAGGAGGAGTTGGGTCTTGGCCACCCGATGGATCGGAACCACACAAACTTGATCCATCAATGATGTTCCATTCCACTAGAGGATCATCATTGAACTACCTCACCAACCCCCATAAATTAATATGGGCTCCATATATTATTTGTACATTTATCTCCCCGTGTTTAAGATATCGAATGTCCGTCTATTAATTGATTTACTGACCATCAATTAATTAACATCTAACTCCTCGAGTAGTACCACTCAACCTTATCATCATGTTGACTAAGTCAACCGACTGGGTTTACATGATGAACCTTATGAGCTCCTCAAGGGGACATCATCAACCTAATATATAGGACACGGTTTCCTCCTATAATCAACGGCACACCATGTAAATAATATTATTTCCAAACTTACCGGGCATATTGATTTAATCCATCTAAATCTCACCCACTGGTAAATCAAAGAAATAAATACTAAGTACATGTGCCCGTTATTATATCGGGATTAAGAGCATGTACAACATAATATCCGAGGTCCGATTCAATTATGTAGTCAGCACTAAATTGAATCACCTCTATGTCGGTCCTGCTCAATACACCTAAGTGTACTAGTGTAACTCTATGTTCAAGATAAAACAATACCAAGCTACACTACAACCATGACAATGGTTTGTCCAAAACCATCTTGGTTGTGAGCCTCTACTTATATTTTACAAGGTACTGATAACATGATCTTCTGTGCCACACCAAGCACCATGTGTAGGGATTTCTATATGCCAAATAGCATATGCGCAACGGAAAAATTAGGATCCCTTCCTAGTGATCCTTGCGAAAGAAAACCTCGTACAAAATAAATTTCTCTAAAACCAAACCTATCTTATAGGAGAGGATTACCTTTGTTGCGTGCCCTTGTTAATCCCGCTTTTCCTTTTGGTTTGTTGGATCTTTAGCACGTTCAAATGTCCGTGTCTCTATACGTATCCACACGAGCAAGCTCTTGTCTCACAAAAGAAAAACTAGAAGGGCTCTCCTTTACTTCTTGCTAGAGAAGTCCCTAAAGGAGAGGAAGCTAGGGAAAAAGAGAAGGGAAGAAGAAGACTACTCTTCTTGCTAGCCTACACTCACAAAACCACACAACCAAAGCTTCCACCAAGCTCTCAAGCTCTCACACAACCACAATGCTTACTATGGCCGGCCACTTCATGGAGTCTTTTATAGGGTTGGAAAAACCCTTTCACCTCCACACATTCAATGCAATCCATTGCATTGAGACACAATCCAAAAAGGAGTTGGCTTCCTTGTTTGGCCGGCCACTTAAGGGGACAAAAACCACTTTGTCTCCTTCCACCTCATCTAGCTTAGGTGGATGCTTAGGTGGCATGCTTATGTGGCATTCTTATGTGGCATTCATGCATGTTGAATTAATCTTATTAATTCAATTAAGCTTATGTTATCATATTGAATTAATCTCATTAAATCAATAAGGTAACATATTGAATTAATCTCATTAAATCAATAAGTTAAAATTCTCATTAAGCTTAAAGTCCAAAAACCATTTTATACTTAAGCTTATTCCCAAATTATTCTAGTCAAACTAGAATGCACTAATTCTTCTAATCATCATGCTCTTTGTGTGTGACCCTATAGGCTCTCATAACGTTGGCAGTGGATCTAAACTCTTTTAGATACACAAGCAATGAGCGACATCTAGCAATACATCATTGCTACCCAAGTTATGAGATAAGTCAAGATCCGACTAACCTTTCCGTGACTACTATAATGTATGACCGTGTCCTTCTATCCTTGATATCAGATTGACCAATGAGGCATAGACCGTGTCATCCTCGATCAATCTATGTGTTTCTTGATCCCTGAGTAAACTAACTCAAACAAATGAGCTCAATATCTCATATTGACTCATTCGAGCATGGCCATGCATTTTAGTAGTTCTACTCAATCAAGGGCCCACCGATATCACTCGCCATATGAGAGGGATAGATCCCATCTACATCACTCACATCCCTCCGCATAATTTGTTATATACCCAAGAATCGCTTTATGGTCCACCCTCGCTACGGGTGACGCTTGACGATACCAAAGTACATAATTCCTTATGTAGGGAACCGTAGTGACTTCGTGTTCGAGGACTATTCATACCAATAGTCACATGAGAAAGTTTATGACACTCATATAACGATCCATGAAACTTTCTCATATGGGTCGGGCCAAAGATATATTCTCTAATATATACCCATGTGTCAACTTGATATCATATATCCATGACTTGTGAGATCAAGTCATCAATTGACCTACATGCTAGTCTTTATGTATTAATATTGCCCTTGCATATTAATACTTGACTAGGAACATTTAGAAAGTGTTCTCTACAGCCTCTCATAATCAATTCTGCCAATTGATGTGCTGTAGATAAGAACCTACTTTTCTAGGGCATTACTATATTTAATTTAACTGGCACAAGCAAGACTTAAATATAATAACCAATCCTTTGCCTTTATAGAATATGATACAAAATGTTCCCTTTTCAACCATCACATGATTGACTCTAGGGCTATAACTAACAATCTCCCACTAGCACTAGTACCAATCACTATGATATCTAATACCTAGTGACCTAGTGTGACCATCATGCTTCCTCTGTGCCAAAGCCTTGGTCAATGGATCTGCGATGTTAGCTTCTGTCGGTACTCTGCATATCCTCACATCTCCTCTATCGATGATCTCTCGAATGAGATGGAAGTGCCGCAGTATGTGTTTGGTCCGCTGATGTGATCGAGGTTCCTTAGCCTGTGCAATAGCCCCATTGTTGTCACAATAGAGGTCTATTGGATCTGTAATGCTAGGAACTACCCCAAGTTCACTGATGAACTTGCGGAGCCAAATGACCTCCTTTCTTTGCATCGACGCGACAATATACTCGGCTATTGTAGAATCAAGAATCGTGGTCCTACTTTGAACTCTTCCAGCTCACAGCTCCACCATTCAGGCAAAACACGTACCCCGATTGCGATCTATAGTCATCCTTGTCTGTTTGGAAGCTTGCATCACTGTAACCCTTTACAGCTAGCTCCTCATTGCCTCCAAATATCAGGAAATATTCTTTCGTTCTTCGTAAGTATTTAAGAATATTTTTGACTGCTATCCAGTGACTTTCACCTGGATCCGACTGGTATCTACTCGTCATGCTCAAAGCATACGAGACGTCAGGACGAGTACAAAGCATGGCGTACATGATAGACCCTATGGCAGACGCATAAGGGATCTTATCCATGCGATCTCTCTCCTCCTTAGAAGAGGGACATTGAGTCTTCGAAAGACTCACACCATGTGATAAAGGCAGAAATCCTTTCTTGGAATTTTGCATAGCAAAACGATCTAGCACTTTATCAATGTATGTACTCTGACTTAGGCCAAGTAATCTTTTAGATCTATCTCTATAGATCTTGATGCCTAGAATATAGGCAGCTTCACCTAAGTCTTTCATCGAGAAATAATTCCCTAACCACATCTTCACAGACTGGAGTGAGGGAATATCATTTCCGATGAGAAGTATGTCATCTACATACAAAACAAAAAATACAACTGTGCTCCCACTATTTCTCTTGTAGACACAAGGTTCATCTTCATTCTTGATGAAACCAAACTCCTTGATTGCATCATCGAATCGAAGATTCCAGCTTCGAGAGGCTTGCTTTATTCCATAAATGGACCTTTGCAGTTTGCATATCTTTCCAGGATGCTTTGGATCTTCAAAACCCTCAGGCTGTGTCATGTACACATCCTCGAGTAGCTTTCCATTCAGAAAAGCGGTTTTGACATCCATCTGCCAGATCTCATAATCGTGGTAGGCTGCAATAGCAAGTATGATCCGAATGGATTTAAGCATCGCAACTGGTGAAAAGGTTTCATCATAGTCAATACCATGAATTTGTTTGAATCCTTTAGCCACCAATCTACCTTTATAGGTATGCTTATTACCATCCATGTCAGTCTTTACTTTAAAGACCCACTTACACCCAATGGGTTTTACCCCTTCAGGTGGATCAACAAAAGTCCATACTTGGTTAGTGTACATGGATTCCATTTCGGATCTCATGGCCTCTAGCCATTTCTCAGAATCTGGGCTCATCATAGCTTCTTGATAGGATGTAGGCTCATCAAGATCGACAAGCAATATGTCACCGTTGTCAGTCAAGAGAAAAGAATATCTCTCGGGTTGACGACGGATCCTATCAGATCTACGAAGAGGTTGGTCTACTTGAACAGGTGTTTGCTCCACAACTCTTTGGGCAACAATTTCCTCATCCACAACACTTTGTGGTTCCTGTTCATTTTCCATCAAAGCCTTAGTGTTATCGTCATCTTGAACTTCTTCAAGATGAATTTTACTCCCACTAGTTTTTCTAGAAATAAATTCTCTTTCTAGAAAGACAGCATTTCTGGCAACAAACACCTTGCCAAGTGTGGGATTGTAAAAGTAATATCCCTTAGTTTCCTTGGGATATCCTACAAAATAACACTTATCGGATTTGGGTCCTAGTTTATCTGAGACTTGACGTCTAACATAAGCTTCACAACCCTAAATCTTTATAAAAGACATTTTGGGACTCTTACCAGTCCATATCGTATATGGTGTCTTTTCTACGGCTTTTGATGGGACGCGATTAAGTGTGAAAGCGGCTGTCTCTAGAGCTAGTCCCCAAAAGGAAGTAGGTAGATCAGTCTGGCTCATCATTGATCGTACCATATCTAATAGAGTACGATTTCTCCTCTCAGATACACCATTCCATTGTGGTGTTCCAGGGGGAGTGAGTTGGGATATTATCCCACACTCAGCCAGGTGATCACGAAACTCTTGACTAAGGTATTCACCACCTCGATCTGATCGAAGTAGCTTAATATGCTTACCAAGTTGGTTTTGTACTTCATTCTTGAATGCTTTGAACTTTTCAAAGGATTCTGACTTATGTCTCATCAAATATAAGTAGCCAAATCTACTCATATCATCAGTGAAAGTAATAAAGTACTTATAGCCTCCTCTGGCTTCGACATTGAAAGGCCCACATACATCAGTATGTATGAGTCCTAACAAGTCCGTCGCTCTCTCGCCATGTCCACTAAATGGAGTTTTAGTCATCTTTCCCAAAAGACAAGATTCGCATACCTCATATGATTCAAAATCAAATGAGTCCAATAATCCATCTTTATGGAGTTGGGATATGCATTTTTCATTTATGTGACCTAGGCGACAGTGCCAGAGATATGTTTGGTTCAAATCATTCGATTTGAATCGTTTGGTATTTACGTTATAAATTGGGTTTTCTAAATCTAGAACATAGAGACCATTCATAAGTGGTGCATTACAATAGAACATTTCATTTAAATAAATGGAACAACATTTGTCCTTTATTATAAAAGAAAAGTTTTTCTTGTCTAAACAAGATACAGAAATTATGTTCTTTGTTAATGCAGGTACATAAAGGCACTCCTCTAGTTCTAAGATAAGCCCGAGGCAAAGACAAAGAATATGTTCCTACAACACGAAGAACTTTTGCGCCATTTACTGCCTAAAGAGGTCCACTTGCCTTTTGCCATTAGTCTACTATTTCTCGGTCCTCGCACATTAGTACAAATGTGAGATGCACATCCGATCTAATACCCATGTAGAAGAAATAGATAGATTAACTTCTATAGCGTGTATACGTAAGTCCCACTTCTTTTCTTCTTTACTTCTCAAGGTAGACTTCATAGCTTCCGATGTCCAGTCTCACCGCAATGGAAACAGTCCCCTTCCTTAGGTACTTTACCTTTACCCTTTGAAGTGGATGAATTGGCCTTGCCTTTGGCTTGGGTCTTACCCTTGCCTTTGCGCTTACCTTTGTCCTTTTTGACCATTAGTACGTTACTAACTTTCTTCTTGAGATCTCGGTTCGTATTCTTAACTCCGAGAATCTCAGGCAAAGGCTTATCAATTTCATTCATGTTATAATTCATGACGAATTGATTATATGTTTCCGGCAACGATTGCAGGATAACATCGGTTGCCAATTCTTGGCTCAGTGGAAAACCTAGTCTTTCAAGGTTCTCAACGTACCCAATCATTTTAAGTACGTGAGTTCCTACAGGTGTTCCTTCTTGCATCTTGCATGCAAAAAGAGCCTTAGACACTTCAAAACGCTCGTGCCTGGCTTGTCCTTGATATAGTTGTTTCAAATGCTCAACCATATCATAGGTATCCATGTTCTCATGTTGCTTCTGAAGCTCAGAGTTCATGGTTGCAAGCATGAGGCATGACACATCTAATGCGTCATCTTGATGCTTCTTATAAGCATCTTTTCAAAGACGAGTGGCGCGGGCAGGTATTTCAGGGGTAGACTGCTCTAGGACATACAGTTTGCGTTCTTGCTTGAGGATAATCCTCAAGTTCCTATACCAGTCAAGAAAGTTCGCTCCATTGAGCTTGTCCTTCTCAAGGACAGATCGCAAGTTGAGGGGGTGTGTCGTGTTAGATGACATGGTGATCTACAATAATAAAATGCAAAATTAAGTATCATACCTAAGTCATTTAATTAGGCCTTTAATTAAATGAGGCTCCCACTAAATTCTCATAGCTTTGATATGAGCTAATCATTGATGTAGGCAAAACACTTTTCGCTTACATCATTAGCTACTATTTAGCTATAAATTTATATAGGATAAAGATCCACATCATAATTCGTCTTGAGTTAGCTTTGGCTAATCGCCCAAGACGTAGTATGATTAGGTAGGCAATCTTTTGCCAATTACATCTAATGTAACTCTTTAATAGCTTTGGTTAAGTTTAGATTAGTTTAGTGCTTATTCCTAAACCAGCATCCAGGCTGTGGCGAGGCACAGAGGCCTTCTTGGATATCGGAGCAACGACCACTTCTAAGACAAAGCTGATGTTCGGAAATCACACAAAACTAATTTAAAACTTATGTTCAAAGCTAATATATGCCTCTACTTTCTTAACTAATTAAGAAAAACTTAATTAAGTCTTAACCAAGTTTGATAGCGGGACATCACGATTGTCCACTCGCACTCTTCCAAGATAAAATGCATTGCTTTGCTTTGGCAAACCCAATAACAAATGATCGAGGAAGTAGTGAGTACCAAACTTTGGTAGGCATATCGTATTTGACTTATTAAGATATAAAAACATGCATCATATACATATTAGCATACATCACATATAAGCTAAATTAACATGCATCACATACAAGTTAAACTAAGTGTGTCATGGTTATGGCCCTTATTCTACAATCTTCTCAAGCCAATGAGAAGATTGATTGGTCAACCTAGGGATAGCATCTTCTCCCAAGTGCTTCCTTTTGGTTGTCTTGTGTTGTTGACTTCCTCCTTGTAACATTATCTTCCAATGGACCCTCCATCTTTGTTGTATATTACAAAAGGAGAAATACTCGAGTTACATTCGAGTCTAAAGCTAATTTTACAACAAGAATTTTAGGAGAAAGGCACGACACGCAGGCCGTATTAAGAATTACAACACACAATCACAAACTTTTTGGGACTAGGCCATAACCATGCACCATGTCAATTTTAACTTTTAAAAGACATCGGATATTTTATTATGTTTGAAAATTTGCTAATGAAATTATCAACTCATAATAAAATTCATCCTACTTCTATATCATATATAAAATAGAGAAAAACTATTTTTATACGATCTTTCGTAAGTGGCTCTGATACCACTGTAGGGATTTCTATATGCCAAATAGCATATGCGCAACGGAAAAATTAGGATCCCTTCCTAGTGATCCTTGCGAAAGAAAACCTCGTACAAAATAAATTTCTCTAAAACCAAACCTATCTTATAGGAGAGGATTACCTTTGTTGCGTGCCCTTGTTAATCCCGCTTTTCCTTTTGGTTTGTTGGATCTTTAGCACGTTCAAATGTCCGTGCCTCTATACGTATCCACACGAGCAAGCTCTTGTCTCACAAAAGAAAAACTAGAAGGGCTCTCCTTTACTTCTTGCTAGAGAAGTCCCTAAAGGAGAGGAAGCTAGGGAAAAAGAGAAGGGAAGAAGAAGACTACTCTTCTTGCTAGCCTACACTCACAAAACCACACAACCAAAGCTTCCACCAAGCTCTCAAGCTCTCACACAACCACAATTCTTACTATGGCCGACCACTTCATGGAGTCTTTTATAGGGTTGGAAAAACCCTTTCACCTCCACACATTCAATGCAATCCATTGCATTGAGACACAATCCAAAAAGGAGTTGGCTTCCTTGTTTGGCCGGCCACTTAAGGGGACAAAAACCACTTTGTCTCCTTCCACCTCATCTAGCTTAGGTGGATGCTTAGGTGGCATGCTTATGTGGCATTCTTATGTGGCATTCATGCATGTTGAATTAATCTTATTAATTCAATTAAGCTTATGTTATCATATTGAATTAATCTCATTAAATCAATAAGGTAACATATTGAATTAATCTAATTAAATCAATAAGCTAAAATTCTCATTAAGCTTAAAGTCCAAAAACCATTTTGTACTTAAGCTTATTCCCAAATTATTCTAGTCAAACTAGAATGCACTAATTCTTCTAATCATCATGCTCTTTGTGTGTGACCCTATAGGCTCTCATAACGTTGGCAGTGGATCTAAACTCTTTTAGATACACAAGCAATGAGTGGCATCTAGCAATACATCATTGCTACCCAAGTTATGAGATAAGTCAAGATCCGACTAACCTTTCCGTGACTACTATAATGTATGACCGTGTCCTTCTATCCTTGATATCAGATTGACCAATGAGGCATAGACCGTGTCATCCTCGATCAATCTATGTGTTTCTTGATCCTTGAGTAAACTAACTCAAACAAATGAGCTCAATATCTCATATTGACTCATTCGAGCATGGCCATGCGTTTTAGTAGTTCTACTCAATCAAGGGGCCCACCGATATCACTCTCGTCATATGAGAGGGATAGATCCCATCTACATCACTCACATCCCTCCGCATAATTTGTTATATACCCAGTAATCGCCTTTATGGTCCACCCTGTTACGGGTGACGTTTGACGATACCAAAGTACATAACTCCTTATGTAGGGAACCGTAGTGACTTCAGGTCTGAGGACTATTCATATCAATAGTCACATGAGAAAGTTTATGACACTCATATAACGATCCATGAAACTTTCTCATGGCGGGTCAGTTCAGTATATATTCTCTAATATATACCCATGTGTCAACTTGATATCATATATCCATGACTTGTGAGATCAAGTCATCAATTGACCTACATGCTAGTCTTTATGTATTAATATTGCTCTTGCATATTAATACTTGACTAAGAACATTTAGAAAGTGTTCTCTACAGCCTCTCATAATCAATTCTGCCAATTGATGTGCTGTAGATAAGAACCTACTTTTCTAGGGCATTACTATATTTAATTTAGCTGGCACAAGCAAGACTTAAATATAATAACCAATCCTTTGCCTTTATAGAATATGATACAAAATGTTCACTTTTCAACCATCACATGATTGGCTCTAGGGCTATAACTAACACCATGTTATCTACAATGTAAAATATTAGACAATATGCACACATATATAATGAATATATAAAATGCAAACAATGATCATGTGATTCTTATTTCAAAATAAAATGTTCATAGAGAAAGGGCTAGGCTTTCAGTATACATTCCAACAATCTCCCACTTATACTAAAAGACTATGCCGTCATCATTCTGCCATACATCTGATCCCCATGTTCTCCACATGCCTATCAAACGCTTTCGCTGGAAGGGCCTTAGTGAATGGATCCGCCAGGTTATCCTCTGATGCAATCTTGGCGACAGCAACTTCTCCTCGCTTTACGATCTCTCGTATGAGGTGGTACTTGCGCTCTATGTGTTTACTCGCCTTATGGGCTCGTGGTTCCTTCGAGTTTGCAACTGCACCACTGTTATCACAATAAATTGTTATAGTTCTGGGCAAACCAGGAATCACATCCAAGTCCATCAAGAAGTTCCTGAGCCATAAAGCTTCCTTGGCTGCCTCAGAGGCTGCCACATACTCAGCTTCCATGGTAGAGTCTGCCATGCATTTCTGCTTGACACTCCTCCATACTATGGCTCCACCTCCAAAAGTAAACACAAACCCCGAGGTAGACTTACTCTTGTCCCTATCTGATTGGAAATCCGAATCCGTGTAACCCATAGGGACTAATTGATCTGCGCCTAAACCAAAGATATAATCCTAGTCCTTCTCAGGTACTTCAATATATGCTTTACCGCAGTCCAATGTCCCTATCCAGGATTACTCTGATATCTGCTAACCATGCCCATGGCAAAGCAGATATCCGGTCTCGTACATAGCATGGCATACATGAGACTTCCTACTGCCGAAGCATAAGGAACCGCCTTCATGTCCTCTATCTCCTTTGATGTTTTGGGACACATCTCTTTAGATAAAGGAACTCCATGCCTAAAAGGTAGAAAACCTTTCTTGGAGTTTTGCATGCTAAAACGAGCAAGGATAGTGTCAACATATGAAGCTTGAGATAAGCATAACATCCTTTTCTTGCGATCCCTTATAACTTTGATCCCAAGGATGTGTCCAACTTCTCCCAAGTCCTTCATATCAAATTGTTTGGACAACCATACCCTTACGTCTGATAACACTCTGATATTGTTGCCAACTAACAAAATGTCATCTACGTATAGTACAAGAAACACCACTACGTTTCCGTCACATCTCTTGTATACACAAGGCTCATCCGGACTTTGAATAAATCCATATGACTGGATTACCTCATCAAAGCGGATGTTCCAAGATCTAGAAGCTTGCTTCAATCCATAAATGGACCGATTAAGCTTACATACAAGATGCTCTTTGCCTTTAGCAATGAATCCCTCTGGTTGCCGCATATAGATGTTCTCCTCAAGACTTCCGTTAAGGAAAGCTGTCTTGACATCCATCTGCCAAATCTCATAATCCCTATGAGCAGCTATAGATAAGAGAATCCGGATAGACTTAAGCATAGCTACCGACGAAAAAGTCTCCTCATAATCGATGCCCTCTTTCTGAGTATACCCTTTCGCAACAAGCCTAGCTTTGAAGGTCTCAACCTTCCTGTCTACTCCTCTCTTTCTCTTGTAGATCCACTTGCATCCAATGGTTTTTACACCATTGGGTGGTTCTACTAGCTCCCAGACCTGATTAGAATCTATAGATTCTATCTCTGAATTCATCGCACTTTGCCAAGATGCCGCATCTCTATCTTGGAGTGCCTCATCATATGTCTAGGGATCAGGTTCATGTTCACCAGGGACTAAGTCCGAAGACTCTCCCAAAAACATGAATCTGTCGGGTTGTCTAACAACCCTCCCACTACGACGAGGTGGCTCCTGCGTATGCTCTGTGACACGCGGTGTGCTGACTTGTGGTGTGTCCTCTTGTACGGTGGTCAAGTTGGGACTTCCCCTGTCAACTCCTCAAGAACAATCCTACTCGTGGGCTTGTGGTTCATCACATAGTCCTCCTCTAGAAATCTGGCATTCGTACTCACGATTACCTTCTGATCTCTAGGACTATAGAATAAACCACCCTTCGTTCCCTTAGGGTAGCCAACAAACAAGCGCACCATGCAAGATTCTAACTTACCAAGATCTCCCTTCAAAGACATGTGGCCGGACTACCCCAAATCCGAATATGTCTTAGACTAGGCTTTCGCCCAGTCCACAACTCTATGGGAGTAGAGGGTACTGACTTAGATGGAACCAAGTTCAGAATGTGTGCTGCTGTTTCCAGAGCAAAACCCCAGAACGAATCAGGTAACTCTGAAGAACTCATCATAGATCTGACCATCTCCATAAGAGTCCTATTCCTTCGCTCTGCTACACCATTCTGCTGGGGTGTGCCAGGTGCAGACAATTGGGATTGAATCCCAGCCTCTGATAAGTAACTCCTAAACTCTCCCAAGAGGTACTCGCCACCACGATCAGATCGTAATGTCTTGATACTTTTACCTTGATGGTTCTCCACATCAGCCTTGAATTCTTTGAACCTATCAAAGCATTCAGACTTGCGGCGCATCAAGTAAATGTATCCATACCTTGAATAATCGTATATAAAAGAGACGAAGTATTAAAAGCCACCTCTTGCCTGGATAGAAATAGGACCGCACAAATCAGAATGAACCAATTCTAACACATCTTTGGCTCTATACCCCTTGGCCTTGAAAGGCCTCTTGGTCATTTTACCTTCCAAGCAAGATTCGCAGGTTGGGAGATCCTCCACCACTAATGAACCCAAAGGTCCATCAGCTATCAACCTTTGAATTCTGCTTAGGTTAATATGACCAAGCCTTAGATGCCAAAGATACGTTTGGTTCATCTGCGAAGGTTCTTTTCTCTTATTAGACTTAGAAGATGAGTTATTCACTTCTATATGCATCGTGGGAGCTTTTGGTTCAAGAGTATACAAATTGCCAACCAATGTACCTGAACAGATAATCTCTCTATTTCTTTTTATAACAACTCTGTCATTAAAAGAAACAGAATATCCATCCATAAACAATTTAGAAACCGAAATCAAATTCTTTCTAAATGTAGGTACATAAAGACAATTTCTCAAAACCAAAACTTTATTTCTATCAAACGATAAATAAACGTCTCCCACTGCAATAGCCGCTACCTTTGTAGCATTGCCCATGTAGATGGTAATTTCTCCTTCAGCTAGTCGTCGGGTTTCCTGGAACCCCTGCAAAGAATTGCAGACATGATCAGTGGCTCTCGTATCTACACACCAGGTACCGGTAGATAACACCACTAAACATGTTTCAACGACTAAGGCAGAAGATATACCCTTGTTCTGCTTCAGAAAGGGGAAGTCTTTCTTCCCATGTCCAGTCTGTCTACAAGTGAAGCACTTGCCTTTCGGCCTCTTCACTCCCTGAGATCCTCCCACCACCTTTGCTCTACCTTGTTTCTTCTTCTTCTTGCCTTTCGGCTTAGAAGTAGAAACCTTCTGAGCAACCATGGCTTCCTGCCTAAGAGCTCGATTCTGGTATCCGAAAAGTTCCTTTTCCCCAGAATCATCTGCAGGCCTAGGAGGACACTCATCGACAGTTAAGACACTATCCATATTTCTTTTCCAATCATTATTGTTTGGGGACAGTAAGTTTGTTTCCTTTAGTACCAAAGTAAGTGGATTGAAAGCCATTTGAAAATCCTTAGAATCACAATGATCAAAATATTAGATTTCAAATAATATTGATTCCTCAAAACAATAAAATCCTGAAATCAACTAACACCTCAAAACACCGAGAATATCGCATGCCACGATAGTGTGGACGTATACGAATTCCACATTTGTAAGAGGAGGTTTTACCCATTAATTTTATTATCTTGTCAACCTTACTTTTTGACAAATAAAATTAATAGTTGGTTCCTCTTTAGCCCTACAAATAAAAGCAAAGGACTGATGGGGAGGATACCTTTATTTGTATCTAAGTGTGCACCATTACACGATACTAAGGGAATTATTTCGGATTATGTGCCTTACCGATGGGGAAGTACACACGCTCCTAAATAATTTCCTATAACCATTATTTGACCTAGTGATCCGCAAACAAACCCATCCGATGGGGAGGAAGGCACTCAAAGCCAACGCGCAAGTTTGTTGCATCACACGTCAAATTGTAATGGAGGTCATGGGAATTAATTAAAATGTCCCTCTCCCACTTAGTAAATTGCAGGAATTTTAAACATACACAACATGCATATAAAACAAATAAGCAATAAATATGGAAAAACAGAATTTTTCCAACTATTATGGCATTGTCCTCAAATATGCATCCTGTCGTGTCGCCACCTCATCCGCTCCACCTTTTCCCATGCACAAGTCACCAAAGATATTCGAGCCGAGATAAATCATTTTATTTACATCCATCGATCCTATACTCCACGAAGGAGTGTACAAATAATCTAGATCGAAAGTAAACTAAAATGAGCGGCTAAACAATGCCGTATTTAATTACAAAAATTAAATACTAATCTAGCCTCGTCAACCCCGAGGATTCAAATAATAAATTTTTACACACATCCATTCACATACACACACATGGCCATAATAGTCGGATCTTATGCCTGCAACCAAAAAGTTAAACTACGCATATCCTACTATTATCCGGCACATATAATATATGAAAAATGCATAAAAAAATTAACCGAATCCAAAACACACAAAACCGGAAACCGTGGCTCTGATACCAAATTAATGGAAGTCGCTTCGGAGGCTCATTGGCTCCCATGTCCCCGGATTAAAATTTTCACTAATGAAAAGATTAATCCGGATGGGATGAGCTTCCTTAATGACACCATTTCGTCGTCGTGCTAACAACTCGAGTGGTCGCTTGAACAAACTAGTTGTTCAAGCAACACAACTCTTCTAGTTGGTTAGCCGCGGAAGAGACGACGGACGGATCGCCGGTTTTTGTGTTTGTCTTCGGGGTCCATGATTATAAAATATATATTCATACACACACATGCATAATCATCATATATAAGAACATGCTCAGATCTGAAATTAAAGTTATAAAACTTTATACCTTACGATCTTCTACCGTATGTCCTATCCTCCTCGTGGACAACGTGTGGACGAAGATCCTCCACGAGTAGAAGCCTTCTAGATCGCGTTCTTCTCTTCCTTGTCCACTGCGAACAAAGAGAAGAACCAACAAAAACCTTTCCTTTCTAGAGCCGGCCACCAAACAAGAGAGTTTGATGCAACTGCCGGCCAAGGAACGATTGGATGATCGCCGACCAACTAGTTGTATTGTTGCCGCCGGCCACCTAGATGTTGGAGAAGCACCGGCCACCAATTGTTGGAGAGCCGCCGGCCACCAAGGAGCAAGAGAGGAGGAAGAAGAGAATCGGCAAAGGGAGGAGGAGAAGAAGAGGGGCGCCGGCCAAAAACCTAGGGAGAACAATCACCTTGCCGCCCACTTTCCTAGCCGCCCAAAACCCTAGCTCCTCTAGGGTTTGTTGCCGCCCAACACTTGGATGAGCCAAACCCTAATTCCCAATCCAAAAAATCATGTTTTCGCCCAATGCCTAAGCCCTTATTTATAGAATTTAGGAGAAAGTTGGTTAGCCTAAAATATAGGAACTAATCCCTATTTTCTTGCCGCCCAAATAACCTTATCTCCTCTAGGATTTGTTGCCGCCCAACACATGGATGAGCCAAACCCTAACTATAGAATTAGGCTTAGGCCTCCTTTAATCTCCACCGTCGGATCTAGGGATTTAATCTCCACCGTCGGATCTAGGGATTTAATCTCCACCGTCGGATCTAGGGTTTTATCCCAACCGTCGGATCTAGGATTTCATCCCAACCGTAGGATCTAGGATTTCATCCCAACCGTCGGATCAAGGATTTCATCCCAACCGTCGGATCTAGGGTTTTATCCCAACCGTTGGATCTAGGGATTTAATCCCAACCGTCGGATCTAGGGATTTAATCCCAACCGTCGGATCTAGGATTTCATCCCAACCGTCGGATCAAGGATTTCATCCCAACCGTCGATTCTAGGGTTTCATCCTAACCATCGGATCTATGGATTTAATCCAACCGTTGGTTCTAGGGTTTCATCCCAACCATCGGATCTATGGATTTAACCCAACCATTGGTTCTAGGTTTTGTTTTACATTCTTGGATCTAGACTTCACAAGGATTATGTTAGGCTACGATAGGGACCATAAGGAGGAGTTGGGTCTTGGCCACCCGATGGATCGGAACCACACAAACTTGATCCATCAATGATGTTCCATTCCACTAGAGGATCATCATTGAACTACCTCACCAACCCCCATAAATTAATATGGGCTCCATATATTATTTGTACATTTATCTCCCCGTGTTTAAGATATCGAATGTCCGTCAATTAATTGATTTACTGACCATCAATTAATTAACATCTAACTCCTCGAGTAGTACCACTCAACCTTATCATCATGTTGACTAAGTCAACCAGCTGGGTTTACATGATGAACCTTATGAGCTCCTCAAGGGGACATCATCAACCTAATATATAGGACACGGTTTCCTCCTATAATCAACGGCACACCATGTAAATAATATTATTTCCCAACTTACCGGGCATATTGATTTAATCATCTAAATCTCACCTACTGGTAAATCAAAGAAATAAATACTAAGTACATGTGCCCGTTATTATATCGGGATTAAGAGCATGTACAACATAATATCCGAGGTCCGATTCAATTATGTAGTCAGCACTAAATTGAATCACCTCTATGTCGGTCCTGCTCAATACACCTAAGTGTACTAGTGTAACTCTATGTTCAAGATAAAACAATACCAAGCTACACTACAACCATGCCAATGGTTTGTCCAAAACCATCTTGGTTGTGAGCCTCTACTTATATTTTACAAGGTACTGATAACATGATCTTCTGTGCCACACCAAGCACCATGTTATCTACAATGTAAAATATTAGACAATATGCACACATATATAATGAATATATAAAATGCAAACAATGATCATGTGATTCTTATTTCAAAATAAAATGTTCATAGAGAAAGGGCTATACTTTCAGTATACATTCGAACAAAAAATACATCCATCATCCAAGATGGATACCTCCCCCTAAAGGCTTGCTCTCCCTTGACCATTGCACCAACAATGTCCTTGGGAATCCCCTAAGCCAATAGGAACTCTAAGCCATCAAAAATTAAGGATAGAAATTCAACATTGAACTTTCCAACACCTTGAAATTGATACAAACCCTAAACACTTCTCCTAATCCATATCCAATGGATTTTCACCCTTCATCATGCTTCCCAAGGCATATCCTAGGGTCAGGAGTGGTTAGGAACCTTAACCGCAGCTGAAATCGGGTTAAACAACTTTGGTTACCCCGAAATCAGGCTATCAGTCGACTCTGTCAGCTACTAGTCGACTGATATGTCCATCAGTCGATCCGTAGCACGAGGCAACCTGAGTGATACATCTGGCAATGAGTCCAAGTGCCCATCGATCGACCCAGACCTTTATGGCAATGATCGATAATCAACACACCTGATTTTTAGAAATCAGACTCAACTTTTGGAAATTCATAAGTAATTCTACGTAAACCAAAAAATCATGAAACTCGATACGTATATTACTTATCACACATACAATCAGTGAAAAATTTTGGAAAAATATTTTTACCATTGAAATAGGAGATTGATACAAAGTTCAAAACTATTAAAAACTTTAAAGTTTTTGATCTACTTTGTATCAACTTCTACAATGATGATGGCTATCAAAAGATAGACTTCACCAAAGTTTTATAAATTGATTTTAAAATGTTTTTGAAAAACTATTTTGAACCATAATTTATTGGATAAATATACATAACTTGTATATTAGCTTTCCTTATGATTCTTGGTGATAGTTGAAATAAGTTTGAGTTCATCTAGATGCACTACCTATGCACCTTGAACCTAACTTATTATCCTAGCATCTCACATGTATCTAGGGTGTATAAATACACATACATGTCAATGTGATGTGAGATGTGGGTTTTGATTTACTTTATCTAGGGTTTCATGCATTTTCTAGGCAACTCTACTTGATTCCCTCATAAGTGAGACTTCAAGTCATGCCATTTTCCTTAAATCAATGTTCAATCAAATTAATACATGAAATGATCATGGCATAGTGATGTCAAAATAAAAACATGACCAATGATCATGATGTCATGGCATATGATGAACTTTAAGAACACATGACATTTAAAACCTTAATCCTAAAACATGAACATGACGTATAAAATGATTAAAAGTAAGCATGATGTCATGACATGTTATATGACAAACAAAGCATGACATATAAAATATATAGGTATAGTAATACCTAAATTTTAATATTAATTGCCATTTGATATAATTAGATGTATTTTGCCATATTATCATTAATCTCCCTAGTGTGCCAAAAACCCAAAATGACACACTAACCTCTAAACCTAAATTGTGCCAATTTAATTGATTTTTCTTAATTTCAAAAGTGCATTGGCACATCCTAAAATCTTTTAGGATATTGATTCAAATCTATTTCCAAGGTAACCATAACTTTGAAAATATCCTAAAGTGCCACCTTTACCATGGTTGAGTTAACTACCCATCCAATCAAGGTTGGCACACCCTAAACTCATCTAGCGTGAATCAATCACGCTCTTAGGAACCCAAAACCGATTTAAGCTCCTAGGGTTAATTAGGTATTCCTTAGGGATAACCTCTCTAGATACCTTCCTAATGACCATCCTAGGCTTGTTAGCCTTGGTCATTTGGGTCTTACCTAGGTTGACTCTAGGGGTAACTCCCCTTGCAACCTTCTTAGTGGCCACCCTAGGTTTCCTAGAAACCCTAGCCACCAGGCACAACCTTTGGTCAACCTTAGGGATGACTTCCCTATTGAACTTGGTCTTCCTAGACCTAGTTTGTGTTCCATAGTCAAATGGAACACTATGATAAGCCACCTTAGGCTTAGGTTTGTGACCCAAACCTTGCTTGCCCTTGGTTGACTTTTGACTCTTAGGTCCTTGGTGTTGACTTTGACTTTTGGACCCTTGACTTTGACCATTTGACCCTTTAAATTGGTTTTGTATATTCCTAAGGGTCTTTTCTAGTTTCTCAAGCCTTGACCTCAAGGCTTGGTTTTCTAATTCTAATTGCCCAATTTTAGAATTTTGATTTAAATCTTGGGCATTGGACTTCCTTGGCATACGCCTAGTCCATTTTGGATTAACACCTAGATGTTCTTGTATTTTCTTAATAGATTCCCTAGGTATGGTTTTTCTAGGGACATTAGTCCCAAATTTCTCCTTATTACTAAAATGGACACTTTTAGCTCCTAATAAAAAACATTTATTCCTATTAGCATGCTTTTCATAAATTGCAGGAGAATTTAAATTCCTAGCATGCTTTTTAACATTTAAATTAGAAGATGCACTACTAAAATGTACCTTAGGGTTAACCTTAGCTCCCCCTACTTGTGATGCTTCTTCTTGGGTCTTTTTCCTCCCCCTAGAGCATTGACTTCTATAATGCCCCTTTTGATGGCACTTGAAGCATATAATATGCTCCTTGCTCTTTTGACTTGGGGAACCGGCATCCTTTGACTTTTGTTGACTTTTGGGCGCCGGAGAAGCTTTCCTAATCTTCTTTGGGCATTTGCTCTTGTAATGCCCATACTCCCTACACTCAAAGCACATTATATGATTTTTATTGGAAGATAAAGTGTTTGAGTTACCTAGGGTGGTGGTAGGTGCCGGAGTTGAATTTTGAGCTTCCTCATCTTGATCGGATGTTGAAGGCTCTTCTTGAGGTTGCTCCGGTGTAGAGGATGGTCTCTCCTCCTCAATCCTAGAAGTAGATGCTTCTTCCATCTCTTCTACTTCTTCTTTCTCCGATCCGGAAGTTGACTCCATCTCAACTTTCGATTCCTCACTTTCACTTGAAAATGAACTCTCCTCATGGAATCTTGCCAATTTTCTCCATAGCTCCTTGGCATACATGTAATCCCCTAGCTTGCACAAAACATCATTAGGGATTAAATCTTCCAAAAGTTTCATTACCTTAACTTCGGTCTTGAGCTTTTGACGTTGCTCTTGGGTCCACTTTTTCAATTTTAGGACATTCCCCTTCTTATCCCTAGGGGGTTCAAGGCTTTCAACGAGGATGAACCAATCCTCTATGTTCATCATCAAGAATGTTTCCATTCTTGCTCTCCTGAAAATCTTCTGGATCATATGGAGGTGGAGTATTGATATCCCATCCAAGCTTGTCTTGGAATTCCATCTTCACCCTCTAGCCTTTTGTCTTAGCTCCGGGCGGTTAGTCCGTAGAAGAGCCCCGGGCTCTAATACCACTTGTTAGGAATATTGTAACGGCTAGAGGGGGGTGAATAGCGTCAATGTAATTCTTTCGCATTTGTTTCTACAATTTCGTTAGCACAGCGGAAATAGAAAAGTAATAACGATAACGAAATTCACAACATGCTAACACAACGATATAATGTGGTTCGGAACCACACGGTTCCTACTCCACGGATTGGGTTCGTACGAACCCTAGCGATGTCAATCACACACCACTATAACAATAACTCCTTCTCGGAACAATCCGGAGGCAGAGAAACCTCGTACAATATGATTACAACAATAATCAAGTAGATACAAGCAAAAACAATATGAAATACAAATGCAAGTAAAGGAAAAACACTTTACAAGAGCTTTGGATTGCTTGATCTTTGATTGCCTTGAACTAGCTTTGAAGGACTGGAAAGCACCAACTTCCCTCTTCAATTTCTCTCAAGAAAATCGCTATCTTTTCCTCCATCACGAGCTCCTTATATAGCTTCAACTCTGTCTTTGGAAAGGTCGATCGATCCGATCGAGACCATCCCGATGATCACATCTATTTGCTGTGAGACAACGGTGTAATCCACGCTGGGAAAACTCCAACGGCTAGGATATCAGTCGACTGATCATGACCATCAGTCGACTGATGAGCCATCACTCGACTGCTCATCTCAGCAGTCGAGTGAGACTCCATTCTATGGCCAAAAATCCAAGCATCAGTTGACTGATCACATGATCGATCATCATCGTCATCGATCATGCCTAACAATGACAATGATCATTACTTCCGCATCAAACCCTAGTTGACTTGGTCGGTCATGACCGCCACATGGCATCGATCACCGTGACACACCTCAACCATGAGGTTTTAACCCAAGTATGGTTCCCCCATACTTGTTAGACTACCCTTAGCCTAGACCTAAGCCTTCTAGCCACCTCCATCAGCCTCACGCCTCTCGGATCCCTCCAAGTCATCCATGACTTGTTTATCCATCGTGCTAGCCTTTAGGTGCTTCCATCGGCTATGTCATGCTAACGGTGTCTACACCGCTAAGGCACATTGGACTTACGCCGCCAAGACTCCGCTTGGACTTTACGCCGCCAACCATTGGACTTATGCTGCCAAGACTCCCGCTTGGACTTTACGCTGCCAATATCAAACCCTTGGACTTCTCAAATGCCAAGGCTCAAGCTTGGACTTTCCCTTGCCAACCCATGTTGGACTTTCCATGCCAAGACCAATGCTTGGACTTTTCATGTGCCAAGTGTCCCACTTGGACTTTCCATGCCAAGTACTCAAGACTTGGACTTTACCAAATGACAATTACATTGTCATATGTTTTTGTCGAAACATCAAAACATCACTCAAGTCAAACTCGAGTCCTGGTCAATCGTGACCTAGGCCGATTGCACCAACAGAAGAAAATGGAGAACCCCTCCTCCTCCGATGAAGCATCCTCATCCTCCTCCATGGATAGCACGGAAGAAGCTTACATGGTAAGGAAGGTAAGGTGTGCTTTAAGAAATTTTAAATTTAATAAATCTAATGATAGGAGGAGAAGACCAAGGGGGAAGGTGATTTGTTATAATTGCCAAGGAGAGGGACATATATGGGACAATTGTCCCCTCTTGAACAAGAGCAAAGAGGAGAGGAAAAAGAAAGAAGAAAAGAAGAAGAAGAAGGGGAGCAAGAAGAAGGAAGAAGAGAAGAAGGCCAAAGAAAAAGGGAAGACCAAGGCATTAAAAGCAAAGACATGGGATGCTCCTTCTTCCTCATCCTCATCTGAAGAGGAAGAATATGTCTACTCAAACATTGCCCTAATGGCTTTTGATGACCTAGACTCCTCTTCCTCCGAAAATGAAGAAGCAAGCTCAAGTGAGGAGAGCTCGAGTGAAGGGGGAGCTTCTTCTACATCCTCATCATCGGGAGAGGATTTGGTAAGTAAGGTAATAAATCTTTCCCCCAAGAAAATTATGTCAATTATTTCTAGCCTCACTAAGGACTTGTTTAGGGCTAAAAAGAAAAATAAGAGCATGCTAGATCAAATTAAGGACTTAGAAGAAAAATTAGAAAAAGCATGCTTAAATATTAATGAAAATATTTCTTCTAGCCATAATGATACATGCTCACATGAATATATGCTTTTTGATGTTAATGATGCATGCATTGAGGAAAATAGGGCTCTAAGGGAAAAGGTAGATCATTTGACCAAGGCCCTAGAAAAGTTTACAATAGGCTCCAACACCCTTAACATGATTATAGGGAGCCAAAGGGCAAGTTTCAATAAGAAAGGCCTAGGATATAAAGAAAATAAAAATGAAAAGGCCTATAAATGTTTAATTGCTAGGGGTCAAGACAAAAAGAAGGTAATAGCTAGAAAATGGATCCCTAAGGAATTTTTAGTGAACCCCATAGGAAAGAATTTATTTTGGTTTCCTAAATCCATCCTTAAGGGTTAGGAAAACCCTAGGATAGTCAACCATATGGAATTTACCTATATCATGTCTTTGGTTGACTTAGGATAGTGGGACAATATTTTTGAAATAGTGTTGGGTGATGATAATGCACCCATAAATAGATAAATCATGCTTTAGGTGATATTTGCCTTATTATCATGATGTAATACCTAATGCATGATCACAATTTGATGAATACATTTGTTTCATGATCATAATGTAAAAATCATACATATATGTCTTTATGATCATGTGGGATATTAGGATGATACTTAACCATGGGTAGAAATGCATGAAATTAAGGGTTAAGTATATACAAAATACCTTTAGGATGCATCTCACACTCATCATAGGCTACCTTGATTGAAACTTAGCATGAGTGAGATGTTAGGATGATACTCATGGTCCACTAATGCCTATGGCATCTAGATGGTCATGTAAAGTGTCAAAATAGCAATAATAGACCAATCATGGGGAAGACTTATGTTTAATTCATAGACATATTGCCCAAAGATCATGGTTGGATATTTCATATGTTTTCAAAACAATTTCTTACTTTAAAATCTGTGTGTTCATGTTTTGAAACAATTCAAACCAAAACTAGGTGTTAAATGTGATACTAACTTGATCAAAAACCTAGTTGTTTTTAAAAGCTTTTAGATTTTTGGCAAATCTTTGAAAGTATATTGATTTTTCATGAAAAACTATTTTTCATTGATAAATATACTTAAAATAAATATGTTCCCCAAATTTCACTATTTTTTGAATTTTTTGGAATTTATAGTCATTTCTGAATTTTGTCCAGAAAATCAAAAAATCTAATTTCCTTGTGCCAGTCGACTGCCATACTGATAGCAATCGACTGATGTACTGTGCACGAGCACAGTAACCTAGTTTTATCAGGATTTTAAGTGTTTTTGATTTTTTCTTCTCTCTAGACTTGATGCCATGCCATATAAACCCTGTTTAATCTTTTTGATGGTGTCAAAGGGGGAGAAAGATATATGTTTAAGTAAGGGGGAATGTATTTAGGGGAAGTTTCATGTATTAAGGGGGAGAGTTGCTAATCATGTTATTCACATGCTTTCTTTCCTTAATATTTTATCAAATATTTGTACCTAACTTAAACGAATTGCCACACATCAAAAAGGGGGAGATTGTTAGGGCAATCAACCCGTGATATGGTTTTGATGTGTGTGGCAAAGGGTTTAAGTTAGGTTTTTATTGTGATTTGATATGTGCATTGAAGTCATGCAGGACTTAGTAATTCACACATGAAGCTTTGGCGGGTTCACCACTCACAACCTCGTGCTTGAGTCGGAGAAGGAGCATTGCAGAGTCGTGCGCTTGATGCTGCTGAGGGACCGTCGGACGAGATGACTTGAAGCGAAGCCAAGAAAGCAGACTTCGAAGGCAAGAGACGCGAAGGAGCATTGCAGAGCCGTGCGCCTGATGCTGCCGAGGGACGTGGCCACGAACGAAGAGAGCTTCGGCGAGGGACTTCGAGTGAGATGAGAGAATGAGTGAATTGTAAGTAGTTCATTAGGTGAACTTGGCCGAATGGCTGAGTGTCGGAGGCTCGACCGCAAGGGTTGAGGTTTACCTGACCGCCAGAAGCTCAAACGAATGTTAAGTTTGAGTTTCACACGGCACCAGTCGACTGCCATGAAATGACAGTCGACTGCTCTGGGTCGAACGGGGTTCGACTGGTATCCGACTGATGGGTTTTTGGCCCAGCAATTGACTACCATATATTGGAAGTCGACTGCCATGACCATCGGTCATCGGCGATGGCGTGATCGATTGGTCGAGAGGATTTTGGCCTGAGAACCTCATAGATCGGCGATCAACTACGAGGCATCAGTCGACTGATGGATACATCAGTCAACTGCCAAGGGTTCCGTTGGACTACAACGGTCGGGATCTGACGTGTTCAGAGGCCGTTGTAGTGGCGGCAGTCGACTGATGGCGGCCAACGGGAAGAAATCAACCTTCTCTATAAAAAGAGAGGGTGTGGGGCTTTGGGAGGCTAATGCTTATGCTCTAACCTTCTCCCAAAGCACCCTAAAGTTTTTCCATCCTCTTACTTGGTTTTATTTACATCATATTTGTAAGAGGAGTGAATTCTTGTAAAGAGGTTACCTCCACCTAGCTTGGTTCAAAGGAGAGAATAGTGGAAGCTTGCGGAGTGATTCACCATGGACGAATCAGACCGTCGATTAGCGGCGCAACCGTGAACTACGTTACATCCTTTGTTAGCGTTTGTATTCTTATTTATATTTGCTTGTCTTGTTTTGTTTCCGTTGCACTAATATTCTTTGTAGACAAGCAAAATTCCATCATCGTGCGAAGAGGGCTATTCACCCCCATCTAGCCAGCCAATACATACACATCGATCCCCTACACATTTGATATAGAAGCCAAAATGTAACACCGCACCATATCATCAGTCTTGATCCACTTCCTATAACTCTCTTTCTCCTTTTCACCAGAATCATACGTAGGCTTAGGAGGACACTCTTCAAAAAGTACATATTTGTACTCCTCAGCAGTCAAAACAATGTCCAGATTCCTTTTCCAATCAACAAAGTTAAGTCCAGTAAGTTTGTTTTCTTTTAGAATCACAGTAAGTGGGTTGAAAGACATTTTGAAAAACCTAAGAATCACATAAATCAAAACATTAGATTTCAAAAATTTATTGATTCCTCAAATAATAAAATTTTAAAATCAACCAACTGTAGGGAATTCTTTATGCCAAATGGCATATGCGCAACGGAAAAATTAGGATCCCTTCCAAGTGATCCATGCGAAAGCAAACTCGTATAAAATAAATTTCTCTAAACCAAGCCTATCTTATAGGAGAGGATTACCTTTGTTGCGTGCCCTTGTTAATCCCGCTTCTTCCTTTTGTTTGTTGGATCTTTAGCACGTTCAAGTGTCCGTGCCTCTATATGTATCCACACGAGCAAGCTCTTGTCTCACAAAAGAAAACTAGAGGAGCTCTCCTTTACTTCTTGCTAGAGAAGTCCCTAAAGGAGAGGAAGCTAGGGAAAAAGAGAAGGGAAGAAGAAAACTACTCTTCTTGCTACACTCACAAAAGCCACACAACAATAAGCTCACAAGCTCTCTCCAAGCCTCAAGCTCCCAACAACCACACTCCACCAAAACTCTACTTTGGCCGGCCACTCCATGGAGCCTTTTATAGGGTTGGAAAAACCCTTCCACCTCCTTCACATTCAATGCAATCCATTGCATTGAGACACACTCAAAAAGGATTTGGCTTTCTTGTTTGGCCGGCCACTTAAGGAGACAAAACCATTTTGTTTCCTTCCACCTTATCTAGCTTAGGTGGATGCTTAGGTGGCATGCTTATGTGGCATGCTTATGTGGCATTCTTATGTGGCATTCATGCATGTTGAATTAATCTTATTAATTCAATTAAGCTTATGTTATCATATTGAATTAATCTTATTAATTCAATTAAGCTTATGTTATCATATTGAATTAATCTTATTAAATCAATAAGGTAACATATTGAATTAATCTCATTAAATCAATTAGCTAAAATTCTCATTAAGCTTAAAGTCCAAAAACCATTTTGTACTTAAGCTTATTCCCAAATTATTCTAGTCAAACTAGAATACTCTAATTCCTCTAATTATCATGCTCTTTGTGTGTGACCCTATAGGCTCTCATAACGCTCATAGGGATCTAAACTCTTTAGATACACAAGCAATGAGCGACATCTAGCAATACATCATTGCTACCTAAGTTACGAGATAAGTCAAGATCCGACTAACCTTTCCGTGACTACTATAATATATGACCGTGTCCTTCTATCCTTGATATCGATTGATCAATGAGGCATAGACCATGTCATCCTCGATCAATCTATGTGTTTCTTGATCCGAGTAAACTAACTCAAACAAATGAGCTCAATATCTCATATTGACTCATTCGAGCATGGCCATGCGCTTTAGTAGTTCTACTCAATCAAGGCCCACCGATATCACTCGCATATGAGAGGGATAGATCCCATCTACATCACTCACATCCTCCGCATAATTTGTTATATACCCAGAACGCTTTATGGTCCACCTACGGGTGACGCTTCGACGATACCAAAGTACATAACTCCTTATGTAGGGAACCGTAGTGACTTCGTGTCCGAGGACTATTCATACCAATAGTCACATGAGAAAGTTTATGACACTCATATAACGATCCATGAAACTTTCTCATGGCGGGTCATCAGATATATTCTCTAATATATACCCATGTGTCAACTTGATATCATATATCCATGACTTGTGAGATCAAGTCATCAATTGACCTACATGCTAGTCTTTATGTATTAATATTGCCCTTGCATATTAATACTTGACTAGGAACATTTAGAAATTGTTCTCTACAGCCTCTAATAATCAATTCTGCCAATTGATGTGCTGTAGATAAGAACCTACTTTTCTAGGGCATTACTATATTTAATTTAGATGGCACAAGCAAGACTTAAATATAATAACCATTACTTATCCTTTATAGAATATGATAAAAAATGTTCCCTAATCAACCATCACATGATTGGTTCTAGGGCTATAACTAACAATCTCCCACTAGCACTAGTACCAATCACTATGATATCTAATACCTAGTGACCTAGTGTGACCATCATGCTTCCTCCGTACAAAGCCTTGGTCAATGGATCCGCGATGTTAGCTTCGCTTTGCATCGATATCCTCACATCTCCTCTATCGATGATCTCTCGAATGAGATGGAAGCGCCGCAAAGATGTGTTTGGTCCACGATGTGATCGAGGTTCCTTAGCTCGGTAATAGCCCCATTGTTGTCACAATAGAGGTCTATTGGATCTGCAATGCTAGGAACTACCCCAAGTTCATGATGAACTTAGAGCCAAACAGCCTCCTTTCACGCATCGATGCGCAATATACTCGGCTCTTGTAGAATCAAGAATCGTGTCCGCTCGAACTCTTCCACCATAGCCCACCATTCGTGCAAAACACGACTCGATTACGATCTATAGTCATCCTTGTCTGTTTGGAAGCTTGCATCACTGTAACCCTTTACAGCTAGCTCCTCATTGCCTCCAAATATCAGGAAATATTCTTTCGTTCTTCGTAAGTATTTAAGAATATTTTTGACTGCTATCCAGTGACTTTCACCTGGATCCGACTGGTATCTACTCGTCATGCTCAAAGCATACGAGACGTCAGGACGAGTACAAAGCATGGCGTACATGATAGACCCTATGGCAGATGCATAAGGGATCTTATCCATGCGATCTCTCTCCTCCTTAGAAGAGGGACATTGAGTCTTCGAAAGACTCACACCATGTGATAAAGGCAGAAATCCTTTCTTGGAATTTTGCATAGCAAAACGATCTAGCACTTTATCAATGTATGTACTCGACTTAGGCCAAGAAATCTTTAGATCTATCTCTATAGATCTTGATGCCTAGAATATAGGCAGCTTCACTAAGTCTTTCATCGAGAAACAATTCCTAACCACATCTTCACAGATCGGAGTGAGGGAATATCATTTCCGATGAGAAGTATGTCATCTACATACAAGACAAGAAATACAACTGTGCTCCCACTATTTCTCTTGTAGACACAAGGTTCATCTTCATTCTTGATGAAACCAAACTCCTTGATTGCATCATCGAATCGAAGATTCCAGCTTCGAGAGGCTTGCTTTAGTCCATAAATGGACCTTTGCAGTTTGCATACCTTTCCAGGATGCTTTGGATCTTCAAAATCCTCGTGTGTCATGTACACATCCTCGAGTAGCTTTCCATTCGTAAAAGCGGTTTTGACATCCATCCGCCAGATCTCATAATCGTGGTAGGTCCGCAATAGCAAGTATGATCCGAATGGATTTAAGCATCGAGAATCGGTGAAAAGGTTTCATCATAGTCAATACCATGAATTTGTTTGAATCCTTTAGCCACCAATCTACCTTTATAGGTATGCTTATTACCATCCATGTCGCTTTACTTTAAAGACCCACTTACACCCAATGGGTTTTACCTTCGTGGATCAACCAAGGTCCATACTTGGTTAGTGTACATGGATTCCATTTCGGATCTCATGGCCTCTAGCCATTTCTCTAACTGGGCTCATCATAGCTTCTGATAGGATGTAGGCTCGCCAAGATCGATAAGCAATACATCACCATTGTCACCAAGAGAAAAGAATATCTCTCGGTTGACGACGGATCCTATCGATCTACGAAGAGGTTGGTCTACTTGAATGTGTGTTTGTTCCACAACTCTTTGGGCAACAATTTCCTCATCCACAACACTTTGTGGTTCCTGCTCATTTTCCATCGAAGCCTTAGTGTTATCCATCTTGAACTTCTTCAAGATGAATTTTACTCCCACTAGTTTTTCTAGAAATAAATTCTCTTTCTAGAAAGACAAAGATTTCTGCAACAAACACCTTGCCAAGTGTGGGATTGTAAAAGTAATATCCCTTAGTTTCCTTGGGATATCCTACAAAATAACACTTATCCGATTTGGGTCCTAGTTTATCCGAGACTTGACGCCTTACATAAGCTTCACAACCCCAAATCTTTATAAAAGACATTTTGGGACTCTTCCTACCCATATCGTATATGGTGTCTTTTCTACTGGCTTTTGATGGGACGCGATTAAGTGTGAAAGCTACTGCCTCTAGAGCTAGTCCCCAAAAGGAAGTAGGTAGATCGGCCTGGCTCATCATTGATCGTACCATATCTAATAGAGTACGATTTCTCCTCTCGTGATACACCATTCCATTGTGGTGTTCCAGGGGAGTGAGTTGGGATATTATCCCACACTCACCAGTGATCACGAAACTCTTGACTAAGGTATTCACCACCTCGATCCGATCAAGTAGCTTACACGCTTACCAAGTTGGTTTTGTACTTCATTCTTGAATGCTTTGAACTTTTCAAAGGATTCGACTTATGTCTCATCAAATATAAGTAGCCAAATCTACTCATATCATCGCTGAAAGTAATAAAGTACTTATAGCCTCCTCCGCTTCGACATTGAAAGGCCCACATACATCGATGTATGAGTCCTAACAAGTCCGGCCGCTTCTCTCCCATGTCCACTAAATGGAGTGTTAGTCATCTTTCCTAAAAGGCAAGATTCGCATACCTCATATGATTCAAAATCAAATGAGTCCAATAATCCATCTTTATGGAGTTGGGATATGCGTTTTTCTGTTATGTGACCTAGGCGTCAAGCGAGATATGTTTGGTTCAAATCATTCGATTTGAACCGTTTGGTATTTACGTTATAAATTGGGTTATCTAAATCTAGAACAAAGAGACCATTCATAAGTGGTGCATTACAATAGAACATTTCATTTAAATAAATGGAACAACATTTGTCCTTTATTATAAAAGAAAAGTTTTTCTTGTCTAAACAAGATACAGAAATTATGTTCTTTGTTAATGCGGTACATATAAGCACTCCTCTAGTTCTAAGATAAGCCCGTGGGCAAAGACAAAGAATATGTTCCTACATACAAAGAGAACTTTTGCGCCATTGCCTACTCGTAGGTCCACTTCACCCTTTGCCATTTGTCTACTATTTCTCGGTCCTCGCACATTATTACAAATGTGAGATGCACATCCGATCTAATACCCATGTAGAAGAAATAGATAGATTAACTTCTATAACGTGTATACCGAGGCGTAAGTCCCACTTCTTTTATTCTTTACTTCCTCAAGGTAGACTTAGCCCGCCGGTCCAGCCTCACCGAATGGAAGCAAATTCCCCTTCCTTAGGTACTTTACCTTTACCCTTTGAAGTGGATGAATTGGCCTTGCCTTTGGCTTTGGTCTTACCCTTGCCTTTGCGCTACCTTTGCCTTCTTGACCATTAGTACGCTATTAACTTTCTTTTTGAGATTCGGTTCAACAGCTTTAACATGCCGAGAATCTCAGCAAAGGTTTATCAATTTCATTCATGTTATAATTCATGACGAATTGATTATATGCTTCCGCAACGATTGCAGATAACATCGCTACAATTCTGGCTCTGGAAAACCTAGTCTTTCAAGGTTCTCAACGCATCTAATCATTTTGAGTACGTGAGTTCCTACAGTGTTCCTTCTGCATCTTGCATGCAAAAGAGCCTTAGACACTTCAAAACGCCATGCCTAGCTTGTCCTTGATATAGTTGTTTCAAATGCTCAACCATATCATAGGCATCCATGTTCTCATGTTGCTTCAAGCTCGAGTTCATGGTGGCAAGCATAAGACATGACACATCTAATGCGCCATCTTGATGCTTCTTATAAGCATCCTTTTCAAAGACGAGTGGCCGCATGGCGGGTATGTTCAGGGGTAGACTGCTCTAGGACATATAGTTTTCTTGTTTGAGGATAATCCTCAAGTTCCTATACTACCAAGAAAGTTCGCTCCATTGAGCTTGTCCTTCTCAAGGACAGATCGCAAGTTGAGGGGTGTGTCGTGTTAGATGTCATGGTGATCTACAACATTAAAATGCAAAGTTAAGTATCATACCTAAATCATTTAATTAGGCCTTTAATTAAATGAGGCTACTAAATTCTCATAGCTACTATTTAGCTATAAATTTATATGGGATAAAGATCCACATTATAATTGCCTTGAGTTAGCTTTGGCTAATCGCCCAAGACGAGTATAATTAGGTAGGCAATCTTTTGCCAATTACATCTGATGTAACTCTTTAATAGCTTTGGTTAAGTTTTAGATTAGTTTAGTGTTTATTCCTAAACCACTTTCCAGTGTGGCGAGGCAAGGGCCTTCTTGATATCTGAGCAACGACCACTTCTAAGACAAAGCCGATGTTCGAAATCACATAAAACTAATTTTAAAACTTATGTTCAAAGCTAATATATGCCTCTACTTTCTTAACTAATTAAGAAAACTTAATTAAGTCTTAACTAAGTTTGATAGGACATCACGATTGTCCACGCACTCTTCCAAGATAAAATGCATTGCTTTGCTTTGGCAAACCCAATAACAAATGATCGAGGAAGTAGTGAGTACCAAGCTTTGTAGGCATATCGTTTTGACTTATTAAGAAATAAACATGTATCATATACATATTAGCATACATCACATATAAGCTAAACTAATCATGCATCACATACAAGCTAAACTAACATGCATCACATACATATTAAACTAACGTGTCATGGTTATGGCTTATTCTACAATCTTCTCAAGCCAATGAAAAGATTGATTGGTCAACCTAGGGATAGCATCTTCTCCTAAGTGCTTCCTTTGGTTGTCTTGTGTGTTGACTTCCTCCTTGTAACCTCATCTTCCAATGGACCTTCCATCTTTGTTTTGTACATTACAAAAGGAGAAATACTCGAGTTACATTCGAGTCTAAAACTAATTTTACAACAAGAATTTTAGGAGGAAGGCAACACGCAGCCGTATTAAGAATTACAACACACACATATCACAAACCTTTTGGGACTAGGCCATAACCATGCACCATGTCATTTTAACTTTTAAAGACATTGATATTTTATTATGTTTGACAATTGCTAATGCAATTATCAACTCATAATAAAATTTATCCTACTTCTATATCACATATAAAATAGAGAAAACCTATTTTATACGATCTTTCATAAGTGGCTCGATACCATCGTAGGGAATTCTTTATGCCAAATGGCATATGAACGGAAAAATTAGGATCCCTTCCAAGTGATCCATGCGAAAGCAAACTCAGATAAAATAAATTTCTCGAAACCAAGCCTATCTGATAGGAGAGGATTACCTTTGTTGCGTGCCCTTGTTAATCCCGCTTCTTCCCTTTGTTTGTTGGATCTTTAGCACGTTCAAGTGTCCGTGCCTCTATATGTATCCACACGAGCAAGCTCTTGTCTCACAAAAGAAAACTAGAGGAGCTCTCCTTTACTTCTTGCTAGAGAAGTCCCTAAAGGAGAGGAAGCTAGGAAAAGAGAAGGGAAGAAGAAGACTACTCTTCTTGCTACACTCACAAAAGCCACACAACAATAAGCTCACAAGCTCTCCAAGCCTCAAGCTCCCAACAACCACACTCCACCAAACCTCTTTGGCCGGCCCACTCCATGGAGCCTTTATAGGGTTGGAAAACCCTTCCACCTCCTTCACATTCAATGCAATCCATTGCATTTGGCTTCCTTGTTTGGCCGCCACTTAAGGAGACAAAACCATTTTGTTTCCTTCCACCTTATCTAGCTTAGGTGGATGCTTAGGTGGCATGCTTATGTGGCATGCTTATGTGGCATTCTTATGTGGCATTCATGCATGTTGAATTAATCTTATTAATTCAATTAAGCTTATGTTATCATATTGAATTAATCTTATTAATTCAATTAAGCTTATGTTATCATATTGAATTAATCTTATTAAATCAATAAGGTAAAATATTGACTTAATCTCATTAAATCAATTAGCTAAAATTCTCATTAAGCTTAAAGTCCCAAATCCAGTTTGTCCTTAAGCTTATTCCCAAATTATTCTAGTCAAACTAGAATACTCTAAGTCCTCTAATTATCATGCTCTTTGTGTGTGACCCTATAGGCTCTCATAACGTTGGCAGTGGACCTAAACTCTTTTAGATACACAAGCAATGAGCGGCATCTAGCAATACATCATTGCTACCCAAGTTACGATAAGTCAAGATCCGACTAACCTTCCGTGACTACTATAATATATGACCGTGTCCTTCTATCCTTGATATCGATTGATCAATGAGGCATAGACCGTGTCATCCTCGATCAATCTATGTGTTTCTGATCCCCGAGTAAACTAACTCAAACAAATGAGCTCAATATCTCATATTGACTCATTCGAGCATGGCCATGCGCTTTAGTAGTTCTACTCAATCAAGGGGCTCCACCGATATCCTGGCCATATGAGAGGGATAGATCCCATCTACATCACTACATCCCTCCGCAGATAATTTGTTATACCCGGTAATCGCCTTTATGGTCCACCTGCTATTGACGTTTGGCGATACCAAAGTACATAACTCCTTATGTAGGGAACCGTAGTGACTTCGTGTCCGAGGACTATTCATACCAATAGTCACATGAGAAAGTTTATGACACTCATATAACGATCCATGAAACTTTCTCATGGCGGGTCAGTTCAGTATATATTCTCTAATATATACCCATGTGTCAACTTGATATCATATATCCATGACTTGTGAGATCAAGTCATCGATTGACCTACATGCTAGTCTTTATGTATTAATATTGCCCTTGCATATTAATACTTGACTAGGAACATTTAGAAAGTGTTCTCTACAGCCTCTCATAATCAATTCTGCCAATTGATGTGCTGTAGATAAGAACCTACTTTTCTAGGGCATTACTATATTTAATTTAGCTGGCACAAGCAAGACTTAAATATAATAACCAATCCTTTGCCTTTATAGAATATGATACAAAATGTTCCCTATTCAACCATCACATGATTGGTTCTTAGGGCTATAACTAACACCAACACCTCAAAACATTGAGAATATCATATGCCACGATAGTGTGGACGTATATAAATTCTACATTTGTAAGAGGAGGTTTTACCCATTAATTTTATTATCCTGTCAACCTTACTTTTTTGCAAATAAAATTAATAGTTGGTTTCTCTTTGACCCTACAAATAAAAGCAGTGACTCCGATGGAAAGGATACTTTTATTTGCATCTAAGTGTTTACCATTACCCAATACTAAGGCAATTACCTCGGATTATGTGCCTTCTGATGAGGAATAACACACACTCCTAAATAATTTCCTACAACTATATTTGACCTAGTGATCCACAGAATAAACTCATTTGATATGGAGGAAGGCACTCATTGTCACGCCCGCCCTTTCCAAGGGTCCGGAGGGCGGTGTGTGATGCGATCGTACATACATACATTACAGCGGAAGACTACATATATCGTACTTCTTACAGCGGAAGACTTTAGACTTATTTTTTTTTCTTTTAAACATAAACATGCATCGTCATTTCATAGATGCTTCTTCTTAACATAGAACATGCATCATTATTTCATAGATACTTCTTCTTAAACATAGGGCATGCATCATCAGTTCATAAGTACTTAGTTCAAATTCATAACTAAATCATCTTAGGGAAAACATGCATAAGGAACATAACAGATCTCCTCCACCATGCCACTACCACACACACTTTTCCCCTCCTTCTACTCCCTTTAGTTTAGCCATCCTTTACCTTTATCTGCAGTACAAGGGAACATAAACTATAAGCACATAGGCTTAGTAAGATCCTGTCCTACTCACAAAAGCCATACGTAAGCATAACATATAAACATACAAAGACATAGGCAGGCATAACTTGAATATAACATCATAGACATAAGCAAGCATAACATGAATATAACATCATAGACATAAGAAGGCATAACATAAACATAGCATTATAGACATAAGCAAGCATAACATGAATATAACATCATAGACATAAGCAGGCATAACATAAACATAACATCATAGACATAAGCAAGCATAACATGAATATAACATCATAGACATAAACATGCATAACATGAATATAACATACAAGAACATAGGCAGGCATATCATGAACATAGTAAGGGCATAAGTAGGCATAACATAAAGGCATATGCAGAACGTTCTTCGAAAACATATATTATAGGTATTTGAACATAAATCTCATCATATTGGGCCTGGCATTGTACCACATCATCATCATCATAGCGCGCATCCCTAAATAGACCCGAGGTAGCTAATCCTGAACCTACTAGGTTACTAGGCCTGTACTATGTTCGTCGACCTAGGGGCCATCATCATAACATAGAAGCCAATCCTAGGACCGTACTTATGACTGTCGGCTTAGGGCATCTGGGAACCCATCCCGTACTAGGTCCGTACTATGACCGTTGACCTAGGGGCAATCATAACATAGAAGCCCATCCTAGGCCCGTACTATGACCGTCGGCCTAGGGCAACTTAGGAGCCCATCCCTTTGGACCTTGTTAGGGTCCTGGTACAAGCCATGCAGAAAGTAAAATACATACATGCTTCTTATCATAACATATCATATTTCATTTCATAAATATATCATGTTCTTTATCATGGCATATCGTGTTTCTTCTTCATATCATAACATATTTCTTCTTCATAACATATCGTATTGCTTCTGCATAACATATCATACATCATAACATATTTCTTCTTCATAGCATATCATGTTTCTTTTCATGCATCTCATGTTCCTTCTTTGTAAGACATCATACATTCATACAATCACAAGGTAATGAGCATAACATGATCATATATTTAACATGGTAATATGTAGAAATTTATCATGCATCCCTACTAGAGACATAGACATATGGAAGTGACCTAACCAATCATGCTAAACCACTTGGGCAAGGACCCCTTTAACATCATGTTAACTTCACACACATATAGGGCATGACATAAGGCATAAACATCATGAACAAGTATACATGGGGTGACCTAAACTTCATGGAGCTCTATCCAAGTTTTAAACCCCAAACAACTTATACATGGTCTAATTAACCACATGTTAGTCCTTTAACATATAAAGCATGGCAGGGGAGGGTACTTAGGGTTGTAGATAAGCCTTGGCCGAGAGTTCCAAGACAACCTAAGATCCATTTCTTAAATCTAGCTTAACTTCCACATGTTACCTACCTCTACATTCAAAACATAACATGGTAATTTATAGATCATAGCATGATAGGCCTAAATGGGTATTGGTCGAATGGTTTATAGGGACTTAAGGCTCTACCACTTAACTCTAGGTTAACCAACAACATGTTACCTTCATCTAACATCAAAAGTCATCATGAACTCAATAAAAACATGGCATAGAAACATATTAGGGGTCTTGGCCAAATGGTTCAAAGGGCTTAAAGGTTCATCCACTTAAATCTAGGTTAACCAAACAACATGTTATCTTCATTTACCATCAAAACATAGCATGAACTTATCTATAGCATGGCATAGAACATGTTATCTTCTTTTAACATCAAACATGGCATGAACTCATTTAAAACCTAGCATAGAGCATGTTATCTTCATCTAACACCAAAAGTCATCATGAACTCATCCAAAACATAGCATAGAAAAACACCTTAGGGGTCTAGATGGACTTGGCCGAATGGTTCAAGGGGCCTAAAGGTTCATCCACTTAAATCTAGGTTAACCAAACAACATGTTATCTTCATTTACCATCAAAACATAGCATGAACTTATCTATAGCATGGCATAGAACATGTTATCTTCTTTTAACATCAAACATGGCATGAACTCATTTAAAACCTAGCATAGAGCATGTTATCTTCTTCTAACACCAAAAGTCATCATGAACTCATCCAAAACATAGCATAGAAAAACACCTTAGGGGTCTAGATGGACTTGGCCGAGAGTCTTGGAGGGGTTTGAGGATCAAACACTTAACCTAATCCATCTAACATCCTATCTTCATCATGTTCATACAAGGTTTGGCATGGATCTTCATTGAAAACTCAAACAAGGGGCTTGGTCGAATGGTTCAAGAAGAGGTTGACACAATACATCAATCAAAAAAACTACTTGTATGCAGGTGAGGGGATACTTACATCCTTCGCTTTGCTATTAGTTTGAAGATAACCTAAGGGAAGCCAAACCTAGCCTTCTTCTTGCTTGGATAGTTCTCAGAAAAAGATGAAAAGGGGAGCTTAGGGTTCGGTGAGGAAGAAGATGAGAAGGAGAGAAAAACAATTTGGTTTCTCATGTCTCCTCATTCCCATTATTTATTCACTTGAAGTGTCCCTTAGTCTCCCTTACCCCTAACTATAATTTCCCATATTCCTCTAATAGTACAACCCTGCTGGGCTTCTAGTTATTGGATGCATCTTTAGGGCTTAGCTATCTACTAGAGGTTTGGGGTTCAATTCCTAGGCCTTGCATCCATTTTTGGCTCCTTTTCTTTTATTTTTGAAAGAGCCCACATAAATCCCATTATAATCATGCAAATATTCTTGTAAAATTTCTAGGAATTTCACGGGCATTACACTCATAGCCAACGTGAAAGTTTGTTCGCATCACATGTCAAATTGTAATGGAGGCCGTGGGAATTAAAAGATATCCCTCTCCCACTTAGTAATTTAAAATTGAGGAATTTTCAAACACACACAACATTCATATCAAACAATAAGCAATAAATATGAAAAAATATTTTCCAACTATTATGACTTTTGTTTTCCAATATGCTTCCCGTCGTGTTGTCACCTCGTCCGCTCCTCCCTTTACCATGCTCTAGCCATAAGGGGATCCGAGCCGAGATAAACTATTTTAATTTACATCCATCGATCCTATACTCCACGAAGGAGTGTACAACATATCTAGATCAAAAGTAAATTAAAATAAGTGTCTAAACAATGTCATATTTAATTAAAAAAATTAAATACTAATTAGCCTCTGTTAGTAATATATGAGAGATGTCCTAAGGCAATCGCCTTATGTATGAACCATTTATATGATAAATGAAGATTCACTATTTGAGTATACATGTTTTATGTATTTGATTGGATCTTAAACTCATTTACTGAATGTCCATGATACGATTCACAGTATGAGAGAATTTGTGATTGGATCACAACTAGTGAGTATCTCTACATGTGTAATTGTGATGTATCGAAATTATCCCTAGTCGATGAATTGATGGATTTGGACACCATCAATTCTGTCGAGACTAGCACGAGGTATACTCCTTGGTGTATCCAAGCGATTCTCACCGGGCTGGAGACATAGTGATGTCCGGAGTTAATCGTGGATGCTAGTTATGGTAACTAGTTCATTGGAGTGACCAGCCGTAAGACTTCATATGGTTCTCTGCATATATAGATATGTCAATGAAGTTCTTACTATGGCTTAAGTGCGATGTTCCTTTGACTTGCAATATTCAAGTCATCTTGATCATAGAGACTTATGCTTTGACATCTTAAGCAAGCATCTCTAAGGAGATGTGGACCCGGGATGATTGGGTATAAGTCGAAGTGATCGAAGGTGTTTGAATAGCCTATAAAGGATTCACCACTCCTTGCGAGGAGATGTATACCCATGGCCTCTCGTCGGATTGTTACTAAAGTCTTTGGCCAAAGCATTACATGTTTAGAGTAAGGTACTCTTCGATACATGTGCAGTAACTAGAATCCGTAGGATGAAGAAATGATACTTGGGCTAGGTGTGACGTAGTCAGCCTAGTGGGGACTGACACTATAGACCATGTCCTGAATCAAGTGGGTATAAGATGAGTGAAGGGAATGGGGCACGATTCATTCGAGCTGCTGAAGGGTTTCAGAAATAGTTCTGGATCAACCGTTGATCTTTTCGGTTAATTGGGGATCATGATGTACTACTAGGTGCCACTCATGATCGTTCTATAATTAATGGTTAATTATAGACGACCAATATAAACCGAGAACCTATTTGGTCACACGCACAACGAGCGTAATCCAAAGGATTTAAAACGAGCTTGAGAATGGGATTCTCAGACCGAGAGAAACTAGGTTTGGTTGGACCAAACATAAAGCGAGCATGAAATCGTTTCAGTCGCAAGTGAAGCATGGATGGGTCGAGTCTAATGAAGATGTAATGGATGAACCAAAATGGTTTGGTTCTAATCCAATGGAGGAGAATAAACCAAAGGGTTTGGTTTATTTTAAACAAATGAACCAAAAGTTGGTTCGGTTCGTTTTAACTTAAAATAAACCATCATGGTTTGGTTTATTTTAACTTATCTTAATGGAGCGGGTTAACGGACCTAATGGTTATGATCCAATAACCATTAAGAGAATTAGTTCTCTATAAAAGAGGGCTTAAGGGATAATTAAGCCCTAATCCAAAACCCCTAGGTTAAAGTTGCCGCCCACCTCCTTATTGGAGTTTTCGGCGCCAACCTCTTGCCGCCGCCCATAGCTCCTCCAACCGGCGCCCCAAGGTAGCTTCCTTCCGGGCGCCGAGCTGCTGCCGGTTAGTGCTCCGGAGATCTCCTTCAGGTTTGGCATCAAGGTGAGCTCTATCTTCCTTGGTTGGCGGCGCCTATCACCTCCACCAAAGCTGTCCAGTTTTCTGGACAGCTTGTTCTCCTCTCGGAGCGCCGCTTTGGATGACGGTTAGAGCTCCTACAGGGCTAACTTACGGGGATTCGATCCGGTAATCCTCTGAGGTGGAGGACGAAGGATTCATCAATTGGTTGACGAATACCTCTCCGGAGAAGCGAGTTTTGAGAACTCGTATTAGGATCCGAATTTGGATTCGGATCGTGATCATCTCTCGATCACGTCATCTTCAACACGAGGCTAGTAACCCGTACGAAGATGAAGCTCGTGGCTTAGCGAAGTCATCCCGAGGAACTCGGCGTGGATAAGGATAGAGACGATTCTAGCGAGGATCGTTCCGGTTGATGTCGTTCCCGCTACACGTCATACGAAAGGTATAACGTAGATAAATTTTCTTTTATTGCAAATTTAAATTTACGGTTATGTCTACACTTGTTGTAATATGCATGCGTGTGTTGTGTGTGTTGTAATAAATGTAGATTTATTATTTTTATTGCTTCCGCTGTGTTCATGTTTACGAAACGTGATCGAACACACACGCCGCGGTGCCGGAAACCCAACAGTGGTATCAGAGCCCAGGTTGTGTTTCAACATAATCGTAAAAATGGTTTTGCGATAGTCATAATGTATTTCTAGAAATTTTCTAATTTTGGAAATTTAGAAGTATTTATGGAAATTTTTCAATTTTGGAAAGTCTAGAAGTATTTATGGAAATCTTCCACTTTTGGAAAGTTGGAAGTATTTATGAAAATTGATATTTTCCATAAATAAAATATTTGATTAGATTCTGGAAATTTGTTTCCTAATTTAATCATGATTTGATTTGGGAAATCAAATCTTAAAATATTTTATTTCCATAAGTAGTTTTAATGATTTAGGAAATTGGTTTCCTAAATAGATTTTCCTTAATCAAATAATTCCATGAATAAAATATGTGATTAGATTTGGAAATTTGTTTCTAATTTAATTATGATTTCTATTCCACTAGATTGATGTCATTCCTAGCATACGTCATAAATAGTTATGACATATAAGGAAATTATATACATGACATAATTGTATGCCATGTAATTGCATTAGATGCATAACATTATGCCATGCGTGTCGTGACATGTAGATGTATGCCATATATGCCATGCCATGTAGATAATAGTTATTTGCATGCAAAGAGGATGAGACATAAAACCCTTAAACAATATTAAATCCTACACCTTCCATTGATATGGTTAGAACCAGAGTTCCGTTTCTTGTTTGGGTTGTTGGACTCTCTCCAAGCCCGGCTCGAACCCGAACATGTTCAAACCATAGAATAGTTTAATACTAATATGGTAAGAGTCAGAGGTCAATCGTTAGCTTTGGTTGTTGGACTCTCTCCAAGCTGGGCTAATTGGTTGAATGCTCTCTAACCATATTAAAACTATTTCTCGATTAATGGGTTGGCTTTAACTTGGAGCATCGGCTTGTTGGACTCTCTCCAAGGTCGATGTAAAGGGAGGTGAAGTTGGGTGCTATGCATATGATGCATACTTGTTAATGTGTTAACAACCCAACGTATGTGTGAACATTCAATTAGTTGATAGCACATTGTGATAGTTGCATATACGTGATATGCAATCGGTATAGATGATACCTACCGTCGTAGTTATGAATGGCTTGTTGGACTCTCTCCAAGGTTATTCATAACTATGATGGATATCAGCCCATTCGGAGATGGACCTACGATCTCCCGAAGTGATTTTGGGGTTTTTGAAATTCAAAAAATGAATGGGATTTATAAATGTATATTGATGCATTTTAAAATCATTTTCTCATATATGCTCATTTTGTATTTCTAGGTCAATAAATTGATCATGACGTCTTTGAATTTGCGCACTATTTTGGATTCGAACAAACTGACTGGGCCTAACTTCCTGGACTGGCTTAGAAACCTGAGAATTGTTCTCAAGGCAGAAAAGCTTGCATATGTCCTTGAAGAGCCTCTTCCTGACCGTCCTAAGGACGATGCAACTCCAGACCAAATGTTGGTCTATCAGAAGCATGTGGCAGATTCTGAGCTGGCGAGTTGCATCATGCTAGCGGCGATGGTACCTGAGCTGCAAAAGCAGCATGAGCATATGGATGCTAATACTATAGTCTTCCATCTTCATGAGTTGTTCGATGAGCAAGCGAGATCCGAAAGGTTCGAGGTCTCTAGGCTCCTCTTCACCACGAAGATGCAAGAAGGTTCATCTGTAGTGCAGTTTGTTCTAAAGATGAATGGGTACATCGAGCGGCTAGCAACCCTCGGTTTTGTGATGGATCATGAGTTAAGTATTGACTTAATTCTGCATTGTTTGCCCAAGAGTTTCTCACAATTTGTGATGAACTATCGGATGAACAAATTAGAATCCACCATTCCCGAGCTCCTCAATATGCTGAAGACTGTGGAGCCTTCTGTGAAGCATGAGGAGAAGGCGGTTCTGTTAGTTGATTCCTCAAAGAAAGGTTCTAAGAGGAAGGCAAAAGAACAGAAGAAAGGAAAGAAGAAAAAGGCAAAGAAGGCAGAACCAGCGCAAAAGGGCACTTGCCATCACTGTGGCAAGGAAGGCCACTGGCGAAGAAACTGCAAGATTTATCTTGAGTCCATGAAGAAGAAGAAGGCATCCGATGCCCCATCCTCTTCAGGTATCTTCGTTATTGATTGTCATTCTATTTCCTTAGACACTTGGGTATTGGATACTGGGTGTGGCTCACATATATGTAATGACATACAGGGGCTAAGGAATAGAAGAAGACTTGTCAGAGGGGAGTCAAATTTGCGAGTTGGCAATGGAGCAAAGGTTGCTGCGGTCGCCATCGAAACTTATTTGCTGAAGCTCCCTAGTGGACTAGTCTTAGAACTGGACAATTGCTATTATGTTCCTTCTCTAATAAAGAACATTGTTTCTATTTCCTGCTTAAATAGAAATGGTTTCCATTTGACGTTTAGTAACAATTGTTGTTATATAACTTTGAATGGCGATTTTATGGAACCGAACTCGAGTAATGGCATTTATACGTTGGACGTATCCAGTGACATTTTCAATATCGAAGTGAGCAACACACGTGCTCGAAAGGATAATCAAATAGACTCCTATATGTGGCATTGTCGTCTTTGCCATATAAGCAAGAAATGCATGTCCGAATTACACCGATGTGAAATTTTGGAATCGTTTGAATTGGATTCATACGATACATGCGAATCATGCTTAAAAGGCAAGATGACTAAGTTACCTTTTACTGGAAAAGGTGAACGAGTGGGAGAGTTACTAGGACTAATACATACCGATGTATGTGGACCTATGTCAACTCAAGCATTAGGAGGCTATAGCTACTTCATTACCTTCACCGATGATCACTCACGGTTTGGGTATGTGTTCTTGATGAAACACAAGTCTGAAGCCTTTGAAAGGTTCAAAGAATTCAGAAATGAAGTAGAGAAACAACATGATAAGAGTATTAAAATACTTCGATCGGATCGAGGTGGTGAATACTTAAGTCAAGAGTTTCTTGATTATCCAAGAGACAATGGTATATTGTCTCAATGGACTCCGCCATATACACCACAGCATAATGGTGTATCTGAGAGGCGTAACTGGACCTTGTTGGACATGGTCAGGTCAATGATGAATCATGTGACTCTTCCCAAGTCCTTTTGGGGCTATGCACTTCAGACAGCTGTTTACTTGTTAAACAGAATGCCTACCAAGGTAGTCTCAACTACTCCATATGAGTTATGGAATGGTAAGAAACCTCATGTATCTTACTTGAAGATATGGGATTGTCCTGCTTATGTGAAGCGGACTGTATCAGACAAATTGGATGCTAATTTTGATAAATGTCTATTTGTTGGATACCCTAAGGAAACAAGGGGTTACCAATTCTATCATCCCGTGGAACAAAAAGTGTTTGTTTCAAGGCATGCTGTGTTTCTAGAGAAAGAGTTTCTCTTGCAAGAAAACAGTGGGAGTGTCGTCGAGCTTGAGGAGGCTCGAGAGACTCAAATAGACATTAATGAGATACCTGGTGAAGCACAATAGCTGACAACTCATAGTGATGAGCAATCGACTGGACCTATTGTAACACCACATCTTTGTAGATCTGGTAGAACACGTAATATTCCTGAGAGATATGGATTTCTCGTAAGTGAATCGAACGACGTGTTACTCATTGATGATGAGGAGCCTACCAATTATGAAGAAGTGCTGACAAGTTCAGAAAGGGATAAGTGGCTTGGTGCCATGAAGTGAAAATGGATTCCATGTATGAAAACCAAGTTTGGAACTTGGTTGACCCACCTGAAGGGATAAAGCCTATAGGGTGCAAGTGGGTTTTCAAGAAGAAAACCGACATGGATGGTAATGTGATTACCTATAAGGCTAGATTGGTGGCGAAAGGATATCGTCAAAAGCAAGGTGTTGATTATGACGAAACCTATTCGCCTGTAGCTATGCTTAAATTCATTCGGATGCTCCTGGCCATAGCGGCTCATTATGATTATGAGATATGGCAGATGGATGTGAAAACAGCTTTCCTTAATGGAAACCTGCTCGAGGACGTGTATATGATACAGCCTGAGGGTTTCACATTGGTTGATAAAACCAAGGTATGCAAATTGCGACGGTCCATTTATGGATTGAAGCAAGCATCCAGGAGCTGGAATATCCGTTTTGATGAGACAATCAAAAAGTTTGATTTCTCACAAAATCCAGACGAACCTTGTGTGTACAAGAAGGTTAGTGGGAGTGCAGTCGTGTTCCTAGTATTGTATGTCGATGACATACTACTTATTGGAAACGATGTTTCAATCTTACAGTCAGTGAAGGTTTGGTTATCCAAGACATTCTCCATGAAATACCTGGGAGAAGCAACCTACATCCTCGGGATTAAGATCTATAGAGATAGATCGAAACGGTTGCTTGGTCTTTCACAGTCTACATATATAGACCGAGTGCTAAAGAGGTTTAGCAAGTTGGAATCCAAGAAAGGTTTCTTACCCATCAGGCATGGGGTACACCTTTCGAAGTCTATGTGTCCGCGCACAGAAGACAAGAGGATTTGCATGAGTAAGATTCCCTATGCATCCGCAATAGGATCTATCATGTATGCTATGTTATGTACAAGGCCCGACGTATCGTACGCTCTGAGTGTCACGAGAAGATACCAGTCCGATCGGGGAATGGATCATTGGGCGGCTGTTAAGATGATCCTTAAGTACTTGAGAAGAACTAAGGATGCGTTCCTAATATATGGAGAAGGGGACATGGTGATATGCGGGTATACGGATGCCAGCTTCCAGATAGACAAGGATGATTCCAGGTCTCAGTCTGGATACGTGTTCACCTTGAATGGGGGCGCAGTGAGTTGGAAAAGTTCCAATGATTCTACCGAGGCGAGAATACATTGCGGCAGCACAAAGAAGGAAGCGGTTTGGATCAAGAAGTTCGTTCATGAACTTGGTGTGATTCCGGCCATTGTTGAAGCAATACCGGTCTACTACGACAACAATGGAGCAATTGCACAGGCGAAGGAGCCAAGGTCTCATCAACGATCCAAACATGTGCTTCGCCGCTATCATCTTATCAGAGAGATCCTCAGTAGGAATGAAATACAAATCGAGAAAATTCCCACTGAAAGGAACTTAGCGGATCCCTTGACTAAGGCATTACCTCAAAATAAGTTTGAGGGTCATGTTCGAGCTTATGGTATTGGATACCATAGCGATTGGCATTAGGCCAAGTGGGAGTCTGTTAGTAATATATGAGAGATGTCCTAAGGCAATCGCCTTATGTATGAACCATTTATATGATAAATGAAGATTCACTATTTGAGTATACATGTTTTATGTATTTGATTGGATCATAAACTCATTTACTGAATGTCCATGATACGATTCACAGCATGAGAGAATTTGTGATTGGATCACAACTAGTGAGTATCTCTACATGTGTAATTGTGATGTATCGGAATTATCCCTAGTCGATGAATTGATGGATTTGGACACCATCAATTCTGTCGAGACTAGCACGAGGTATACTCCTTGGTGTATCCAAGCAGCTTATTCTCACTGGCTGGAGACATAGTGATGTCCGGAGTTAATCGTGGATGCTAGTTATGGTAACTAGTTCATTGGAGTGACCAGCCGTAAGACTTCATATGGTTCTCTGCATATATAGATATGTCAATGAAGTTCTTACTGTGGCTTAAGTGCGATGTTTCTTTGACTTGCGGTATTCAAGTCATCTTGATCATAGAGACTTATGCTTTGACATCTTAAGCAAGCATCTCTAAGGAGATGTGGACCCGGGATGATTGGGTATAAGTCGAAGTGATCGAAGGTGTTTGAATAGCCTATAAAGGATTCACCACTCCTTGCGAGGAGATGTATACCCATGGCCTCTCGTCGAATTGTTACTAAAGTCTTTGGCCAAAGCATTACATGTTTAGAGTAAGGTACTCTTCGATACATGTGCAGTAACTAGAATCCGTAGGACGAGGAAATGATACTTGGGTTAGGTGTGACGTAGTCAGCCTAGTGGGGACTGACACTATAGACCATGTTCTGAACCAAGTGGGTATAAGATGAGTGAAGGGAATGGGGCACGATTCATTCGAGTTGCTGAAGGGTTTTAGAAATAGTTCTGGATCAACCGTTGATCTTTTCGGTTAATTGGGGATCATGATGTACTACTAGGTGCCACTCATGATCGTTCTATAATTAATGGTTAATTATAGACGGCCAACATAAACCGAGAACCTATTTGGTCACACGCACAACGAGCGTAATCCAAAGGATTTAAAACGAGCTTGAGACTGGGATTCTCAGACCGAGAGAAACTAGGTTTGGTTGGACCAAACATAAAGCGAGCATGAAATTGTTTCAGTCACAATGGAAGCGTGGATGGGCCGAGTCTTATGAAGACGTAATGGATGAACCAAAATGGTTTGGTTCTAATCCAATGGAGGAGAATAAACCAAAGGGTTTGGTTTATTTTAAACGAATGAACCAAAAGTTGGTTCGGTTCGTTTTAACTTAAAATAAACCATCATGGTTTGGTTTATTTTAACTTATCTTAATGGAGCGGGTTAACGGACCTAATGGTTATGATCCAATAACCATTAAGAGAATTAGTTCTCTATAAAAGAGGGCTTAAGGGATAATTAAGCCCTAATCCAAAACCCCTAGGTTAAAGTTGCTGCCCACCTCCTTATTGGAGTTTTCGGCGCCAACCTCTTGCCGCCGCCCATAGCTCCTCCAACCGGCATCCAGAAGGTAGCTTCCTTCCCCCTCGCCGGCGTCGAGCTGCTGCTGGTTAGTGCTCCGGAGATCTCCTTCAGGTTTGGCATCAAGGTGAGCTCTATCTTCCTTGGTTGGCCGGCGCCTATCACCTCCACCAAAGCTGTCCAGTTTTCTGGACAGCTTGTTCTCCTCTCGTCGGAGCGTCGTTTGGACGACGGTTAGAGCTCCGATAGCGGCTAACTTACCGGGGATTCGATCTCCGGTAATCCTCTGAGGTGGAGGACAAAGGATTCGTCAATTGGTTGACGAATACCTCTCCGGAGAAGCGAGTTTTGAGAACTCGTATTAGGATCCGAATTTGGATTCGGATCGTGATCATCTCTCGATCACGTCGTCTTCAACACGAGGCTAGTAACCGGTACGAAGACGAAGCTCGTGGCTTAGCGAAGTCATCCCGAGGAACTTGGCGTGGATAAGGATAGAGACGATTCTAGCTAGGATCGTTCCGGTTGATGTCGTTCCCGCTACACGTCATACGAAAGGTATAACGTAGATAAATTTCCTTTTATTGTAAATTTAAATTTACGGTTATGTCTACACTTGTTGTAATATGCATGCGTGTGTTGTGTGTGTTGTAATAAATGTAGATTTATTATTTTTATTGCTTCCGCTGTGTTCATGTTTACGAAACGTGATCGAACACACACACGCCGCGGTGTCGGAAACCCAACAGCCTCGTCAACCCAGAGGATTCAAATAAATAATTACAATCACATACATCCATATAGCCATAATAGTTGGATTTTATGTCTGCAAGCAAAAAGTTAGCCTACGCATATCCTACTATTATCCGGCATAAAATATATGATAAATGCATGAAAGTAACTGAATCTAAAATACACAAAACCGAAAACTGTGGCTCTGATATCACTTGAAGGGAATTGCTTTCCGCTTCGGTCGCTTGTGCATGACGATCTTATCACACGTCCCTAGATTAAAATTTATCAACTAAAACTAATCCGAATGGAGATGAATTTCCCAAGCAACTGATTGATCATCGTGCTATTTGATTTGAGTAGTCGCTTGAACAAACTTGTTGTTCAAGCAACCTAACTCTTTTCCTCGATTAGCGTGGAATAGATGATGAACGGATTGCCGGTTTTTGTGTTTATCATCGAGGTCCATGTTAATCAATAACATACAAAAATACAAGAGAATACTAATCAAAATTAAACAAGATTATACCTCTTGTTTTACCTCTTGATCTTCTATTGTATTCCTATCCTCCTCTTGGATGTCGTGTGGGCGATGATCTTCCAAGAGTCGAAGCCTCCTAGACCACGTGTCTTCCCTTCCTTGCTCGCTCTGAACAAGGGAAGAACAAAAGCTCCCTTCTTTTCCTTGCTTGCGCCGACCACCAATCACCAAGGTTGGTGTCTGCCGACCCTAAGGGTAGGGAAGGAGCGTCGGCCAAGAGAGCTCTCTTGTTGCCGCCGACCAAGGGAGAGAGAGAAGGTGGCGCCGCCGGCCCTAGGAGAAGAAGAGGGTGCACCACCGGCCAAGAGAGAAAGAAGGAAAAGGAAAACCTAGACCCTCTTGTACTGTCGGCCAAAGAGACAAAACCCTAGCACACCTCCTATCTCCTTGCCTCCCAAGCCTTTCCAACGCCAACTCTTGGATTATTTTAGGTCTAGGCTTCATGAGGTATTTATAATAGGCTACAATAGGGACCATGAAGAGGAGTTGGATCTTGGCCACCCAATGGATCCGAACCACATAAAACCTGATCCATTAATGATGATCCATTCCACTAGAGGATTATCATTGATCTACCTCACCAACCCCATAATTAAATATGGGCTCCACATATTATTTGTACAAAATATCTCCCCGTGTTTAAGATATCGAATGCCCATTAATTAATTAAATTACTGATAATTTAATTAATTAATATCTAACTCCATGAGTAGTACCACTCATCCTTATCATCATGTTGGACTAAGTCCACCTGCAAAATTTACATGATGACCTTTATGAGCTCCTCAAGGGGACATCATCATCCTAGTATATAGGATATGGTTTCCTTCTATAATTAATGGCACACCATGTAAATAATATTATTTTCCAACTTATCAGGCCTATCGATTTAACACATAAATCTTGCCCAATGGTAAATCAAAGAAATAAATACTAAGCTGAGTGTCAAGCAGAAATGCGTGATGAACTCCACCATAGAAGCTGAGTATGTGGCAGCCTCTGAGGCCGCCAAAGAAGCTATATGGCTCAGGAACTTCTTGATGGACTTGGATGTGATTTCTGGTTTGCCAAGAACTATCATAATTTATTGTGATAACAGTGGTGCAGTTGCAAACTCGAAGGAACCACGAGCCCATAAGGCAAGTAAACACATAGAGCGCAAGAACCACCTACTACGAGAGATCGTAAAGCGAGGAGAAGTTGTTGTCGCCAAGATTGCATCAGAGGATAACCTGATAGATCCTTTCACTAAGGCCCTTCCAGTGAGAGCTTTTGATATGCATGTGGAGGGAATGAGAATCAGATGTATGGCAGTTTGATGACAGCATAGTCTTTTAGTATAAGTGGGAGATTGTTAGGATGTATACTAAAAGCCTAGCTTTTGTATGAACATCTTCATTTTGAAATAAGAATCACATCATCATTGTTTGCATTTTATATTTATGCATATTGTCTGATACTTTACTTTGTAGATAACATGGTGTCTGGTGTCACACAAAAGATCATGTTATCAGTTCCTTGTAGAGTATAAGAAGAGACTCACAACCAAGATGGTTTTGGACAAACCATTGGCATGGTTGTAGTGTAATTTGATATTGGTTTATCTTGACCATAGAATTACACTAGTAAACTTTGTGTGTATTAAGCAAGACCGATTTAGAGGTGATTCAGTTTATATTGACTATATAATTGAATCAGACCTCAGATATTATAGTGTACATGCTCTTAATCCCGATATAATAACGGACACATGTACTTAGTATTTATTTCTTTGATTTACCAATGGGCGAGATTTATATGTTAAGTTGATAGGCTTGGTATGTTGAGAAATAATATTATTTACATGGTGTGCCATTGATTATAGGAGGAAACCGTGTCCTATATACTAGGATGATGATGCCCCCTTGAGCAGCTCATAAAGTTCATCATGTAAATCCTACAGGTGGACTTGGTCTGACATGATGATAAGGATGAGTGTTACTAGTCATGGAGTTAGATATTGATTAATTAAATTGTCAGTAATTTAATTAATTAATGGACATTCGATATCTTAAACATGTGAAGATATTTTGTATAAATAATATGTGGAGCCCATATTTAATTATGGGGGTTGGTGAGGTAGATAAATGATTATCCTCTAGTGGAATGGATCATCATTAATGGATCAGGTTATATGTGGTTCAGATCTATTGGGAGGCTAAGATCCAACTCCTCCTCATGGTCCCTATTGTAGCCTATTATAGATACCTCATGAAGCCTAGACCTAAAAAGGGTGGTGGACGTGGAGAGGCTTCGGGGGCAAGAGCTAGGGTTTTGCTTCTAGGGATGGTGACAAGAGGGTTAGGGTTTCCTTCTCTTCCTCTTGGTCGGCGCCTCCTTCCCTCAACCTAGGGCCAACAACAAGAGGAGTTAGGGTTTAGTCCTTTCTTCCTTTCTTTGGACAGCACCTCCCTCTCCTTGTCCTAGGCTCGGCGGCAAGAGGAGTTACGGTTTTTCCCTTTTTTCCTTTCTTTGGCCGGCGCCTCCTCTCCTTTCCTTAGGGTCGGCAGACACCAAACTTGGAGTTTGGTGGTCGGTACAAGCAAGGAGAAGAAGGGAGGGTTTTCTTCCCTTGTTCAGAGCGAGCAAGGAAGGGAAGATACGTGGTCTAGGAGGCTTCAATTCTTGGAAGATCGTCGCCCACACAACGTCCAATAAGAGGATAGGAATACAATAGAAGATCAAGAGGTAAAACAAAAGGTATAATCTCGTTTAATTTTGATTCTTGTTTTTTGTATTTTGTATGTTGTTGATTGACATGGACCCCGATCATAAACACAAAAATTGACGATCTGTACATCATCTATTCCGTGGCTAATTGAGGAAAAGGGTTAGGTTGCTTGAACAACAAGTTTGTTCAAGCGACCGCTCAAATCGAATAACACAATGATGAATCGGTTGCTTGGGTAATCCATCTCCATCCGAATTAGTTTTAATTAATAAAATTTTAATCTTGGGTGATAGGATCTCCATGCACAAGTGACCGAAGCGAAGCAAAACAACTTCCCTTCAAATTCCCTCTAGCATGATTAACTTGAACCCACATATTTCTCCCCCTTTGACACCATAAAAAACATTAACACATGTTATACAAGCATAACATCAAGTCTAGAGGAATAAAATCACCAAAATTAAACTCAAAACATGATAAAATATGTTACTGTGCTCGTGCACAGTATATCAGTCGACTGACACCAGTAAAAATAGAATTTCTGATTTTTCGAACGAAATTCAGAAATGCACCAGAAATTATAGAAAATTCAAAAAATTGTGAAATTTTGAAAACATATTTCTTGGAAGTCCCTTTATCAAGGAAAAATAAGTTTTCATGAAAATTAATTAAATTTTAAAACATTTTGAAAAAAACTCAAAAGTTATAAAAATCTTCAATTTTGTATCAAGTTAAAAACTTGTTTTGCCTTAGAAACTTTTCGAAGCATGAACTCACAGATTATTAAACATTAAATGATTTTGAAATATTTGAAATATCCAACCATGATATTTAGGCAATATGTCTATTAATTAAACATATGCTTTCCCCATGATTGGTCTATTATTGCTATCATGATACTTATAATGACTCATCAAAATATTATAATCATAAGTGAGTCATTTGTGCCATCCTAACATCTCACCCATGCTATGTTTTCAATCAAGTTAGCCTATAGTGAGTGTGAGATGAGCCTAGAGGTATTTATACTTAACCATCAATTTTCATGCAATTCTACCAAGGTTAAGTATCACTCAACATAATCATAATACTAATATGATCCTAATTGCATATTATGATCATAAATCATGTATTATCACTAATTGCACATTATGATCATAAATCATATATTACCATCCAAAACATAAATCATGATCATTTATCAAGAATAAAATCAAGCATAAATCATGATTTAAACATTCAATTCATGGGTTACACATTATCATCACCCAACACTAAGTTAAAAATTATCACCCACATCATCCTAAGTCAACTATTTAACATGATATAAGTAAAGTCCAATTATGGTTGACTCTCCTAGGTTCTCTGAACTTTTAAGGATGGACTTAAGAACCCAATATAGATTCTTTCCAATAGGGTTCACTAAGTGTTCCTTTGGGATCCATTTCCTTGCTACCATTGTAGTTTTGGCTTGTCCTCTAACAATCAAACAATGGTAGGCCTTCTCATTCTTGGATCCATTATATCCTAGGCATTTCTTGTTAAAGCTTGCTCTTTAGCTCCCAATGATCATATTTAGGGTATTTGAGCCAATTGTAAATTTTTCTAAGGCCTTTGTTAGAAAATCTACCTTTTCCTTCAAAACTCTATTTTCTTCTAAGCATGCATCATTAACACTAGAAGAATTCTCATTAACATGTGAGCATGCAATTTTCAATTTTTCTTCTAGTTTTTGAATTTAATCAATCATGCATTTGTTTTTCTTCTTAGCCTTAAATAAATCCCTAGTTAGGCTAGTAATCATAGAAATAACATCTTGGGAGGGTAATTTCATTACCTTACTTACCCAATCCCCTTCCGATGATGAGGATGAAGATGAAGCTCCCCCTTCACTTGAGCTCTCCTCACTTGAGCTTGTTTCTTCTTTTTCGGAGGAGGTGGAGTCCAAGTCTTCTATTACCATAAGTGCAAGGCTTGTGAATGCTTGTTCTCCCTCCGATGATGATGATGGATCATCCCATGTTGCCTTGTGTGCCTTGGCCTTCCCTTTTTCTTTTGATTTTCTTTCTTCTTCCTTCTTCTTGCTCCCCTTCTTCTTGTCTTCTTTATTTCTCCTTTCTTCCTTACTTTTGTTCAAGAGGGGACAATCATCCCTTATGTGTCCCTCTCCTTGGCAATTGTAGCAAATAATTTTTCTCCTCGACCTTCTTTTCCTATCATGAGACTTGTTAAATCTAAAACTCTTTAAAGCACGTCTCACCTTCCTTACCATGTAGGCCTCCTTATTGCTATCGAGGAAGAAGATGATTCATTGGATGATGAGGGTGGAGTTTCCTTTTTCTTCTTTCCTTTGTTGGCCATTAGTGCTAATCCCCTTGATGGCTTGATTGGCTCTTCAACTATGCTTTCAAGCCTAGTCTCATGCAATTCCATGGTGGAGAAAAACTCTTCTAGAGTGCTTACCTCTAGATTCTTCGAAATATAAAAGGAGTCCACCATGGAGCTCCACTTTGATGATCGAGGAAAGACATCTATAGCCTTCATGATCATATCCCGATTTGAAAGTTTTTCTCCTACACTTGATAAACCGGTTATTATTTCCTTGAATTGAGAATGTAAAGAAAGTACCTTTTATCCTTTTTCTAATTTGATGTTGCTTAATTGTGATCGAAGAAGGTCCCGTCTTGCAAGATTTGCCTCTGAGGTGCCTTCATGAAGCTCTACAAGCTTTTCCCACATCTCCTTGGCCCTAAGGCACTCTCCAATCCTATTGAATTCTTGTTGAGGGAGCACGTTGTAGAGATGATGCTTGGCTCTTGAATTTGCAAGGTGCTCCTTTCTTTGCTTTTTGGTCCACCTTGATTTTTCTATTGGCTTTCCCTCTTTATCCCTAGGCATATCGAAACCAGTTTCCATAATAACCATAATATCAAAATCCGTTTTGAAAAATACCTCCATTAGCTTTTTCCACCAAGCGAAATCTCCTTCGAACTTGGGTGGATGAATGTTGGAGCCGACCATCTTGTCATTCTTGAGTTGGCGATTAGTCTACAACAAGCTCCTCGCTCTGATACCACTTGTTGAAGGATCAGTGGTCGACTAGAGGGGGTGAATAGCCCTTTTCGATATACGATGGAAGTCATTCACTTAATCGTCTACAATAATAGGTTAGCGCAACAGAAATACTAACAATTAAGACAATTAAAAATAAATACAAGAAGCAAAGAAAGAACAATCCCTAATGCATGTGTGTAACGTGGTTCACGACCCTTGTCGCTAATCCACGACTGATTCATATGGCGAATCACTCCCTCAACCAACTTCACTAATCTCTCCTTCAAGGTGGAGGTAAACCTTTCTTACAAAATCACTCCTCTTAAAATAAGATTGAATTAAACACAAGGAAGAGGAGTAGAGAAGGTTTAGGCACTTGGGAGTATGTTTAGATATGAAGCATTGACCTCCCAAAGTGACCCAAGGCCTCTTCTTATAGGGAAGAGGTCATTCTTCCCGTTGGACACTGAGCAGTCGACTGATGCAATCATTAGTCGACTGTTACTGTAGCCAATGCCTCATAAGGGATTTATCCACATTGGCTTCCAACCAACGGCTCCCACATCAGTCAACTGATCATCCCTATCAGTCGACTGATGGAGCTAACACTTGAGTGACCGAAGCGATCAGTCGACTCCAAAACCCTCTGTGCCCACGACACCCTTCATTAATTGACTGCTGTCCCATGGCAGTCGACTGCTGTTGACATTAGTCAATTGTCAATACTTGGCAGTTGACTACCAGGCCACAGAATGCAGTCAAACACCGGTCGAGTGCCATCGACCCAGAGCAGTCGACTGATAACTATATCAGTTGACTGGTGTCGGGTAAAGTCTCAAACAAAACATTGTTTGAGCATCCAACGGTCGGGTAAAACCTCAACCAACTTGGTTGAGCATCTGACACTTGACTTAGCCATTCATCCAAGTCCACCTATGAGCTATGTTACATTTCTCTCATTCTCTCATCTCGCTTGAACTCTCTCGCCGAAGTTCTCTTCGTCTGACCACGTCCCTCGGATGCACCAAGCACATGGCTTCGCAATGCCATCCTTCGTGTCTTGCCTTGAAGTCTACTTCCCTGGCTTCACTCCAATGCTGCTCGTTCAGCGGTCCCTCGGATGCACCAAGCACACGACTTCGCAATGCCGTCCTTTACCGACTCAAGGACCCGAGCCATGAGATGGTGAACTCACCGATGCTAACATCAAGCCAATCCATGTGTGAATTACTAAGCCCTACACAACTTCAAGACACATATCAAATCAACATAACAATCCTAACTTAAACCCTTTGCTAGATACATCAAAACCACATCATACATGGGTTGATTGCCCTAACAGTTCTCATTCAAACTCAATCTCTTGAGTTCAAACTCAACTTCATCACTCTTATCCTTAGAGTAAATTTGCTCTTTACATTCTTCAAAAACTACATTTGATGATTCCTCAACCAGATTCGTTCTTTTGTTATAGACTCGATAAGCCTTACTAGTGAGAGAGTATCCTAAAAGGACACCTTCATCTTCTTTTGCGGTGAATTTTCCTAGATGATCCTTAGTGTTTAAAATAAACACTTTGCAACCAAATACCCTAAGGTGTTTGACTGTTGGTGGTTTTCCAAACCATAGTTCATGAGGTATTTTTCCTAAGAATCTATGTATCAAAACTCTATTTTGAACATAACATGCAGTATTAATCTCCTTAGCCCACAAATAACTAGGAAGAACATACTCATTTAGCATACTCCTCGTAGTTTCTTGTAAGGCTCTATTCTTCCTTTCTACCACACCATTTTGTTGTGGTGTCCTAGGAGTGGAAAATTCGTGTCTGTACCCTTTTTCTAAAAAAAAAATTCTTAAACCTCATGTTTTCAAATTCTCCTCCATGATCGCTTCTAATTGTTTTAATTGTTGCATTTTTCTCATTCTCAATTCTTCTACAAAAGGAAATAAAAATTTCTAATGTTTGATCCTTATGTTTGAGAAAGAAAGTCCATGTATATCTAGTATAGTCATCTACTACTCCCAAGCAATATCTACTACCATTCAAGGATTTAGTTGAGCTACTATCAAACAAATCCACATGCAATAAATCTAAAGCACTTGACATACTTACAACGTTTTTGCTTTTGTGTGATGATTTCATTTGTTTACCTTTTTGACACGCATCACATAATTTGTCCTTTTCGTACTTGAGCAATGGTAGTCCTCGCACAAGCTCTTCCTTGGCCAACCTCTTAATATTCTTCATGTTGATGTGTGCGAGTCTTCGATGCCATACCCATGAGTCATCTTCTTTGGACAAAAAACACTTCACATGCATGTTAGTAGCACTACTAAACTGAACTTGATAGATATTTTCCTTCCTAGTCCCTACTAACATGATAGTGTTGGATTCATTATGTTTAATTAAGGATTGAGTTGAATAAAATTCTACTCTATATCCTTCATCACATAATTGACTAACACTCAACAAATTAAAAGCCATCCCTTTAACTAGAAGGACATTCTTAATCCTAAATTGTTCAGAAATAACAATATCTCCTATTCCTATGACTTTTAGTTTACCACTATTACCAAAAAAAAAAATAGTACATTTACTTTTGTTTTTAATTGTAGCAAACCTTGAAGAATCCCTGGTCATGTGCTTGGAGTATCCGCTATCCACAAACCATATCATCGGACACTCTCCCTCGACCGGTACCTATTCAAATACGAAATACAAGATCTTTTGGAGCCCAAATTTTAAGTCCATTAGAATTCACAACATATTGTTTAGGAATCCATGCTTTAGTTACTTTAGCTTTAACACTATAAGTTCTATTAATTAACGACATGAAACTAACTTCTTTTTGTTTCGGCTTATACCCAATTCCAGCTTTGTTATAGACTGCCCTTTGGGCATCTAAGATAATGTTAAGGGTTTGAGAGCTTGTTGTGAATTTTTTCAAGTGTGCACTTGAGATCATCAACTTGTGCCCTCAAGGAATTGTTCTCTTCTCTAAGTTGTTCAACTTGAGAAGTATCAGTCCTATTTTTTTTACAAAAATTGAATTAAGATTCCTAAGTTCCTCCACCTCAGATTTCAGCACCTTAACCTTAATTTTAGATCTACTCAAAGCATTAGTTAAACATGCTATTGTGTCATATAACTTATCTAATTCAATAGATGTTAGCTCATCATCATCATATGATGATGTGTCTTCCGGTAAGGTTCCTGTCTGACTTTCATCTCTCTCTGAATTTGAATTGTTAAAGGCCATTAGCACAGTATGCTTGGTCACTTTTGCTTTATCTTAGTTCTCTGAGAAGCTGGAAGAAGACTCATCCCATGTCGCCCTCAATGCCTTCTTCTTCTTAGGCTTGTCCTCTTTCTTTGTTAGATCAGGACACTCACTTTTAATGTGCCCCTTCCTATTACATTAAAAACAAATGACACTAGATTTTCCTATGTATTTATGTGATGTCTTACCATTCTTCTTGTCTGTGAACATTTTCTTCACATCTTTCTTGTTGTATTTTCTACTTCTCCTTATCATTCTCCTCACGAAATTAGCTATCTCATTGGATGAGGATTCATCATCGCTATCGCTGCTTGTCTCAGATGAGGATGAAGATGTCTCCCTCTTCTTCTCCTTTTTCTTGTTCTCCTTGCTCTTATCCTCCTTGTATTGCTCACCTGCAATAAACGCAATACCTTCTCTTTTGGGCCCTTATTAGCTTACTAATGCAGTTCCATTTCACAAAATAGTTTATCTAATTTTACTGTAGATAAATCCCTTGATACTTTGTAGGCATCTACCATAGATGACCACAAAGCATTTCGGGGAAAGGATTTCAGAACATACCTGATCGTGTCTCGGTTTTCTAAATCTTGTCCAACCGAATGCAAACCATTTAGCAGCTCCTTGAACCTTCTGTGCAGTTCACCAATAGTCTCGCTGTCCTTCATAGCAAAATTCTGCATCTGGTTTATGTAGATGTCTCGTTTGGCTATTCTTGAGTCCCTTGTTCCTCCATTAAGTTCTATCAATTTGTTCCAGAGATCTTGTGCGCTACTGAACGGACTAATTTTGTTGAGCTGGTCCTTCACCAAGCCACATTGCAGAGTTACGGTGGCCTTTGCATTTGCTTGCGCCTTGCGTCTTTGTTCTATAGTCCACTACGCAGATTCGAGTATCCTACCTTTTGTGTCCATCGGTGGTGTGAAACCTTCAGTCACGAAGAACCACATATCTATCTCAGTCATGAGATAGTACTCCATTCAGCTTTGCCAGTATTGGAAATTGGTTCCATCGAAGAAGGGAGGTCTATTTGTGCTATAGCCTTCTTGTATCACCATTAGAGCTTGCCCTTGCGGTTGTGAATCCGGAGAAGAGCACCAAGCTCTGATACCACTTGTAGAACCATTGGCATCACTAGAAGGGGGGATGAATAGCGAATGATCTTCTCTTGAATTCGTTGTGCTTGTCTACAATTGTTAGTACGCAGTGGAAACACAAATACAAGTACAAAACACACAACAAGCACAACACAATGAATTTACGTGGTTTGGAACCCTAGTTCCTATTCCACGGTCGAGCCCTAGTACGCTCTAGTGATGTTCACCACCACTATAATACCTCTCCTTCTCGATGACACACTGGAGGTGGAGAAACCTCTTAATATAGGTTTACAATGATTACACAAGAGCTTACAACTAAAAGAGATTGAGAAGAGAAAGATTACAGCTTATGCAGTATAAAATAGAGCTTCTTCTCTTCAAAATCTTTGATTGCCTTTGAGTATGTTTAGAACTCAAAGGATCAGAGAAAAATTGCTGGAGAATCACTTTTTGGTTTGTCATGAGCAATAATATCGAGAGTTATGAAAAACAGTCATATAAACCTTTTAAATTGAGCCTGATTAGGGCTTTTTCGGCCCGTGCAATCGAGTCGCCTCGATTGGAGTTTCGACTCGCATTTAATGAAAGTTCCAACGGTAAGTTTTCCACCTTAATTTTAATTATTCATCCATTGTAACATAGGTCCAATCGAGGCGATGGTTTATCACCTCAACTAGTAAGCTTTAGTCAAGCCTACCTCGCTTCTGTTTCAATCGAACAGAGCAACAGTCGAGGTGGTGCCTCGACTGCTTATGAGTTTTAGCTTAAGTTAAGCTACTCCAGTCAAGCTTGCAGTTGACAGTGCCTTGCCTCTGTTCAGTTGAACCAAGTATCAGTTGACTGATATGAGTCTGCTTAGAACATGTAGCTCATCCAGGGTAGTAGTTTCCAGTCGAGGCACCGCCTCGACTGATGAGATAATTAGTCGAGGTGCTTCCTCGACTGATGAGGTAATCAATCGAGGTGCTGCCTCGACTACTACCTTGACCCTTGACCATTTCAACTCGTCTAGAGCTGAAACCATGCCTAAGAAGGGGTCTACCCTATACCCTTTACCTGATGCCTGTGAACGACTGTTCATAAGTCTTCCATGCCAAGAATCACTTCCAGGACTTCATGACAAGACTCCTCATCTGGGTCTTCATGCTAGGACTCCTCGTTCGGGTGTTCATGCCAGGACTCCTTGTTCGGGTCTTCATGCCATGACTCCTCGTCTGAGTCTTCATGCCAGAACTCCTCGTCCGGGCCTTCACTTGCTAGGACTCGTTGTCTGGGTCTTAACTTGCCAGGACTCCTCGTCCAGGTCTTCACTTGCCAGGACTCCTCGTCCAGGTCTTCACTTTCTAGGACTCCTCATCCTCTACCTACAAGGAATTTCCTAAAAATACATCTCAACCAACCACGTGAGATAACACAAATAATTATCACCTTGGCTTAAACCCTTATCAAACACCAAAACTGTAGGAATTGCTTCGGAGGCTCATTGGCTCCCGTCCCCGGATTAAAATTTTCACTAATGAAAAAAATAATCCGGATGGGATGAGTTTCTTAAGCACAACCAATTCGTCGTCGTGCTAACAACTTGAGTGATCGCTTGAACAAACTAGTTGTTCAAGCAACCCAACTCTTCTAGTTGGTTAGCCGCGGAAGAGACGACGGACGGATCCCCGGTTTTTGTGTTTGTCTTCGGGGTCCATGATTATACAAATACATACAAATGCAAACTAGTATAATCAACACATACTAACATAAAGATAAGAACATGCAAAGATCAATAAAAGTTGTAAAACTTTTATACCTCTCGATCTTCTATCGTATGTCCTATCCTCCTCGTGGACGTCGTGTGGGCGAAGATCCTCCATGAGTAGAAGCCTCCTAGATCACGTTCTTCCTTTCCTTGCTCTATCCGAACAAAGAGAAGAACCAAACAAAAACTCCTTCTCCTTATCTAGAACCGACCACCAAGCCAAGGAGCTTGATATAACCGCCGGCCAAGGAGTAGCTTCTTGAGCGCCAGCCAACCTTCAAGAAGAGTTGTCGCTGGCCACCAAGGAGAAAGCAAGAGGGTGCCGGCCAAGAGATCCAAGGATAAAACCTAGCCCTTGTTTCCACCGGCCAAGGAGAAAAGGAAGAAGTGAAGAGCACCGGCAAAGGATGAGAAGAGGAAGAGGGGCGCCGGCCAAAACCCTAGGGAGAACAAAGCTTTGCCGCCCAACTTCTCCAAAACCCTAGATGCCCAAAACCCTAACTTCTCTAGGGTTTGTTGCCGCCCACTTTTAGATAGGCAAAACCCTAATCTCCCAAGCATTTTTTTGCCGCCCAAGCCTTAGGCCTTTATTTATAGAGTATGGCTTAAACCTCCTTTAATCTCCACCGTCAGATCTAGGGATTTAATCTCCACCGTCGGATCTAGGGTTTCATCCCAACCGTCGGATCTAGGGTTTCATCCCAACCGTCGGATCTAGGGTTTCATCCCAACCGTTGGTTCTAGAGTTTTGTTTTCCATCCTTGGATCTAGTCTTCATGAGGATTATATTATGCTATGATAGGGACCATGAGGAGGAGTTGTATCTGTTGGGGATCGATTGGCCGGCTAGAGGGGGGTGAATAGCCCTCGTTCGTTTGATGTCGTAATTCGCTCGTTCTCGTTGCGTTGCTTGTCTACGATTGTCGTTAGCGCAATGGAAACAATAAAACAATAATAATACTAACAACAAATAAGCACATGCAAACACACATGATATACGTGGTTCGGAACCGAATGGTTCCTACTCCACGGGCGAGCTCCTCGAGCTCTAGAGATGCACACGGCAATACTCAAACTCCTTCTCGACTACACGTCAGAGGTGGAGAAACCTCTCACAAGCAATTACAACAGTAATATAGAAATACAAGCAAATACACAAATACAATACACAAGAAAACTTTCACCGATTGCTTTGATTACTTTGCTTGTTGCTTGCTTTAGATGGCTCTTGAAGGACTGGAATGCAGCAGCAATTCCCCTCCAATAGCTCCACAAAAGGCTTGGCGAAATCCTCCAACTCGTGCTCCTTTTATAACTCAGACTGTCAAGCTATTTTCGCCCATCAGTGATCGATCGTTACCATCACCGATCGTCCCGTAGTCGTTGTCTCACAACTACCCGATCCACGCTGGTTAAGTTCCAACGGATCACACATCACCGATCGATGGCACCCATCACCGATCGATCATCCATCACGAGGCGGCTCGACTCCATTCTCGTGCTCGCAGTGCGGTCATCACGATCGCCATCCTCCAGCCGATCGATCTACCAACACCGATCGCTCTCCTAGCCGATCGATCACCAGACTTGGTTCAATCGAACACCGTCGAACCCATACGAGAGTAGTCGATCGACATATGCTACCGATCGATGTCGGCTAAAACCTCAAACATAACGATGTTTGAGCCTCCGACACTCAGTCTTAGCCACTTGGCCAAGTCCACCTTATCCCTCATGGAGTTCCCCACCGAAGCTCTCTTCCCTCGGCCTACGTCCCTCGAATGTGCCAAGCGCACGGCTTCGCAACGCCATCCTTCGCATCTCATGCCCTAGAGGTATGCTTCCCTTTGGGCTCACTCCATTCGCTCCCCGTCCGGCGGTCCCTCGGATGTACCAAGCGCACGGCTTCGCAATGCCATCCTTCACCGACTCAAGGACCCGAGCCTAGTGAACTTGCCAAGTTCTCAAGACTTTCCAAATGCACCAAGCGCACGGCTTCGCAATGCATTTCTCACCAAGCACCAAGCGCACGGCTTCGCAATGCTTTGGATTTCCCATGCCAAGTACCAAGCGCACGACTTCGCAATGCTTTGGACTTTCCCATGCCAAGGCTTCCCCCTTGGACTTCCACACCAAGCTCCATGCTTTGATTTTCCATGCCAACCCCATGTTGGACTTTCCCATGACAATCCCATGTCATGAGTTTTGTCTATCATCAAAATACTATCAAGGTACTGCTCGAGTCAAACTTGAGTCAACCTGGGCCGATTGCACCAACAATCTCCCCCTTTTTGATGATTGACAAAACTATCATCTCAAGTCTACCAATTCTCCCATATTGGCAAATCTCATATCCCAATGAGAATTCCAACGAACCCTAATTGGTAACTTGGTAACTTCTCCCCCTTTTTGACATTACATCAAAAAGGTCCTCCCCAAGGGTATGAATGTCTCATATCCCAATGAGATCTTACAATCTCTCCCTTGAAGGAACACATGCCTACAATCTTTCTAGTGATCCCATATCACTTAAAGAGAGGCAACCCAATTTTCCTCCCATGAGGAAATACACATCCATCTTCCCATGATGGATACCTCCCCCTAGAGGCTTGATCCCCCTTGACCATTGCACCAACAATGTCCTTGGAGAGTCCCTAAGCCAATAGGAACATTAACCAAATCAAAATTAAGGCAAAGTTCAACAATGAACTCTCATCCACCTTAAAATTGATACTCACCCTCAACCCAACTCCTAATCCATATCCAATGGATTTCCACCCTCTCTAATGCTCTCCCAAGCATATCCTAGGATTAGGAGTGGTTAGGGGACCAAAACATGGCTAAACATGGGCCTAACTATCAAGTTTACCCGAAATCGGCTGGGTCGACTCGTCGGATACGATCGATTCTTACCATCGATCATTGCCATTACGGTGTGTCATCGATAATCGATTCTAGCTTTTGATTTAAAATTGGATTTTCGAAATCCATAAGTAAATATACGTAATTTTAAAAATCTTGAAAATGCATACGTATAATACTTATCCTAAACACTATGGGTGAAAAATATTGAAAATTTATTTTACCCATTAAATTAGGAAATTGATACAAAGTTCAAAATTTAAGAAATGCTTCAATAAAGAGCCATCTTTGTATCATCCCATTCAATGGTGATAGCTATCAAAAGATAGGCTTCACCAAGGTTTTTCAAAATGTTTTCAAAATGTTTTTCAAACCTTTATTTTTTTTTCCTAAACATCTCACCAATATCTAGATGTGTAAAACACATACAAGTCAAATTTTTGTGAGATGTGGGTTTTGTTTTGTTTATGTTTTCATGCATATTTCTAGGCAACATTATTTGATTCCTTTCAAATTATGCCATAGTCCTTAACTCCATTTTAATTCTTGCATGATATGATTATGGCATAGATATGATATAGATAAAAACATATGCCAATATCATGATGTCATGGCATGTGAATGAAACCTAAGCATACATGACATCTAAACATAAATCTAAACATGATCATGACATTTTTATAGATGAAAATGAAAATGATGTCATGACATGGCAAGACAAATAAAGCATGGCAAGAAAAATATACTAAGGTATAAAATACCTAAGTGTTAAAATCAATTTGCCATTTCTAGGGATTAAATTCATTTTGCCTTAATGCCATTATTTCCTTAGTGTGCCAAAAACCCAAAATAGCACACCACGACCTCTATGACCTAATTGTGCCAATTTAAATCATTTTTACCTTCTCAAGCATATTGGCACACCCTAAGGTGTCAACTCTACTATGGTTAGGTTAACTACCCATCCACTTAGGGTTGACACACCTTAACCCATTTAGCATGAATCGATCACGCTTTTAGGAACCCAATATCTATTGGAGCTCCTTGGGTTAACAAGGTATTCCCTAGGGATAACTTCCCTAGATACCTTCCTAATGACCCTTTTAGGCTTTGAAGCCATAGTCTTTTGGGTCTTTCCTAGGTCAACTCTAGAGGTGACTCCTCCATTGACCTTCTTAGTGGCTACATTTGATTTCTTTGAGGTGTTAGCCACTAAACACATACCATGGCTAGACTTAGGGATGACTTCCCTATTAGCCTTAGTTTTCCTAGACCTAGATGTGGTTCCATAATTAAATGGAACATTATGGTAGGACATAGGTTTGTGACCCAAACCCTTCTTGCCCTTAGATGTTTCTTGTTTCCTAGGTCTTGACTTTTGTGCATTAGACCCCTTAACCGAGTTTGATATTATTGCTAGGGTCTTCTCCAATTTTTCTAGCCTTGACCTCAAGGCTTGGTTTTCTAACTCTAATTTTCCCAATTTTGAATTTTCATTTATCTTTTGGGAAATGTTTTTCTTTTTAGGCATATGCCTAGATTTCTTGGGATTAACACCCAAGTTTTCTTCAATTCTCCTAATTGACTCCCTAGGTAAAATAGATCTAGTGTTTTGAGTCCTAGGTTTGTCCTTAGTTATATGAACATGCTTGGCACCTAAGCAATAAACCTTATTATTTCTCTTAGCATGCTTTTCATTGATAATAGCAAGAGAGCTAAAATAATTCTTAGCATGCTTTTTAACTCTAGGAATTAAAGGTGCATTAAGTAAATGTACCTTAGGGTTAGCTTTAGAAGCTCCCCCTACATGAGTTGCACCTTCTTGCCCTTTCTTCCTCCCCCTAGGGCATTGGCTTCGGTAGTGTCCCTTTTGATTGCATTTGAAGAACACAATGTGCTCTTGCTCTTGATTTTGGGAACACCGGCATCGTTTGACTTTGGGTTGACTTTTGGTGTCGATGCCTTCTTCTTAGCCAATTTAGGGCATTTGCTCTTGTAATGCCCTTTCTCCCTACACTCAAAGCATATTATGTGATTTTTATTTAAAATAATAACACTTGAGTTACCTAGGGAGGTGGTGGAGGCCTCTTCACTTCTTTCGGAGGTAGATGCTTCATTTTGGTCTTGCTCCGGAATAGAAACCCTTTCCTCCCCCTCAATGCTAGAGGTAGAGGTCTCCACCAAGTCATCAATATTATCAAATGTGATGGGTGCTTCTTCCTCGGCATTCTCCTCTACTTGTGCCGGTTGGGAATTTTCTTGGAATTTCATTATCTTATTCCATAATTCCTTTGCATCCTTATAGGCACCCAATCTAGACCAAATAGTGTTAGGTAACAAATCACTAATCAACTTGATTACCTTGAGATTTGTCTTGAAGTCTTTGATTTGGTCTTGGGTCCATTTTGACTTCTCAATTGGCTTGTTGTACTTGTCCCTAGGCATTTCAAAATCATTTTCTATGATAATCATAAAATCAAAATCGGTTTCTAGGTATACCTCCATTTTTCTTCTCCACCATAGAAAGTCTCCTTCGAATTTTGGTGGTTGAAGGTTGTAGCCGGCCATCTTGTAGTGCTCTCATGGCGGTTAGTCCTTGAAGAGCGACCTCGGCTCTGATACCACTTGTTGGGGATCGATTGGCCGGCTAGAGGGGGGTGAATAGCCCTCGTTCGTTTGATGTCGTAATTCACTCGTTCTCATTGCGTTGCTTGTCTGCGATTGTCGTTAGCGCAGCGGAAACAATAAAACAATAATAATACTAACAACAAATAAGCACACGCAAACACACACGATATACGTGGTTCGGAACCGAATGGTTCCTACTCCACGGGCGAGCTCCTCGAGCTCTAGAGATGCACACGACAATACTCAAACTCCTTCTCGACTACACGTCGGAGGTGGAGAAACCTCTCACAAGCAATTACAACAGTAATATAGAAATACAAGCAAATACACAAATGCAATACAGAAGTAAACTTTCACCGATTGCTTTGATCACTTTGCTTGTTGCTTGCTTTAGATGGCTCTTGAAGGACTGGAATGCAGCAGCAATTCCCCTCCAATAGCTCCACAAAAGGCTTGGCGAAATCCTCCAACTCGTGCTCCTTTTATAACCTGCATCAAGCTATTTTCGCGCCCATCAGTCGACTGATCGTGACCATCAGTCGACTGGTCCCGTAGCCGTTGTCTCACAACGGCCCGATCCACGTTGGTTAAGTTCCAACGGATCACACATCAGTCGACTGATGGCACCCATCAGTCGACTGATCATCCATCAGTCGAGTGCTGGCGAGCTCGACTCCATTCTGTGCCCGTGCACAGTGTCATCAGTCGACTGCCATCCCTCGGCAGTCGACTGATCCTAACGATCATTGCCCTCCTTAGCGATCGACTAGTGCTGAACTTGGTTCAGTCGAACACTGGTCGAACCCATACGACCTAGAGCAGTCGACTGGCACCTATGCCAGTCGACTGATGTCGGCTAAAACCTCAAACATAACGATGTTTGAGCCTCCGACACTCAGTCTTAGCCACTTGGCCAAGTCCACCTTATCCCTCATGGAGTTCCCCACCGAAGCTCTCTTCCCTTGGCCTACGTCCCTCGGATGCGCCAAGCGCATGGCTTCGCAATGCCATCCTTCGCGTCTCATGCCCTAGAGTTATGCTTCCCTTTGGGCTCACTCCATTCGCTCCCCGTCCGGCGGTCCCTCGGATGCACTAAGCGCACGGCTTCACAATGCCATCCTTCACCGACTGAAGGACCCGAGCCTAGTGAACTTGCCAAGTTCTCAAGACTTTCCAAATGCACCAAGCGCACGACTTCGCAATGCATTTCTCACCAAGCTCCAAGCGCACGACTTCACAATGCTTTGGATTTCCCATGCCAAGCACCAAGCGCACGGCTTCGCAATGCTTTGGACTTTCCCATGCCAAGGCTTCCCCCTTGGACTTCCACACCAAGTTCCATGCTTGGATTTTCCATGCCAACCCCATGTTGGACTTTCCCATGACAATCTCATGTCATGAGTTTTGTCTATCATCAAAATACTATCAAGGTACTGCTCGAGTCAAACTCGAGTAAACCTGGGCCGATTGCTCCAACAGTATCTTGGCCACCCGATGGATCGGAACCACACAAACTTGATCCATCAATGATGTTCCATTCCACTAGAGGATCATCATTGAATTACCTCACCAACCCCCATAAATCAATATGGGCTCCATATATTATTTGTACATCTATCTCCCCGTGTTTAAGATATCGAATGTTTGTTAATTAATTGATTTACTGACCATCAATCAATTAACATCTAACTCCTCGAGTAGTACCACTCAACCTTATCATCATGTTGACTAAGTCAACCAGTTGGGTTTACATGATGAACCTTATGAGCTCCTCGTGGGGACATCATCAACCTAATATATAGGACACGGTTTCCTCCTATAATCAACGGCACACCATGTAAATAATATCATTTCCCAACTTACCGGGCATATTGATTTAATCCATCTAAATCTCACCCACTGGTAAATCAAAGAAATAAATACTAAGTACATGTGCCCGTTATTATATCGGGATTAAGAGCATGTACAACAGAATATCCGAGGTCCGATTCAATTATGTAGTCTCTCACCAAGCACCAAGTTATCTACAATGTAAAATATTAGATAATATGCACACATATAATAAATATAAAGTGCAAACAATGATCATGTGATTCTTATTTCAAAATAAAAATGTTTATACAAAAAATGCTAGGCTTTTAGTATACATTCTAACAATCTCCCACTTATACTAAAAGACTATGCTGTCATCACACTGCCATACATCTGATCCCCATGTCCTCCACATGCCTATCAAACGCTTTCGTTGGAAGGGCCTTAGTGAATGGATTCGCCAGGTTATCCTCTGATGCAATCTTGGCGACAACTACTTCTCCTCGCTTTATGATCTCTCGTATCAGGTGGTACTTGCGCTCTATGTGTTTACTCTCCTTATGGGCTCGTGGTTCCTTCGAGTTTGCAACTGCACCACTATTATCACAATAAATTGTGATAGTTCTGGGCAAACCAGGAATCGCATCCAAGTCCATCAAGAAGTTCCTGAGCCATACAACTTCCTTGGCTGCCTCAGACGCTGCCACATACTCAGCTTCTATGGTAGAGTCCGCCACGCATTTCTGCTTGACACTCCTCCATACTATGGCTCCACCTCCAAAAGTAAACACAAACCCTGAGGTAGACTTACTGCTATCCCTATCTGATTGGAAATCAGAATCCATGTAACCCACAGGGACTAATTGATCTTCCCGGTAAACCAGCATATAATCCCTAGTCCTTCTCAGGTACTTCAATATATGCTTTACCGCAATCCAATGTCCCTGTCCAGGATTACTCTGATATATGGTAACCATGCCTACAGCAAAGCAGATATCTGGTCTTGTACATAGCATAACATACATGAGGCTTCCTACTGCCGAAGCATAAGGAACCGCCTTCATCTCCTCTATCTCCTTTGATGTTTTGGGACACATCTCTTTAGATAAAGGAACTCCATGCCTAAAAGGTAGAAAACCTTTCTTGGAGTTCTGCATGCTAAAATGAGCTAGGACCGTGTCTATGTATGAAGCTTGAGATAAGCACAACATCCTTTTCTTGCGATCCCTTATAACTTTGATCCCAAGGATGTGTCCCACTTCTCCCAAGTCCTTCATGTCAAACTGTTTGGACAACCATACCCTTAGGTCTGATAACACTCTGATATTGTTGCCAACTAATAAAATGTCATCTACGTATAGTACAAGAAATACCACTACGTTTCCATCACATCTTTTGTATACACAAGGCTCATCCGGACTTTGAATAAATCCATATGACTGGATTACCTCATCAAAGCGGATGTTCCAAGATCTAGAAGCTTGCTTCAATCCATAAATGGACCAATTAAGCTTACATACAAGATGCTCTTTGCCTTTAGCAATGAATCCCTCTGGTTGCTGCATATAGATGTTCTCCTCAAGACTTCCGTTAAGGAAAGCTGTCTTGACATCCATCTGCCAAATCTCATAATCCATATGAGCAGCTATAGATAAGAGAATCCGGATAGACTTAAGCATAGCTACCGGTGAAAAGGTCTCCTCATAATCGATACCCTCTTTCTGAGTATACCCTTTCGCAACAAGCCTAGCTTTGAAGGTCTCAACCTTCCCGTCTACCCCTCTCTTTCTCTTGTAGATCCACTTACATCCAATGACTTTTACACCATCGGGTGGCTCTACTAGCTCCTAGACCTGATTAGAATCCATAGATTCTATCTCTGAATTCATCGCTCTTTGCCAAGACACCGCATCTCTATCTTGGAGTGCCTCGTCATATGTCCAGGGATCAGGTTCATGTTCACTAGGGACTAAGTCCGAAGACTCTCCCAAGAACATGAATCTCTTGGGTTGTCTAACAACCCTCCCACTATGACGAGGTGCCTCCTGTGTATGCTCTATGACACGCAGTGCAGTGACTTGTGGTATCTCCTCTTGTACCGGTGGTACTGAAGTCGTGATTTCCCCTGTCAACTCCTCAAGAACAATCCTACTCGTGGGCTTGTGGTTCATCACATAGTCCTCCTCTAGAAATCTGGCATTCGTACTCACGATCACCTTCTGATCTCTAGGACTATAGAACAAACCACCCTTCGTTCCCTTAGGGTAGCCAACAAACAAGTGTACTTCTGTACAAGATTCCAACTTACCAGCATCTCCCTTCAGCACATGTGCTGGACTACTTCAAATCCGAATATGTCTTAGACTAGGCTTTCGCCCAGTCCACAATTCTGTGGGAGTAGAGGGTACTGACTTAGATGGAACCAAGTTCAGAATGTGTGCTGTCGTTTCCAGAGCAAACCCCCAGAACGAATCAGGTAACTCAGAATAACTCATCATCGATCTGACCATCTCCATAAGAGTCCTATTCCTTCGCTCCGCCACACCATTCTGTTGGGGTGTGCCAGGTGCGGACAATTGGGATTGAATCCTAGCCTCTGATAAGTAACTCCTAAACTCTCCCAAGAGGTACTCACCACCACGATCAGATCGTAGTGTCTTGATACTTTTACCTTGACGATTCTCCACATCAGCCTTGAATTCTTTGAACCTGTCAAAGCATTCAGACTTGCGGCGAATCAAGTAAATGTATCCATATCTTGAATAATCATCTATAAAAGAGACGAAATATTCAAAACCACCTCTAGCCAGGATAGACATAGGACCGCACAAATCAGAATGAACTAATTCTAACACATCTTTGGCTCTATACCCCTTGGCCTTGAAAGGCCTCTTGGTCATTAAACCTTCCAAGCAAGATTTGCAGGTTGGGAGATCCTCCACCACTAATGAACCCAAAGGTCCATCAGCTATAAACCTTTGAATTCTACTCAGGTTAATATGACCAAGCCTTAGATGCCAAAGATATGTCTGGTTCATTTTCGAAGGTTCTTTTCTCTTATTAGACTTAGAAGATGAGTTATTTACTTCTATATGCATCGTGGGAGTTTTCGGTTCAAGAGTGTACAAATTGCTAACCAATGTACCAGAACAGATAATCTCCCTATTCCTTTTTATAACCACTTTGTCATTAAAAGAAATAGAATATCCATCCATAAACAATTTAGAAACTGAAATTAGATTCTTTCTAAAAGTAGGTACATAAAGACAATTTCTCAAAATCAAAACTTTATTCCTATCAAAAGATAACTGAACGTCTCCCACTGCAATAGCCGCCACCTTTGAAGCATTGCCCATGAAGACGGTAATCTCTCCCTCAGCTAGTCGTCGAGTTTCCTGGAACCCCTGCAAAGTATTGCAGACATGATCAGTGGCTCCTGTATCTACACACCAGGCACTGGTAGATAACACCGCTAAACATGTTTCAACTGTTGGGTTTCCGGCACCGCGGCGAGTGTGTGCTCGAACATGTTTCGTAAACATGTGCACAGCGGAAGAAATAAAAATAATAAATATACATTTATTACAACACACACATCACACGCATGCATAGTACAACATGTGTAAACATAACCATAAATTTAAATTTGCAATAAAAGGAAATTTAACTACGTATACCTTTCGTATCACGTGTAGCGGGAACGACATCAACCGGAACGATCCTCGCTAGAATCATCTCTATCCGTATCCACGCCGAGTATCTTCGGGATGACTTCACAAAGTCACGAGCTTCGTCTTCGTACGGGTTACTAGCCTCGTGTTGAAGACGACGTGATCGAGAGAGGATCACGATCCGAATCCAAATTCGGATCCAAAGACGAGTCCTCAAAACTCGCTTCTCCGAAGAGGTATTCGCCAACCGTTTGACGAATCCTTCGTCCTCCACCTCTGAGGATTACCGGAGATCGAATCCCCGGTAAGTAAGGTGCTGTCAGAGCTCCAAATGTCATCCAAATGACGCTCTGATGAAAAGAAAACAATCTGTCCAGAAAACTGGACAGCTTTGGTGGAGGAGTAGAGGCCGGCCAAAAAGGAAAGATGAAGCTCACCTTGATGCTGAACCCAAAAGAGATCACCGGAGAGTTGCCGGAGGATCACCGGCCGAAGCTTGGACGCCGGCAACAATTTGGACGGCGGCACAAGGGGTTGGGCGGCAGCACAATGGTGTTGGCGCCGAATCACCAAGGAGAAGAGGTGGGCGGCCAAAACTAGGTTAGGGTTTTGGATTAGGGCTTAACAACACCTTAAGCCCTCTTTTATAGAGAACTAATTCTCTTAATGGTTATTGGATCATAACCATATGGCCCGTTAACCCGCTCCATTAATATAAGTTAAAATAAACCAAACCATGATGGTTTATTTTAAGTTAAAATGAACCGAACCAACTTTTGGTTCATTCGTTTAAAATAAACCAAACCCTTTGGTTAATTCTCCTCCATTGGATTTGAACCAAACCATTTCGGTTTATCCATTATGTCTTCATAAGACACGACCCATCCATGCTTCCATTGTGACTGAAACGATTTCATGCTCGCTTCTTGTTTGGTCCAACCAAACCTAGTTTCTCTCAGTCTGAGAATCCAATTCTCAAGCTCATTTTAAATCTTTCAGATTACGCTCGTTGTGCGTGTGACCAAATAGGTTCTCGGTTTATGTTGGCCGTCTATAATTAACCATTAATTATAGAACGATTATGAGTGGCACTTAGTAGTACATCATGATCCCCAATTAACCAAAAAGATCAACGGTTGATCCAGAACTATTTCTGAAACCCTTCAGCAGCTCGAATGAATCGTGCCCCATTCCCTTCACTCATCTTATACACACTTGGTTCAGAACATGGTCTATAGTGTCAGTCCTCACTAGGCTGACTACGTCACACCTAGCCCAAGTATCATTTCCTCGTCCTACGGATTCTAGTTACTGCACATGTATCGAAGAGTACCTTACTCTAAACATGTAATGCTTTGGCCAAAGACTTTAGTAACAATCCGACGAGAGGCCATGGGTATACATCTCCTCGCAAGGAGTGGTGAATCCTTTAAAGGCTATTCAAACACCTTTGATCACTTCGAGTTATACCCAATCATCCCGGGTCCACATCTCCTTAGAGATGCTTGCTTAAGATGTCAAAGCATAAGTCTCCATGATCAAGATGACTTGAATACCGCAAGTCAAAGGAACATCGCACTTAAGCTATAGTAAGAACTTCATTGACATATCTATATATGCAGAGAACCATATAAAGTCTTACGGCTGGTCACTCCAATGAATTAGTTACCATAATTAGCATCCACGATTAACTCCGGACATCACAATGTCTCCAGCCAGTGAGAATCAGCTGCTTGGATACACCAAGGAGTATACCTCGTGCTAGTCTCGACAGAATTGATTGTGTCCAAATCCATCAATTCATCGACTAGGGATAATTCCGATACATCACAATTACACATGTAGAGATACTCACTAGTTGTGATCCAATCACAAATTCTCTCATGCCGAGTCGTATCGTGACATTCAATAAATGAGTTTAAGATCCAATCAAATACATGAAACCATGTATACTCAAATAGTGAATCTTCATTTATCATATAAATGGTTCATACATAAGGCGATTGCCTTAGGACATCTCTCATATATTACTAACAGACTCCCACTTGGCCTAATGCCAATCGCTACAGTATCCAATACCATAAGTTGTAACATGACCCTCAAACTCACTTTGAAGTAATGCCTTAGTCAAAGGATCCGCTAAGTTCCTTTCAGTGGGGATTTTCTCGATTTGTATTTCTTTCCTACTGATGATCTCTCTGATAAGATGATAGCGACGAAGCACATGTTTGGATCGTTGATGAGACCTTGGCTCTTTCGCCTGTGCAATTGCTCCATTGTTGTCGCAGTAGACCGGTATTGCTTCAACAATGGCTAGAATCACACCAAGTTCATAAATGAACTTCTTGATCCAAACCGCTTCCTTTGCTGCTTCCGAAGCTGCAATGTATTCTGCCTCAGTGGTAGAATCCGCTACAGTGTCTTGTTTTGAACTTTTCCAACTCACTGCGGCCCCATTCAAGGTGAACACGTATCCAGACTGAGACCTGGAATCATCTTTGTCTGTCTGGAAGCTGGCATCCGTATACCCGCGTATCACCATGTCCCCTTCTCCATATATTAGGAACACATCCTTAGTTCTTCTTAAGTACTTAAGGATCGTCTTAACAGCCACCCAATGATCCATTCCTAGATCAGACTGGTATCTACTCGTGACACTCAGAGCATATGATACATTGGGTCTTGTACATAACATAGCATACATGATAGATCCTATTGCGGATGCATAGGGAATCTTACTCATGCAAATCATCTCGTCTTCTGTGCGGGGACACATAGACTTCGAAAGGTGTACCCCATGCCTGATGGGTAGGAAACCTTTCTTGGATTCCGACATGCTAAACCTCTTTAGCACTCGGTCTATATATGAAGAGTGTGAAAGACCAAGCAACCTTTTCGATTTATCTCTATAGATCTTAATCCCGAGGATGTAGGTTGCTTCTCCCAGGTCTTTAATGGAGAATGTCTTGGATAACCAAACCTTAACTGACTGTAAGATTGAAACATCGTTTCCTATAAGTAATATATCATCGACATACAATACTAGGAACACGACTGCAGTCCCACTAACCTTCTTGTACACACAAGGTTCGTATGGATTTTGTGAGAAATCAAACTTTTTGATCGTCTCATCAAAACGGATATTCCAGCTCCTGGATGCTTGCTTCAATCCATATATGGACCGTCGCAATTTGCATACCTTGGTTTTATCAACCGATGTGAAACCCTCAGGCTGTATCATATACACGTCCTCGAGCAGGTTTCCATTAAGGAAAGCTGTTTTCACATCCATCTGCCATATCTCATAATCATAATGAGCCGCTATGGCCAGGAGCATCCGAATGGATTTAAGCATAGCTACAGGCGAATAGGTTTCGTCATAATCAACACCTTGCTTTTGACGATATCCTTTCGCCACTAATCTAGCTTTATAGGTAATCACATTACCATCCATGTCGGTTTTCTTCTTGAAAACCCACTTGCACCCTATAGGCTTTATGCCTTCAGGTGGGTCAACCAAGTTCCAATCTTGGTTTTCGTACATGGAATCCATTTCCGACTTCATGGCACCAAGCCACTTATCCCTTTCTGAACTTGTCAGCACTTCTTCATAACTGTTAGGCTCCTCATCATCAATGAGTAACACGTCGTTCGATTCACTTACGAGAAATCCATATCTCTCAGGAATATTGCGTGTTCTACCAGATCTACGAAGATGTGGTGTTACAATAGGTCCAATGATTGCTCATCACTATGAGTTATCAACTGGCTTCACCTGTATCTCATCAATGTCTATTTGAGTCTCTCGAGCCTCCTCAAGCTCGACGACACTCCCACGCTTTCTTGCAAGAGAAACTCTTTCTCTAGAAACACAAAGATGCCTTGAAACAAACACCTTTTGTTCCACAGATGATAGAATTGGTAACCCCTTGTTTCCTTAGGGTATCCAATAAATAGACATTTATCGACTTAGCATCCAATTCCTTTCACATAAGCTGGACAACCCCATATCTTCAAATAAGATACATTAGGTTTTTTACCATTCCATATCTCATATGGAGTAGTAGAGACTATCTTGGTTGGCATTCTGTTTAACAAGTAAACAGCTGTCTGAAGTGCATAGCCCCAAAAGGACTTGGGAAGATTCGCATGATTCATCATTGACCTGACCATGTCCAACAAGGTCCGGTTACGCCTCTCAGATACACCATTATGCTGTGGTGTATATGGCGGAGTCCATTGAGACAATATACCATTGTCTCTTAGATAATCAAGAAACTCTTGACTTAAGTATTCACCACCTTGATCCGATCGAAGTATTTTAATACTCTTGTCATGTTGTTTCTCTACTTCATTTCTAAATTCTTTGAACCTTTTAAAGGCTTCAGACTTGTGTTTCATCAAGAACACATACCCAAACCGTGAGTGATCATCGGTGAAGGTAATGAAGTAGCTATAGCCTCCTAAAGCTTGAGTTGACATAGGTCCACATACATCACTATGTATTAGGCCTAGCAACTCTCCCACTCGTTCACCTTTTCCTGTAAAAGGTAATTTAGTCATCTTGCCTTTTAAGCATGATTCACATGAATCGTATGAATCCATTTCAAACGATTCCAGAATTCCACATCGATGTAATTCGGACATGTGTTTCTTGCTTACATGTCCAAGATGACAATGCCACATGTAGGAGTCTATTTGATTATTCTTTCGAGCACGCTTGTTGCTCACTTAGATATTGAAAATGTCACTGGATACGTCCAATGTATAAATACTATTGCTTAAAGTTCCAATCCCATAAAGAACTCCATTCAAAGTTATGTAACAACGATTGTTACTAAAAGTCAAATGGTACCTATTTCTATTTAAACAAGAAATAGAAATGATGTTCTTTATCAACGAAGAAACATAAGAACAATTGTCCAGATCTAAGACAAGTCTTGCATGGAGTTTCAATAAATACGTTCCGATGGAGAGTGTAGCAACCTTTGCTCCATTCCCAACACGTAAATTTGACTCTCCCTTGACGAGTCTTCTTCTATTCCTTAGCCCCTGTATGTCATTACATATATGTGAGCCACACCCAGTATCCAATACCCAATTGTCTAAAAAAATAGAATGACAATCAATAATGAAGATATCTGAAGAAGATGGGGCATCCGATGCCTTATTCTTCTTCACGAACTCAAGATAAATCTTGCAATTTCTTCACCAATGGCCCTCCTTGCCATAATGATGGCAAGTGCCCTTTTGAGCTGGTTCTGCCTTTTTAGCCTTTTTCTTCTTCCCCTTCTACTGTTCCTTTGACTCCCTCTTAGAACCTTTCTTCGAGGAATCAACTAACAGCACCGTCCCCTACTCATGCTTCTCAGAAGGCTTCACAGTCTTCAGCATGTTGAGAAGTACCACCGATGAACCTTCTTGCATCTCTGAGGTGAAGAGGAGCTTGGAGACTTCGAACCTTTCGAATCTCACTTGCTCATCAAACAACTCATAAAGATGAAGGACTATGGTATGAGCATCCATATGCTCATGCTGCTTCCGCAGCTTGGGTTCCATCGCGGCGAGCATGATGCAACTCACTTGTTCAGAATCACTCACATGTTTCTGATAGGCAAACAATTGGTCTAGAGTTGCGTTATCACTAGGACGGGCGGGAAAAGGCTCTTCGAGGACATACGCAAGCTTTTTCACCTTGAGAACAATTCACAAGTTTCTAAGCCAGTCCAAGAAGTTCGACCCAGTATATTTATTTGAATCCAAAATGGAACGCAAATTCAAAGACATCATTATCAATCGATTAACTTAGAAATACAAAATGAGCATTTATGAGAAAATGATTTTAAAATGCATCAATATACATTCATAAATCCCATTCATTTTTTGAATTTCAAAAACCCCAAAATCACTTCGGGAGATCGTAGGTCCATCTCCGAATGGGCTGATATCCAACATAGATATGAACAACCTTGGAGAGAGTCCAACAAGCCATTCATAGCTACGATGGTAGGTATCAAATATACCGATTGCATATCACATATATGCAACTATCACAATGTGCTATCAACTAATTGAATGTTCACACATACATCGGGTTGTTAACTCATTAACAAGTATGCATCATATGCATAGCACCCAACTTCACCTCCGTTCACATCGACCTTGGAGAGAGTCCAACAAGTCGATGCTCCAGATTAAAGCCAACCCATTAATCAAGACAAAGTTTTAATATGGTTAGAGTGCATTCAACCAATTAGCCCGGCTTGGAGAGAGTCCAACAACAAAAGCTAATGATTGACCTCTGACTCTTACCATATTAGTATTAAATTATTCCATGGTTTGAACATGTTCGGGTTCGAGCCGGGCTTGGAGAGAGTTCAACAACCCAAACAAGAAACGGAACTCTGGTTCTAACCATATTAATGGAAGGTGTAGGGTTTAATATTGAGTTAGGGTTTTTATGTCTCATCCGCTTTGCATGCAAATAACTATTATCTACATGGCATGACATACATGACATACATCTACATGTCACGACACGCATGGCATAATGATATGCATCTAATGCAATTACATGACATACAATTATGTCATGTACTTAATTTCTTTATATGTCATAACTATATATGGAAATAAAATATGTTTATGATTTTATTCTCCAAATCAAATCATGATTAAATTTGGAAACAAATTTCCAAATCTAATCACATATTTTATTTTTGGAAATAGTTGATTAAGGAAAGTCAATTTAGGAAACCAATTTCCTAAATCATCAAAACTACTTATGGAAATAAAATATTTTAAGATTTGATTTCCCAAATCAAATCATGATTAAATTAGGAAACAAATTTCCAAATATAATCAAATATTTTATTTATGGAAAATATCAATTTCCATAAATACTTCCAACTTTCCAAAAGTGGAAGATTTCCATAGATACTTCTAGACTTTCCAAAATTGAAAAATTTCCATAAATACTTCTAACTTTCCAAAAGTAGAAAATTTCCAGAAATATCATTATGACTATCGAAAAATAATTTTACAATTATGTCGAAACACAACCTGGGCTCTGATACCACTTGTTGGGTTTCCGGCACAGCGGTGAGTGTGTGTTCGAACATGTTTCGTAAACATGTGCACAGCGGAAGAAATAAAAATAATAAATTTACATTTAATACAATACACACATCACACACATGCATAGTACAACACGTGTAGACATAACCATAAATTTAAATTTGCAATAAAAGAAAATTTAACTACGTATACCTTTTGTATCACGTGTAGCGGGAACGGCATCAACCGGAACGATCCTAGCTAGAATCGTCTCTATCCATATCCACGCCGAGTATCTTCGGGATGACTTCACAAAGTCACGAGCTTCGTCTTCGTACGGGTTACTAGCCTCATGTTGAAGACGACGTGATCGAGAGAGGATCACGATCCGAATCCAAATTCGGATCCAAAGACGAGTCCTCAAAACTCGCTTCTCCGGAGAGGTATTCGTCAACCATTTGACGAATCCTTCGTTCTCCACCTCTGAGGATTACCGGAGATCAAATCCCCGGTAAGTAAGGCACTTTTGGAGCTCCAAATATCGTCAAAATGATGCTTCGACGAGAAGAAAACAAGCTGTCCAGAAAACTGGACAGCTTTGGTGGAGTAGAGGCCGGCCAAAAAGGAAAGATTAAGCTCACCTTGATGCCGAACCCAAAAGAGATCACCGGCCAAATCTTGGACGCCGGCAACAATTTGGAAGGCAGCACAAGGGGTTGGGCGGCGGCACAATGGTGTTGGCGCCGAATCACCGAGGAGAGGTGGGCGACCAAAACTTGGTTAGGGTTTTGGATTAGGGCTTAACAACACCTTAAGCCCTCTTTTATAGAGAACTAATTCTCTTAATGGTTATTGGATCATAACCATAAGGCCCGTTAACCCACTCCATTAATATAAGTTAAAATAAACCAAACCATGATGGTTTATTTTAAGTTAAAACGAACCGAACCAACTTTTGGTTCATTCGTTTAAAATAAACCAAACCCTTTGGTTAATTCTCCTCCATTGGATTAGAAACAAACCATTTCAGTTCATCCATTATGTCTTCATAAGACACGGCCCATCCATGCTTCCATTGCGACTGAAACGATTTCATGTTCACTTCTTGTTTTGTCCAACCAAACCTAGTTTCTCTCGGTATGAGAATCCCATTCTCAAGCTCGTTTTAAATCCTTTGGATTACGCTCGTTGTGCGTGTGACCAAATAGGTTCTCGATTTATGTTGGCCGTCTATAATTAACCATTAATTATAGAACGATCATGAGTGGCACCTAGTAGTACATCATGATCCCCAATTAACCGAAAAGATCAACGGTTGATCCAGAACTATTTCTGAAACCCTTCAGCAGCTCGAATGAATCGTGCCCCATTCCCTTCACTCATCTTATACCCACTTGGTTCAGGACATGGTCTATAGTGTCAGTCCCCACTAGGCTGACTACGTCACACCTAGCCCAAGTATCATTTCCTCGTCCTACGGATTCTAGTTACTGCACATGTATCGAAGAGTACCTTACTCTAAACATGTAATGCTTTGGCCAAAGACTTTAGTAACAATCCGACGAGAGGCCATGGGTATACATCTCCTCGCAAGGAGTGGTGAATCCTTTATAGGCTATTCAAACACCTTCGATCACTTCGACTTATACCCAATCATCTCGGGTTCACATCTCCTTAGAGATGCTTGCTTAAGATGTCAAAGCATAAGTCTCCATGATCAAGATGACTTGAATACCGCAAGTCAAAGGAACATCACACTTAAGTTATAGTAAGAACTTCATTGACATATCTATATATGCAAAGAACCATATGAAGTCTTACGGCTGGTCACTCCAATGAACTAGTTACCATAACTAGCATCCACGATTAACTCCGGACATCACAATGTCTCCAGCCAGTGAGAATCAGCTGCTTGGATACACCAAGGAGTATACCTCGTGCTAGTCTCGACAGAATTGATGGTGTCCAAATCCATCAATTCATCGACTAGGGATAATTCTGATACATCACAATTACACATGTAGAGATACTCACTAGTTGTGATCCAATCACAAATTCTCTCATGCTGTGAGTCGTATCGCGGACATTCAGTAAATGAGTTTAAGATCCAATCAAATACATGAAACCATGTATACTCAAATAGTGAATCTTCATTTATCATATAAATGGTTCATAAATAAGGCGATTGCCTTAGGACATCTCTCATATATTACTAACAACCTCCCACTTGGCCTAATGCCAATCGCTACGGTATCCAATACCATAAGCTGTAACATGACCCTCAAACTTACTTTGAGGTAATGCCTTAGTCAAAGGATCCGCTAAGTTCCTTTCAGTGGGGATTTTCTCAATTTGTATTTCTTTCCTACTGATGATCTCTCTGATAAGATGATAGCGGCGAAGAAGCACATGTTTGGATCGTTGATGATACCTTGGCTCTTTCGCCTGTGCAATTGCTCCATTGTTGTCGCAGTAGACCGATATTGCTTCAACAATGGCTGGAATCACACCAAGTTCATAAATGAACTTCTTGATCCAAACCGCTTCCTTTGCTGCTTCCGAAGCTGCAATGTATTCTGCCTCAGTGGTAGAATTCGCTACAGTGTCTTGTTTGGAACTTTTCCAACTCACTGCGCCCCCATTCAAGGTGAACACGTATCCAGACTGAGACATGGAATCATCCTTGTCTGTCTAGAAGCTGGCATCCGGATACCCACGTATCACCATGTCCCCTTCTCCATATATTAGGAACACATCCTTAGTTCTTCTTAAGTACTTAAGGATCATCTTAACAGCCACCCAATGATTCATTCCTGGATCAGACTGGTATCTACTCGTGACACTCAGAGCATACGATACATGGGGTCTTGTACATAACATAGCATACATGATAGATCCTATTGCGGATGCATAGAGAATCTTACTCATGCTAATCCTCTCGTCTTCTGTGCGCAGACACATAGACTTCGAAAGGTGTACCCCATGCCTGATATGTAGGAAACCTTTCTTGGATTCCGACATGCTAAACCTCTTTAGCACTCGGTCTATATATGTAGACTGCGAAAGACCAACCAACCATTTCGATCTATCTCTATAGATCTTAATCCCGATGAAGTAGGTTGCTTCTCCCAGGTCTTTCATGGAGAATGTCTTGGATAACCAAACCTTAACTGACTGTAAGATTGAAACATCATTTCCTATAAGTAATATGTCATCGACATACAATACTAGGAACACGACTGCACACCCACTAACCTTCTTATACACACAAGGTTCGTCTGGATTTTGTGAGAAATCAAACTTTTTGATCGTCTCATCAAAATGGATATTCCAGCTCTGGATGCTTGCTTCAATCCATATATGGACCGTCGCAATTTGCATACCTTGGTTTTATCAACCGATGTGAAACCCTCAGGCTGTATCATATACATGTCCTTGAGAAGATTTCCATTAAGGAAAGCTGTTTTCACATCCATCTGCCATATCTCATAATCATAATGAGTCGCTATGGTCAGGAGCATCTGAATGGATTTAAGAATAGCTACAGGCGAATAGGTTTCGTCATAATCAACACCTTATTTTTGACGATATCCTTTCGCCACTAATCTAGCTTTATAGGTAATCACATTACCATCCATGTAAGTTTTCTTCTTGAAAACCCACTTGCACCCTATAGGCTTGATGCCTTCAAGTGGGTCAACCAAGTTCCAAACTTGGTTTTCATACATGAAATCCATTTCCGACTTCATGGCTTCAAGCCACTTATCACTTTCTGAACTTGTCAGCACTTCTTCATAACTGGTAGGCTCCTCATCATCAATGAGTAACACGTCGTTCGATTCACTTACGAGAAATCCATATCTCTCAGGAATGTTGCATGTTCTACCAGATCTACGAAGATGTGGTGTTACAGTAGGTCCAATCGATTGCTCATCACTATGAGTTATCGGCTGTTGTGCTTCACCAGGTATCTCATCAATGTCTATTTGAGTCTCTCGAGCCTCCTCAAGCTCGACGACACTCCCACTGTTTTCTTGCAAGAGAAACTCTTTCTCTAGAAACACAGCATGCCTTGAAACAAACACCTTTTGTTCCACAGGATGATAGAATTGGTAACCCCTTGTTTCCATAGGGTATCTAATAAATAGACATTTATCAGACTTAGCATCCAATTTGTCTGATACAGTCCGCTTCACATAAGCTGGACAACCCCATATCTTCAAGTAAGATACATTAGGTTTCTTACCATTCCATATCTTATATGGAGTAGTAGAGACTACCTTGGTTGACATTCTGTTTAACAAGTAAACAGCTATCTGAAGTGCATAGCCCCAAAAGGACTTGGGAAGATTCGCATGATTCATCATTGACCTGACCATGTGCAACAAGGTCAGGTTACACCTCTCAGATACACCATTATGCTGTGGTGTATATGGCGGAGTCCATTGAGACAATATACCATTATCTCTTAGATAATCAAGAAACTCTTGACTTAAGTATTCACCACCTTGTTCCGATCGAAGTATTTTAATACTCTTGTCATGTTGTTTCTCTACTTCATTTCTGAATTCTTTGAACCTTTCAAAGGCTTCAGACTTGTGTTTCATCAAGAACACATACCCAAACCGTGAGTGATCATCGGTGAAGGTAATGAAGTAGCTATAGCCTCCTAAAGCTTGAGTTTACATAGGTCCACATACATCACTATGTATTAGGCCTAGCAACTCTCCCACTCATTCACCTTTTCCTGTAAAAGGTAACTTAGTCATCTTGCCTTTTAAGCATGATTCGCATGTATCGTATGAATCCAATTCAAACGATTCCAGAATTCCACATCGATGTAATTCGAACATGAGTTTCTTGCTTACATGGCCAAGACGACAATGCCACATGTAGGAGTCTATTTGATTATCCTTTCGAGCACTATTGTTGCTCACTTCGATATTGAAAATGTCACTGGATACGTCCAACGTATAAATACTATTGCTTAAAGTTCCAATCCCATAAAGAACTCCATTGAAAGTTATGTAACAACAATTGTTACTAAAAGTGAAATGGTACCCATTTCTATTTAAACAAGAAATAGAAATGATGTTCTTTATCAACGAAGGAATATAAGAACAATTGTCCAGATCTAAGACAATTCATGCAGGGAGTTTCAACAAATACGTTCCGATGGCGAGTGTAACAACCTTTGCTCCATTCCCAACACGTAAATTTGACTCTCCCTTGACGAGTCTTCTTCTATTCCTTAGCCCTTGTATGTCATTACATATATGTGAGCCACACCCAGTATCCAATACCCAAGTGTATAAAAATAAAGAATGACAATCAATAATGAAGATATCTGAAGAAGGTGGGGCATCCGATGCCTTATTCTTCTTCACGAACTCAAGATAAATCTTGCAATTTCTTCGCCAATGGCCCTCCTTGCCATAATGATGGCAAGTTCCCTTTTGAGCTGGTTCTGCCTTTTTAGCCTTTTTCTTCTTCCCCTTCTGCTATTCCTTTGACTCCCTCTTAGAACCTTTCTTCGAGGAATCAACTAACAGCACCGTCCCCTACTCATGCTTCTCAGAAGGCTTCACAGTCTTCAGCATGTTGAGATGTACCACCGATGAACCTTCTTGCATCTCTGAGGTGAAGAGGAGCTTGGAGACTTCGAACCTTTCGAATCTCACTTGCTCATCAAACAACTCATAAAGATGAAGGACTATGGTATGAGCATCCATATGCTCATGCTGCTTCTGCAGCTTGGGTTCAATTGCGGCTAGCATGATGCAACTCACTTGTTCAGAATCACTCACATGTTTCTGATAAGCCAACAATTGGTCTAGAGTTGCGTTATCACTAGGACGGACGGGAAGAGGCTCTTCGAGGACATACGCAAGCTTTTCCACCTTGAGAACAATTCTCAAGTTTCTAAGCCAGTCCAAGAAGTTCGGCCCAGTCAATTTATTTGAATCCAAAATGGAACGCAAATTCAAAGACATCATTATCAATCGATTAACTTAGAAATACAAAATGAGCATATATGAGAAAATGATTTTAAAATGCATCAATATACATTCATAAATCCCATTCTTTTTTTGAATTTCAAAAACCCCAAAATCAATTCGGGAGATCGTAGGTCCATCATCGAATGGGCTGATATCCAAAATAGATATGAACAACCTTGTAGAGAGTCCAACAAGCCATTCATAGCTACGATGGTAGGTATCAAATATACCGATTGCATATCACATATATGCAACTATCACAATGTGCTATCAACTAATTGATTGTTCCCACATACATCGAGTTGTTAACTCATTAACAAGTTTACATCATATGCATAGCACCCAACTTCACCTCCCTTCACATCGACCTTGGAGAAAGTCCAACAAGTCGATGCTCCAGGTTAAAGCCAACCCATTAATCAAGACATAGTTTTAATATGGTTAGAGTGCATTCAACCAATTAGCCCAGCTTGGAGAGAGTCCAACAACCAAAGATAATGATTGACCTCTGACTCTTAACATATTAGTATTAAACTATTCCATGGTTTGAACATGTTTGGGTTCGAGCCGGGCTTGGCGAGAGTCCAACAACCCAAACAAGAAACAGAACTCTGGTTCTAACCATATTAATGGAAGGTGTAGGCTTTAATATTGAGTTAGGGTTTTTATGTCTCATCCGCTTTGCATGCAAATAACTATTATCTACATGGCATGACATACATGACATACATCTACATGTCACGACACGCATGGCATAATGATATGCATCTAATGCAATTACATGGCATACAATTATGTCATGTACTTAATTTCCTTATATGTCATAACTATTTATGGAAATAAAATATGTTTAAGATTTGATTCTCCAAATCAAATCATGATTAAATTAGGAAACAAATTTCCAAATCTAATCACATATTTTATTTGTGGAAATAGTTGATTAAGGAAAGTCAATTTAGGAAACCAATTTCCTAAATCATCAAAACTACTTATGGAAATAAAATATTTTAAGATTTGATTTCCCAAATAAAATCATGATTAAATTAGGAAACAAATTTCCAAATCTAATCAAATATTTTATTTATGGAAAATATCAATTTCCATAAATACTTCCAACTTTCCAAAAGTGGAAGATTTCCATAAATACTTCTAGACTTTCCAAAATTGAAAAATTTCCATAAATACTTCTAACTTTCCAAAAGTAGAAAATTTCAAGAAATATCATTATGACTATCGCAAAACAATTTTACGATAATGTCGAAACACAACCTGGGCTCTGATACCACTTGTTGGGTTTCCGACACCGCGGCGAGTGTGTGTTCGAACATGTTTCGTAAACATGTGCACAGCGGAAGAAATAAAAATAATAAATCTACATTTATTACAACACACACATCACACTCATGCATAGTACAACATGTGTAGACATAACCGTAAATTTAAATTTGCAATAAAAGAAAATTTAACTACGTATACCTTTCGTATCACGTGTAGCGGGAACGGCATCAACCGGAACGATCCTCGCTAGAATCGTCTCTATCCATATCCACGCCGAGTATCTTCGGGATGACTTAACAAAGTCACGAGCTTCGTCTTCGTACGGGTTACTAGCCTCGTGTTGAAGACGACGTGATCGAGAGAGGATCACGATCCGAATCCAAATTCGGATCCAAAGACGAGTCCTCAAAACTCGCTTCTCCGGAGAGGTATTCGTCAACTGTTTGACGAATCCTTCGTCCTCCACCTCTGAGGATTACCAGATGTTGGGGATATTTGGAACGGCTAGAGGGGGGGTGAATAGCATTTTGCCCGTACGATGGAATTTGATCGCGTTCGTGTCTACAATTTCGTTAGCGCAGTGGAATATAGATAATGAAAGCAATAATGAAATATACAATCACACACAAACACGATGATATAACGTGGTTCGGAACCAAAAGGTTCCTACTCCATGGATCAGGCTCAAACGAGCCCTAGCGATGCCAATCACACACCACTATGATAAATACTCCTTCTCGACACAAGTCGGAGGTGGAGAAACCTCTTACAATAAGATTACAACAATAATCTAAATACAACAAGCAAATATAAGAAGAAATACAACAAGAGAAGTAAAGAACACTTTACAAAAACTCTTTAGAAGATTGCTTGTTGATTGCCTTGGACTAGCACTTGAAAGCCCTGATTTGCAGCAGCAAATCGCTTCAAAACGTCCAAGAAAATTGCTTCCTTTTCCTCCATCACGAGCTCCATATATAGCTTCAACCTGTGCTGGAAAAAGTCGATCAGTCGACTGATCGGGACCATCATTCGACTGATGCCACTGTTGTCGTGAGACAACGGCTAGATCCACGCTGGATAAGTCCAACGGAACCTTCATCAGTCGACTGATTGTGACCATCAGTCGACTGATGGAGTCCTCACTCGACCAGTCGAGTCTCGACTCCATTCTGTGGCCGATTTCTCGAGCACCCGATCGATCACACGCGATCATTAACCGCCGAGCCATCGATCACCGCATTGAGATCGATTGGCGCAGAGGGGGTGAATAGCCCTCGTTCGTTGGATGTCGTATTTTGCTCGTCTATGAAAACGTTAGCGCAAGCGGAAGCAATAAACTAAGACAAGCAAATAGAAATAAAACATAGACAATACAAACACGGAGATGTAACGTGGTTCACGGCTACGCCGCTAATCCACGGTCCGATTCATCCATGGTGAATCACTCCGCAATCTATCCACTAGATCTCTCCTTTGCACAAAGCTAGGTGGAGGTAACCTCTTTACAACAACACTCCTCTTACAAATATAATGAAAATAAGCTTGGGTAAGAGGATGGAAAGCTTTAGGGAACTTTAGGAGAGTATTAGAGTATGAGCATTTTTCTCCCAAAGCCTTACCCCCTTCCTTTTTATAGAGGAAGAGGGTTTCTTCCTGTTGACACGCGTCGATCGGGATGGCACCCATCGATCGCCGTGGCTGCCCAATAACGATCGCTTTCTCGTTGGATACCATCCAGCGGATCGCATCGGTCGTGATGGCACCCATCACCGATCGGCCCGATGTCAACCCGGTCGAGTCCTCAAACGAGGTCGACTCCATTACGTGCCGTGCGCGATGACATCGATCGGCGCCGTCATTGGCGGTCGGTCAGATCAACCATCGATCATTGCCATCCGTCGATCGGTGATCAACTTGATTCACATTAGACCGGTCGATCGATCCATCGACTCGAGCGATCATTGCCATCGCCGCGACATGGCAGTCGACTAGTGTCGGGAAAAACCATCCGACACTTGGCCAAATGGCCAAGTTTCACCTAAGAGCTACCCTTTCCCGGGTTACAATCACTCACTCTCATCCCTCGGAGTCCCTCGCCTTCGAAGTTCTCTTCGTTCGCGACCACGTCCCTCGGCAGCATCACGCGCACGGCTCTGCAATGCTCCTTCGCGTCTCTTGCCTCGAAGTCTACTTCCTCCGGCTTCACTCCAAGCTCCTCGTCCGGCGGTCCCTCGGATGCTCCAAGCGCACGGCTTCCGCAAAGCTATCCTTCACCGACTCAAGGCACGAGTCATGAGATGTGAAACTCGCCATGGCTCCATGTGCGAATTACTAAGTCTTGCACGACTTCAACGTACATATCAAATCAATATATCAAACTAACTTAAACCCTTTGCCATCAAAACCATATTACGGCAAGAGATTGCCCTAACAATCTCCCCCTTTTTGATGTGTGGCAATCCGTTTAAGTTAGGTAAAAACATTTGATATAAATTTTAAAGGAAAGAATGCATGTAAACATAAACATGATATAGCAACATGCAACTCCCCCTTAATCCATGAAACTCCCTATGTAAATTTTTCCCCTATCATAAATTTCTCCGCCTTTTATAATTAACTTAAACATAATATTTTCTCCCCCTTTGACACCATCAAAAAGATTATCACTAAGTTAAAAACACATGGCATCAAGTCTAATAGAAAGAAAATACCACAAGTTAAAAATCGGAATTCAGCCTTTACTGGTCTGATATTCAGGCCATCAGTCGACTGGTTCAGATACCAGTCGACTGGCACGTGAATTTCGGGATTTCCTGATTTTCAGACCGAATTTCAGAAATGCATTAAAAATTCTAGAAAATTCAAAAAATCATGAAATTTGGGGAACACATTTCTTTTAAGTATATATATCAGTGAAAAATATGTTTTCATGAAAAATTATTATATTTTCACGTATTTGCCAAAAATCCAAAAGCTTTAAAACTACTAGGTTTTTGATCATAAGAGTATCCATTTTAACACCCAGTTTTGCATCCAATTGTTTCAAAACATGAATACATTTATTTTAAAGTAAGAATTTGTTTTGAAAACATATGAAATATCCAACCATGATCTTTGGGCAATATGTCTATGAATTAAACATAAGCCTTCCCCATGATTGGTCTATTATTGATATTTTGATACTTTAAATGACCATCTAAATGCCATAGGCATTAGTGGACATTTGTATCATCCTAACATCTCACTCATGCTAAGTTTTCAATCAAGGTAGCCTATGGTGAGTGTGAGATGCATCCTAGGGGGTATTTGTGTATACTTAACCAATATATTCATGCAATTCTATCAAGGTTAAGTATCAACCCAACAACCTACATGATCATAATGACATATATGAATTAATTTCACATTATGATCATGAAATACATGTTTTTATCAAATTATAATCATGCATTAGGTATATGATGATAATAAACAAAGTATCACCTAAAGCATGATTTAAACCTATTTCTCATGATATTGTGCCAAATGTCAAAATCATAAATCATGATTGCACACATACATAACAATTACATTAATCATCATGATTTAAGCAATATTATCTATTTATGGGCACGTTATCATCACCCAATACTATCTAAAAAATGTTGTCCTGTCTTCCTAAGTCAACCAAAATATGATATAGGCTAGGTCCATGTGGTTGACTACCCTAGGGTTATTCTAACCCTTAAGGATGGATTTTGGAACCCAAAATAAGTTCTTTCCTATTGGGTTCACTAGATATTCCTTGGGGATCCATTTTCTAGCAATTACTTTCTTTTTATCTTGTCCCCTAGCTATTAGGCATTTGTAGGCCTTTTCATTTTTCTTTTCCTTATATCCTAGGCCTTTTTTGTTAAAACTTGCTCTTTGGCTCCCTATGATCATATTTAATGTGTTGGAGCCAATTGTGAATTTCTCTAGGGCTTTGGTTAAATAATCTACCTTTTCCCTTAATGCCCTATTTTCCTCTATGCATGCATCATTGACATCCAAAGGCATATAGTCATGTGAGCATGCATTATCATGGCAAGAAGAAACATTATCATTTAAGCATGCTTTTTCTAGTTTATTTTCCAATGCCTTAATTTTATCTAGCATGCTCTTATTTTTCTTTTTCATGCCAAATAACTCCTTAGTTAAACCAGAGATTATGGAAACAATTTTCTTAGGAGAAGCATTCGTTACCATAGTTTCCATATCCTCTTCTTCTTCTTCGGATGAGGAGGATGTAGAAGCTTCCCCTTCATTTGAGCTCTCCCCACTTGTGCTTGATTCTTCATTTGAGGAGGAGGAGCAATCCGAGTCATGAAGAGCCATTAGTGCTAGGTTGGAGTAGACGTGCTCTTCTTCTTCGGATGAGGATGAAGAGGCAAGGTCATCCCATGTCTTGGCTTTGAGTGCCATGGCCTTCCCTTTTCCTTTTGCCTTCTTCTCCTCTTCCTTCTTTTTACTTCCCTTCTTCTTCTTCTTTTCTTCTTTCTTCTTTCTTTCTTCCTTGCTCTTGTTTAGGAGGGGACAATTATCCCTTATATGTCCCTCTCCTTGGCAATTATAGCATATGATCTTCCTCCTTGGTCTTCTATTCCTATCATGAGATTTATCAAATCTAAGATTTTTAAATGCACGCCTTACCTTCCTTACCATGTAGGCTTCTTCCGTGCTATCCATGGAGGAGGTAGAGGCTTCATCGGATGAGGAGGGGAGTTCCATCTTCTTCTTCCCCTTGTTTGCCATCAAGGCTACTCCTCTTGAGGGTTGAATTCTAGGCTCTTCTTGTATTCCTTGAAGCCTAGTTTCGTGGAGCTCCATTGTTGAGAAGAATTCCTCCAAGGTGCTCACTTCTAGGTTCTTGGAGATGTAAAATGAGTCCACCATGGAACTCCATCTTGAGGACCGGGGAAAGGCATCTATGACCTTCATTACCATATCCCGGTTGGAAAGCTTTTCACCTACACTTGTTAAATCGGTTAGAATTTCCTTAAATCTAGAGTGTAGGGATTTTACCTTCTCTCCCTTTTCAAGTTTGATATTGGACAATTGGGAGCGAAGAACGTCTCTCCTTGCTAGCTTTGCCTCGGATGTGCCTTCATGGATTTCTATTAGTTTCTCCCACATTTCCTTGGCGCTAGCACACTCTCCTATCCTATTGACTTCTTGTTGAGGGAGGACATTGTATAGGTGGTGCTTGGCCTTTGAATTTGCCAAGTATTCTTCTCTTTGCCTTTTGCTCCACCTCAATTTCTCCAATGGCTCCCCATCCTCGTTCCTAGGCAACTCGAAACCGTTTTCCATTATTAATAGAATTTCAAAGTCGGTTTCGAAGAATACCTCCATTCGCTTCTTCCACCAAGCGAATTCGCCATCGAACTTCAGTAGATGGATATTTGAGCCGGCCATTTTTAAAAATTTGCTTTTTGTGGCGGTTAGTCCTCGACAATCTTTCCTTGGCTCTGATACCACTTGTTGGAGATCGATTGGCCGGCTAGAGGGGGGGTGAATAGCCCTCGTTTGTTGGATGTCGTATTTTGCTCGTCTATGAAAATGTTAGCGCAAGCGGAAGCAATAAACTAAGACAAGCAAACTAAGACAAGCAAATAGAAATAAAACAAAGACAATACAAACACGGAGATGTAACGTGGTTCACGGCTACGCCACTAATCCATGGTCCGATTCGTCCACGGTGAATCACTCTGCAATCTATCCACTAGATCTCTCCTTTGCACAAAGCTAGGTGGAGGTAACCTCTTTACAACAACACTCCTCTTACAAATATAATGAAAATAAGCTTGGGTAAGAGGATGGAAAGCTTTAGGGAACTTTAGGAGAGTATTAGAGTATGAGCATTTTTCTCCCAAAGCCTTACCCCCTTCCTTTTTATAGAGGAAGAGGGTTTCTTCCGCTGACAAGGATCTGATGGCACCCATCAATAATGGCCGCTTTCCACGTTGGATACAATCCAGCGATCGCATCATCGATCAAGGCACCCATCGATCGATGTCAACGATCGAGTCCTCAACGAGGTCGACTCCATTCGCGTCTGCAGACAAGGACATCGATCATCGTCCGCCCTTGGCCGATCGATAATTACCGCCGACCGCCCATGCAATGACCGATCAACTTGATTCACCACATTAGACCGCCGATCGACCCATCGACTCGAGATCATGATCGCCATGACATGGCAAATATCGCGTGTCGGGAAACCATCGACACTTGGCCAAATGGCCAAGTTTCACCTAAGAGCTACCCTTCCGGGTTACAATCGCCACTCATCCCTGAGTCCCTCGCCTTGAAGTTCTCGCTCACGCCATGTCCCAAAGATCACGCGACGACTGCAATGCTCCTTCGCGTCTCTTGCCTCAAGTCTACTTCCTCCGGCTTCACTCCAAGCTCCTCGTCCGTGGTCCTCGGATGCTCCAAGCGGCCGAAAGCTATCCTTCACCGACTCAAGGCACGAGTCATGAGATGTGAAACTCGCCATGGCTCCATGTGCGAATTACTAAGTCCTGCACGACTTCAACGCACATATCAAATCAACATATCGAACTAACTTAAACCCTTTGCCATACCATCAAAACCATATTACGGCAAGAGATTGCCCTAACACTACCCACCTCTGCCAGTCGACTCCTAGGCCATAACCCACAGTCAAACCCTAGTTGACTCGGTCCAGTCGACTGCCACATGACACCAGTCGACTGGCACACCTCAAACATGAGGTTTTAACCCAAGTATGGTTCCCCCATACTTGCTAGACCCCCCTTAGCCTAGACCTAAGCCTTCTAGCCACCTCCATCAGCCTCGCACCTCTCGGATCCCTCCAAGTCATCCATGACTTGTTCATCCATCGCGCTAGCCTTCAGGTGCTTCCGTCGGCTATGTCATGCTAACGGTGTCTACACCGCCAAGGCACATTGGACTTACGCCGCCAAGACTCCGCTTGGACTTTACGCCACCAACCATTGGACTTATGCTGCCAAGACTCCTGCTTGGACTTTACGCCGCCAATATCAAACCCTTGGACTTCTCAAATGCCAAGACTCAAGCTTGGACTTTCCCTTGCCAACCCATGTTGGACTTTCCATGCCAAGACCATGCTTGGACTTTCCTTGCCAACCCATGTTGGACTTTTCATGCCAAGACCATGCTTGGACTTTCCTTGCCAACCCATATTGGACTTTTCATGCCAAGACCATGCTTGGACTTTTCCCAATGCCAAGTGTCCCACTAGGACTTTCCATGCCAAGTACTCAAGACTTGGACTTTACCAAATGACAATTACATTGTCATATGTTTTTGTCGAAACATCAAAACATCACTCGAGTCAAACTCGAGTCCTGGTCAATCGTGACCTGGGCCGATTGCACCAACAATCTCCCCCTTTTTGATGTTTGACAAAAACCAAACAAATCATTGAGTTAGACACTAACTCAAATCCCTTACCAATTATCCCAAATTGTTAAATACTCTCCAAATGTTCTCCCCCAAATATTCTCCCCCTTTTTGACTAACATCAAAAAGGTTTTCTCCCCAAAAGGGTCAATGTCTCATGTCCCAATGAGATCTTACAATCTCCCCCTTGGTCCAAAAATACTTAGGATGCCTACCATCTTCCTAGTGATACGTCCAATATCACTCAAGAGAGACAATCCCATTTACTCTCCCAATTTCCAAATTGGGTCTCTCAAAGGTCCCATCAATTTACCAATTGATGTCATATTCTCCCAATAACTTCTTCTCTTCAAGGAGAAAAACACATCCATCATCCCAAGATGGATATCTCCCCCTAAAGGCTTGCTCCCCCTTGACCATTGCACCAACAATGTCCTTGGGCAGTCCCTAAGCCAATAGGAACTCTAAACCATCAAAATTAAGGTTAGAAATTCAACATTGAACTTTCCAACACCTTAACATTGATACAAACCCTAAACAACTCTCCTAATCCATATCCAATGGATTTTCACCCTTTATAATGCTTCCTAAAGCATATCCTAGGGTTAGGAGTGATTAGGGACCTTACCATCTGAACCTAACCAAACCTAGTTTTCCGAATCAGCCTTGGCAATGATCACTACAATGATCTCATCACCGACTTCCACTGGCAATGATCGATAATCAAATTTCCGAATTTCAATTATCGAATCGAATTTAAAAATCATAAATAATTATACGTATATCGAAAAATCACGAAATTTGGTACGTATAATACCTATGACCAATACAATGGGTGAAAAATATTTTAAAATTATTTTACCCATAAAATAGTGAATTTGATACAAAACTCAAAAGTGACTAAAAACTTTAAAGTTTAAGCTCACTTTGTATCAATCTCATCAATGGTGATTGCTATCAAAAGATATACTTCACCAAGGTTTTTCAAAATGATTTTAAAATGTTTTCAAAACCTTATTTTGGATCATATTCCTTGGGCTCTATGCACATGACTTGTACACAAGCTTTCCCAATGATCCACATGTTGTGTTAATATGAATTTGAGTTCAACTAGATGCAAAAACTATGCACCTTGAACTTAACTCATATCCTAGAATCTCACATGTATCTAGGGTGTATAAATACACATACATGTCAATTGGATGTGAGATGTGGGTTTTGGTTCATTTAATCTAGGGTTTCATGCATTTTTCTAAGGCAACCCTACTTGATTCCCTTATAAATGGGACTCCAAGTCATGCCATTGTCCTTAAATCAATTTCAATCAAATTATCTTAAATGCATGAGTGATTATGGCATTAGAGATGATATAGATAAACACATGCTCATAATCATGATGTCATGGTATAATATGAAATCTAAAAACACATGACATTTAATCCTTAATCCTAAACATGTACATGACATATAGAATGATTAAAAATAAGCATGATGTCATGGCATGTTATATGGCAAACAAAGCATGGCATATAAAATATATAGGTATAGTAATACCTAAATTTTAATATTAATTGCCATTTCATATAATTAATTATATTTTTCCATATTTCTATTTTTCTCCCAAGTGTGCCAAAAACCCAAAATGGCACACTACGACCTCTAAACCTAAATTGTGCCAATTTGACCATTTTATCAAGCTTCTCAAAAAATATTGGCACACCCTAAAATCTTTTAGGATTAAAGCTCAAATGTATTTTCAAAGTAACCATAACCTTGAAAATATCCTAAAGTGCCACCTTTACCATGGTTGAGTTAACTACTCATCCAATCAAGGTTGGCACACCCTAAACCCACCTAGCGTGAATCAATCACGCTCTTAGGAACCCAAAACCGATTTGAGCTTCTAGGGTTAATTAGGTATTCCTTAGGGATAACCTCCCTAGATTCCTTCCTAATGACCCTCTTAGGCTTATTAGCCTTGGTCATTTGGGTCTTATCTAGGTTGACTCTAGGGGTAACTCCCCTTGCAACCTTCTTAGTGGCCACCCTAGGTTTCTTAGAAGCCACTAGGCACAACCCTTGGTCAACTCTAGGGATGACTTCCCTATTAACCTTAGTCTTCCTAGACCTAGTTTGTGTCCCATAATCAAATGGAACACTATGGTAAGCCACCTTAGGCTTAGGTTTTTGACCCAAACCCTTCTTGCCTTTGGTTGACTTTAGTCTTTTAGGTCCTACTTGTTGACTTTGATTATTTGACCTAAAAGTTTGACCAATTGACCCTTGCATTTGATTTTGCATAATGTTGAGGGTCTTTTCAAGTTTGTCAAGCCTTGATCTCAAGGCTTGATTTTCCTTTTCTAATATCTCAATTTTTGATTTTTCCTTTTCTCTTGAGATATTTTTATTTCTAGGCATATGTCTAGATTTCTTAGCATTAAAGCCTAGATGTTCTCCTATTTTCTTAATGCTTTCCTTAGGTAATATATTTTTAGGGACATTAGTCCCAAATTTCTTCTTATTTCCTAAGTGAACACTCTTAGCTCCTAGGCAAATATATCTATTATTTCTAGCATGCTTTTCATGCACAATAACAAGACTATTAAAATTATTCCTAGCATGCTTCTTATCCCTAGAAATTGAAGGTGCATTAATAAATTTTACCTTAGGGTTTGCCTTGGAGGCTCCCCCTACTTGTGTTGCTCCTTCTTGCCCTTTCTTCTTTCCCCTTGGACATTGACTCCGATAATGTCCCTTTGAGTTGCACTTGAAGCATATGATGTGCTCCATGCCTTTGATAGTTGGGGGACCGGTCTCCTTGACCTTTGGAACCGGTTGAGCCTTCTTGACCCTTTTTGGACACTTACTCTTGTAGTGTCCGGATTCCCTACACTCAAAACAAATGATATGAATTTTATTTGAACCTTAAGTGTTTGAGTTACCTAGGGTATTTGTGGTGGTGGGTGCCGGAGTTGGAGCTTCTCCATCTTGACCAGATGTGGAAGCTTCTTCTTGTTGCTCCGGAGTGGAGATCCTTTCCTCCCCCTCAATCCTAGAAGTAGATGCTTCTTCCACCTCTTCTACTTCTTCTTTCTCCGATTCGGAAGTTGACTCCATCTCAACTTCCGATTCCTCACTCTCACTTGAAGATGAGCCTCTCTCTCTTCATCCTCCTTGTCTTCTTGGATTGAATGAGGCTCTTCATGGAATTTTGCCAATATGTTCCATACCTCGCCTTTACAATCCCCATAGTCATCTAGGCTACACAAGATGTCATTAGGAATTAAATCAAATATAAATTTGATTACCTTCTTATTTTTCTTGAATTGTCGTAGTTGTTCTTCACTCCATTTCTTCTTCTTGAGACCTCCTCCCTTTGGTCCCTTAGGATATTCAAATCCTTCCATCAAGGCGGACCATTCCTCAAGGTCTCTCATCATCAAAAACTCTTCAATTCTCGCCTTCCAAGAATTGAAACCTTCTCGTCCATAGAATGAATAAGGGACCGGTGTGTTGATGTCCCATCCAAGCTTGTCTTGGAATTCCATCTTCACCCTCTAGCCTTTTGTCTTAGCTCCGGGTTGTTAATCCGTAGAAGAGCCCCGGGCTCTGATACCACTTGTTGGGGATATTTGGAACGACTAGAGGGGGGGGGGGGTGAATAGCGTTTTGCCCGTACGATGGAATTTGATCGTGTTCGTGTCTACAATTTCATTAGCGCAGCGGAATATAGATAATGAAAGCAATAACGAAATATACAATCACACACAAACACGATGATATAACGTGGTTTGGAACTTCAAGGTTCCTACTCCACGGATCGGGCTCAAACGAGCCCTAGCGATGCTAATCACACACCACTATGATAAATACTCCTTCTCGACACAAGTCGGAGGTGGAGAAACCTCTTACAATAAGATTACAACAATAATCTAAATACAACAAGTAAATATAAGAAGAAATACAACAAGAGAAGTAAAGAACACTTTACAAAAACTCTTTAGAAGATTTCTTGTTGATTGCCTTGGACTAGCACTTGAAAGCCTGACGGCAAATAAAGAAATCGCTTCAAAATGTCCAAGAAAATCGCTTCCTTTTCCTCCATCACGAGCTCCATATATAGCTTCAACCTGTGCTGGAAAAAGTCGATCAGTCGACTGATCGAGGCCATCAGTCGACTGATGCCACTGTTGTCGTGAGACAACGGCTAGATCCACGCTGGATAAGTCCAACGGAACCTTCATCAGTCGACTGATTGTGACCATCAGTCGACTGATGGAGTCCTCACTCGACCAGTCGAGTCTCGACTCCATTCTGTGGCCGATTTCAGCACACCGATCGATCACACGATCACCGACTACTGAGCCATCACGACCGATCCCACCTCTGGCTGATCGCTAGGCCATAACCCGCAAATAAACCCTAGTTGACTGCTCGCTCCACGATCGCCACATGGCAGGGCTGATCGGCACACCTCAAACATGAGGTTTTAACCCAAGTATGGTTCCCCCATACTTGCTAGACCACCCTTAGCCTAGACCTAATCCTTCTAGCCACCTCCATCAGCCTCACGCCTCTCGGATCCCTCCAAGTCATCCATGACTTGTTCATCAATCGCGCTAGCCTTCAGGTGCTTCCGTCAGCTATGTCATGCTAACGGTGTCTACACCGCCAAGGCACATTGGACTTACGCCGCCAAGACTCCGCTTGGACTTTACGCTGCCAACCATTGGACTTATGCTGCCAAGACTCTCGCTTGGACTTTACGCCGCCAATATCAAACCCTTGGACTTCTCAAATGCCAAGACTCAAGCTTGGACTTTCCCTTGCCAACCCATGTTGGACTTTCCATGCCAAGACCATGCTTGGACTTTCCTTGCCAACCCATGTTGGACTTTTCATGCCAAGACCATGCTTGGACTTTCCTTGCCAACCCATGTTGGACTTTTCATGCCAAGACCATGCTTGGACTTTTCCCAATGCCAAGTGTCCCACTTGGACTTTCCATGCCAAGTACTCAAGACTTGGACTTTACCAAATGACAATTACATTGTCATATGTTTTTGTCGAAACATCAAAACATCACTCGAGTCAAACTCGAGTCCTGGTCAATCGTGACCTGGGCCGATTGCACCAACACCAGAGATCGAATCCCCGGTAAGTAAGGCGCTGTCGGATCTCCAAACGTAGTCCAAACGATGCTCCGACGAGAAGAAAACAAGCTGTCCAGAAAACTGGACAGCTTTGGTGGAGTAGAGGCCGACCAAAAAGGAAAGATGAAGCTCACCTTGATGCCAAACCCAAAAGAGATCACCGGAGAGTTGCCGGAGGATCACCGGCCGAAGCTTGGACGCCGACAACAATTTGGACGGCGGCACAATGGTGTTGGCGCCGAATCACCGAGGAGAGGTGGGCGACCAAAACTTGGTTTGGGTTTTGGATTAGGGCTTAACAACACCTTAAGCCTTCTTTTATAGATAACTAATTCTCTTAATGGTTATTAGATCATAACCATAAGACCCGTTAACCCACTCCATTAATATAAGTTAAAATAAACCAAACCATGATGGTTTATTTTAAGTTAAAACGAACCGAAACAACTTTTGGTTCATTCGTTTAAAGTAAACCAAACCCTTTGGTTTATTCTCCTCTATTGGATTAGAGCCAAACCATTTCAGTTCATCCATTATGTCTTCATAAGACACTGCCCATCCACGCTTCCATTGCGACTGAAACAATTTTATGCTCGTTTCTTGTTTGGTCCAACCAAACCTAGTTTCTCTCGGTCTGAGAATCTCATTCTCAAGCTCGTTTTAAATCTTTCAGATTACGCTCGTTGTGTGTGTGACCAAATAGGTTCTCGGTTTACGTTGGCCGTCTATAATTAACCATTAATTATAGAATGATCATGAGTGACACCTAGTAGTACATCATGATCCCCAATTAACTGAAAATATCAACGGTTGATCCAAAACTATTTCTGAAACCCTTCAGCAGCTCGAATGAATCGTGCCCCATTCCCTTCACTCATCTTATACCCACTTGGTTTAGAACATGGTCTATAGTGTCAGTCCTCACTAGGATGACTACGTCACACCTAGCCCAAGTATCATTTCCTCGTCATACGGATTCTAGTTACTGCACATGTATCGAAGAGTACCTTACTCTAAACATATAATGCTTTGGACAAAGACTTTAGTAACAATCCGACGAGAGGCCATGGGTATACATCTCCTCGCAAGGAGTGGTGAATCCTTTATAGGCTATTCTAACACCTTCGATTACTTCGACTTATACCCAATCATCCCGGGTCCACATCTCCTTAGAGATGCTTGCTTAAGATGTCAAAGCATAAGTCTCCATGATGAAGATGACTTGAATACCGCAAGTCAAAGGAACATCGCACTTAAGATACAGTAAGATCTTCATTGACATATCTATATATGTAGAGAAACATATGAAGTCTTACGGTTGGTCATTCCAATGAACTAGTTACCATAACTAGCATCCACGATTAACTCCGGACATCACAATGTCTCCAGCCAGTGAGAATCAGCTGCTTGGATACACCAAGGAGTATACCTCGTGCTAGTCTCGACAGAATTGATAGTGTCCAAATCCATCAATTCATCGACTAGTGATAATTCCGATACATCACAATTACACATGTAGAGATACTCACTAGTTGTGATCCAATCACAAATTCTCTCATGTTGTGAGTCATATCGCGGACATTCAGTAAATGAGTTTAAGATCCAATCAAATACATGAAACCATGTATACTCAAATAGTGAATCTTCATTTATCATATAAATGGTTCATACATAAGGCGATTGCCTTAGGACATCTCTCATATATTACTAACAGACTCCCACTTGGCCTAATGCCAATCGCTACGGTATCCAATACCATAAGCTCGAACATGACCCTCAAACTTACTTTGAGGTAATGCCTTAGTCAAAGGATCCGCTAAGTTCCTTTCAGTGGGGATTTTCTCGATTTGTATTTCTTTCCTACTGATGATCTCTGTGATAAGATGATAGCGGCGAAGCACATGTTTGGATCGTTGATGAGACCTTGTCTCTTTTGCCTGTACAATTGCTCCATTGTTGTCGCAGTAGACCGGTATTGCTTCAACAATGGCTGGAATCACACCAAGTTCTAAATGAACTTCTTGATCCAAACCGCTTCCTCGCTCCGGCCGCAATGTATTCTCGCCTCAAAGGGTAGAATCCGCCATGTTGTCTTGTTTGGAACTTTTCCAACTCATCGCGCTTCATTCAAGGTGAACACGATCCGCATCGAGACCTAGAATCATCCTTGTCTGTCCGAAGCCGCATCCGTGATACCCGCATATCACCATGTCCCTTCTCCATATATTAGGAACACATCCTTAGTTCTTCTTAAGTACTTAAGGATCGCCTCTTAATACCACCCAATGATCCATTCCCGATCGGATCGTATCCGCCGTGACACTCGTGAGCATAATGATACATCGGGCCTCGTACATAACATAACATACATGATAGATCCTATTGGATGCATAGGAATCTTACTCATGCAAATCCTCTCGCCTTCGTATGACACATAGACTTCAAAGGTGTACCCTATGCCCGATGGGTAGGAAACCTTTCTTGATTCCGACATGCTAAACCTCTTAGCACTCGGCCTATATATGTAGACCGGGAAAGACCAAGCAACTGCTTCGATCTATCTCTATAGATCTTAATCCCGAGGATGTAGGCTGCTTCTCCTGTGTCTTTCATGGAGAATGTCTTGATAACCAAACCTTAATCGATCAGAAGATTGAAACATCGCTTCCTATAAGTAATATGTCATCGACATACAATACTAGGAACACGATCGCACTCCCACTAACCTTCTTGTACAGAAATCAAACTTTTTCTTCATCAAAATGGATATTCGAATTACTTGCTTCAATCCATGCTATGATCCAATAATATTAAATGTGAAACCCTCGGCAACCGTTGCATATACTCCTCGAGAAGATTTCAATTAGGAAAGCTTCATTTTTCAGCCATATATCATCTCTACATAATCGCTATGGCCAAGCATCCATGGATTAAATAGAGTAGCGAATAGGTTGGTCATAATCAACACCTTATTTTAGATATCCTTTCGCCACTAATCCTTTATAGGTAATCACATTACCATCCATGTCAGTTTCTTCTTGAAAACCCACTTGCACCCTATAGGCTTGATGCCTTCAAGTGGGTCAACTAAGTTCCAAACTTTTTTCTATACATTTAAATCCATTAGATTCCCCTTGAGCACTTTCTTGAGGTCCTCAATATAATCTCGATTCACTTCAGAGAAATCCAATCTTGACATGTTTGAATCACGATGTTCTTGCATCTCAGAGGTGATAAACTATGAGTTAAGATTGGTATCTCAATCCAAGATGATCATATGAGTTCCATATGCTCATCTCTCTAGAATTGAGTCCTCGGCTAGCTCTTCCAGCAAGTATTGACTCTTCACTGTTTAGATGACAACTTTTCTGCTACACTGATGCAAGATTGATAGACACAACTTTTCACCTTGAGAACAATATCAATTTCCTTGAAATTTGACATCATTTATTGATGTATGGATATAAATTAAAAAGACAACCCCATCAATTTAGATACCAACCATATCTTGAGTAGTAGATGACACCTTAGGGACTATCATTTAAATCATTATGAATTTCCCCCAAAACTTGGGAAGATGTAGGTCATCTATGTGATGATACCATCATGTTATGAACCTCAAGAGTCGACAAGTCATTATGTGGGATTAATCAATATACCATTGCAACATATAAGTATCGAATGATACAACATTATGTTGTCCATATGGGTTTTTAACACATTCAAGTATTGTATGATCATCTTGAACTTAAATGAAGTATCACCACCTCATCGACCTTAGTATCAAATACCTCGAGTTAATGACATCTTCATGTGTTTAAATATGATTACATCACAATGTATTAGGCTTGTGTACAAGAACACATCCCACTCATTCACCTTTTCTAAAGTATTAGAGTAACTTATCATTGCCTTTTAGCATGATTCGAATGTAGATTATAGGTCCAAACCCATCTGCATTACAAGTTCCACATATTAATGGAAGGTGTAACTTAATATGAGTATTTTGTAATATATCCGATCTTTGACCAAGATAACATATGTACATGGATGCATGTAATGTCCGACATGGCAAATAAATCAATGCCCATGAAGTTATTTGAATATTATATTACACCTTTTATTTGCTCATAACTATTGAAATTCAAAATATATGTTTCCCATTATGTAAAATAAAAATGGTAAGTTAGAAACAAAAATATAAATGAATGTTCATATCTTCTATTTATAAGAAATAATTTTGATCTAAGGAAAATAAGAAACCAATTTCCTAAATCACAGAAATAGGAAATTTCTAGATCATTCTCAATATCCTTAGATTCCTTTCGAGAATCTTTCTCCTTAGTTTTTATTCTATACACCATTCTTAACCCTTTAATAAATATGCGATTCCTAATGAGTTTAAGATTTCCACTCTTCTTATTCTTTCAAGATGAAAATCCATAGAATACTTCTAAATGAAAATGGTCTTTTTCCAAGATACTTTTACTTTCTTGTAAACCATGTTATGTGAAAGCAACCTTCTCGATATTTGTTTTTTCACTTGTTGAGCTTAATTGCTTCAATCTCTCATTGTCGAAACATGAGACACTGAACCTTCGGATGAATCAAATCTACAACACTGCTTCTGAAGGCTTTATCAGCGAATCTTAGCATGCAAATGAAATTTTAATTTGAATAAAATGAAAATTTCACGATACCAAGCAATTGGTCTCAATCACTTGGCATCAAGATGCATCCTCGAAGAGGATCTCTAGATCAAGCACCTTGAGATGACTTTTCAAGTCATTCTAAGTGCAAGAAGTTATCAATTTATGAAACCACTGATGTCATAATTGATACACAATTAGAATCATTTTAAAAGAAATGATAAAATTTATAAATCATTCATTAAGACTAAGTCCCATTCTTGAATCAAAACCCCATCAAGAATTCAATCAAATCTCGAAGATTAGATTTATTCACATTGAGATTGAGTCAACAAAGCCATTTATAATCCGATTAATTTTTATCGGAAATACAAATGGGATATCATACTCAATTTATCAACAACCAAAACAAGTATCACAATTCATCAATAATATCCTTACATAGCTTGAAGTGTAGATGACTTAAAAGTTTCAAATAATTCACATGTTGAATATGTAGGGTTAGCGTTGAAATACCAACAATTAGTTCTATCATCAACCACATTAGAAGTGCTTGGTATGATTCAGTTCCATTTTTAAATAGATTGAACATAATTCTCTTAGATTAATGACATACATAAGGATTAATCATTCACATAAGTACAGCCAAACCATGATGATGTTTTATGTAACAGAACCAATTTGTTTATTCTTAATTTATAAAAATTTATCTAAAATCTCTAATGAATTAGAACCAAAATTTTTATCTAAATGTCTTACATAAGATATCAATTTTGTTTTAGATGATAAAATTTAAATAATTTAAATGTCATAGCTATTTATGGAAAATCAAAAGATTATTTAGAATAATTTCAAATTTAATCATTTAAATTAGTTTTTTAAATATTTTTTTATGTTATGATAATTATAATTATAAACATCATGATGAAACTATATCATCATGACATTTAAAATAAAATATCTAATTTCAAATATTTACAAATGATTAAATTAGGAAACAAATTTCATCTATCTTATAATATATAAAATTATCTATTTATAAATACTTACTAGACTTTCATTGTTTCCATCTACATTCTATTTCCAAATTGAATATTGATTAAACATGTCTCTTTCCAAAATTAAAATTTAAGAAATATCATTTTAGAAGGGTAGATTTATACACGATCATTTCGAAACTTGTATCTGTACATGTTCGGAGAAAGTAAGTAATCAATGTTTATTAGATCAGTGGCGATTTTCACATTTATTATCGCATAAAGCATTTAAAACGTTACATTCTAAAGTAGAACCATTCGATTATTTTGTCCAATGAACTAATTTACATATTCAAAGATCACGATAATCGGACATCACTATTCTCTGCTTGATATTGTCACAGAGTATCTTAGTTGTCTCACCATGATTAGCCTCAATAAATTCGTTGCATAAGGATATCTAGATAAAAATTCACATGACGAGATATCATAGTTTATTTCCACAATCCTCTATCCCTCAGATCGTTAAGACTAGAAACTAGGTTTGGTAATCAAATAGCATTAAAATGACTTAATAAATGGAATTTGACTGTATAAAGTGTCATACACTCGAAGCGTTCCAGGAACATCTCTATATAGCATGAAAGAGGTAATGAAACACACAAACGACACTCCCTTCTTTGTTTGCGATGATCGTTGCTCTGAAAAGACACATGCCAGCAAATGAAACTCCTCACTATGGTGCTCCTCTTGATCCTTATACACAATGACATTTATCGATTACAATCATTAAATACGTCTGAAATACTATGAGAAGCATACATAAGATCAACTTCTTACAAACACTCATATATAAATACCTTGGACATAATAACGAAAGCATTCAAAGACTGATAGCCCAAAAAGATCTTGGGAAATAGATCGCCGACGACAATATGGAAAGTCTTACTTTGCTTCTCCTCAAAGAGACCATTTGATCTTTGGAAGAATTCGATCATTAGACCATCATTGCCAAATTTGTCGAGACAATTGATCACTCGATAAGTCCAACGAGATTTCAACTCGCGACGATCTACATCTGAACCGATGGAGTCCTCACTAGATCATTGATAGTCTCGACACATACGATGGTATCTTGAATAATAATCATCCTATCGATCGAGCGACGATCTCACATCGATCGGTATGAAGAGATCGATTGGCGGCTAGAGGGGGTGAATAGCCCTTTTTTTGGATGTCGATTTTTTTTCACTATACGTTAAATAGCGAATATACTAAGACAAGCAAACTAAGACAAACAAATAGAAATACAAACAAACATTACAAACAGATGTAACGTGGTTCACAGCTACGCACGCTAATCCTAATCCACAGTGAATCACTCATCACACAATCACTATCCTAGATCTCCTTTGCACAAAGCTAGGTGGAGGTAACCTCTTTACAACAACACTCCTCTTACAAATATAATGAAAATGATTTGGGTAGAGGATGGAAAGCATTAGGAACTTTAGGAGAGCCTTAGCTCTCCCCCTTTCCTTTTTATAGAGGAAGAGGGTTTCTTCTTATTGAGATCGGTCATCGCCACCCGGTGGTCAGCCTCAGCCTAATAACGCTTTCCAGGATACCCAGCATCGATCGGTCGTGATCGGCACCCATCGTGATCAAGTCGCCGATTCAGTGATGCGTCGATCATCTGAATTAGATCGATCCATCGACTCGGAAGCGATCGCCATGACATGGCAATCGAGAAAACCATCCACACTTGGCCAATTCACCTACCCTTTCCGGTTACAATCCTCTCTCGGAGTCCCTCGCCTTCTCTTCTCTCTACTTCTCCGGCTTCACTCCAAGCTCCTCGGTCCCTCGGATGCTCCAAGCTGCCTGGCTTACTAAGTCTGCACGACTTCAGCTATCAAATCAATATATCAAAAACCCTTTGCCATACCATCAAAACCATATTACTTAACAATCTCTCCCCATGTGTGGCAATCCGTAAATTTTAAAGGAAAGAATGCATGTAAACATAAACATGATATAGCAACATGCAACTCCCCTTAATCCATGAAACTCCCTAATTTTTCCCTATTTTATAATTAACTTAAACATAATATTTTCTCCCCTTTGACACCATCAAAAGATTATCACTAAGTTAAAAACACATGGCATCAAGTCTAATAGAAAGAAATACTACAAGTTAAAAATTATTTAAATGCATTAAAATTCTAGAAAATTCAAAAATCATGAAAGGGGAACACATTTCTTTTAAGTATATATATCAGTAAAAAATATGTTTTCATGAAAAATTATTATATTTTCACGTATTTGCCAAAAATCCAAAAGCTTTAAAACTACTAGGTTTTTGATCATAAGAGTATCCATTTTAACACCTAGTTTTGCATCCAATTGTTTCAAAACATGAATACATTTATTTTAAAGTAAGAATTTATTTTGAAAACATATGAAATATCCAACCATGATCTTTGGGCAATATGTCTATGAATTAAACATAAGCCTTCCCCATGATTGGTCTATTATTGCTATTTTGATACTTTAAATGACCATCTAAATGCCATAGGCATTAGTGGACATTTGTATCATCCTAACATCTCACTCATGCTAAGTTTTCTCAAGGGGTGAGTGTGAGATGCCTAGGGGTATTTGTGTATACTTAACCAATATATTCATGCAATTCTATCAAGGTTAAGTATCAACCCAACAACCTACATGATCATAATGACATATATGAATTAATTTCACATTATGATCATGAAATACATGTTTTTATCAAATTATAATCATGCATTAGGTATTATATTATGATAAGCATGATTTAAACCTATTTCTCATGATAATGTGCCAAATGTCAAAATCATAAATCATGATTGCACACATACATAGCAATTACATTAATCATCATGATTTAAGCAATATTATCTATTTATGGGCACGTTATCATCACCCAACACTATCTAAAAAATGTTGTCCTGTCTTCCTAAGTCAACCAAAATATGATATAGGCTAGGTCCATGTGGTTGACTACCCTAGGGTTATTCTAACCCTTAAGGATGGATTTTGGAACCCAAAATAAGTTCTTTCCTATTGGGTTCACTAGATATTCCTTGGGGATCCATTTTCTAGCAATTACTTTCTTTTTATCTTGTCCCCTAGCTATTAGGCATTTGTAGGCCTTTTCATTTTTCTTTTCCTTATATCCTAGGCCTTTTTTGTTAAAACTTGCTCTTTGGCTCCCTATGATCATATTTAATGTGTTGGAGCCAATTGTGAATTTCTCTAGGGCTTTGGTTAAATAATCTACCTTTTCCCTTAATGCCCTATTTTCCTCTATGCATGCATCATTGACATCCAAAGGCATATAGTCATGTGAGCATGCATTATCATGGCAAGAAGAAACATTATCATTTAAGCATGCTTTTTCTAGTTTATTTTGTAGGGAATTCTTTATGCCAAATGGCATATGCGCAACGGAAAATAGGATCCCTTCCAAGTGATCCATGCGAAAGCAAACTCGTATAAAATAAATTTCTCTAAACCAAACCTATCTTATAGGAGAGGATTACCTTTGTTGCGTGCCCTTGTTAATCCCGCTTTTCCTTTCGGTTTGTTGGATCTTTAGCACGTTCAAGTGTCCGTGCCTCTATACGTATCCACACGAGCACGCTCTTGTCTCACAAAAGGAAAACTAGAAGAGCTCTCCTTTACTTCTTGCTAGAGAAGTCCCTAAAGGAGAGGAAGAGAGGGAAAAGGAGAAAGGAAGAAGAAGACTCCTCTTCTTGCTAGCCTACACTCACAAACCCACACAACCAAAGCTTCCACCAAGCTTTCTCACCACTAACACAACCAAGCTTCCACCAACAACAAAGCCAATCCCACATTTGGCGGCCACTCCATAGGGTGTCTTTTATAGGGTTGGAAAAACCCTTTCACCTCCACACATTCAATGCAATCCATTGCATTGAGACATATCCTTGTTTGGCGGCCACTTAAGGAGACAAAACCATTTTGTTTCCTTCCACCTTAACTAAGCTTAGGTGGATGCTTAGGTGGCATGCTTATGTGGCATGCTTATGTGGCATTCTTATGTGGCATTCATGCATGTTGAATTAATCTTATTAATTCAATTAAGCTTATGTTATCATATTGAATTAATCTTATTAATTCAATTAAGCTTATGTTATCATATTGAATTAATCTTATTAAATCAATAAGGTAACATATTGAATTAATCTCATTAAATCAATTAGCTAAAATTCTCATTAAGCTTAAAGTCCAAAAACCATTTTGTACTTAAGCTTATTCCCAAATTATTCTAGTCAAACTAGAATACTCTAATTCCTCTAATTATCATGCTCTTTGTGTGTGACCCTATAGGCTCTCATAACGTTGGCAGTGGATCTAAACTCTTTTAGATACACAAGCAATGAGCGGTATCTAGCAATACATCATTGCTACCCAAGTTCTGAGATAAGTCAAGATCAGCTAACCTTTCGTGACTACTATAATATATGACCGTGTCCTTCTATCCTTGATATCAGATTGATCAATGAGGCATAGACCGTGTCATCCTCGATCAATCTATGTGTTTCTTGATCCCTGAGTAAACTAACTCAAACAAATGAGCTCAATATCTCATATTGACTCATTCGAGCATGGCCATGCGTTTTAGTAGTTCTACTCAATCAAGGGGCCCACCGATATCACTCTCGTCATATGAGAGGGATAGATCCCATCTACATCACTCACATCCCTCCGCATAATTTGTTATATACCCAGTAATCGCCTTTATGGTCCACCCTGTTACGGGTGACGTTTGACGATACCAAAGTACATAACTCCTTATGTAGGGAACCATAGTGACTTCAGGTCTAAGGACTATTCATACCAATAGTCACATGAGAAAGTTTATGACACTCATATAATGATCCATGAAACTTTCTCATGGCGGGTCAGTTCAGTATATATTCTCCAATATATACCCATGTGTCAACTTGATATCATATATCCATGACTTGTGAGATCAAGTCATCAATTGACCTACATGCTAGTCTTTATGTATTAATATTGCCCTTGCATATTAATACTCGACTAGGAACATTTAGGAAAGTGTTCTCTACAGCCTCTCATAATCAATTCTGCCAATTGATGTGCTGTAGATAAGAACCTACTTTTCTAGGGCATTATTATATTTAAATTAGCTGGCACAAGCAAGATGAAAATATAATAACCAATCCTTTGCCTTTATAGAATATGATACAAAATGTTTCCTATTCAACCATCACATGATTGGTTCTAGGGCTTTAACTAACAATCTCCCACTAGCACTAGTACCAATCACTATGATATCTAATACCTAGTGACCTAGTGTGACCATCATGCTTCCTCCGTACAAAGCCTTGGTCAATGGATCTGCGATGTTAGCTTCGCGATTACTGATATCCTCACATCTCTCTATCGATGATCTCTCGAATGAGATGGAAGCAGCAAGATGTGTTTGGTCCTGATGTGATTGAGGTTCCTTAGCTGTAATAGCCCCATTGTTGTCACAATAGAGGTCTATTGGATCTGCAATGCTAGGAACTACCCCAAGTTCACGATGAACTTATGAAACAAACCTCCTTTGCTGCATCGATGCAATATACTGGCTTTGTAGAATCAAGAATCGTGTCTCGCTCAACTCTTCCACCACACCTCCACCATTCGTGCAAAACACGTACCTCGATTGCGATCTATAGTCATCCTTGTCTGCTTGGAAGCTTGCATCATCGAACCTTTACGCTTAGCTCCTCATTTCCTCCAAATATCAGAAATATTCTTTCGCTTCTTCGTAAGTACTTAAGAATATTTTTGATCGCTATCCGATGACTTTCACCGATCTCGATGGTGTCTACTGCCATGCTCAAAGAGGCGTCGGAGACGAGTACAAAGCATGGCGCACATGATAGACCCTATAGCGATGCATAAGGGATCTTATCCATGCGATCTCTCTCCTCCTTAGAAGAGGGACATTGAGTCTTCAAAGACTCACACCATGTGATAAAGGCGTAAACCCTTTCTTAGAATTTTGCATAGCAAAACGATCTAGCACTTTATCAATGTATGTACTCGACTTAGGCCAATCTTCTAGATCTATCTCTATAGATCTTGATGCCTAGAATATAGCTTCACCTAAGTCTTTCATCGAGAAACAATTCCCTAACCACATCTTTACAGAGTGGAGTGAGGGAATATCATTTCCGATGAGAAGTATGTCATCTACATACAAGACAAGAAATACAACTGTGCTCCCACTATTTCTCTTGTAGACACAAGGTTCATCTTCATTCTTGATGAAACCAAACTCTTTGATTGCATCATCGAATCAAGATTCCACGAGAGGCTTGCTTTAGTCCATAAATGGACCTTTGCATGTTTGCATACCTTTCCAGATGCTTTGGATCTTCAAAACCCTCGTGTTGTGTCATGTACACATCCTCGGTAGCTTTCCATTCGTAAAGCGGTTTTGACATCCATCCGCCAGATCTCATAATCATGGTAGGTCGCAATAGCAAGTATGATCCAAATGGATTTAAGCATCGCAATCGGTGAAAAGGTTTCTTCATAGTCAATACCATGAATTTGTTTGAATCCTTTAGCCACCAATCTACCTTTATAGGTATGCTTATTACCATCCATGTCTTTACTTTAAAGACCCACTTACACCCAATGGGTTTTACCCTTCGGTGGATCAACCAAAGTCCATACTTGGTTAGTGTACATGGATTCCATTTCGGATCTCATGGCCTCTAGCCATTTCTCGTAACTGGGCTCATCATAGCTTCTTGATAGGATGTAGGCTCGTCCAATCGACAATACAATACTTCACGTCGACAAGAGAAAGAATATCTCTCGGGTTGACGACGGATCCTATTAGATCTACGAAGAGGTTGGTCTACTTGAATGTTTTGCTCCACAACTCTTGGGGCAACACAGTCCTCATCCACAACACTTTGTGGTTCCTGTTCATTTTCCATCGAAGCCTTAGTGTTATCATCATCTTGAACTTCTTCAAGATGAATTTTACTCCCACTAGTATTTCTAGAAATAAATTCTCTTTCTAGAAAGACAGCATTTCTGGCAACAAACACCTTGCCAAGTGTGGGATTGTAAAAGTAATATCCCTTAGTCTCCTTGGGATATCCTACAAAATAACACTTATCTGATATGGGTCCTAGTTTATCCGAGACTTGACGCCTAACGTAAGCTTCACAACCCCAAATCTTTATAAAAGACATTTTGGGACTCTTCGGTCCATATAGTATATGGTGTCTTTTCTACTGACTTTTGATGGAACGCGATTAAGTGTGAAAGCTACTGTCTAGAGCTAAACCCCAAAAGGAAGTAGGTAGATCAGTCTGGCTCATCATTGATCGTACCATATCTAATAGAGTACGATTTCTCCTCTCAGATACACCATTCCATTGTGGTGTTCCAGGTGGAGTGAGTTAGGATATTATCCCACACTCAGCCAGGTGATCACGAAACTCTTGACTAAGGTATTCACCACCTCGATCTGATCGAAGTAGCTTAATACGCTTACCAAGTTGGTTTTGTACTTCATTCTTGAATTCTTTGAACTTTTCAAAGGATTCCGACTTATGTATCATCAAATATAAGTAGCCAAATCTACTCATATCATGCTGAAAGTAATAAAGTACTTATAGCCTCCTCGGCCGACATTGAAAGGGCCACATACATCGATGTATGAGTCCTAACAAATCCGTCGCTCTCTCGCCATGTCCACTAAATGGAGTTTTAGTCATCTTTCCTAAAAGACAAGACTCGCATACCTCATATGATTCAAAATCAAATGAGTCCAATAATCCATCTTTATGGAGTTGGGATATGCGTTTTTCATTTATGTGACCTAGGCGACAGTGCCAGAGATATGTCTGGTTCAAATCATTCGATTTGAACTGTTTGGTATTTACGTTATAAATTGGGTTATCTAAATCTAGAACATAGAGACCATTCATAAGTGGTGCATTACAATAGAACATTTCATTTAAATAAATGGAACAACATTTGTCCTTTATTATAAAAGAAAAGTTTTTCTTGTCTAAACAAGATACAGTAATTATGTTCTTTGTTAATGCGGTACATAGCACTCCTCTAGTACAAAGATAAGCCCAGTGGGCAAAGACAAAGAATATGTTCCTACAGCTACAGCAGCAACTTTAGCGCCATAGCCTACTCGTAGGTCCACTTCGCCCGTTGCCATTATTCTACTATTTCTCAGTCTCTGCACATTAGTACAAATGTGAGATGCACATCCGGTATCTAATACCCATGTAGAAGAAATAGATAGATTAACCTCTATAACATGTATACCTGAGGCAGAAGTCCCACTTCTCTTGTTCTTTACTTCCTCAAGGTAGACTTTGCAGTTCCGCCTAAAGGTCCCCTCACCGCAATGGAAGCAGTCCCCTTCCTTAGGTACTTTACCTTTACCCTTTGAAGTGGATGAATTGGCCTTGCTTTTGGCTTGGGTCTTACCCTTGCCTTTGCGCTTACCTTTGTCCTTCTTGACCATTAGTACATTACTAACTTTCTTCTTGAGATTTGGTTCAGCAGTTCTTAACATGCTGAGAATCTCAGGCAAAGGTTTATCAATTTCATTCATGTTATAATTCATGATGAATTGATTGTATGCTTCCGACAGCGATTGCAGGATAACATCAGTTGCCAATTCTTGGCTCAGTGGAAAACCTAGTCTTTCAAGGTTCTCAACGTACCCAATCATTTTGAGTACGTGAGTTCCTACAGGTGTTCCTTCTTGCATCTTGCATGCAAAAAGAGCCTTAGACACTTCAAAACGCTCGTGCCTAGCTTGTCCTTGATATAGTTGTTTCAAATGCTCAACCATATCATAGGCATCCATGTTCTCATGTTGCTTCTGAAGCTCAGAGTTCATGGTGGCAAGCATAAGGCATGACACATCTAATGCGTCATCTTGATGCTTCTTATAAGCATCCTTTTCAAAGACGAGTGGTGAGGCGGGTATTTCAGGGGTAGCCTGCTCTAGGACATATAGTTTGCGTTCTTGCTTGAGGATAATCCTCAAGTTCCTATACCAGTCAAGAAAGTTTGCTCCATTGAGCTTGTCCTTCTCAAGGACAGATCGCAAGTTGCGGGGGTGTGTCGTGTTAGATGACATGGTGATCTACAACATTAAAATGCAAAGTTAAGTATCATACCTAAATCATTTAATTAGGCCTTTAATTAAATGAGGCTCCCACTAAATTCTCATAGCTACTATTTAGCTATAAATTTATATGGGATAAAGATCCACATCATAATTGCCTTGAGTTAGCTTTGGCTAATCGCCCAAGACGTAGTATAATTAGGTAGGCAATCTTGCCAATTACATCTGATGTAACTCTTTAATAGCTTTGGTTAAGTTTTAGATTAGTTTAGTGTTTATTCCTGGCGAGGCACAGGGGCCTTCTTGGATATCGGAGCAACGACCACTTCTAAGACAAAGCTGATGTTCGGAAATCACACAAAACTAATGTTAACACTTATGTTCAAAGCTAATATATGCCTCTACTTTCTTAACAAATTAAGAAAACACTTAATTAAGTCTTAACCAAGAGAGCGGGACATCACGATTGTCCACTCGCACTCTCCAAGATAAAATGCATTGCTTTGCTTTGGCAAACCCAATAACAAATGATCGAGGAAGTAGTGAGTACCAACTTTGGTAGGCATATCGTTTAGACTTATTAAGAAATAAACATGTATCATATACATATTAGCATACATCACATATAAGCTAAACTAATCATGCATCACATACAAGCTAAACTAACATGCATCACATACAAGTTAAACTAACGTGTCATGGTTATGGCCCTTATTCTACAATCTTCTCAAGCCAATGAAAAGATTGATTGGTCAACCTAGGGATAGCATCTTCTCCTAAGTGCTTCCTTTTGGTTGTCTTGTGTGTTGACTTCCTCCTTGTAACCTCATCTTCCAATGGACCCTCCATCCTTGTTTTGTACATTACAAAAGGAGAAATACTCGAGTTACATTCGAGTCTAAAACTAATTTTACAACAAGAATATTAGGAGAAAGGCACGACACGCAGGCCGTATTAAGAATTACAACACACAATCACAAACTTTTTGGGACTAGGCCATAACCATGCACCATGTCATTTTAACTTTTAAAAGACATTGGATATTTTATTATGTTTGAAAATTTGCTAATGCAATTATCAACTCATAATAAAATTTATCCTACTTCTATATCACATATAAAATAGAGAAAACCTATTTTTATACGATCTTCGCAAGTGGCTCGATACCGTAGGGAATTCTTTATGCCAAATGGCATATCAACGGAAAATAGGATCCTTCCAAGTGATCCATGCGAAAGCAAACTCGTATAAAATAAATTTCTCTAAACCAAACCTATCTTATAGGAGAGGATTACCTTTGTTGCGTGCCCTTGTTAATCCCGCTTTTCCTTTCGGTTTGTTGGATCTTTAGCACGTTCAAGTGTCCGCGTGCTCTATACGTATCCACACGAGCACGCTCTTGTCTCACAAAGGAAAACTAGAAGAGCTCTCCTTTACTTCTTGCTAGAGAAGTCCCTAAAGGAGAGGAAGAGAGGGAAAAGGAGAAAGGAAGAAGAAGACTCCTCTTCTTGCTAGCCTACACTCACAAACCCACACAACCAAAGCTTCCACCAAGCTTTCTCACCACTAACACAACCAAAGCTTCCACCAACAACAAAGCCAATCCCCCATTTGGCCGCCACCCATGGGTGTCTTTTATAGGGTTGGAAAAACCCTTTCACCTCCACACATTCAATGCAATCCATTTCATTGAGACATATCCTTGTTTGGCCGGCCACTTAAGGAGACAAAACCATTTTGTTTCCTTCCACCTTAACTAGCTTAGGTGGATGCTTAGGTGGCATGCTTATGTGGCATGCTTATGTGGCATTCTTATGTGGCATTCATGCATGTTGAATTAATCTTATTAATTCAATTAAGCTTATGTTATCATATTGAATTAATCTTATTAATTCAATTAAGCTTATGTTATCATATTGAATTAATCTTATTAAATCAATAAGGTAACATATTGAATTAATCTCATTAAATCAATTAGCTAAAATTCTCATTAAGCTTAAAGTCCAAAAACCATTTTGTACTTAAGCTTATTCCCATATTATTCTAGTCAAACTAGAATACTCTAATTCCTCTAATTATCATGCTCTTTGTGTGTGACCCTATAGGCTCTCATAACGTTGGCAGTGGATCAAAACTCTTTTAGATACACAAGCAATGAGCGGCATCTAGCAATACATCATTGCTACCCAAGTTCTGAGATAAGTCAAGATCCGACTAACCTTTCCATGACTACTATAATATATGACCGTGTCTTTCTATCCTTGATATCATTGATCAATGAGGCATAGACCGTGTCATCCTCGATCAATCTATGTGTTTCTTGATCCCCGAGTAAACTAACTCAAACAAATGAGCTCAATATCTCATATTGACTCATTCGAGCATGGCCATGCTTTAGTAGTTCTACTCAATCAAGGCCCACCGATATCACTCTGGCCATATGAGAGGGATAGATCCCATCTACATCACTCACATCCCTCCGCATAATTTGTTATATACCCAGTAATCGCCTTTATGGTCCACCCTGTTACGGGTGACGTTTGACGATACCAAAGTACATAACTCCTTATGTAGGGAACCATAGTGACTTCAGGTCTAAGGACTATTCATACCAATAGTCACATGAGAAAGTTTATGACACTCATATAACGATCCATGAAACTTTCTCATGGCGGGTCAGTTCAGTATATATTCTCCAATATATACCCATGTGTCAACTTGATATCATATATCCATGACTTGTGAGATCAAGTCATCAATTGACCTACATGCTAGTCTTTATGTATTAATATTGCCCTTGCATATTAATACTCGACTAGGAACATTTAGGAAAGTGTTCTCTACAGCCTCTCATAATCAATTCTGCCAATTGATGTGCTGTAGATAAGAACCTACTTTTCTAGGGCATTATTATATTTAAATTAGCTGGCACAAGCAAGATGTAAATATAATAACCAATCCTTTGCCTTTATAGAATATGATACAAAATGTTCCCTATTCAACCATCACATGATTGGTTCTAGGGCTTTAACTAACATATTTTCCAATGCCTTAATTTTATCTAGCATGCTCTTATTTTTCTTTTTCATGCCAAATAACTCCTTAGTTAAACCAGAGATTATGGAAACTATTTTCTTAGGAGAAGCATTCGTTACCATAGTTTCCATATCCTCTTCTTCTTCTTCGGATGAGGAGGATGTAGAAGCTTCCCCTTCATTTGAGCTCTCCCCACTTGTGCTTGATTCTTCATTTGAGGAGGAGGAGCAATCCGAGTCATGAAGAGCCATTAGTGCTAGGTTGGAGTAGACGTGCTCTTCTTCTTCGGATGAGGATGAAGAGGCAAGGTCATCCCATGTCTTGGCTTTGAGTGCCATGACCTTCCCTTTTCCTTTTGCTGTCTTCTCCTCTTCCTTCTTTTTACTTCCCTTCTTCTTCTTCTTTTCTTCTTTCTTCTTTCTTTCTTCCTTTCTCTTGTTTAGGAGGGGACAATTATCCCTTATATGTCCCTCTCCTTGGCAATTATAGCATATGACCTTCCCCCTTGGTCTTCTATTCCTATCATGAGATTTATCAAATCTAAGATTTTTAAATGCACGCCTTACCTTCCTTACCATGTAGGCTTCTTCCGTGCTATCCATGGAGGAGGTAGAGGCTTCATCGGATGAGGAGGAGGGGAGTTCCATCTTCTTCTTTCCCTTGTTTGCCATCAAGGCTACTCCTCTTGAGGGTTGAATTCTAGGCTCTTCTTGTATTCCTTGAAGCCTAGTTTCGTGGAGCTCCATTGTTGAGAAGAATTCCTCCAAGGTGCTCACTTCTAGGTTCTTGGAGATGTAAAATGAGTCCACCATGGAACTCCATCTTGAGGACCGGGGAAAGGCATCTATGACCTTCATTACCATATCCCGGTTGGAAAGCTTTTCACCTACACTTGTTAAATCGGTTAGAATTTCCTTAAATCTAGAGTGTAGGGATTTTACCTTCTCTCCCTTTTCAAGTTTGATATTGGACAATTGGGAGCGAAGAACGTCTCTCCTTGCTAGCTTTGCCTCGGATGTGCCTTCATGGATATCTATTAGTTTCTCACATTTCCTTTGTAGCACACTCTCCTATCCTATTGACTTCTTGTTGAGGGAGGACATTGTATAGGTGGTGCTTGGCCTTTGAATTTGCCAAGTATTCTTCTCTTTGCCTTTTGCTCCACCTCAATTTCTCAATGGCTCCATCCTCCTAGGCAACTAAACGCTCGAAACCGTTTTCCATTATTAATAGAATTTCAAAGTCGGTTTCAAAGAATACCTCCATTCGCTTCTTCCACCAAGCGAATTCGCCATCGAACTTCGGTGGATGGATATTTGAGCCGGCCATTTTTGAAAATTTGCTTGTTGTGGCGGTTAGTCCTCGATAATCTTTCCTTGGCTCTGATACCACTTGTTGGAGATCGATTGGCCGGCTAGAGGGGGGGTGAATAGCCCTCGTTCGTTGGATGTCGTATTTTGCTCATCTATGAAAACATTAGCGCAAGCGGAAGCAATAAACTAAGACAAGCAAATAGAAATAAAACAAAGACAATACAAACACGGAGATGTAACGTGGTTCACGGCTACGCCGCTAATCCATGGTCCGATTCGTCCATGGTGAATCACTCTGCAATCTATCCACTAGATCTCTCCTTTGCACAAAGCTAGGTGGAGGTAACCTCTTTACAACAACACTCCTCTTACAAATATAATGAAAATAAGCTTGGGTAAGAGGATGGAAAGCTTTAGGGAACTTTAGGAGAGTATTAGAGTATGAGCATTTTTCTCCCAAAGCCTTACCCCCTTCCTTTTTATAGAGGAAGAGGGTTTCTTCGATTGACACGGATCGGTCGATGGCACCCATGATCGTTGGTCTTCATTAGAATAATGGCCCCTTTCACGTTAGATAAATCGATCCCGATCGGTCGTGATGGCACCCATCGATCGTGATGTCACGCGAGTCCTCAGCGAGTCGACTCCATTATTGCCGTATGACGTGATCGGCGATCCCGATCAGCGCGGCCCGGTCATTAAATCATTGCCCATGCGGCCGGTGAGATCAACTCGGCCACATTAGACCGGTCGATCGACCCGACTCGAGGCGATCGGCCATGACATAGCGATCGGTCCGGTCGATCGGCACGCACATGACACGGTCGTGGCACACCTCAAACTTGAGGTTTTTACCCAAGTATGGTTCCCCCATACTTGCTAGACCACCCTTAGCCTAGACCTAAGCCTTCTAGCCACCTCCATCAGCCTCACACCTCTCGGATCCCTCCAAGTCATCCATGACTTGTTCATCCATCGCGCTAGCCTTCAGGTGCTTCCGTCGGCTATGTCATGCTAACGGTGTCTACACCGCCAAGGCACATTGGACTTACGCCGCCAAGACTCTGATTGGACTTTACGCCACCAACCATTGGACTTATGCTGCCAAGACTCCCGCTTGGACTTTACGCCGCCAATATCAAACCCTTGGACTTCTCAAATGCCAAGACTCAAGCTTGGACTTTCCCTTGCCAACCCATGTTGGACTTTCCATGCCAAGACCATGCTTGGACTTTCCTTGCCAACCCATGTTGGACTTTTCATGCCAAGACCATGCTTGGACTTTCCTTGCCAACCCATGTTGGACTTATCATGCCAAGACCATGCTTGGACTTTTCCCAATGCCAAGTGTCCCACTAGGACTTTCCATGCCAAGTACTCAAGACTTGGACTTTACCAAATGACAATTACATTGTCATATGTTTTTGTCGAAACATCAAAACATCACTCGAGTCAAACTCGAGTCCTGGTCAATCGTGACCTGGGCCGATTGCACCAACAATCTCCCCCTTTTTGATGTTTGACAAAAACCAAACAAATCATTGAGTTAGACACTAACTCAAATCCCTTACCAATTATCCCAAATTGGTAAATACTCTCCAAATGTTCTCCCCCAAATATTCTCCCCCTTTTTGACTAACATCAAAAAGGTTTTCTCCCCAAAAGGGTCAATGTCTCATGTCCCAATGAGATCTTACAATCTCCCCCTTGGTCCAAAAATACTTAGGATGCCTACCATCTTCCTAGTGATACGTCCAATATCACTCAAGAGAGACAATCCCATTTACTCTCCCAATTTCCAAATTGGGTCTCTCAAAGGTCCCATCAATTTCCCAATTGATGTCATATTCTCCCAATAACTTCTCCTCTTCAAGGAGAAAAACACATCCATCATCCCAAGATGGATATCTCCCCCTAAAGGCTTGCTCCCCCTTGACCATTGCACTAACAATGTCCTTGGGTAGTCCCTAAGCCAATAGGAACTCTAAACCATCAAAATTAAGGTTAGAAATTCAACATTGAACTTTCCAACACCTTAACATTGATACAAACCCTAAACAACTCTCCTAATCCATATGGATTTTTTTCACCCTTTATAATGCTTCCTAAAGCATATCCTAGGTTAGGAGTGATTGAGGACCTTTACCATGGTGTGAACAACTCAAAAACCTAGTTTTCCCGAATCACCTTGGCGATCGACTCATCCTACGTCATTGCCACACTCATCAGTCGACTTCCACTCAGGGAAGTTGACTGATAACTAAAATTTCTGAATTTCAGTTATCAGAATCGAATTTTAGAAAATCATAAATAATTATACGTATATCGAAAAATCACGAAATTTGGTACGTATAATACCTATGACCAATACAATGGGTGAAAAATATTTTAAAATTATTTTACCCATAAAATAGTGAATTTGATACAAAACTCAAAAGTGACTAAAAACTTTAAAGTTTAAGCTCACTTTGTATCAATCTTATCAATGGTGATTGCTATCAAAAGATAGACTTCACCAAGGTTTTTCAAAATGATTTTAAAATGTTTTCAAAACCTTATTTTGGATCATATTCCTTGGGCTCTATGCACATGACTTGTACACAAGCTTTCCCAATGATCCACATGTTGGGTTAATATGAATTTGAGTTCAACTAGATGCAAAAACTATGCACCTTGAACATAACTCATATCCTAGAATCTCACATGTATCTAGGGTGTATAAATACACATACATGTCAATTGGATGTGAGATGTGGGTTTTGGTTCATTTAATCTAGGGTTTCATGCATTTTTCTAAGGCAACCCTACTTGATTCCCTTATAAATGGGACTCCAAGTCATGCCATTGTCCTTAAATCAATTTCAATCAAATTATCTTAAATGCATGAGTGATTATGGCATTAGAGATGATATAGATAAACACATGCTCATAATCATGATGTCATGGTATAATATGAAATCTAAAAACACATGACATTTAATCCTAAACATGTACATGACATATAGAATGATTAAAAATAAGCATGATGTCATGACATGTTATATGGCAAACAAAGCATGACATATAAAATATATAGGTATAGTAATACCTAAATTTTAATATTAATTGCCATTTCATATAATTAATTATATTTTGCCATATTTCTATTTTTCTCCCAAGTGTGCCAAAAACCCAAAATGACACACTACGACCTCTAAACCTAAATTGTGCCAATTTGACCATTTTATCAAGCTTCTCAAATAATATTGGCACACCCTAAAATCTTTTAGGATTAAAGCTCAAATGTATTTTCAAAGTAACCATAACCTTGAAAATAACCTAAAGTGCCACCTTTACCATGGTTGAGTTAACTACTCATCCAATCAAGGTTGGCACACCCTAAACCAACCTAGCGTGAATCAATCACGCTCTTAGGAACCCAAAACCGATTTGAGCTTCTAGGGTTAATTAGGTATTCCTTAGGGATAAACTCCCTAGATACCTTCCTAATGACCCTCTTAGGCTTATTAGCCTTGGTCATTTGGGTCTTACCTAGGTTGACTCTAGGGGTAACTCCCCTTGCAACCTTCTTAGTGGCCACCCTAGGTTTCTTAGAAGCCACTAGGAACAACCCTTGGTCAACTCTAGGGATGACTTCCCTATTAAACTTAGTCTTCCTAGACCTAGTTTGTGTCCCATAATCAAATGGAACACTATGGTAAGCCACCTTAGGCTTAGGTTTTTGACCCAAACCCTTCTTGCCTTTGGTTGACTTTAGTCTTTTAGGTCCTACTTGTTGACTTTGATTATTTGACCTAAAAGTTTGACCAATTAACCCTTGCATTTGATTTTGCATAATGTTGAGGGTCTTTTCAAGTTTTTCAAGCCTTGATCTCAAGGCTTGATTTTCCTTTTCTAATATCTCAATTTTTGATTTTTCATTTTCTCTTGAGATATTTTTATTTCTAGGCATATGTCTAGATTTCTTAGCATTAAAGCCTAGATGTTCTCCTATTTTCTTAATGCTTTCCTTAGGTAATATATTTTTAGGGACATTAGTCCCAAATTTCTTCTTATTTCCTAAGTGAACACTCTTAGCTCCTAGGCAAATATATCTATTATTTCTAGCATGCTTTTCATGCACAATAGCAAGACTATTAAAATTATTCCTAGCATGCTTCTTATCCCTAGAAATTGAAGGTGCATTAATAAATTTTACCTTAGGGTTTGCCTTGGAGGCTCCCCCTACTTGTGTTGCTCCTTCTTGCCCTTTCTTCTTTCCCCTTGGACATTGACTCCGATAATGTCCCTTTGAGTTGCACTTGAAGCATATGATGTGCTCCTTGCCTTTGATAGTTGGGGGACCGGTCTCCTTGACCTTTGGAACCGGTTGAGCCTTCTTGACCCTTTTTGGACACTTACTCTTGTAGTGTCCGGATTCCCTACACTCAAAACAAATGATATGAATTTTATTTGAACCTTGAGTGTTTGAGTTACCTAGGGTATTTGTGGTGGTGGGTGCCGGAGTTGGAGCTTCTCCATCTTGACCGGATGTGGAAGCTTCTTCTTGTTGCTCCGGAGTGGAGATCCTTTCCTCCCCCTCAATCCTAGAAGTAGATGCTTCTTCCACCTCTTCTACTTCTTCTTTCTCCGATTCGGAAGTTGACTCCATCTCAACTTCCGATTCCTCACTCTCACTTGAAGATGAGCTCTCCTCTTCATCCTCCTTGTCTTCTTGGATTGAATGAGGCTCTTCATGGAATTTTGCCAATATGTTCCATACCTCTTTGGCGTCTTTACAATCCCCATAGTCATCTAGGCTACACAAGATGTCATTAGGAATTAAATCAAATATAAATTTGATTACCTTCTTATTTTTCTTGAATTGTCGTAGTTGTTCTTCACTCCATTTCTTCTTCTTGAGACCTCCTCCCTTTGGTCCCTTAGGATATTCAAATCCTTCCATCAAGGCGGACCATTCCACAAGGTCTCTCATCATCAAAAACTCTTCAATTCTCGCCTTCCAAGAATTGAAACCTTCTCGTCCATAGAATGAATAAGGGACCGGTGTGTTGATGTCCCATCCAAGCTTGTCTTTGAATTCCATCTTCACCCTCTAGCCTTTTGTCTTAGCTCCGGGTTGTTAATCCGTAGAAGAGCCCCGGGCTCTGATACCACTTGTTGGGGATATTTGGAACGGCTAGAGGGGGGGGGGTGAATAGAGTTTTGCCCGTACGATGGAATTTGATCATGTTCGTGTCTACAATTTCGTTAGCGCAGCGGAATATAGATAATGAAAGCAATAACGAAATATACAATCACACACAAACACGATGATATAACGTGGTTCGGAACCTCAAGGTTCCTACTCCACGGATCGGGCTCAAACGAGCCCTAGCGATGCCAATCACACACCACTATGATAAATACTCCTTCTCGACACAAGTCGGAGGTGGAGAAACCTCTTACAATAAGATTACAACAATAATCTAAATACAACAAGCAAATATAAGAAGAAATACAACAAGAGAAGTAAAGAACACTTTACAAAAACTCTTTAGAAGATTGCTTGTTGATTGCCTTGGACTAGCACTTGAAAGCCCTGATTTGCAACAGCAAATCGCTTCAAAATGTCCAAGAAAATCGCTTCCTTTTCCTCCATCACGAGCTCCATATATAGCTTCAACTGTCTTTGGAAAAAGTCGATCGATCGATCGATGGGCCATCGATCATCGATGCCCTGTTGTCGTGAGACAACGGCTAGATCCACGTTGGATAAGTCCAACGGAACCTTCATCGCGGCGATTGTGACCATCGATACCGTGATGGAGTCCTCACTCGACGATCAGTCTCGACTCCGATACGTGGCTGATTTCGAGCACGGTCGGTGATCACACGATCGATCGACTACTGACCCATCGATCGATCGGCCCACCCTCGGCGATCATTGCTGGCCATAACCCGCAGTCAAACCCTAGTTGACTCGTTCCAGTCGACTGCCACATGGCACCAGTCGACTGGCACACCTCAAACATGAGGTTTTAACCCAAGTATGGTTCCCCCATACTTGCTAGACCACCCTTAGCCTAGACCTAATCCTTCTAGCCACCTCCATCAGCCTCACGCCTCTCGGATCCCTCCAAGTCATCCATGACTTGTTCATCCATCGCGCTAGCCAGTGCTTCGGCTATGTCATGCTAGGGTGTCTACCGCCAAGGCACATTGGACTTACGCCGCCAAGACTCCGCTTGGACTTTACGCCGCCAACCATTGGACTTATGCTGCCAAGACTCTCGCTTGGACTTTACGCCGCCAATATCAAACCCTTGGACTTCTCAAATGCCAAGACTCAAGCTTGGACTTTCCCTTGCCAACCCATGTTGGACTTTCCATGCCAAGACCATGCTTGGACTTTCCTTGCCAACCCATGTTGGACTTTTCATGCCAAGACCATGCTTGGACTTTCCTTGCCAACCCATGTTGGACTTTTCATGCCAAGACCATGCTTGGACTTTTCCCAATGCCAAGTGTCCCACTTGGACTTTCCATGCCAAGTACTCAAGACTTGGACTTTACCAAATGACAATTACATTGTCATATGTTTTTGTCGAAACATCAAAACATCACTCGAGTCAAACTCGAGTCCTGGTCAATCGTGACCTGGGCCGATTGCACCAACACCAGAGATCGAATCCCCGGTAAGTAAGTCGGGATCTCCAAGCGTAGTCAAACGATGCTCGACGAGAAGAAAACAAGGCATGAAACGGGACAGCTTTAGGTGGAAGGCCGACCAAAAAGGAAAGATGAAGCTCACCTTGATGCCAAACACAAAAGAGATCACCGGAGAGTTGCCGGAGGATCACCGGCCGAAGCTTGGACGCCGACAATAATTTGGACGGCGTCACAATGGTGTTGGCGACCAAAACTTGGTTTGGGTTTTAGATTAGGGCTTAACAACACCTTAAGCCTTCTTTTATAGATAACTAATTCTCTTAATGGTTATTGGATCATAACCATAAGACCCGTTAACCCACTCCATTAATATAAGTTAAAATAAACCAAACCATGATGGTTTATTTTAAGTTAAAACGAACCGAAACAACTTTTGGTTCATTCGTTTAAAGTAAACCAAACCCTTTGGTTTATTCTCCTCCATTGGATTAGAGCCAAACCATTTCAGTTCATCCATTATGTCTTCATACGACACTGCCCATCCACGCTTCCATTGCGACTGAATCAATTTTATGCTCGCTTCTTGTTTGGTCCAACCAAACCTAGTTTCTCTCGGTCTGAGAATCTCATTCTCAAGCTTGTTTTAAATCCTTCAGATTACGCTCGTTGTGTGTGTGACCAAATAGGTTCTCGGTTTATGTTGGCCGTCTATAATTAACCATTAATTATAGAACGATCATGAGTGGCACCTAGTAGTACATCATGATCCCCAATTAACTGAAAATATCAATGGTTGATCCAGAACTATTTCTGAAACCCTTCAGCAGCTCGAATGAATCGTGCCCCATTCCCTTCACTCATCTTATACCCACTTGGTTTAGAACATGGTCTATAGTGTCAGTCCTCACTAGGATGACTACGTCACACCTAGCCCAAGTATCATTTCCTCGTCATACGGATTCTAGTTACTGCACATGTATCGAAGAGTACCTTACTCTAAACATATAATGCTTTGGCCAAAGACTTTAGTAACAATCCGACGAGAGGCCATGGGTATACATCTCCTCGCAAGGAGTGGTGAATCCTTTATAGGCTATTCTAACACCTTCGATTACTTCGACTTATACCCAATCATCCCGGGTCCACATCTCCTTAGAGATGCTTGCTTAAGATGTCAAAGCATAAGTCTCCATGATCAAGATGACTTGAATACCGCAAGTCAAAGGAACATCGCACTTAAGCTACAGAAGAACTTCATTGACATATCTATATATGCAGAGAACCATATGAAGTCTTACTACTGGTCACTCCAATGAACTAGTTACCATAACTAGCATCCACGATTAACTCCGACATCACAATGTCTCTCCAAATGAGAATCACCGCTTGGATACACCAAGGAGTATACGCGTGCTTAGTCTCGATGTAATTGATGGTGTCCAAATCCATCAATTCATCGACTAGGATAATTCCGATACATCACAATTACACATGTAGAGATACTCACTAGTTGTGATCCAATCACAAATTCTCTCATGCCGTGAATCGATCGTGGACATTCAAGAAATGAGTTTAAGATCCAATCAAATACATGAAACCATGTATACTCAAATAGTGAATCTTCATTTATCATATAAATGGTTCATACATAAGGCGATTGCCTTAGGACATCTCTCATATATTACTAACAGACTCCCACTTGGCCTAATGCCAATCGCCACCAGATCCAATACCATAAGCTCTAACATGACCTCAAACTTACTTTGAGGTAATGCCTTAGTCAAAGGATCCGCTAAGTTCCTTTCAAAGGGGATTTTCGATTTGTATTTCTTTCCTACCGATGATCTCTCCGATAAGATGATAGCGGCACACATGTTTGGATCGCTGATGAGACCTTGGCTCTTTCGCCAGGCAATTGCTCCATTGTTGTCGCAGACCGAGATTGCTTCAACAATGGTCGAATCACACCAAGTTCATAAATGAACTTCTTGATCCAAACCGCCTTTGTCGCCTGCCGCAATGTATTCTCGCCTCGCTGGTAGAATCCACTACGTCTTGTTTGGAACTTTTCCAACTCATCGCGCTTCATTCAAGGTGAACACGATCCGCATCGAGACCTGGAATCATCCTTGTCTGTCTGGAAGCTGGCATCCGTATACCCGCGTATCACCATGTCCCCTTCTCCATATATTAGGAACACATCCTTAGTTCTTCTTAAGTACTTAAGGATCGCCTTAACAGCCGTCCAATGATCCATTCCTGATCTGGTATCCGCCGTGACACTCGAGCATACGATACATCGGGCCTCGTACATAACATAACATACATTGTAAGAGGTTTCTTCACCTCCAATTATTTTTGAGAAGGGAGAAAAAGGTAGTGGCTATGGATCACTAAGCTCGGTGGTCTCCTCAAGTAGGGAATCTATGCAGCGGCTGATCAACAAGACGGAATCAACTCCTAACACTCAAGTGTGTGACTTGTCGATGAGTAGTCATCGCTATAACATGGAAGTCAATCATGCTCTGGAAATCTATCCGATATTACTTAACAATTAGCACATACGTAACTGGAACGAAGTAATACATAACCAAACCTTAACTGACTGTAAGATTGAAACATCGTTTCCTATAAGTAATATGTCATCGACATACAATACTAGGAACACGACTGCACACCCACTAACCTTCTTGTACACACAAGGTTCGTCTGGATTTTGTGAGAAATCAAACTTTTTGATCGTCTCATCAAAATGGATATTCCAGCTCCTAGATGCTTGCTTCAATCCATATATGGACCGTCGCGATTTGCGTACCTTGGTTTTATCAACCGATGTGAAACCCTCAGGCTGTATCATATACACGTCCTCGAGAAGATTTCCATTAAGGAAAGCTATTTTTACATCCATTTGCCATATCTCATAATCATAATGAGACGCTATGGCCAGGAGCATCCGAATAGATTTAAGCATAGCTACAGGTGAATAGGTTTCGTCATAATCAACACCTTATTTTTGACGATATCCTTTCACCACTAATCTAGCTTTATAGGTAATCACATTATCATCCATGTCGGTTTTCTTCTTGAAAACCCACTTGCACCCTATAGGCTTGATGCCTTCAGGTGGGTCAACCAAGTTCCAAACTTGGTTTTCATACATGGAATCCATTTCCGACTTCATGGCTTCAAGCCACTTATCACTTTCTGAACTTGTCAGCACTTCTTCAAAACTGGTAGGCTCCTCATCATCAATGAGTAACACGTCATTCGATTCACTTACGAGAAATCCATATCTCTAAGGAATGTTGCATGTTCTACCAGATCTACGAAGATGTGGTGTTACAGTAGGTCCAGCCGATTGCTCATCACTATGAGTTATCGGCTGTTGTTCTCACCGTATCTCAATGTCTATTTGAGTCTCTCGAGCCTCCTCAAGCTCGACGACACTCCCATCGCTTTTTCTTGCAAGAGAAACTCTTTCTCTAGAAACACAAAGATGCCTTGAAACAAACACCTTTTGTTCCACAGGATGATAGAATTGGTAACCCTTGTTTCCTTAGGGTATCCAATAAATAGACATTTATCGACTTAGCATCCAATTTGTCTCGATCATAGCTTCACATAAGCTGGACAACCCCATATCTTCATGTAAGATACATGAGGTTTCTTACCATTCCATATCTTATATGGAGTAGTAGAGACCACCTTGGTTGACATTTTGTTTAACAAGTAAACAGCTGTCTGAAGTGCATAGCCCCAAAAGGACTTGGGAAGATTCGCATGATTCATCATTGACCTGACCATGTGCAACAAGGTCAGGTTACGCCTCTCAGATACACCATTATGCTGTGGTGTATATGGCGGAGTCCATTGAGACAATATACCATTGTCTCTTAGATAATCAAGAAACTCTTGACTTAAGTATTCACCACCTCGATCCGATCGAAGTATTTTAATACTCTTGTCATGTTGTTTCTCTACTTCATTTCTGAATTCTTTGAACCTTTCAAAGTCTTCAGACTTGTGTTTCATCAAGAACACATACCCAAACCGTGAGTGATCATCGGTGAAGGTAATGAAGTAGCTATAGCCTCCTAAAGCTTGAGTTGACATAGGTCCACATACATCACTATGTATTAGGCCTAGCAACTCTCCCACTCATTCACCTTTTCCTGTAAAAGGTAACTTAGTCATCTTGCCTTTTAAGCATGATTCGCATGTATCGTATGAATCCAATTCAAACGATTCCAGAATTCCACATCGATGTAATTCGGACATGTGTTTCTTGCTTACATGGCCAAGACGACAATGCCACATGTAGGAGTCTATTTGATTATCCTTTCGAGCACGCTTGTTGCTCACTTCGATATTGAAAATGTCACTGGATACGTCCAACGTATAAATAATATTGCTTAAAGTTCCAATCCCATAAAGAACTCCATTCAAAGTTATGTAACAACAATTGTTACTAAAAGTGAAATGGTACCCATTTCTATTTAAACAAGAAATAGAAATGATGTTCTTTATCAACGAAGGAATATAAGAACAATTGTCCAGATCTAAGACAAGTCATGCAGGGAGTTTCAACAAATACGTTCCGATGGCGAGTGTAGCAACCTTTGCTCCATTCCCAACACGTAAATTTGACTCTCCCTTGACGAGTCTTCTTCTATTCCTTAGCCCTTGTATGTCATTACATATATGTGAGCCACACCCAGTATCCAATACCCAAGTGTCTAAAAAAAAAGAATGACAATCAATAATGAAGATATCTGAAGAAAATGGGGCATCCGATGCCTTATTCTTCTTCACGAACTCAAGATAATTCATGCAATTTCTTTGCCAATGGCCCTCCTTGCCATAATGATGGCAAGTTCCCTTTGAGTGGATTCGCCTTTTTTAGCCTTTTTCTTCTTCCCTTCGCTATTCCTTTGACTCTCTTAGAACCTTTCTTCGAGGAATCAACTAACATCCCCTACTCATGCTTCTCAAAGGCTTCCAGTCTTCAAAGATGTTGAGCAAGACCACGATGAACCTTCTTGCATCTCTGAGGTGAAGAGGAGCTTGGAGACTTCGAACCTTTCGAATCTCACTTGCTCATCAAACAACTCATAAAGATGAAGGACTATGGTATGAGCATCCATATGCTCATGCTGCTTCTGCAGCTTGGGTTCCATCGCGGCTAGCATGATGCAACTCACTTGTTCAGAATCACTAACATGTTTCTGATAAGCCAACAATTGGTCTAGAGTTGCATTATCACTAGGACGGGCTGGAAAAGGCTCTTCGAGGACATACGCAAGCTTTTCCACCTTGAGAACAATTCTCAAGTTTCTAAGCCAGTCCAAGAAGTTCTGCCTAGTCAATTTATTTGAATCCAAAATGGAACACAAATTCAAAGACATCATGATCAATCTATTAACTTAGAAATACAAAACTAGCATATATGAGAAAATGATTTTAAAATGCATCAATATACATTCATAAATCCCATTCATTTTTCAAATTTCAAAAACCCCAAAATCACTTCGGGAGATCGTAGGTCCATCTCCGAATGGGCTGATATCCAACATAGATATGAACAACCTTGGAGAGAGTCCAACAAGTCATTCATAGCTACGATGGTAGGTATCAAATATACCGATTGCATATCACATATATGCAACTATCACAATGTGCTATCAACTAATTTAATGTTCACACATACATCGGGTTGTTAACTCATTAACAAGTATGCATCATATGCATAGAACCCAACTTCACCTCCCTTCACATTGACCTTGGAGAGAGTCCAACAAGTCGATGCTCCAGGTTAAAGCCAACCCATTAATCAATACATAGTTTTAATATGGTTGGAGAGCATTCAACCAATTAGCCCGGCTTGGAGAGAGTCCAACAACCAAAGCTAATGATTGACCTCTGACTCTTACAATATTAGTATTAAACTATTCCATGGTTTGAACATGTTCCGGTTCGAGTCGGGCTTGGAGAGAGTCCAACAACCCAAACAAGAAACGAAACTCTAGTTCTAACCATATTAATGGAAGGTGTAGGCTTTAATATTGAGTTAGGGTTTTTATGTCTCATCCGCTTTGCATGCAAATAACTATTATCTACATGGCATGACATACATGGCATACATCTACATGTCACGACACGCATGACATAATGATATTTATCTAATGCAATTACATGGCATACAATTATGTCATGTACTTAATTTCCTTATATGTCATAACTATTTATGGAAATAAAATATGTTTAAGATTTGATTCTCCAAATCAAATCATGATTAAATTAGGAAACAAATTTCCAAATCTAATCACATATTTTATTTGTGGAAATAGTTGATTAAGGAAAGTCAATTTAGGAAACCAATTTCCTAAATCATCAAAACTACTTATGGAAATAAAATATTTTAAGATGTGATTTCCCAAATCAAATCATGATTAAATTAGGAAACAAATTTCCAAATCTAATCAAATATTTTATTTATGGAAAATATCAATTTCCATAAATACTTCCAACTTTCCAAAAGTGGAAGATTTCCATAAATATTTCTAGACTTTCCAAAATTAAAAAATTTCCATAAATACTTCTAACATTCCAAAAGTAGAAAATTTCCAAAAATATCTTTATGACTATCGCAAAATAATTTTACGATTATGTCGAGACACAACCTGGGCTCTGATACCACTTGTTGGATTTTCGGCACCGCGGCGAGTGTGTGTTCGAACATGTTTCGTAAACATGTGCACAGCGAAAGAAATAAAAATAATAAATCTAAATTTATTACAACACACACATTACACGCATGCATAGTACAACATGTGTAGACATAATCGTAAATTTAAATTTGCAATAAAAGGAAATTTAACTACATATACCTTTCGTATCACGTGTAGCAGGAACGGTATCAACCGGAACGATCCTCGCTAGAATCGTCTCTATCCATATCCACGCCGAGTATCTTCAGGATGACTTCACAAAGTCACGAGCTTTGTCTTCGTACGGGTTACTAGCCTCGTGTTGAAGACGACGTGATCGAGAGAGGATCACGATCCGAATCCAAATTCGGATCCAAAGACGAGTCCTCAAAACTCGCTTCTCCGGAGAGGTATTCGTCGACCGTTTGACGAATCCTTCGTCCTCCACCTCAGAGGATTACCGGAGATCAAATCCCCGGTAAGTTAGGCGCTATCGGAGCACTAACCGTCGTCCAAACGACGCTCCGACAATAGAGAAACAAGCTGTCCAGAAAAACTGGACAGCTTGGTGGAGGAATAGGCGCCGCCAAAACAAGGAAGATGAAGCTCACCTTGATGCCGAACCCAAAAGAGATCACCGGAGGGTGGAGGATCACGCCGAAGCTGAAGGAAGCAGCAATTTGGACGGCACACAAGGTGGCGGCGCAATGGTGTTGGCGCAATCAAGGAGAGGTGGGCGCAACTTAGTTAGGTTTTGGATTAGGGCTTAATTATCCCTTAAGCCCTCTTTTATAGAGAACTAATTCTCTTAATGGTTATTTGATCATAACCATTAGGCCCGTTAACACGCTCCATTAACTTAAGTTAAAATAAACCAAAACATGATGGTTTATTTTAAGTTAAAACGAACCTAACTAACTTTGGTTCATTCGTTTAAAATAAACCAAACCCTTTGGTTTATTCTCCTCCATTGGATTAGAACCAAACCATTTTGGTTCATCCATCATGTCTTCATAAGACACGGCCCATCCACGCTCCATTGCATCAAACGATTTCATGCTCGCTTATGTTTGGTCCAACCAAACCTAGTTTCTCTCGTCCCGAGAATCCCATTCTCAAGCTCGCTTTTAAATCCTTCGGATTACGCGCGTGTGACCAAATAGGTTCTCGGTTTATGTTGGCCATCCTATAATTAACCATTAATTATAGAACGATCATGAGTGGCACCTAGTAGTACATCATGATCCCCAATTAACCGAAAAGATCAACCGCTTGATCCGTAACTATTTCAAACCCTTCAAGAGCTCGAATGAATCGTGCCCCATTCCCTTCACTCATCTTATACCCACTTGGTTCGTGACATGGTCTATAGTGTCCCTCACTAGGTCGACTACGTCACACCTAGCCCAAGTATCATTTTCTCATCCTACGGATTCTAGTTACTGCACATGTATCGAAGAGTACCTTACTCTAAACATGTAATGCTTTGGCCAAAGACTTTAGTAACAATCCGACGAGAGGCCATGGGTATACATCTCCTCGCAAGGAGTGGTGAATCCTTTATAGGCTATTCAAACACCTTCGATCACTTCGACTTATACCCAATCATCCCAGGTCCACATCTCCTTAGAGATGCTTGCTTAAGATGTCAAAGCATAAGTCTTTATGATCAAGATGACTTGAATACCGCAAGTCAAAGGAACATCGCACTTAAGCTACAGTAAGAACTTCATTGACATATCTATATATGCAGAGAATCATATGAAGTCTTACGGCTGGTCACTCCAATGAACTAGTTAGCATAACTAGCATCCACGATTAACTCCGGACATCACAATGTCTCCAGCCAGTGAGAATCAGCTGCTTGGATACACCAAGGAGTATACCTCGTGCTAGTCTCGACATAATTGATGGTCTCCAAATCCATCAATTCATCGACTAGGGATAATTTCGATACATCACAATTACACATGTAGAGATACTCACTAGTTGTGATCCAATCACAAATTCTCTCATGCTGTGAGTCGTATCGCGGACATTCAGTAAATGAGTTTATGATCCAATCAAATACATGAAACCGTGTATACTCAAATAGTGAATCTTCATTTATCATATAAATGGTTCATACATAAGGCGATTGCCTTAGGACATCTCTCATATATTACTAACATCAACAACTAAACAAGAAGATATACCTTTGTTCTTTTGGCGAGGACAGTCCGCCTTCCAATGTCCAGTCTGCTTCAAGTGAAGCACTTGCCTTTCGGCTTCTTCACTCCTGCCTAAGGTCCTATTGCCACTTTCTTTGCTCCACCTTGCTTCTTCTTCTTCTTACCTTTCGGTTTAGAAGAAGAAACCTTCTGAGCAACCATGGCTTGAGCGCTTTGACGAAAAAGCCCCTCTGCCGCCTGGAGTTCTGTCAGAAGCTCCGCCAACGTATACAACCTCTTGTTCATATTGTAGTTGAGGCGGAACTGCTCAAAACTCCTAGGCAGAGACTGGAGAATGATATCGACCTGGGTTTCCCCATCGTTCTCAGCTCCGAGGACTTCCATCTCATTAAGATGAGCCATCATCTTGAGAACATGATCGCTGACGGGTGTTCCCTCGATCATGGTGGTCGTCATCAAGTTTCTCATAGCCTCCTGTCTAGCCGCCCTACTTTGATGTTCGAAAAGTTCCTTGAGATTGAACATCATGTCATAAGCTGTGACCATTGCCTGATGCTGATGTTGCAGCACATTTGACATAGATGCCAAAATGTAACACCGCGCCATCTCATCTGCCTTGATCCATTTCTTATAACTTTCTTTCTCCTTTTCATCAGAGTCATCGGTGGGCTTAAGAGGACAGACCTCGAAGAGTACAAATTTGTACTCCTCTGCAGTTAAGATAATATCCAAATTTCTTTTCCAATCAATATAATTTGTTCCAGTAAGTTTATTTTCTTTTAATATCACAGCAAGTGGATTGAAAGCCATTTGAAAAACCTAAGAATCACAATGATCAAAATATTAGATTTCAAATATCATTGATTCCTCAAACAATAAAATTTCGAAATCAACCAACACCTCAAAACACCGAGAATATCGCATGCCACGATAGTGTGGACGTATACGAATTCTTCATTTGTAAGAGGAGGTTTTACCCATTAATTTTATTATCTTGTCAACCTTACTTTTTGACAAATAAAATTAATAGTTGGTTCCTCTTTGGCGCTACAAATAAAAGCAGTGACTCCGATGGGGAGGATACTTTTTATTTGCATCTAAGTGTGCACCATTACACGATACTAAGGGAATTATCTCGGATTATGTGCCTTACCGATGTGGAAGTACACACACTCCTAAATAATTTCCTATAACCATTATTTGACCTAGTGATCCGCAAACAAACCCATCCGATGGGGAGGAAGGCACTCAGAGTCGATGCACAAGTTTGTTACATCACATGTCAAATTGTAATGGAGGCCGCGGGAATTAATTAAAATGTCCCTCTCCCACTTAGTAAATTGACAATGAGGAATTTTCAAGCACACACAACATGCATATAAAACAAATCAGCAATAAATATGGAAAAAATAGAATTTTCCCAACTATTATGGCATTGTTCTCCAATATGCATCCCGTCGTGTCGCCACCTCGTCCGCTCCACCTTTTCCCGTGCGCAAGTCACCAAAGAGATCCGAACCGAGATAAACTATTTTAATTTACATCCATCGATCCTATACTCCATGAAGGAGTGTATAAATAATCTAGATCGAAAGTAAACTAAAATGAGTGGCTAAACAATGTCGTATTTAATTACAAAAATTAAATACTAATCTAGCCTCGTCAACCCCGAGGATTCAAATAATATACATACAATCACACACAAACAATCACATACACACATATAGCCATAATAGTCGGATCTTATGCCTGCAACCAAAATGTTAGCCTACGCACATCCTACTATTATCCGGAATACTCAATATATGATATGTGCATGAAAGTAACCGAATCCAAAACACACAAAATCGGAAACCGTGGCTCTGATACCATTTTGTAGGAATTGCTTCGGAGGCACATTGGCTCCCATGTCCCCGGATTAAAATTTTCACTAATGAAAAAAAACTAATCCGGATGGGATGAGTTTCTTAAGCATAACCAATTCGTCGTCGTGCTAACAACTTGAGTGATCGCTTGAACAAACTAGTTGTTCAAGCAACCCAACTCTTCTAGTTGGTTAGCCGCGGAAGAGACGACGGACGGATCCCCGGTTTTTGTGTTTGTCTTCGGGGTCCATGATTATACAAATACATATAAATGCAAACTAGTATAATCAACACATACTAACATAAAGATAAGAACATGCAAAGATCAATAAAAGTTGTAAAACTTTTATACCTCTCGATCTTCTATCGTATGTCCTATCCTCCTCATGGACGTCGTGTGGGCGAAGATCCTCCACGAGTAGAAGCCTCCTAGATCACGTTCTTCCTTTCCTTGCTCTATCCGAACAAAGAGAAGAACCAAACAAAAACTCCTTCTCCTTATCTAGAACCGACCACCAAGCCAAGGAGCTTGATATAACCGCCGGCCAAGGAGTAGCTTCTTGAGCACCGGCCAACCTTCAAGAAGAGTTGCCGCCGGCCACCAAGGAGAAAGCAAGAGGGCGCCGGCCAAGAGCTCCAAGGATAAAACCTAGCCCTTGTTTCCACCGGCTAAGGAGAAATGGAAGAAGGGAAGAGCGCCGGCAAAGGATGAGAAGAGGAAAAGGGGCGCCGGCCAAAACCCTAGGGAGAACAAAGCTTTGCCGCCCACTTCTAGCCGCCCAACTTCTCCAAAACCCTAGCCGCCCAAAACCCTAACTTCTATAGGGTTTGTTGCAGCCCACTTTTAGATAGGCAAAACCCTAATCTCCCAAGCATTTTTTTGTCGCCCAAGCCTTAGCCCTTTATTTATAGAGTATGGCTTAAGCCACCTTTAATCTTCACCGTCGGATCTAGGGATTTAATCTCCACCGTCGGATCTAGGGTTTCATCCCAACCGTCGGATCTAGGGTTTCATCCCAATCGTCGGATCTAGGGTTTCATCCCAACCGTCAGATCTAGGGATTCATCCCAACCATCAGTTCTAGAGTTTTGTTTTCCATCCTTGGATCTAGACTTCATGAGGATTATATTAGGATATGATAGGGACCATGAGGAGGAGTTGGATCTTGGCCACCCGATGGATCGGAACCACACAAACTTGATCCATCAATGATGTTCCATTCCACTAGAGGATCATCATTGATTTACCTCACCAACCCCCATAAATCAATATGGGCTCCATATATTATTTGTACATCCATCTCCCCGTGTTTAAGATATCGAATGTTCGTTAATTAATTGATTTACTGACCATCAATCAATTAACATCTAACTCCTCGAGTAGTACCACTCAACCTTATCATCATGTTGACTAAGTCAACCAGCTGGGTTTACATGATGAACCTTATGAGCTCCTCAAGGGGACATCATCAACCTAATATATAGGACACGGTTTCCTCCTATAATTAACGACACGCCATGTAAATAATATCATTTCTCAACTTACCGGGCATATTGATTTAATCCATCTAAATCTCACCCTTTGGTAAATCAAAGAAATAAATACTAAGTACATGTGCCCGTTATTATATCAGGATTAAGAGCATGTACAACATAATATCCGAGGTCCGATTCAATTATGTAGTCAGCAATAAATTGAATCACCTCTATGTCGGTCCTGCTCAATACACCTAAGTGTACTCGTGTAACTCTATGTTCAAGACAAAACAATACCAAGCTACACTACAACCATGCCAATGGTTTGTCCAAAACCATCTTGGTTGTGAGCCTCTACTTATATTCTACAAGGGACTGATAACATGATCTTCTGTGCCACACCAAACACCATGTTATCTACAATGTAAAATATTAGACAATATGCACACATATAATAAATATAAAGTGCAAACAATGATAATGTAATTCTTATTTCAAAATAAAAATGTTTATACAAAAACAGCTAGGCTTTCAGTATACATTCCAACAAAAACATCATTTTGGGCCTAACTGCACCAACATAGGAGAGTCATTAAGAAGATATCAAAGGAGGTTATCCCTAGTGAATACCTAGAAAACCCAAGGAGCTCTAATAAGTATTGGGTTCCTAGGAGTGTGATCCTCTCACACTAGATGGATATAGGGTGTGTCAACCTAAAATGGAATGGTAGTTAACCTAATCATAGTAGAGTTAACACTTTAGAGCATTTTTGAAGTATAGTGAAACTTTGAAAATGAATTTAGAATTATAACCTAAAAGATTTTAGGATGTGCCAATGGAAATAGAAGTTTGAAAAATTGATCATGATTGATACAATTAGGTTAAAGTCAATAGTGTGCCAAGTTGGAGGTTTTGGCATAGTCTAGGGTGTTAGTTCGTCATTATGTCAAATTGAATATTTGATGTAAGATGTAGATAAATTAAATAATAATTTCTAGCTAGGAAACTATCTTATAGAGTTTTCTATTAATTTTTAATTTTTTTTGAATTTAAACGGAGTTTATGTGGCAATTCATGGGGATAAAATGAATAGACTATGATAAGATCAATTTAGGTTTATTAATTAATGAGAAAATAATAGGTTAATTATGCTAAGGTATAAATATTCATAAACTAGGTTTTCCCTCTCCTATTTTCCCAGTTTCCTTCTTCCTCCCTCCTGATTTCTCACACTGCAACCCTCTTCTCCTCACCCACCGTCGCAATTCTTCTCATTTGCCTATGGTGGCCACTCCATCGCCACCTCCTAGTGCTCATGCTCGCCGTTGCCGAGCCCAGCTTGCCATTGCTAACTCCATCCCATGCTCACCGTTGCCACTTATTCGGTCATGCCCCTTTTTCCTTATCGCACTCCGACGAGCTAAACAACAGCAAGCTCCGACAGCCTTCCCTCTCCCACCGGACACCATCGCCTGCCTTGTCGATGATGCTGCCCTTTTCTTCTATCGCTCCTTTCTTTCTTCTCCCTTTGTTGATGGTTCTTTTGCCGCAAGCCTCTCGTCGCTACCGTAAGTCACCATCTCTCCAACTGACTTTGCCTTTTTCCATTGTGTACAACTTGGTGGTCGGCCATGTTAGCTGCTGTAGTTTTCTCTTCCACATTCGGGTAATTGCTCCATCCATTACCTTTATTTATTGGATTTTAGCTACGTATAGAAATAGAGCAAGAAAGGTTTGGTGATATCTTACAGCAATCAGGTTTTTGGAGGGTTTTCTTTTGCTCTAATCTGGCAGCTTGAATCATTCCTGTTACTCTATCTTGAAGGTTTTTCCCAGGAACCGAAGCTCTGATACCACTTGAAGGTAGGAAACTTCGCTTCCCACTCCAACTCGGTCGCTTGTTCATGGCGATCCCATCGATGTCCCCGGATTAAAAAAATTTAATCCTAGAAAAAAGGGATCACCCAAGCAACCATTTCATCGTCGTGCTATTCGATTAGAGTAGTCACTTGAACAAACTTGTTGTTCAAGCCACCAACCTCTATTCTACGAATAGCCACGGAATAGACGATGTACGGATCGCCGACTTTTGTGTTTATATTCGGGGTCCAAGTTATTTTTGCCATAAAAACAGAATACTACATGCATATATAATTGAAAAACAATTATAGACATGTTACAAAAGAAAATAGACAATCGATATACCTCTCGATCTTCTATTGTATGTCCTTCCTCCTTTTGGATGTCGTGTGGGGGACGATCTACCAAAAGTCGAAGCTCCTAGATCACCAATCTTCCTTCCTTGCTCGCTCTGAAAAAGAGGAAGAAAAAGAAACGAAGAACTTCTCCTTCTTTCAACCAACCACCAAGCTCCAAGCTTGGTGCATGTCGCCGGCCAAGAAGGAGAACAAGGAGATGAAGAAGAAGGCCGACCAAAAGCTACAAGGGGAAGAACCTAAGCAGCGGCCAAAGATGAAGGGGAGAAGGTTGGACACCGACCAAGCCAAGGGGAGAAGAAGAAGGAAGGGCGCTGACCACCTAAGGAAGAAGAAGAAGAAAAGGAAAAAACATCCTTATTTGTGGCCGCCCACTCCAAAACCCTAGCCTACAAGCTCCTTACCGGCCAACCCTAATCCTCTCTTGTTTCTAATTGCCCTTCCCGCCCACCCTAGCCTCTCCTTTTATAGAGTTAGGGATAAGCCTTGTTTTAATCTTCACCATTGGTTCTAGGGATTTAATCTCAATCGTCGGATCTAGAGATTTAATCTCAACCGTCAGTTCTAGAGATTTAATCTCTACCTTTGGATCTAGAGTTTTGATTTCATCCATTGGATCTAGGCTTCATGAGGTTTTAAAAGGCTACAATAGATACCATGAGGAGGAGTTGAATCTTGGCCACCAAATGGATCAAGCCCACATAAAGTCCGATCCATTAATGATAATCCAATCCACTAAAGGATTATCATTGATCTACCTCACCAACACCCATAAGTTAATATGGGCTCCATATATTATTTGTACATTTTTCTCCTCGTGTTTAAGATCTCGACTGTCCATCGATTATTTATTTTACTGATCATTAATTAATCAACATCTAACTCTATGAGTAGTATCACTCAACCTTTTCATCATACCGGACCAAGTCCACCTGCAGGGTTTACATGATGAACCTTATGAGCTCCTTAAGGAGACATCATCATCCTAATATATAGGACACGGTTTCCTCCTATAATCAACAACACACCATATAAATAATATCATTTCCCAACTTACCGAGCCTATCGATTTAATCTATAAATCTGGCCCATTGGTAAATCAAAGAAATGAATACTAAGTATATGTGCCCGTTATTATATCGGGATTAAGAGCATGTACAATATAATATCTGAGGTCCGATTCGATTATGTAGTCAGCAATAAATCGAATCACCTCTAAGTCAGTCCTGCTCAATACACACAAAGTGTACTAGTGTGATTCTATGGTCAAGACAAATCAATACCAAATCACACTACAACCATATCAATGGTTTGTCCAAAGCCATCTCGGTTGTGAGCTTATACTTGTACTTCACAAGGAGCCAATAACATGATCTCCCGTGTGACAACACACACCATGTTATCTACAATGTAATGTATTAGACAATATGCATAATCATAAATATGCAAATAATGATCATGTAATTCTTATTTCAAAATAATGATGTTCATACAAAAGATAGACTTTTCAGTATACATCCCAACAATCTCCCACTTATACTAAAAGACTATGCTGTCCTCAAACTGCCATACATCTGATTCCCATTCCCTTCACATGCCTATCAAAAGCCCTCGCCGAAAGGGACTTTGTGAAAGGATCTGCCAGGTTATCCTCCGGTGAAATCTTGGCCAAAACAAATTCTCATCTCTTTACGATTTCTCGTATCAGGTGGTACTTGCGCTCTATGTGTTTACTTGCCTTATGGGCTCGTGGTTTCTTCGAGTTTGCAACTGCACAACTATTATCAAAATAAATTGTGATAGTTCTGGGCTAACCAAGAATCACATCCAAGTCCATCAGAAAGTTCCTGAGCCACACAACTTCTTTGACCGCCTCAAAGGCTGCCACATACTCAGCTTCCATGGTGGAGTCTTCCACGCATTTCTGCTTGACACTCCTCCATACAATGGCTCCATCTCCCAAAGTAAACACAAAACCTGAGGTAGTCTTACTGTTATCCCTGTCTGATTCAAAGTCGGAATCTGTATAACCCATAGGGAGTAATTGGTCTGCCTGGTAAACTAGCATATAATCCCTAGTCCTTCACAGGTACTTCAATATATGCTTTACCGCAGTCCAATGTCCCTGTCCTGGATTACTTTCATATCTTTTGACCATGCCCACGACAAAGCAGATATCTAGTCCCATACATAGCATCGCATACATGAGGCTTCCTACTACCGAAGCATAAGGAACCGCCTTCATCTCCTCTATCTCCTCAGACGTTCTAGGACACATCTCTTTAGATAAAGGAACTCCATGCCTGAAAGGTAGAAAACCCTTCTTGGAGTTCTGCATGCTAAAACGATCCATAATGGTGTCGATGTATGAAGCTTGAGATAAGCACAACATCTTTTTCTTGTGATCCCTTATAACCTTGATCCCAAGGATGTGTCCCACTTCTCCCAAGTCTTTCATATCAAACTGTTTGGACAACCATACCCTTACGTTCGATAAAACCTTGACATTGTTGCCAATTAACAAAATGTCATCTACGTATAGTACAAGAAATACCACTACGTTTCCATCACATCTCTTGTATACACAAGACTCATCCAGACTTTGAATAAATCCATAAGACTAGATTACCTCATCAAAGCGGATGTTCCAAGACCTCGAAGCTTGCTTCAATCTATAAATGGACCGATTTAGCTTACACACAAGATTCTCTTTGCCCTTTTCAATGAATCCCTCTGGTTGCTTCATATAGATGTTTTCCTCAAGACTTCCATTAAGGAAAGCTGTCTTGACATCCATCTGCCACACCTCATAATCCATATGAGCTGCAATACATAAGAGAATCCGGATAGACTTAAGCATGGACACCGGCAAAAAGGTTTCCTCATAATCGATACCCTCTTTCTGAGTATACCCCTTCGCAACAAGCCTCGCTTTGAAGGTCTCAACCTTCCAGTCTATTCCTCTCATTCTTTTGTAGATCCACTTGCATCCAATGGTTTTTACACCATCGGGTGGTTCTACTAGCTCCCAGACCTGATTTGAATCCATAGATTCAATCTCAGCATTCATTGCACTTTGCCAAGATACTGCATCTTTATCTTGGATTGCCTCGTCATATGTCCAGGGATCAGGTTGATGTTAGCCAGGGACCAAATCAGAAGATTCTCCCAAGAACATGAATCTATCAGGCTGTCTCACAACCCTCCCACTACGACGAGGTATCACCTGTGTATCCTCTGTGACACGCGGTGCAGTGACTTGTGGTATATCCTCTTGTACCGGTGGTACTGAAGAAGTGACTTCCCCTTTCAATTCCTCCAGAACAATCTTACTTAAGGGCTTGTGGTTCATCACAGAGTCTTCCTCTAGAAATCTGGCGTTCGTGCTAACGATCACCCTCTGATCTCTAGGACTATAAAACAAACCACCTTTCATTCCTCTAGAATAACCAACGAACATACACACTTTTGTACGAGGTTCCAACTTACCAGCATTTGCCTTCAACACATGTGCTGGACTCCCCCAAATCCGAATATGTCTTAGACTAGGCTTTCGCCCAGTCCACAATTCTGTGGGAGTAGAAGGCACTGATTTAGATGGGACCAAATTCAGAATATACACCGCCGTATCTAGAGCATATCCCCAGAACAAATCTGACAACTCAGAATAACTCATCATCGATCTAACCATATCCATAAGAGTCCTATTCCTTCGCTCTGCGACACCATTCTGTTGGGGTGTGCCAGGTGCAGACAATTGGGATTGAATCCCAGCCTCTGATAAGTAATTCCTAAACTCTCCCAAGAGGTACTCAACACCATGATCAGATCGTAGTGTCTTGATACTTTTACCTTGACATTTCTCCGCATCAGCCTTGAATTCTTTGAACTTGTCAAAGCATTCAGACTTACGACGCATCAAGTAAATGTATCCATATCTCGAATAATTGTCTATAAAAGAGACGAAATACTCAAAACCACCTCTAGCCTGGATAGACATAGGACCACACAAATCAGAATGAACCAATTTTAACACATCTTTGGCTCTATACCCCTTGGCCTTAAAAGGCCTGTTGGTCATTTTACCCTCCAAGCAAGATTCGCAGATTGGGAAATCTTCCACCACTAATGAACACAGAGGTCCATCAGCTATCAACCTTTGAATTCTGCTTAGGTTAATATGACCATGTCTTAGATGCCAAAGATATGTTTGGTTCATCTTCGAAGGTTCTTTTCTCTAATTGGAATTAGAAGATGAGTTATTAAATTCAATTTGCATCGTGGGAGCCTTTGGTTCAAGTGTGTATAAATTTCCTATCAATGCACCCGAACAGATAATCTCCCTATTCCTTTTTATAACAACTCTGTCATTAAAAGAAATAGAATATCCATTCATAAATAATTTAGAAACCAAAATTAAATTCTTTCTAAATAAAGGTATATAAAGGCAATTCTTAAGAACCAAAACTTTATTTTTCTCAAAAGATAAATAAACATCTCTCACTGCAACAGCCGCCACCTTCGTGGCATCGCCCAAGTATACGGTAATCTCCCCCTCAACCAGTCGTCTGGTTTCCTGGAACCCCTGCAAAGTATTGTAGACATGATCAGTGGCTCCCGTATCTACACACCAGGTGTGGGTAGATAACACCGCTAAACATGTTTCAACGACTAGACCAAAAGATATAACTTTGTTCTGCGTCTGGTTGGGGCAGTCCTTCTTCCAGTGTCCTGTCTGCTTACAAGTGAAGCACTTGCCTTTTAGCTTCTTCACTCCACCCTGAGTTCCTCCCACCGCCTTTGCCCCAGCTTGTTTCTTCTTCTTCTTGCCTTTCGGCTTAGAAGTAGAAACCTTTTGGGCAACCATGGCTTGTGCCTGAGCACTCTAACGAAATAGTCCCTCTGCCACCTTGAGTTCTGTCAGAAGTTCCGCCAACGAAAATAACCTCTTGTTCATGTTGTAGTTCATGCGAAACAGCTTAAAACTCCTAGGTAGAGACTGGAGAATGATATCGATCTGAGTTTACCCATCAATCTCAGCTCCAAGGACCTCCAGCTCATTCAAATAAGCCATCATCTTGAGAACATGATCCCTCACGGGTGTTCCCTCGATCATGGTGGTCATTCATCAAGTTTCTCATGGCTTCCTGCCTAGTAGCCCTATTCTGGTGTCTGAAAAGCTCTTTGAGATTGAGCATCATGTTATAAGCAGTGGGCATGGCTTGATGCTGATGTTGCAGTACATTTGACATAGATGCCAAAATGTAACACCGTGCCATCTCATCGGCCTTAATCCACTTCTTATAACTCTCCTTCTCCTTTTCCCCAGAATCATCCGCAGGCTTAGGAGGGCACTCTTCAAGGAGTACATATTTGTATTCCTCAGCAGTCAAGACAATGTCAAGATTCCTCTTCCAATCAACATAGTTGGGTCCAGTAAGTTTATTTTCTTTCAATATCACAGCAAGCGGGTTGAAAGTCATTTTGAAAAAAAACTTAAGAATCACATAGATCAAAACATTAGATTTCAAAAAATTATTGATTCCTCAAAAAATAAAATTTTAAAATCAACCAACACCTCAAAACACCGAGAATATCGTATGCCACGATAGTGTGGACGTATACGAATTCTATATTTGTATGAGGAGGTTTTACCCATTAATTTTACTATCTTGTCAACCTAACTTTTTGACAAGTAAAATTAATAGTTGGTTCCTCTTTGTCCCTACAAATAAAAGTAGTGACTCCGATGGGGAGGATACTTATATTTGTATCTAAGTGTTCACCATTACTCGGTACCAAGGTAATTATCTCAGGTTATGTGCCTTCCGATGGGGAAGTACACACGCTCCTTAATAATTTCCTATAACCATATTTGACCTTGTGATCCGCAAACAAACTCATCCTATGGGGAGGAAGGCACTCAAAGCCGACGCGCAAGTTTGTTTGCATCACATGTCAAATCGTAATGGAGGACGTGGGAATTTATAAAAATATCCCTCTCCTACTTAGTAATTTAAAATTGAGGAATTTTCTAGCCTACGACATGCATATCAAACAATAAGCAATAAATATGAAAAATAAAATTTTTCCAACTATTATGACTTTTGTCTTCAATATGTCTCCCGTCGTTTCGCCATCTCGTCCGCTCCTCCCTACGCCATGTACGAGTCATCCGGAGATCCGAGATGAGACTAAAAAATAATTTAATTTATATCCATCGATCCGATACTCCACAAGAGAGTGTACATGAAATCTAGATTGAAAGTAAACTAAAATAGAAAGAGTGGATAAACAATGCCATATCTAATTACAAAAATTAAATACTTGCCTTGTCAACCCTGAGAATTCAACAAAATATACAATTACACACATACAATCACATACACACATATGGGCATAATAGTTGGATCCTATGCCTGCAACCAAAGAGTTAACCTACGCATATCCTACTATTATCCGACAAATATAATATATGAAAAGTGCATAAAAGTAACCGAATCCTAAACACACAAAATTAGAAACTGTGGCTCTGATACCACTTGAAGGTTTTGCCCCGGAATCGAAGCTCTGATACCACTTGAAGGTAGGAAACTTCGCTTCCCACTTCAACTCGATCGCTTGTTCATGGCGATCCCATCGATTTCCCCAGATTAAAAAAATTTAATCCTAGACAAAAGGGATCACCCAAGCAACTGTTTCATTATCGTGCTATTCGATTAGAGTAGTCACTTGAACAAACTTTTTGTTCAAACCACCAACCTCTATTCTACGAATAGCCGCGGAATAGACGATGTACGGATCGCCGGCTTTTGTGTTTATATTTGGGGTCCAAGTTATTTTAGCCATAAAAATAGAATACTACATGCATATATAATCGAAAAACAATTATAGATATGTTACAAAAGAAAATAGACAATCGATATACCTCTCGATCTTTTATTGTATGTCCTTCCTCCTTTTGGACGTCGTGTGGGCGACGATCTACCAAAAGTCGAAGCTCCTACATCACCAATATTCCTTCCTTGCTCGCTCCGAACAAGATGAAGAATAAGAAACAAAGCACTTCTCCTTCTTTCAACCAACCACCAAGCTCCAAGCTTGGTGCTTGCCGCTGACCAAGAAGGAGAACAAGGAGATGAAGAAGAGGGACGGCCAAAAGCTACAAGGGGAAGACCCTAAGCACTGGCGAAAGATGAAGGGGAGAAGGTTGGACACCGGCCAAACCAAGGGGAGAAGAATAAGGAAGGGTTTCGACCACCTAAGGAAGAAGAAGAAGAAAAGGAAAAAACTTCATTATTTGTGGCCGCCCACTACAAAACCCTAGCCTCCAAGCTCCTTGCCGCTCAACCCTAATCCTCTCTTGTTTCTAATTGCCCTTGCCGGCCACCCTAGCCTATCTTTTTATAGAGTTAGGGATAAGCCTTGTTTTAATCTTCACCATTGGTTCTAGGGATTTAATCTCAATCGTCGGATCTAGAGATTTAATCTCAACCGTCGATTCTAGAGATTTAATCTCTACCTTTGGATCTAGAGTTTTGTTTTCATCCATTGGATCTAGGCTTCATGAGGTTTTAATAGGCTACAATAGTGACCATGAGGAGTTGGATCTTGGCCACCCAATGGATCAAGCACACATAAAGTCCGATCCATTAATGATAATCCAATCCACTAAAGGATTATCATTGATCTACCTCACCAACCCCCATAAGTTAATATGGGCTCCATATATTATTTGTACATTTTTCTTCCCGTGTTTAAGATCTCGAATGTTCGTCGAATAATTAATTTATTGACCATTAATTAATCAACATCTAACTCTATGAGCAGTACCACTCAACCTTTTCATCATGCCGGACCAAGTCCACCTGCACGGTTTACATGATGAACATTATGAGCTCCTCAAGGGGACATCATCATCCTAATATATAGGACATGATTTCCTACTATAATCAATGGCACACCATATAAATAATATCATTTCTCAACTTACCGAGCCTATCGATTTAATCTATAAATCTCGCCCATTGGTAAATCAAAGAAATGAATACTAAGTATATGTGCCCGTTATTATATCGGGATTAAGAGCATGTACAATATAATATCTGAGGTTTGATTCGATTATGTAGTCAGTAATAAATCGAATCACCTCTAAGTCGGTCCTACTCAATACACACAAAGTGTACTAGTGTGATTCTATGGTCAAGACAAACCAATACTAAATCACACTACAACCATACCAATGGTTTGTCCAAAGCCATCTCGGTTGTGAGCCTATACTTATACTTCACAAGGAGCCGATAACATGATCTCCCGTGTGACACCACACACCATGTTATCTACAATATAATGTATTAGACAATATGCATAACTATAAATATGCAATCAATGATCATGTGATTCTTATTTCAAAATAAGGATGTTCATACAAAAGATAGACTTTTCAGTATACGTCCCAACATATCTTTGGATGAGAAGACTTTGTGATTGAAGCTTTGCTGGGATTGTGCTGGAGAAGTGGTAAGTGTTGTGGATTGAGATGTTGATTTAATAAGCTTAATTAACTATGATTAATTAACAATTTGGTATTCTTGATTAAGCTGATTTGGTTGGGAAAGAAAGTTATTTTATTAGGCAATTCTGGTGTGTAGGATTATTGAAGATGGTTTGTTTGCTTTTAGTTTAATTAATTGGCGCATATCAGATCCTCTAAGGTGGTTCAAGAGGTTGTGGCGATTAAATTGGAGTAGGTAAGTTCAAATCTGAGAACTTTAGCAATGTATATGTTACTAGATAGTTTTTATATTGTAGTTATGATTGTCAGGTGAAGAGAGTGATAAAAGTTGAGTTGGGAAAGCTGGATTTGAATTGGCAGTGTAAGGTATGTTTTGATTAGTATATTGTTGGTGCAATCAACCCAGGTTACGATTGACCAAGACTCGAGTTTGACTCGAGTGATATTTTGATGTTCGACAAAAACATATGACAATGTAATTATCATGGGAAAGTCCAAGTCATGGGTACTTGGCATGAAAAGTCCAAGTGGGACACTTGGCATTTGGGAAAGTCCAAGCATGGGTCTTGGCAATGGAAAGTCCAACATGGGTTGGCAAGGAAAGTCCAAGCATGGGTCTTGGCATGGACAGTCCAATATAGGTTGGCAAGGGAAAGTCCAAGCTTGAGTCTTGGCAATTGAGAAGTCCAAGGGGTTTGATATTGGCGACATAAAGTCCAAGCGGGAGTCTTGGCAGCATAAGTGTTGGGTTTTCCGAGCCGCAAAAACCACTTTTTGCATTGCGGAAACCTCGGAAGCCCCGACCACGGATTCGTGCAAAGTATAAAAATAAAACTAACATGTATGTGTTTAATACCTTTAGATCTACTCTAGATCTACATGATAAGCAGTTACCCTTGAAGCGATGCCCTTCGCTTATCCCGCTCGTCCAAATGGATTGTCGGAACTCGAGAGTGTCAAGTTCACACTCCTCTATTGGTATCCACACAAGCAATAGGTGGAGAAAAGACAAACTTGAGTGTGCTAGCACTCCTTGAAGGTCTCAGCAATGGAGGATTGGGAGAGGAAGAGAGGAAGAGAGGCAAGGATGAAGATGATCCAAGGAAGAAGAAGATGGAGTTACCCAAAAACAATTGACTCCTCATCAAGAAGTGGCCGACCACTTTAACCTTGGGGGGTTACATGCATGCATGTAACTCTAAGAGCCAATGGATCTTGGTCTCCCTCATGAGGTGGCACCACATGATAAGTCAATGATGATGTGGAGCATCATCATTGGCCAGCCATGCCAAGTCATCATCATGACATGGCATTTGGTCAAGTCAAACTTGACCTTTCATCTTCCCTCTCAAGTCAAGTCAAACTTGACCTCTTATCTCCCATGGTTGATCAAATCCAACCATTTGATTCAAGTCAATTTTAATTTAATGAATCTCTATTCATTAATTTAAATTTATTTGATGAATCAAATCTAAATTAGACTCATTCAACACTTGAATCAAATTGAGTCTAACTCAATTAGTCTTATTAGGATTACTCTTAATCCAATTTGGTTCATCCCATGAACCTAATCCTCATGGTTCATCATATGAACCTAATCTTTATCTAATTGCCCTTTGTGTGTGACCCTATAGGTTCTTGTAATGTTGGCAATGTCCCTAAACCGATTTAGGAACATAAGCAATGAGCGGTATCTAGCAATACATCATTGCTACCCAAGTTACAAGAATGTTGAGCTCCAACATCACCTTTGTGACTACTAATTGTGACTCTCACAATATGTGACAATGTCCCTCTATCCTTGACATCTAGATTGACCAATTGAGGCATAGACCATGTCATCCTCGGTACAATCTATATCTTGAACTCCAAGTAGACTCACTCTAATCAAATGAGCTTAATATCTCATATTGACTCATTTGGGCATGGCCATGCACTTCGTGGTCTCATTCTATCAAGAATAACGATGTCTCGCCCATCATATAGGAGGGATAGATCCCATCTACATCACTCACATCCCTCCGCATAATTTGTCACATACCCAGTAATCGCCTTTATAGTCCACCTATTTACAGGTGACGTTTAACGAAGCCAAAGTATGCAACTCCTTATGTAGGGAACCATGGTCACTTTGTTAGTAATATATGAGAGATGTCCTAAGGCAATCGCCTTATGTATGAACCATTTATATGATAAATGAAAATTCACTATTTGAGTATACATGGTTTCATGTATTTGATTGGATCTTAAACTCATTTACTAAATGTCTGCGATACGACTCACAGCATGAGAGAATTTGTGATTGGATCACAACTAGTGAGTATCTCTACATGTGTAATTGTGATGTATCAGAATTATCCCTAGTCGATGAATTGATAGATTTGGACACCATCAATTCTGTCGACACTAGCACGAGGTATACTCCTTGGTGTATCCAAGCAGCTGATTCTCACTGGCTGGAGACATTGTGATGTCCGGAGTTAATCGTGGATGCTAGTTATGGTAACTAGTTCATTGGAGTGACCAGCCGTACGACTTCATATGGTTCTCTGCATATATAGATATGTCAATGAACTTCTTACTGTAGCTTAAGTGCGATGTTCCTTTGACTTGCAGAATTCAAGTCATATTGATCATAAAGACTTATGCTTTGACATCTTAAGCAAGCATCTCTGTGGAGATGTGGACCCGAGATGATTGGGTATAAGTCGAAGTGATCGAAGGTGTTTGAATAGCCTATAAAGGATTCACCACTCCTTGCGAGGAGATGTATACCCATGGCCTCTCGTCGGATTGTTACTAAAGTCTTTGGCCAAAGCATTACATGTTTAGAGTAAGGTACTCTTCGATACATGTGCGAATTAGAATCAGTAGGGCAGGAAATGATACTTGGGCTAGGTGTGACGTAGTCAGCCTAGTGGGGACTGACACTATAGACCATGTCCTGAACCAAGTGGGTATAAGATGAGTGAAGGGAATGGGGCACGATTCATTCGAGCTGCTGAAGGGTTTCAAAAATAGTTCTGGATCAACCGTTGATCTTTTCGGTTAATTGGGGATCATGATGTACTACTAGGTGCCACTCATGATCGTTCTATAATTAATGGTTAATTATAGACGGCCAACATAAATCGAGAACCTATTTGGTCACACGCACAACGAGCGTAATCTGAAGGATTTAAAACGAGCTTGAGAATGAGTTTCTCAGACCGAGATAAACTAAGTTTGGTTGGACCAAATAAGAAGCGAGCATGAAATCGTTTCAGTCACAATGGAAGTGTGGATGAGCCGTGTCTTATGAAGACATAATGGATGAACCAAAATGGTTTGGTTCTAATCCAATGGAGGAGAATAAACCAAAGGATTTGGTTTATTTTAAACGAATGAACCAAAAGTTGGTTCGGTTCGTTTTAACTTAAAATAAACCATCATGGTTTGGTTTATTTTAACTTATATTAATGGAGCGGGTTAACAAGCCTTATGGTTATGATCCAATAACCATTATGAGAATTAGTTCTCTATAAAAGAGGGCTTAAGGTGTTGTTAAGCCCTAATCCAAAACCCTAACCTAAGAGTTGCTGCCCACCTCCCCTTGGTGATTTCGGCGCCAACACCTCCACTTGCCGCCGCCCACCATCAAGCTCCAACCGGCGTCCAGAAGGTGCTGACCTTCCCTCTTGCTGGCGTCGAGCTGCTGCCAGTTGGTGCTCCGGTGATCTCCCTTGGGTTCGGTAATAAGGTGAGCTTCCACCTTTCTTTTGGCCGGCCCCTACTCCTCCACCAAAGCTGTCCAGTTTTTCTGGACAGCTTGTTTCCCTCTCGTCAGAGCGTCGTTTGGACGACATTTGGAGCTCCGACAGTGGTATCCTTGCTGGGGATTCGATCTCCGGTAATCCTCATAGGTGGAGGACGAAGGATTCGTCAAACGATTGACGAATACCTCTCCGGAGAAGCGAGTTATGAGGACTCATTTTTGGATCCGAATTTGGATTCGGATCGTGATCCTCTCTCGATCACGTCATCTTCAACACGAGGCTAGTAACCCGTACGAAGACGAGACTCATGACTTAGTGAAGTCATCCCGAAGATACTCGGCGTGGATACGGATAGAGACGATTCTAGCGAGGATCGTTCCGGTTGATGTCGTTCCCGCTACACGTGATATGAAAGGTATACGTAGTTAAATTTCCTTTTATTGAAAATTTAAATTTACGGTTATGTCTACACATGTTGTACTATGCATGTGTGTGATGTGTGTGTTGTAATAAATGTAGATTTATTATTTTTATTTCTTCCGTTGTGCACATGTTTACGAAACATGTTCGAATACACACTCGCCGCAGTGCCGGAAACCCAACAGACTTTAGGTCTAAGGACTAATAGTCATACTAATAGCCACATGAGAAAGTATATGACACTCATATAACGATCCATGATACTTTCTCATGGTGGGTCATTCAATATACATTCTCCAATGCATACCCATGTGTCAACTTGATATCTCATATCCATGACTTGTGAGATCAAGTCATCGTGTTGACGTACATGCTAGTCTCTATGCATTAACATTGTCCCTGAATGTTAATACTTGACTAGGAATGATTAAGAGTAGTGTTCTCTATATCATCTCATTATCAATTCAACCAATCGATTGATATAGATAAGAACCTACTACTCAAGGACGTGATTATATTTAGTTATTTGGCACCAATACAAGTAAATATAATAACCCTGCCTTTATAAATAGGAATATGATATAATAAAGTCCATACAACAATCATCACATGATTGGCTCTAGGGCTTTCACTAACAATAAGTCCAATGGTTGGCGGCGTAAAGTCCAAACGGAGTCTTGGCGGCGTAAGTCCAATGTACCTTGGCGGTGTAGACACCGTTAGCATGACATAGCCGATGGAAGCACCTGAAGGCCAGCGCGATGGATAAACAAGTCATGGATGACTTGGAGGGATCCGAGAGGCGTGAGGCTGATGGAGATGGCTAGAAGGCTTAGGTCTAGGCTAAGGGTGGACTAGCAAGTATGGGGGAACCATACTTGGGCTAAAACCTCATATTTGAGGTGTGCCAGTCGACTGGTGCCATATGGTAGTCGACTGGTGAGAGTCAACTAGGGGTTGACTGCGGGATGTGTCATTGCGAGCTGGAAGTCGATCGATGGGCGAGCAATGATCGATCTTGTGATCGATCAGATGCTGCTCGAGTTTTGGGGCATAGAATCGAGTCTCACTCGACCACTGTGGTCAGCAGTCGAGTGATGGCTTGTTCAATCGACTGATGGTCATAATCAGTCGACTAATGTCCTAGCCATTCAATTTTTCCAGTGTGGATTACACCGTTGTCTCACAGCAACAGTGTGATCAGTCGATTGATGGTCCCGAGCAGTCGACTGATCGACTTTTTCCAGCACAGGTTGAAGATATAAATGGAGCTCAAGAAGGAGAAAAAGCTATCCGGTTCTTGAAAGATTTTGGGGTGATTTGTTGCTGCAAATTAGGTCTCCAAGTGCAAGTCAAGCAACCAAGCATTCAAGCAATCAAAAGCAAGTGTTGTAAAGTTTTTCTTTACTTGCCTTTCGTATTTGCATTGTATATTACTTGTATTTCATTTTTGCTGTTGTAAGATCACTTGTACGAGGTTTCTCCACCTCTGACTTGTGTCGAGAAGAAGTTATTGTGATTAGTAGTGCGTGTTTGCATTGCTAGGGCTTTTAGAGTCCGATCTGTGGAGTAGGAACCGTTCGGTTCCAAACCACGTTACATCTTGTGTATATCATGTTGTTTTTGTTCTTGTTGTATTTTATTGTATATTCCGATGCGTACTAACAAGATTGTAGACAAGAAAACGCGAACGAATTCCATCGTACGAGCACATCGCTATTCACCCCCCTCTAGCGGCCTCAATTCTCTACATATATTATAGTTGATATTGTGGATTGGTGTGTTGAATTGTTTGTAGAATGGTTGGAATGTAGTTGAAGGATGAATAGGATTGGATCTAGATGAATGTGGTAGGTTGTTGCATTTTATAATTGTGAATGACTTAATTTGCAGTTAATTTGATATGTTGGGAGGAATTGAAGTGATGCAAGGCAGGTGAAACTAGGCTTCGTAAGTCCAGATAGTTTAAATTGTGGTGGATCAAGAAGCTAGGGACATTGACTTTGGAACTAGGTAAGTTTCGATTGGATTTGGATAATTTATGATTGCATGCTATGTATTACAGTTGATTGTTGGTTCGATAAGTATTAGTTGGAATAATATTGTTTTGTTGGAGGATATGATTGTGGATTGATGGAATTTGGTTCATTAGTTGAGGTAATTAGTAGTTAATGAATGACGATGTGGCAGTAACTATGTAGGATGGGTAAAAGATACTTTGGTTAATATTTGGTTGGTTGATCAGGATATGAAGTCGATGTAGGATTTGATTCGATTATTTGATGTATGATAGAGCTTAGTTGTGGTCTATGTTTTATGTACAGGACATTGATTAGAGATAGACTCTTGGACGTGAAGACTATAACCAACGTTCTACATATCAAGTGGGTGATTTCTCTTTGAATCTTGTAGATCTTGATCTTAGTGCATGAACTCTGTTAATGATAGATAGAATTATCTCGACTCCACTCTACTTATTCTTGTGCTTAATACTTAGCCGTTGAACTTTGAGATACTCATTCGATATCTATACAACCTCGTTTCATCACTATTGTTAATTCTAGATACTATATATATTTGATCTATGGATGTTGCATAAGTACATGTAGTTGAGTGTCCTTGATCTGATTATCATGTTATACCACTAGAATTGGTAATGGTTATAAGTATAGACTTGGTTGTCTTATTGCATGACCTTGTATTGAGCATCTCTTGTCGACCATGATTACCGTGGATGGTTGAGTGGGTCGTCAATGGCGTGTTGTTTATGGGCTGGAGATCCTAGCATGATATGCGTATATGTCTATTGTTTATGACTCTCCGTGAGATAGTGTACATGTCGGAGGGCTTACATGCATTGGAGTCATCATCACATTGCATGCATGCTATTGACTATGTCTCCCTTGTGGTTGACAGAGTCATCAGTCATACCTATCCACCCGGTCATTGTGGGATAGTGGTTGTAGGAGATATGGACAGTTGATATCTGCAGCACTCGGTCATTTATGGGTAGTGGTAGCTAGAGTTGCTTACAACAAGGCCCCTTATATGTGGCTAGATAGCTACTTACTCATACTGTCCATTTGGCCATTCGAGAGTAGTGGTAGCTAGAGTTGGGATAGTTGTCATATTTTGTTCACCTAGGCCACACGGGGTCATGGTAGCGAGGTGTGCAGGCAGTGACCATGCATATGCATCACCGTGGAGGCACATATTTATGTTTGATGCATATTGCATATGCTTGTGATATGTTGCATATGTTTGTACATCTTCATACATACCATTTGAATGTTCTATACCGTTGTATATGGAGTACTTGGGTATGAGTTGGATCAAGTTGTTATGTGCATTTGGTTAACATTATGATTCCACATTAGGTGGACCAGGTTAATTTTTTACATTTGGTTATACGTCATTCATATGATTATAAGTCGATCACAGGTATGTTATTATTCATGTATATTATTTATACGTGTTACGTTGTTGCATATTTGCTCAGGTTGTTATGAGTTGTGTCATTGCAGATTTCATGTAAGTCAGTATATTACATTATATCTGGTGGATCAGGTTGGTATATGGATTTATTATTTTTATATTGATGGTTAATTGTTATTACCTTTAAGATTGTATACCTGTTGATCTCTATATGTTTATTTAGTTCATGCATTATTTTTCATATACCACTGAGTCTTATACTCACCACCATAGAACCTGAGTTTTCTGTCGCCCAGGTAGTAGGTAGAATATTTCTTGGGTGCTCGAAGCTCCGCCAGCTGATCCCATCTCACATCGAGCTTTTGGATTTTATTCTATGGTGTTGTATTATTTTGGATTGTATGTTTTTGGATTTTATTTTATATCAGTTCTGCATTTTGGTATATAGTTGTGTTGTTATGTATTTGACTTCTATTATGGTTTTGGTTTTGGTTTTAGTTGTGGTATTAGTTTCTATTATGTTTTTCGGTTATGGTTGTGTCAAAATCGCACTGGTGCGTATCTGTGTGCCTTTGTATTTCTATTATTTGCCAGTGTTATTTTATTTTGATATATGGTTTATGGGTGTTAGCGGCTATGTGGGCCTTGTATTCGTATTGTATCTCATATTGTCATAAGAGGGTACCGTTCGGTCGATGAACAATTATACTCTCGGGGCATGACAATTGATATAATTCTAACAAATAATGGAAATTAGGTTCAAGACTTAGGTATCTTTATACATTTGTATTTTTACACATTTGCTATGCTTTGATTGCCATACCATGTCATGACATCATGTATCACTTTTTTTTAATGAAAGATATATATATATATACTGATATGTTGCCAAGCTATGACGAACATGTGCTCTCATGAATACCATCTCACTCATGTATACCATCTCTATCATGTCCAACCATCAGATTTCATCAGAAATGCATAGGTCGAGTGCCCATCTCCCAAATATGTCATGGTAGATCTAATGTCGACCATGTTCTGTCCTCCTTGTCATATATCCCACCTTATGTAGGCAAACTCTACATGTTAAAATGCGATGATTGTAGCTATGTATATGATCCAGTAATCCTCCAACCATGTCTCCAATGCCAAGTACTCGTAGGCGACAAGGTGTGATCAACCACTAGATGTAATCCTCCAGCCACGTTCTCCGCATCCAATAGTTTCGGTCTCACCTCTATCTCGTACTCACTTTTAGAAAATGGTTAGCTATCAATAAATTTGCAATGTCTTTACTATGCATAATTTGTTGCAGACCAGATAGATTACTCTGGTGGATCTATTCACCCTCCTGGATTTTTTTGGGAAAATCCCAACCATAAATATATTTGAACCATATTTACAGTGAGCTGTTGACTACGGACTAGATAGGTCATTCAAGGTGGACCTATTCACCTGGACAAGGAGTCCAAAATAATGATGCCGCTCCAAAGTCACTCCAATTTTTTTTGACAAAAAAAGAAACAAACTAACCAAAAACACTAGCAACCAAAAACAAAATGTGGGTAGCCATGGAGGTACAATTTTTTTTATTTATGAGGGGAAGCCACAACCGTAGATCCTTTTGTGCAATTTTTTTTTTGTAAGAAGGGAAGCCACAACCGTGTAATTAGGTCGTGGATCCTTCTGTACATTTTTTTTTAAATGAAGGGAAGCCACGACTATGATTAGGCCATGGATCTATACATCAAGGGAGTGGTACCCATGAATCTGTATCCTCCTGAGGATCAATGCCATATCAAATTGTGCTTCCTCAAACACGATGCAATTGCAAGCCCTCCAACCAAAGTGCACTGTCATAGCTAGCGCTAGATGTCTTGTGTGCATCAAGGATGAGGTTCCTCTATCACTCCCCGAGAGTATGCCAAGCCAAAAATCAAACAGACGACATCTCCCTTGTACGTGGCAACATATACTGTTAATACAAGGCCCTTGGGCCCACAATAAACATAAACATATAAAAGTAAATACAAAAAATACACAGCGGAAATATAAAACAACCACATCACAACTACATACAGTGCATAACGGTATGACTGACACCATGACATAAAGAAAACATTGACAAAAAAACTCGAAACCACAAGTGTGTACATCACATGACAATCCACAACACATCACACTGCGAAAAACTCCAAATACATAACACACATACGGAAAGTCAAAAACGACCACCAGAGTCTTAGGGGTGAGATGAGATGTTGTCAGCCAGCGGTGCTCTAAGACATCACGAAGACTTCTACCTGTTTCCTTAGCGACAGAAAAACTCAGGGTCTGTGGTGGTGAGTATAACTCAGCAGGTAATAAGAAAAACATGTATATATCAAATATCACATGTAATTCAACAACATAACCTAGAGGTACAACAGGTATACAAATACAGTATATAAATACATGCTTATACCATCTAACCAGATAAACAACGTATAATGTAGACATACCTGAAAGTCTGCTATGCTACTCTGTTCCAACCTGAGCATATATCCAACATATATAACAAGAAGAGTAATACTAACTCACAATATACTCATGATACAGGTCAAGGGTATCTAATTGTTTGTCCAACAAGTATACAAGTATTCGACACAACCATATAACAGATGCGAGAAGCAATTATGAAGATGATGTACAACCAAATGCAGCAAACATAGTACAATCAAATGCAACATCACAATAAGAATATATATATATACTGCATCTATATATATATTAATCACAACCATCCATATATATATATATATATATATATATATATATATATATATATATATATATATATATATATATATATATATATATATACATGCATATATGTATATATATGCTAATAAGCAAAGTACCATAAGATACGACAATGCAACATGCATGGTCATGCCTGTGCACCCCTACTCGCTACCACGACCCCAGTGTGGGTTAGGTGGCACGACATGACAACTGTCCCAACTCAACACCAACCACTGCTCTAGAGTGGCCGAGTGGGCAGTATGATCAAGTAGCATATGAGCATAAAGAGCTCGCTACACAACGGGGGTCCCTGCTGCTGGCCACTCCGACTAACACTACCTATGAGTGGTCGAGTGTCACGCACCCAGGACAACTGCAAAAAACTCTAACTGCCACCGTCTATAATGGTAGAGTGCGGCACAACAAATGCTCATCCCTCACACCAATTACTCCTTGGGGAGTAACTTGCGAGGTAGGATGACTGACGACTCTCTCAACCCCAAGGGAGACTATGTCGTCAGAATGCATGCAAATGACATGAATATACTGTCACACGTACAAACATCTACCACAGACTCTCTGTTCAACAGAGAGTCATACCCATCTGATCAATACACTCTCTATTCTATAGAGAGTCGTACTCAACTGATCGACGGACTCTCTATCCTGTAGAGAGTCGTACTCAACTGATCGACGCACTCTCTATCTTATAGAGAGTCGTACTCAACTAATCATATCAAGTTGGGACCACCGATCTGTAGCGACACACTAATCACCCTTTACTTAACCATTACACAACACATGGTTGGTAATAAGTATGCAACATACAGGTATTGGAATAAATCCTATATTTAGGGCATTACCTACCCACGGATGAACTTTTACCCAATTTACAAATCAGGTTATCATCCGTACTCCAACATCTACACCCTACTAAACATTTATAGATCTACTTACATCACATCTGTAACTTTTAAATCATGATAAAGGAAAAATGTGATATCAACATTTGAGAATATATAGCCAATGACAAGTATAAAGCATAAAGATAATAAGAGCAGGGTCAAGATAATATGAACATACAATATGATCATATCTATATCTAAATCTGAATGCAACTACAACTACCTGACCAGGGAAGGAAATTACCCACCTGTTAAATAGCTCCACTAGCTGTCCATGAGTACAATCATCGGTCACTTACCAAAATCCTGCAAGACAACAAGAACTACATTTAAGCTCTCACATACGATAAATGACAAAAAAATCAAATCCTCCATTGATCTCATATTCAAATCAATTGTCTCGATACTAATTAAAGTCTCGATCACACATCCAATATCACTTCGGCTATATCACCGTAAGTATACAAACTAGATCCAATTAACAATTCACAATAATCCAAATCAACACTCAAATCCACAGTTAACTACTTCCCTTCCCCATATCATTTTTTACCAATCTTTCAGTATCAACCAACACCGTAAACATGAACAAACTCATCCATAACTATTAATCATCGAATCAATACTAGTTCAACTATAACATAGTATACATCCATAATTACAACACTTAACATACAACTTTCCTACACTGCATATAACTCCACCATTACACTATTACCATCTATCCATAATCGGTATTCTCCAATAGAACACCATCGTTCACCAGCTATTAAACATCAATTTAACTAGGACATCTACTATAATTATCATACCACAATCCAAACATCAGATAAACCGATGAAGAACTCACCCACTCGAGTCTTTTCTCACAAACAGTCGCTCAACTGACAATTCTCCAGCACCATCCCACACCATAGGACACGCATAACCCCCACATCAAAGATAAAATCTTTCACAGCCTCACACAGTCGGCGCTCCTTGTTCACAGCAGACTCTATCGACATAAAAATCCTCCCGACAGATCACACGGCTGCCACCAATGCTCACACGCAACAATCGATCTACAGAATTATAATGGACAGAAAAAGAAAGAGGGAGATCCAAACTTATACCAGCAAATTGAAGCTACGCCGATAGTACTCCTCCCCCAATCACTCAGTTCGTCAAAAATCCTGCTGCTTCCCTAGCACGCCGAAATCGCGAGTAGCTCCCAAACACCTTGCTCGGCAGAGATAGAGCAGCTCACGATCGAAAGGGTAGGATGCACCGGCGTGGGCTATGGGCGCCAACCGTCGCGTCGAGGGCGCCTGTGGTGGAAGGGAGATGAGGGATCGACCGACGGCGCATAGAGAAGAGAAGAGAAGAGAACCAGCCGACAGAGATCGGGATCGGGAAGGCCGTTCACCTTCGGAATGTCGCTGATCCAAGCTCCCCTGCCACTCACTCACTGCTCTCGCTCATCCGCAGAGATCGTCGAGGGTCCAGTCGCCGCCGCTTGTCGCGAGGAGGAATAATGAGATCGGAAGAAGGAAGCTGGGCGCGGCGGAGAGAAGGTCGCGGTGAGGAATCGCGAGAAGAGGAATTGCGGCTAGGAGGAGGAAAGTCGTGATCGGGGAGAAGAAGAAAACACGAGAAAATGCTCGGGATAAAGAATTTGGTGGAGATGAAGAGAAATCGAAGAAAAACCGCCTGACATAAGCAATCGGATTGGGTTTGGAAAATAACCGGGTCGGATTTAACTTATGACCAATTAACCTTTGGTTCAATTAAACCAAGATTCAATCAAACCCAATAGATTTCCATTTAGTCCAGAAAAATTTATAAAAATTCCTGAAAAATTCTATAAGATAATTTCTTAATTAAATAGGGTATTTATTATTATTATGATTTTTTCCCCGTATCATACATTCTCTCCCACTAATAAAAATTTGGTCCCCAAATTTCGTACTCAAGTACGTTAAGTAAGCAATGTCACTACATCCATCTCAAGCATCTGGAGACAAGTCAAACACCTCGAGTGACTAAGTGGGGTACTGAGCTTGGATATCATTTCCAACTCTCACACAACCTCCAAAAATCTATCACGCACGCTTTCAACAAACCTTCCAAAATATGAATAGTACCTTCATATTGACCTTCTATGATAAGGTAACCATTCGTACTAGAGTGGAGCTCTATATCTGTGACTTGCTAGGGACCTTGCCAGAATCGTAAAGTGAATTATGAACCACTTTCAGAAACAATACTAAAGGTTACTCCATCAAACTAGAAATCCCCTTGCAGTATAAATCTATCAAGCGATTTAACAAATTCACCTTACGCCTCGATAGAAAATGAGCGGACTTGTTAATCGACCACCAATTATCCAAACCACATCAAATCCTTTCCGAATTCTAGATAATCCCCCAACACAGTCCATCATACTAGGCTTCCACTTTTCACTCGGTACGTAACCCTACTGGTCACAAATATTCCACCTTTACTAGTTGGCACACCAATACCAAGCTACGAACTCAACCAAGTCCTACATGTATTGTTCCACCACAAAGAACATTTCTACACTCGCTATTTTCGGATCCACTCCAAATACATCACCAATCTCAATTGACGAATCTTCTAAACAATTCGTCCCAAACTAAAACAACTTTGGGTCATAATCCTCTTCGAGGATGAAGAATCTCTCTTTCATCGCAACCGAGATCTGTCTGTTGTCCTTAATCAAAAGTAACTCTTCCTAAATCTAATACAACTCCAGAAACCACTATCCTCCTCAGAGAAGGAGAATTATCTTCTTACAAGAGAAATACATAGTGATATGCTCCCACTTCCATTCTGAAATCAGAATTTCCTGGAGTAACCCAGCAGGTTTCTGATGTTCAGCCTTTACCTGCTGGCATACTAAACATCGAGCAACAAAGTATGCAATATCTCTCTTCATACCGTTCCTCTAGTATAATCGTTTCAAATCTCGGTACCTCCGAGTACCACCAGGATGCATAGAAAATTTCAAATGATGTGCTTCCTGTATCAACTCTTCCTTAAACTAGATGCATGTTCGAAACACATAATCATCCACGGAAATGTAATACTCCATTCTCGTCACTCGAGAAATCCCTCTACTCTCCATAATTCACTCTATCACACAGAACTGGAAATGACTAGGAGACGATAATGACCAATCTCTCTTGTTTCATCAGTCCATGTTCTATCAGCTCTATAGTAGCTACCCAGTAGCTAGCCAAAATCCCATGAGCATTCCTGCTCCATACATCTAATAATCAGGATAACATCCACTATGTCCACGTCATGTGTATGACAGCTTGTCTCACAGTTCCTCAACTGTCGTAATCTTACGATATGCCTCATTCAACTACATCGGAATCGCTCTGATCCCTGAACGATGCATCTGGGTAAAATATCCTTCCATCCACCCCGGAAGGATTAACTAATACTCGTACAAACGTCAATCACCATCTAGGTCCTGAAACCAAATTTCACAAGCTTACGACTGAGTGAATTCCATTACCCTTTTGGCAAACAAATCTATGGTATAATAATGCCAAAAACATTCTATCCACCTCTACAGTAAAAACCCAAATCATACAAGGAAACCACCATCTACGGTGGCCGAGTGCGCAACTTCAACTACCACCATCAACAGTGACCAAGTTACGCAACTCCAACAACCACAAACTGATCCAATCGTGTCCAGAGTGCACGATTTCTCAAATCCATGGATGACTAAATCATTAAATAGTCTAACAACATAATCAAAAGTTATAAAATTTCATACTATGTATGAAATATTGTCTTCTACACACCTGCATCCTCTTTACTCTAGGCGATGATATATTAATCATCGCAACGACAATGATAATTGTATGACACCATGTCACTACAATATCAACACTCCAGTCGTAAATCAACCCTAGAGTATACATAGGTGTCCTTAGCTGATCTAAACAAATTATCTATCCACAATGGAGGATATTCTTTTTCAACAACTATCGCATTTCCATCATCAATAATCGATGTATAACCTCAAAGGTTCATCTCTCTTTTAACAAAGAGTTCCGGATCTACTCTAGAAAAATACTGGAACAGGTAAATATCCCATCCAACACCACCTATAATCGCAACTTACATTCTTCCAATTTCCATAGTGTTTAGCAACACTATTACCAATAAAATTATCTCCCGATAGGAGTTTTTCAATATCAAACTATTCTCAAAAATCACTTCGACCGCATACTCCACTTGCCTATAGAGTGGTAAGCCTGGAAGTGCATCAGAAATTACATCTGAATACTCTCGGATTATACTCACATCCGAGAGACATATTTTACTATCATTTCAACAATTTAACCATCCATAAGGATATGTCTATAGTAAAAGTATGTCTATCCAAGTCTAAGGGCATCCCTTGACTTCTGAATCATTAGTCAACATCTCACCTGACAGTAGAGATATCATCGACCCACAAGTCGATGTATAGGACCCCTTCTAATCTGATCTAAGAATGTTCTAGACAAAGATACCTGTAAACTACAAGTATCTCTCAATATATTAACCCAGAGGGTAAACTAAAGCAATACTCTAAACGATCAATTATTTGTAGATCCGATCCAAAGGCTCCACATAGGTCACATCCTTTCCCCGAAGAGAACAGGATCAAATCCAACATTCCGCGATAAAGCGGTCGCATTTCTACGACGATTGACCCAAGGATTTTCCTGGATCATCTGATCCCATCGCTTAATCCTATGAGCCACAAATGTAGAATACAGAATAGATACGACCATCATCGTATACTCTCTCCTTCGTACCAAGCCAATCCATGTCTGGGGGTAACTATTGTTATTGTCTACATGAGTCTTCTAAGATGTCATCTTCTGATACTGTTGAGTAAATCACTTCCCCTGGAGGGAAGTATCAAGGAACTCTAACAATGTCTGAGGTAGTAGGTCGGTGCTGGTGAGATAACCCAATCTTCTGTTATGATCTCTGCTGTGGAGGCTATGTTATCATCCTCCCGGAACACCATTGATAGTCTTCAATTGAGTCTTCAAAATACACCTCATCAACTGTACTGGTAGCTTACAATAGCAATAGATGATATGATCCAAAGGATAATCTGACTTCGCGTGTTGTCGTGTTCTGCACTGCACGCACATAATTCCTTCAGAGTCTTTGTTCTGATTTCGCTGATAACATCAGACAGTTCTGACGATATGTGGTTAGTCTTCTCTGATGGGAAAAACTCTCCAATAGTAGCTCGTGGCCTAAGACTCTGATCTTGCTATTTTTATCCAATAGTCGGAGACTTCTGACCCAAATAAGTTAACTTGCAATATCTATTTTGCAGGGAGTTTCTTTGGAGGCTCATTGGCTCCCATGTCCCTGGATTAAAATTTTCACTAATGAAAGAATTAATCCGGATGGGATGAGCTTCCTTAGCACAACCATTTCGTCGTCGTGCTAACAACTTGAGTGGTCGCTTGAACAAACTAGTTGTTCAAGCAACACAACTCTTCTAGTTGGTTAGCCGCAGAAGAGACGACGGACGGATCGCCGGTTTTTGTGTTTTGTCTTCGGGGTCCATGATTATACAATATATTTACTAATTTACACAGGCATAATCAAAACATAAAAGAACAAGCTTAGATCTGTAAATAAAGTTAAAATAACTTTATACCTCACGATCTTCTACCGTATGTCCTATCCTTCTCGTGGACGACGTGTGGACGAAGATCCTCCACGAGTAGAAGCCTTCTAGATCGCTTTCTTCTCTACCTTGTCCGCTGAGAACAAAGAGAAGAACTTACAAATACCTATCCTTTCTAGAGCCGGCCACCAAATTAGGAAATTTGGTGCAACCGCCGACCAAGGATCAAATGGATGATGCGCCGGCCACCTTGGAGAATAGGGAGGAGGATGAGAACCGACCACCAATGGGAGGAGAACCGCCGGCCAAGGAAGAAGGGAGAGGCCTCTAGGATGGGTGCCGGCCAAGGAATGATCAAAGGAGATGGGCGCCGGCAATCAACAAGAAGGATGAAGGTTGCCGCCCACTTTGCTTCAAACCCTAGCTCCAATTCGAAATCAATTAATGCCGCCCAAGCCTAAGCCCCCTATTTATAGAATTGGGCTTAAGCCTCCTTTAATCTCCACCGTCGGTTCTAGGGATTTAATCTCCATCGACAGATCTAGGGGTTTATCCCAACCGTCGGATCTAGGGTTTCATCCCAACCGTCAGATCTAGGATTTCATCCCAACCGTCGGATCTAGGGTTTTTTCCCAACCATCGGATCTAGGGATTTAATCCTAACCGTCAATTCTAGGGTTTCATCCTAACCATCGGATCTTAGGGATTTAATCCCAACCGTTGGTTCTAGGGTTTCATCCTAACCATCGGATCTTAGGGATTTAATCCCAACCGTTGGTTCTAGGTTTTGTTTTATATTCTTGGATCTAGACTTCACAAGGATCATATTAGGCTACGATAGGGACCATAAGAAGGAGTTGGGTCTTGGCCACCCGATGGATCGGAACCACACTAACTTGATCCATCAATGATGTTCCATTCCACTAGAGGATCATCGTTGAACTTTCTCACCAACCCCCATAAATTAATATGGGCTCCATATATTATTCGTACATTAATCTCCCCGTGTTTAAGATATCGAATGTCCGTCAATTAATTGATTTACTGACCATCAATTAATTAACATCTAATTCCTCAAGTAGTATCACTCAACCTTATCATCACGTTGACTAAGTCAACCAGCTGGGTTTACATGATGAACTTTATGAGCTCCTCAAGGGGACATCATCAACCTAATATATAGGACATGGTTTCCTCCTATAATCAACGGCACACCATGTAAATAATATTATTTCCCAACTTACCGGGCATATTGATTTAATCCATCTAAATCTCACTCACTGGTAAATCAAAGAAATAAATACTAAGTACATGTGCCCGTTATTATATCGGGATTAAGAGCATGTACAACATAATATTCGAGGTTCGATTCAATTATGTAGTCAGTACTAAATTGAATCACCTCTATGTCGGTCCTGCTCAATACACCTAAGTGTACTAGTGTAACTCTATGTTCAAGACAAAACAATACCAAGCTACACTACAACCATGCCAATGGTTTGTCCAAAACCATCTTGGTTGTGAGCCTCTACTTATATTTTACAAGGAATTGATAACATGATCTTCTGTGCCACACCAAGCACCATGTTATCTACAATGTAAAATATTAGACAATATGCACACATATAATAAATATATAAAGTGTAAACAATGATTATGTGATTCTTATTTCAAAATAAAATGTTCATACAAAAAGAGCTAGGCTTTCAGTATACATTCCAACAATCTCCCACTTATACTAAAAGACTATGCCGTCATCACTCTGCCATACATCTGATCCCCATGTCCTCCACATGCCTATCAAACGATTTCGCTGGAAGGGCCTTAGTGAATGGATCTGCCAGGTTATCCTCTGATGCAATATTGGCGACAACAACTTCTCCTTGCTTTATGATCTCTCGTATAAGGTGGTACTTGCGCTCTATGTGTTTACTCGCCTTATGGGCTCGTGGTTCCTTCGAGTTTGCAACTGCACCACTGTTATCACAATAAATTGTGATAGTTCTGGGCAAACCAGGAATCACATCCAAGTCCATCAAGAAGTTCCTGAGCCATACAACTTCCTTGGCTACCTCAGAGGCTGCCACATACTCAGCTTCCATGGTAGAGTCCGCCACGCATTTCTTCTTGACACTCCATACTATGGATCCACCTCCAAAAGTAAACACAAACCCCGAGGTAGACTTACTCTTGTCCCTATCTGATTGGAAATCCGAATCCGTGTAACCCACAGGGACTAATTGATCTGCCTAAAGAAACCAAAGATATAATCCTAGTCCTTCTCGGTACTTCAATATATGCTTTACGCATCCAATGTCCCTATCCAGATTACTCGATATCGCTAACCATGCCTACGCAGCGGATATCCGGTCTCGTACATAGCATAGCATACATAAGGCTTCCTACTGCCGAAGCATAAAGAACCGCCTTCATGTCCTGTATCTCCTTTGATGTTTTGGGACACATCTCTTTAGATAAAGGAACTCCATGCCTAAAAGGTAGAAAACCTTTCTTGGAGTTCTGCATGCTAAAACGAGCAAGGATAGTGTCAATGTATGAAGCTTGAGACAAGCACAACATCCTTTTCTTGCGATCCCTTATAACTTTGATCCCAAGGATGTGTCCCACTTCTCCCAAGTCCTTCATATCAAACTGTTTGGACAACCATACCCTTACGTCTGATAACACTTTGATATTGTTGCCAACGAACAAAATGTCATCTACGTATAGTACAAGAAACACCACTACGTTTCCGTCACTTCTCTTGTATACACAAGGCTCATCCGGACTTTGAATAAATTCATATGACTGGATTATCTCATCAAAGCGGATGTTCCAAGATCTAGAAGCTTGCTTCAATCTATAAATGGACCGATTAAGCTTACATACAAGATGCTCTTTGCCTTTAGAAATGAATCCCTCTGGTTGCCGCATATAGATGTTCTCCTCAAGACTTCCGTTAAGGAAAGCTATCTTGACATCCATCTGCCAAATCTCATAATCCATATGAGCAGCTATAGATAAGAGAATTCGGATAGACTTAAGCATAGCTACCGACGAAAAGTGTTGGAATGTATACTGAAAGCCTAGCTCTTTTTGTATGAACATTTTATTTTGAAATAAGAATCACATGATCATTATTTGCATTTTATATATTCATTATATATGTGTGCATATTGTCTAACATTTTACATTGTAGATAACATGGTGCTTGGTGTGGCACAGAAGATCATGTTATCAGTACCTTGTAAAATATAAGTAAAGGCTCACAACCAAGATGGTTTTGGAAAAACCATTGGCATGGTTGTAGTGTAGCTTGGTATTGTTTTATCTTGAACATAGAGTTACACTAGTACACTTAGGTGTATTGAGTAGGACCGACATAGAGGTGATTCAATTTAGTACTGACTACATAATTGAATCGGACCTCGGATATTATGTTGTACATGCTCTTAATCACGATATAATAACGGACACATGTACTTAGTATTTATTTCTTTGATTTACCAGTGAGTGAGATTTAGATGGATTAAATCAATATGCCCGGTAAGTTGGGAAATAATATTATTTACATGGTGTGCCGTTGATTATAGGAGGAAACTGTGTCCTATATATTAGGTTGATGATGTCCCCTTGAGGAGCTCATAAGGTTCATCATGTAAACCCAGCTGGTTGACTTAGTCAACATGATGATAAGGTTGAGTGGTACTACTCGAGGAATTAGATGTTAATTAATTGATGGTCAGTAAATCAATTAATTGACGGACATTCGATATCTTAAATACGGGGAGATTAATGTACAAATAATATATGGAGCCCATATTGATTTATGGGGGTTGGTGAGGTAGTTCAATGATGATCCTCTAGTGGAATGGAACATCATTGATGGATCAAGTTTGTGTGGTTCCGATCCATCGGGTGGCCAATACCCAACTCCTCCTTATGGTCCCTATCGTAGCCTAATATAATCCTTGTGAAGTCTAGATCCAAGAATGTAAAACAAAACCTAGAACCAACGGTTGGGATTAAATCCCTAGATCCGATGGTTAGGATGAAACACTAAGAACCAACGGTTGGGATTAAATCCCTAGATCCGATGGTTAGGATGAAATCCTAGAATCGACGGTTGGGATTAAATCCCTAAATCCGACGGTTGGGATAAAACCCTAGATCCGACGGTTGGGATGAAACCTTAGATCCAACGGTTGGGATGAAATCCTAGATCCGACGGTTGGGATTAAACCCTAGATCCGACGGTTGGGATAAAACCCTAAATCCGACGGTGGAGATTAAATCCCTAGATCCGATGGTGGAGATTAAAGGAGGCTTAAGCCCTATTCTATGATTAGATGCTTAGGGTTGGGCGGCAATAATGATCAAGGATTTGAATTAGAGAATTATGGTTTGGCTTTTGGAGAAGTGGGTGGCTAGGGTTTGGAGAAAAAGTGGGCGGCAACTTTCCTCCTTCCTTTCTCCTTGGTGGCCGGCGGCAACTCCTCTTCAAGTTGGCCGGTGCTTCATCCAATTGTTTCCTTGGCCGGCGGTTGCACCAAGTTCCATAATTTGGTGGCCGGTTCTAGATAGGAAGGTATTTGTGGTTTCTTCTCTTTGTTCGCAGCGGACAAGGTAGAGAAGAAAGTGATCTAGAAGGCTTCTACTCGTGGAGGATCTTCGTCCACACGTCGTCCACGAGAAGGATAGGACATACGATAGAAGATCGATAGGGTTGACGAGGCTAGATTAGTATTTAATTTTTGTAATTAAATACGACATTGTTTAGCCGCTCATTTTAGTTTACTTTCGATCTAGATTATTTGTACACTCCTTCGTGGAGTATAGGATCGATGGATGTAAATAAAATGATTTATCTCGGCTCAGAACTCTTTGGTGACTTGCGCACGGGAAAAGATGGAGCAGACGAGGTGGCGACACGACGGGATGCATATTGGAGGACAATGCCATAATAGTTGGAAAAAATTCTATTTTTTCCATATTTATTGCTTATTTGTTTTATATGCATGTTGTGTATGATTTAAAATTCCTCAATTTTAATTTACTAAGTGGGAGAGGGACATTTTATTTAATTCCCGCGACCTCCATTACAATTTGACATGTGATGCAACAAACTTGTGTGTCGGCTCTGAGTGCCTGCCTCCCTGAGGATGGGTTTGTTTGCGGATCACTAGGTAAAATAATGGTTATAGGAAATTATCTAGGAGCATGTGTACTTCCACAGAGGTAAGGCACATAATCCAAAATAATTCCCTTAGTATCGTGTAATGGTGCACACTTAGATACAAATAAAAGTATCCTCCCCATAGGAGTCACTGCTTTTATATGTAGGGCCAAAGAGGAACCAACTATTAATTTTATTTGTCAGAAAGTAAGGTTGACAAGATAATAAAATTAATGGGTGAAACCTCCTCTTACAAATGTAGAATTCGTATACGTCCACACAGAGTGGCATGCGATATTCTCGGTGATTTGAGGTGTTGGTTGATTTCGGGATTTTATTGTTTTGAGGAATCAATAATTTTTGAAATCTAATATTTTGATCATTGTGATTTTTAGGATTTTCAAATGTCTTTCAACCCACTTGCTATGATTTTAAAAGAAAACAAACTTACTGGTCCAAACTACATTGAATGGAAAAGAAACCTGGATATTGTCCTAACTGCGGAGGAGTACAAATTTGTACTCTTCGAGGTCTGTCCTCCTAAGCCCTCCGATGTCTCTGATGAAAAGGAGAAAGAACATTATAAGAAATGGGTTAAGGCAGATGAGATGGCTTGGTGTTACATTTTGGCATCTATGTCAAATGTGTCATAACATCGATCGTGCCATAGCCACTTGCTTATGACATGATGTTCAATCTCAAGGAACTTTTCAACATCGAGTAGGCTGCGCGGAGAGGCTATGAGAAACTTGATGACGACCTCCATGATCGAGGGAACACCTGTTAGGGATCATGTTCTCAAGATGATGGCTCATCTTAATGAGATGGAAGTCCTAGGAGCTGAGATCGATGGGGAAACCCAGGTCGATATCTTTATCCAGTCTCTGCCTAGGAGTTTTGAGCAGTTCCGCCTCAACTACAACATGAACAAAAGGTTGTATTCGTTGGCGGAGCTTCTGACAGAACTCCAGGTGGCAGAGGGGCTTTTTCCTCAGAGTGCTCAAGCCATGGTCGCTCAGAAGGTTTCTTCCTCTAAATCGAAAGGTAAGAAGAAGAAGAAGCAAGGTGGAGCAAAGAAGGTGGCAACAGGACCTCAGGCAGGAGTGAAGAAGCTGAAAGGCAAGTGCTTCACTTGCAAGCAGACTGGACATTGGAAGGCGTACTGTCCTCGCCGAAAGAACAAAGGTATATCTTCTTGTTTAATTGTTGAAACATGTTTAGCGGTGTTATCTACCAGTGCCTGGTGTGTAGATACAGGAGCCACTGATCATGTCTGCAATACTTTGCAGGGGTTCCAGGAAACCCGACGACTAGCTGAGGGAGAGATTACCGTCTTCATGGGCAATGCTTCAAAGGTGGCGGCTATTGCAGTGGGAGATGTTTATTTATCTTTTGATAGGAATAAAGTTTTGGTTTTAAGAAATTGTCTTTATGTACCTACTTTTAGAAAGAATTTAATTTCAGTTTCTAAATTGTTTATGGATGGATATTCTGTTTCTTTTAATGACAAAGTGGTTATAAAGAGGAATAGGGAGATTATCTGTTCTGGTACATTGGTTGGCAATTTATATACTCTTGAACCAAAAACTCCCACGATGCATATAGAAATCAATAACTCATCTTCTAAGTCTAATAAGAGAAAAGAACCTTCGCAAATGAACCAAACATATCTTTGGCATCTAAGGCTTGGTCATATCAACCTAAGTAGAATTCAAAGGTTAATAGCTGATGGACCTTTGGGTTCATTAGTGGTAGAGGATCTCCCAACCTGCGAATCTTGCTTGGAAGGTAAAATGACCAAGAGGCCTTTCAAGGCCAAGGGGTATAGAGCAAAAGATGTGTTAGAAATGGTTCATTCTGATTTGTGCGGTCCTATGTCTATCCAGGCAAGAGGTGGCTTTGAATACTTCGTCTCATTTATAGACGATTATTCAAGGTATGGATACATTTACTTGATGCGCCGCAAGTCTGAATGCTTTGACAAGTTCAAAGAATTCAAGGCTGATGTGGAGAACCGTCAAGGTAAAAGTATCAAGACATTACGATCTGATCGTGGTGGGGAGTACCTCTTGGGAGAGTTTAGGAGTTACTTATCAGAGGCTGGGATTCAATCCCAATTGTCCGCACCTGGCACACCCCAGCAGAATGGTGTGGCGGAGCGAAGGAATAGGACTCTTATGGAGATGGTAAGATCGATGATGAGTTATTCTGAGTTACCTGTTTCGTTTACGGGGTATGCTCTGGAAATGTATCCATCTAAATCAGTACCTTCTACCTGTAGAGAATTGTGGGTGGCGAAGCCTAGTCTGAAACATATTCGGATATGGGGAGTCCGGCCACGTGTCTTTGAAGGTGATCTTTGGTAAGTTGGAACCTCTGCAGTGTGCATGTTTATTGGCTACCCTAAGGGAACGATAGCTGGTTTGTTTTATAATCCTAGAGATCAGAGGGTGATCGTTAGCACGAGCGCGATTTCTAGAGGAGGATTATGTAATGAACCACAAGCCCAGAGTAGGATTGTTCTTGAGGAGTTGGAGAAGTCCGACTTGGTACCACCGGTCTGAGAGGAGACACCACAAGTCAGCGCACAGCGTGTCACGAGCATACACAGAGGCACCTCGTCATAGTGGGAGGGTTGTTAGACAACCCGAGAGATTCATGTTTTGGGAGAGTCTTGGACTTAGTCACAGTGAACATGAACTGATCCTGGACATATGGCGAGGCAATCCAAGATAGAGATCGATATCTTGGCAAAGTGCGATGAATTGGAGATAGAATCTATGGATTCTAATCAGTCTGGAGCTAGTAGAGCCACCCGATGGTGTAAAAACCATTGGATGCAAGTGGATCTACAAGAAAAGAGAGGAGTAGGCGGGAAGGTTAGACCTTCAAAGCTAGGCTTGTTGCGAAAGGGTATACTCGAGAAGAGGGTATCGATTATGAGGAGACCTTTTGCGATATGCTATCTTAAGTCTATCCGGATTCTCTTATCTATATTTGCTCATATGGATTATGAGATTTGGCGGATGGATGTCAAGGCGACTTTCCTTGAAGTCTTGAGGAGAACATCTATATCACGGCAGCGGAGGATTCATTGCTAAAGGCAAAGAGCATCTTGTATGTAAGCTTAATCGGTCCATTTATGGATTGAAGCAAGCTTCTAGATCTTGGAACATCCACTTTGATGAGGTAATCGGTCATATGGATTTATTCAAAGTCGGATGAGCCTTGTGTATACAAGAGATGTGTGAGCGTAGTGGTGTTTCTTGTACTATCGTAGATGACATTTTGTTAGTTGGCAACAATATCAAAGTGTTATCGAGCGTAAGTATGGTTGTCCAAGCAGGTTTGACATGAAGGACTTGGGAGAAGTAGGACACATCCTTGGGATCAAAGTTATAAGGGATCGCAAGAAAGGATGTTGTGCTTATCTCGAGCTTCATACATTGACACTATCCTTGCTCGTTTTAGCATGCAGAACTCAAGAAAGGTTTTCTACCTTTTAGGCATGGAGTTCCTTTATCTAAAGAGATGTGTCCCAAAACATCAAAGGAGATAGAGGACATGAAAGGCGGTTCCTTATGCTTGTGATGGGAAGCCTTATGTATGCTATGCTATGTCACGAGGCCAGGATATACTGCTTTGCAGTGGGCATGGTTAGCGGTCTCGAGTAATCTGGACAGACGGGGACATTGGACTAGTAAAGCATATATTGAAGTACGAGAAGGACTAGGGATTATATCTTTGGTTTCTGGCGGATCAATTAGTCACATGGGTTACGGATTGATTTCCAATCGAGATAGGGACAAGAGTAAGTCTACCTCGGGGTTTGTGTTTACTTTTGGAGGTGGAGCCATAGTATGGAGAGTGTCAAGCGAAATCGTGGCGGACTCTACCATGGAAGGCGAGTATGTGGCGACCTGCGAGGCGACCAAGGAAGTTGTATGGCTCGGGAACTTCTTGATGGACTTGGATGTGATTCTGGTTTGCCCGAACTATCACAATTTATTGTGATAATAGTGTGCGATTGCAAACTCGAAGGAACCACGAGCCCATAAGGCGAGTAAACACATAGCGCAAGTACCACCTTATCACGAGAGATCGTAAAGCGAGGAAGTTCTTGTCGCCAAGATTGCATCGAGGATAACCTGGCGGATCCTTCACTAAAGCCCTTCCAAATAAAGCGCTTTGATAGGCATGTGGAGGACATGGGGATCGGATGTATGGCAGGTGATAATGATAGTCTTTTAGTATAAGTGGGAGATTGTTGGAATGTATACTGAAAGCCTAGCTCTTTTTGTATGAACATTTTATTTTGAAATAAGAATCACATGATCATTATTTGCATTTTATATATTCATTATATATGTGTGCATATTGTCTAATATTTTACATTGTAGATAACATGGTGCTTGGTGTGGCACAGAAGATCATGTTATGAGTTCCTTATAAAATATAAGTAGAGGCTCACAACCAAGATGGTTTTGGACAAACCATTGGCATGGTTGTAGTGTAGCTTGGTATTGTTTTATCTTGAACATAGAGTTACACTAGTACACTTAGGTGTATTGAGTAGGACCGACATAGAGGTGATTCAATTTAGTACTGACTACATAATTGAATCGAACCTCGGATATTATGTTGTACATGCTCTTAATCCCGATATAATAACGGGCACATGTACTTAGTATTTATTTCTTTGATTTACCAGTGGGTGAGATTTAGATGGATTAAATCAATATGCCCGATAAGTTGGGAAATAATATTATTTACGTGGTGTGCCGTTGATTATAGGAGGAAACCGTGTCCTATATATTAGGTTGATGATGTCCCCTTGAGGAGCTCATAAGGTTCATCATGTAAACCCAGCTGGTTGACTTAGTCAACATGATGATAAGGTTGAGTGGTACTACTCGAGGAATTAGATGTTAATTAATTGATGGTCAGTAAATCAATTAATTGACGGACATTCGATATCTTAAACACGGAGAGATTAATGTACAAATAATATATGGAGCCCATATTGATTTATGGGGGTTGGTGAGGTAGTTCAATGATGATCCTCTAGTGGAATGGAACATCATTGATGGATCAAGTTTGTGTGGTTCCGATCCATCGGGTGGCTAAGACCCAACTCCTCCTTATGGTCCCTATCGTAGCCTAATATAATCCTTGTGAAGTCTAGATTCAAGAATGTAAAACAAAAACTAGAACCAACGGTTGGGATTAAATTCCTAGATCCTATGGTTAGGATGAAACACTAAGAACCAACGGTTGGGATTAAATCCCTAGATCCGATGGTTAGGATGAAATCCTAGAATCGACGGTTGGGATTAAATCCCTAAATCCGACGGTTGGGATAAAACCCTAGATCCGACGGTTGGGATGAAACCTTAGATCCGACAGTTGGGATGAAATCCTAGATCCGACGGTTGGGATTAAACCCTAGATCCGACGGTTGGGATAAAACCCTAAATCCGACGGTGGAGATTAAATCCCTAGATCCGATGGTGGAGATTAAAGGAGGCTTAAGCCCTATTCTATGAATAGATGCTTAGGGTTGGGCGGCAATAATGATCAAGGATTTGAATTAGAGAATTAGGGTTTGGCTTTTGGAGAAGTGGGCGGCTAGGGTTTGGAGAAAAAGTGGGCGGCAACTTTCCTCCTTCCTTTCTCCTTGGTGGCCGGCGGCAACTCCTCTTCAAGTTGGCCGGTGCTTCATCCAATTGTTTCCTTGGCCAGCGGTTGCACCAAGTTCCATAATTTGGTGGCTGGTTCTAGATAGGAAGGTATTTGTGGTTTCTTCTCTTTGTTCGCAGCGGACAAGGTAGAGAAGAAAGTGATCTAGAAGGCTTCTACTCGTGGAGGATCTTCGTCCACACGTCGTCCACGAGAAGGATAGGACATACGATAGAAGATCGTAAGGTATAAAGTTATTTTAACTTTATTTATAGATCTGAATATATTCTTTAATATTTTGATTATGCATGTGTGTGTATGAATATATATTGTATAATCATGGACCCCAAAGTCAAACACAAAAACCGGCGATCCATCCGTCATCTCTTCCGCGGCTAACCAACTAGAAGAGTTGTGTTGCTTGAACAACTAGTTTGTTCAAGCGACCACTCAAGTTGTTAGCACGATGACGAATAGGTTGTGCTAAGGAAGCTCAACCCATCCGGATTAATTCTTTCATTAGTGAAAATTTTAATCTGGGGACATGAGAGCCAATGAGCCTCCGAAGCGACTCCCTACAAAAAGGTCTCCTCATAATCGATACCCTCTTTCTGAGTATACCCTTTCGCAACAAGCCTAGCTTTGAAGGTCTCAACCTTCCCGTCTACTCCTCTCTTTCTCTTGTAGATCCACTTGCATCCAATGGTTTTTACACCATCGGGTGGCTCTACTAGCTCCCAGACCTGATTAGAATTCATAGATTCTATCTCTGAATTCATCGCTCTTTGCCAAGATACCGCATCTCTGTCTTGGATTGCCTCGTCATATGTCCATGGATCAGGTTCATGTTCACCAGGGACTAAGTCTGAAGACTCCCCCAAAAACATGAATCTATCGGGTTGTCTAACAACCCTCCCACTACGACGAGGTGCCTCCTGTGTATGCTCTGTGACACGCGGTGCAGTGACTTGTGCTGTCTCCTCTTGTACTGGTGGTACTGAAGTCGGGACTTCCCCTATCAACTCCTCAAGAACAATCCTACTCTTGGGCTTGTGGTTCATTACATAATCCTCCTCTAGAAATCTGGCGTTCGTGCTAACGATCACCCTCTGATCTCTAGGATTATAAAATAAACCAGCTTTCGTTCCCTTAGGGTAGCCAACAAACATGCACACTTCTGTACGAGGTTCCAACTTACCAGCATCAGCTTTCAGCACATGTGCTGGACTCCCCCATATCCGAATATGTCTCAGACTAGGCTTTCGCCTAGTCCACAATTCTACAGGGGTAGAAGATACTGATTTAGATGGAACCAAGTTCAGAGTGTACATTGTCGTATCCAGTGCATACCCCCAGAATGAAACAGGTAACTCAGAATAACTCATCATCGATCTGACCATCTCCATAAGAGTCCTATTCCTTCGCTCCGCTACACCATTCTGCTGGGGTGTGCCAGGTGCAGACAATTGGGATTGAATCCCAGCCTTTGATAAGTAATTCCTAAACTCTCCCAAGAGGTACTCGCCACCACGATCAGATCGTAATGTCTTGATACTTTTACCTTGACGGTTCTCCACATCAGCCTTGAATTCTTTGAACCTGTCAAAGCATTCATACTTGCGGCGCATCAAGTAAATGTATCCATACCTTGAATAATCATCTATAAAAGAGATGAAGTATTCAAAACCACCTCTTGCCTGGATAGACATAGGACCGCACAAATCAGAATGAACCAATTCTAGCACATCTTTTGCTCTATACCCCTTGGCCTTAAAAGGCCTCTTGGTCATTTTACCTTCCAAGCAAGATTCGCAGGTTGGGAGATCCTCCACCACTAATGAATCCAAAGGTCCATCAGCTATCAACCTTTGAATTCTGCTAAGGTTAATATGACCAAGCCTTAGATGCCAAAGATATGTTTGGTTCATTTGCGAAGGTTCTTTTCTCTTATTAGACTTAAAAGATGAGTTATTGATCTCTATATGCATCGTGGGAGTTTTCGGTTCAAGAGTATATAAATTGCCAACCAATGTACCAGAACAGATAATCTCCCTGTTCCTTTTTATAACCACTTTGTCATTAAAAGAAATAGAATACCCATCCATAAACAATTTCGAAACTGAAATTAAATTCTTTCTAAAAGTAGGTACATAAAGAGAATTTCTCAAAACCAAAACTTTATTCCTATCAAAAGATAAATAAACGTCTCCCACTGCAATAGCCGCCACCTTTGAAGCATTGCCCATGAAGACGATAATCTCTCCCTCATCTAGTCGTCGGGTTTCCTGGAACCCCTGCAAAGTATTACAGACATGATCAGTGGGTCCTGTATCTACACACCAGGCACTGGTAGATAACACCGCTAAACATGTTTCAACAACTAAACAAGAAGATATACCTTTGTTCTTTCGGCGAGGACAGTCCGCCTTCCAATGTCCAGTCTACTTGCAAGTGAAGCACTTGCCTTTCGGCTTCTTCACTCCTGCCTGAGGTCCCACTGCCACTTTCTTCGCTCCACCTTGTTTCTTCTTCTTCTTACCTTTCGATTTAGAGGAAGAAACCTTCTGAGCGACCATGGCTTGAGCACTCTGACAAAAAAGCCCCTCTGCCGCCTGGAGTTCTGTCAAAAGCTCCGCCAACGAATACAACCTTTTGTTCATGTTGTAGTTGAGGCGGAACTGCTCAAAACTCCTAGGCAGAAACTGGAGAATGATATCGACCTGGGTTTCCCCATCGATCTCAGCTCCTAGGACTTCCAACTCATTAAGATGAGCCATCATCTTGAGAACATGATCCCTAACGGGTGTTCCCTCGATCATGGAGGTCATCATCAAGTTTCTCATTGCCTCCTGCCTAGCTGCCCTACTATGATGTCCGAAAAGTTCCTTGAGATTGAACATCATGTCATAAGCTGTGGCTATGGCCTGATGCTGATGTTGCAGCACATTTGACATAGATGCCAAAATGTAACACCGCGCCATCTCATCTGCCTTGACCCATTTCTTATAACGTTCTTTCTCCTTTTCATCAGAGTCATCGGTGGGCTTAGGAGGACAGACCTCGAAGAGTATAAATTTGTACTCCTCCACAGTTAAGACAATATCCAGGTTTCTTTTCCAATCAATGTAGTTTGGACCAGTAAGTTTGTTTTCTTTTAAAATCACAGCAAGTGGGTTGAAAGCCATTTGAAAATCCTAAAAATCACAATGATCAAAATATTAGATTTCAAATATTATTGATTCCTCAAAACAATAAAATTCCGAAATCAACCAACACCTCAAAACATCGAGAATTTCGTATGTCACTCTGTGTGGACGTATACGAATTCTACATTTGTAAGAGGAGGTTTTACCCATTAATTTTATTATCTTGTCAACCTTACTTTTTGACAAATAAAATTAATAGTTGGTTCCTCTTTGGCCCTACAAATAAAAACAGTGACTCCTATGGGGAGGATACTTTTATTTGCATCTATGTGTGCACCATTACACGCTACTAAGGGAATTATTTTGGATTATGTGCCTTACCTCTGTGGAAGTACACATGCTCCTAGATAATTTCCTATAACCATTATTTGACCTAGTGATCCGCAAACAAACCCCCTCGGGAGGAAGGCACTCGAGCCAAACACACAAGTTTGTTGCATCACACGTCAAATTGTAATGGAGGCCGCGGGAATTAATTAAAATGTCCCTCTCCCACTTAGTAAATTGCAAATGAGGAATTTTAAATCATACACAACATGCATATAAAACAAATAAGCAATAAATATGGAAAAAATAGAATTTTTCCAACTATTATGGCATTGTCCTCCAATATGCATCCCGTGCGCAAGTCACCAAAGAGATCCGAGCCGAGATAAAACTATTTTAATTTACATCCATCGATCCTATACTCCACGAAGAAGTGTACAAATAATCTAGATCGACAGTAAACTAAAATGAGCGGCTAAACAATGTCATATTTAATTACAAAAATTAAATACTAATCTAGCCTCGTCAAACCCGAGGATTCAAATAATAAATTTTTACACACATCCATTCACATACACACACATGGCCATAATAGTTGCATCTTATGCCTGCAACCAAAGAGTTAAACTACGCATATCCTACTATTATCCGGCACATATAATATATGAAAAATGCATAAAAAAATTAACCGAATCCTAAACACACAAAACCGGAAACCGTGGCTCTGATACCACTAGCAGGGAGTTGCTTCGGAGGCTCATTGGCTCCCATGTCCCCGGATTAAAATTTTCACTAATGAAAGAATTAATCCGGATGGGATGAGCTTCCTTAGCACAACCATTTCTTCATCGTGCTAACAACTTGAGTGGTCGCTTGAACAAACTAGTTGTTCAAGCAACACAACTCTACTAGTTGGTTAGCCGCGGAAGAGACGACGGACGGATCGCTGGTTTTTGTGTTTGTCTTCGGGGTCCATGATTATACAATTTATTTACTAATTTACACATGCATAATCAAAACATAAAAGAACAAGCTCAGATCAGTAAATAAAGTTAAAATAACTTTATACCTCATGATCTTCTACCGTATGTCCTATCCTTCTCGTGGACGACGTGTGGACGAAGATCCTCCACGAGTAGAAGCCTTCTAGATCGCTTTCTTATCTACCTTTTCCGCTGCGAACAAAGAGAAGAACTTACAAATACCTATCCTTTCTAGAGCCGGCTACCAAATTATGAAATTTGGTGCAACCGCCGGCCAAGGATCAAATGGATGATGCGCCGGCCACCAAATGAAGGAGAACTGCCGACCACCTTGGAGAATAGGGAGGAGGATGAGAACTGGCCACCAATGGGAGGAGAACCGCAGGCCAAGGAAGAAGGGAGAGGCCTCTAGGATGGGCGCCGACCAAGGAATGATCAAAGGAGATGGGCGCCAGCAATCAACAAGAAGGATGAAGGTTGCTGCCCACTTTGCTTCAAACCCTAGCCGCCCAAAAAACCCTAACTCCAATTTAAAATCAATTATTGCCGCCCAAGCCTAACCCCCCTATTTATAGAATTGGGCTTAAGCCTCCTTTAATCTCCACCGTCGGTTCTAGGGATTTAATCTCCACCGTCGGATCTAGGGTTTTATCTCAACCGTCGGATCTAGGGTTTCATCCCAACCGTCGGATCTAGGGTTTCATCCCAACCGTCGGATCTAGGGTTTTATCCCAACCGTCGGATCTAGGGATTTAATCCTAACCGTCGATTCTAGGGTTTCATCCTAACCATCGGATCTTAGGGATTTAATCCCAACCGTTGGTTCTAGGGTTTCATCCTAACCATCGGATCTTAGGATTTAATCCCAACCGCTGGTTCTAGGTTTTGTTTTATATTCTGGATCTAGACTTCACAAGGATTATGTTAGGCTACGATAGGGACCATAAGGAGGAGTTGGGTCTTGGCCACCCGATGGATCGGAACCACACAATCTTGATCCATCAATGATGTTCCATTCCACTAGAGGATCATCATTGAACTACCTCACCAACCCCCATAAATTAATATGGGCTCCATATATTATTCGTACATTAATCTCCCCGTGTTTAAGATATCGAATGTCCGTCAATTAATTGATTTACTGACCATCAATTAATTAACATCTAATTCCTCGAGTAGTACCACTCAACCTTATCATCACGTTGACTAAGTCAACCAGCTGGGTTTACATGATGAACTTTATGAGCTCCTCAAGGGGACATCATCAACCTAATATATAGGACACGGTTTCCTCCTATAATCAACGGCACACCATGTAAATAATATTATTTCCCAACTTACCGGGCATATTGATTTAATCCATCTAAATCTCACCCATCGTAAATCAAAGAAATAAATACTAAGTACATGTGCTATTATATCGGGATTAAGAGCATGTACAACATAATATCCGAGGTCCGATTCAATTATGTAGTCAAGATTAAATTGAATCACCTCTATGTCTTCCGCTTAATACACCTAAGTGTACTAGTGTAACTCTATGTTCAAGACAAAACAATACCAAGCTACACTACAACCATGCCAATGGTTTGTCCAAAACCATCTTGGTTGTGAGCCTCTACTTATATTTACAAGCAACTGATAACTTGATCTTCTGTGCCACACCAAGCACCATGTTATCTACAATGTAAAATATTAGACAATATGCACACATATAATAAATATATAAAGTGCAAACAATGATCATGTGATTCTTATTTCAAAATAAAATGTTCATACAAAAAGAGCTAGGCTTTCAGTATACATTCCAACATGCTTATCGGTCTCCAACTCTTAAACACTTGTACGGAGTCATTTCTAAACTCCTGACTCAATCCAACGTCTTCCTGCAGGATCCACTAGAAGATCCCTTCATCTTAATCCAACAATAAGCCAACAATCGTGGGTGGCTTAAAACTTCCATTTGTATTCCCGAGCTATTAGGTGAGTGTACCTTTGCAAGTCTAATGACTCTGCATGGTATTCTTGTTATCGACGATCACCCTACTTGAATCTCAAGAATTCCCTATAATGTGTCACCGAAAGGGGGGAAATATTTGTTAGGATCTTTGTAACGGCTAGAGGGGGGGGTGATTAGCCTTTCTTCGTTTCTACAAGCAAGTTAGCGGAAGCAATACAAATACGAATAAGAATACAAGTAAGACAATGATGAAAGGAATGCTAACACTCGATGTACGTGGTTCGAAGATGACACTCCTACTCCATGGCAATCCGTAAGGTGGATTAGTCCTAGCCAAGCTTCACTATATTCTCCTTTGGATGAACCAAGGTGGAGAAACCTTTCTTACAATGCTCTCCTCTTCTTTACAATGATGGATCATTAAGAACTAGAGAAGAGGAGGTTTTGAATTGCTAAAACACTTGGGAAGGCTTGGTGAGCACGAGGGTGTAGTTAGGAATGAGAGCACTAGCTTCACCAAGCTCCACAAGGCCCCTTTTTATAGAAGAGGGGTTGTTTTTCCTGTTGGGCCTCGATCAGTCGACTGATGCTTTCCATCAGTCGACTGCCGCAGAAGCCAACAACTTCTGAACCGAGATCTACGTAGAGATTCGTAGCCGCAATTTCCAACGTCCAGGTGATCAGTCGACTAATCCCTCCATCAGTCGACTGATGTAGCGATCAGTCGAGTGATCGCGGGCCGCAGTCGAGTGTGACTCCATTCTGTGCTTGTTTTTACGTTGATCAATCGACCGCCATTTGTTGGCGGGCCGATCGAAATATCACCGATCGATCATGTAGCGATCGATGGTCGTGGTTTTAACTTGACTCATCGAGCACTGACACAATCGATACATCATATCAGTCGACTGATACTTATCAAGTGTGAGTAATTCACACTTGATTTTACACCCTAGACCTAGACTTGACCTTCTAACTCTTCCTTCAGCCTTGCGCCTACCTTCAAGAGTTTCCTTCGGCCTCGCCATGTCTTGGGTTGCCAAATGCTTGGACTTTATGCCTCCAAGACTCCAAGCTTGGACTTATGCTGCCAAGACCTTACTTTGGACTTCTTTTGCCAAGGTTCACTTGGACTTTATGCTTCCAAGACTACAAGCTTGGTCTTACACTGCCAAGTCCATCCCTTGGACTTTCCTTGCCAAGATCATACTTGGTCTTCCTTTGCCAAGGTTCACTTTGGACTTTACGCTGCCAAGACTACAAGCTTGGTCTTATGCTGCCAAGTCCGTCCCTTGGACTTTCCTTTCCAAGATCATACTTGGTCTTCCTTTGCCAAGGTTCACTTTGGACTTTACGCTGCCAAGACTATAAGCTTGGTCTTATGCTGCCAAGTCCGTCCCTTGGACTTTCCTTGCCAAGATCATACTTGGACTTCTCTTTTACCAAGGCTTCATCCTTGGATTTCCCTGTCACTTAAACATATTCGTAATTAGATCACAGAACATTGTCTAACTTAGATGATTATCCAAACATCAAAACATATATAAATGCTTGGAGCATTGTTGCACCAACAATCTCCCCCTTTTTGATGTTTGGCAATCATTTAAGTTAGGTCTTTAAAGATACACACATAATCATATTTTCAATATGAATTATAACTTAAACACTCCTTCTCCCCCTTTGACATACATCAAAAAGAGAAGGATGCAAACATGAAAGAATTAATGTGTTGGATCTTGGACTAAGGTATAAGATTGAAATTAAGCTCCCCCTTAATCCAAGATATGCTTTATAATGTGTAAACAATATTTGAAGCAAAGCATAAAAAAAAATAAGTCCTAACTTTGCACCAACAATGGATTTTGGGGATGAAAAAGATATAATATATGAAACTCCCCCTAAAACACTGCATTAAACAGTCCTAAAACTTGTGTATACGCAATATTATCATACTATAGTTTTAGGATATCAAAGATACACTAAATATCATCAAATGGAGCTTTGTTGTATCGAATGATCACGCTAAATCGAATTTCAAATTTTTTCACCAACTTCAGAAATGCTTTAGAAATTCTAGAAACTTCAAAAAATCACAAAATTTTGTGTACACATTTCTGAGATCATAATTTATTAAGGAAACATAGTTTTAAAAATATATGTTCTCCAGATTTCCATATTGATACAAACTTGGAACCTAACAAAAGTTCTAAAGATTTTGCACACTTTGTATCACTTTTGTGTTCCACTTGAAAACTGTTTTTCAAAATATAATGAACATGGTTTAAAATATATAGTATTTGGAATTTCCAACCATGTTCTTAGAGCTATGTATTCATTACTTGAATACAAGCCTTCCCAATGATTGGTCCATAAGGTATTCATGTCTCTAGGTGTGTCATTGGCTCATAGTAATGCATCATAACAAGCATGATGAGCCAAGTACACCTTGCCTATCATCTCACATGTTTCTAAGTGTCTCAATACAAAAATCAAGGTTTCTTAAGGCTTTTGTGAGATGTATCAAGGTATAATGCCAACATATAAATATAGGATAATGCATACCTAGAATTTTACTCTACAAAGCACATACCAAGCTCTCTCCTTAATGATGAAAATTCAGTTTCGAGAAGAACTTTGGTGAAGATATCGGCAAGGTTGGACTTAGATTCTACATAATTTAGTTCAATGTCCCCTCTTTCCACATGATCTCTTATGAAGTGATGTTTCACTTCAATGTGCTTGGTCCTAGAGTGATGTACCAGATTTTTGGTCAAGTTGATGGTACTCACATTATCACAATAAACTTTAATGTTAGAGTAGTGTAGTGTAAGAGATCGGATGGCCGGCTAGAGGGGGGTGAATAGCCCTCGTTCGTTGGTTATCGGAATTTGCTCGTCTACAATTAGATTAGCGCAAGCGGAAACAACAATACAAGCAAATTAAACAAATAAAAACAAAGCAAAGGAAATAGACAATGCTAACACAAGATGTAACGTGGTTCACGGCTATGCCGCTAATCCACGGTCCCCGATTCGTCCTCGGTGAATCACTCCGCTCAACCAATCCACTAAATGGTCTCTCCTTTGCACCAAGCTAGGTGGAGGTAACCTTTACAATCAAGATCACTCTTCTTACAAATAGAATGGAGTAAAAGTGAGTAAGAAGAGTTTAGAGCTTGTGGGGCACTAGGAAGATTGTTTGGAACTTAAGCATTAGCCTCTAAAAGGCTCACACCTCTCTTTATGAGAGGGCTAACTTCTTCCTGCTGCCGCCATCACCGATCACGCCATGGCTGATCAGTTACAACGGGCCTCCGAACACGCCGGATGCCGACCGCTGTTGTCCAACGGAACTTGGCGCGATCATGACTCACCAGCCGATCACGACTCGTAGTCGATCGCCTGGGCCGGCTACGAGCGGTTCTGCGGGCTAAAACCCTATTGACTACCGATCGGCCGCCAGCCGAATGATCGTTAGTCTTGGCAATGATCGCTAACGATGGCGCGCCGATCACGCCAAAACTGGGCCACAGATACCAATGAGCTACACTGATTAGCAATGATCGCCGATCGCCATGACATGGCAATGACCGTGTCGAAAACCTATCCGACACTTGGCCAAATGGCCAAGTTTCACCTAAGAGCTACCCTTCCCGGTTACAATCGCCACTCATTTCTGAGTCCTCGCTCGGTTCTCTTCGCTCGCCACGCCCCTGCGCGATCAGCGCGGCTCGCAATGCTCCTTCGCGCTCTTGCCTCAAGTCTACTTCCTCCGGCACTCCAAGCTTCGTCCGGGCGGTCCTGATGCTCCAAGCGCACGGCCGCAAAGCTATCCTTCACCGACTCAAGGCACGAGTCATGAGATGTGAAACTCGCCATGGCTCCATGTGCGAATTACTAAGTCCTGCACGACTTCAACGCACATATCAAATAAACATAACACACTAACTTAAACCCTTTGCCACACCATCAAAACCATATCACGGCAAGAGATTGCCCTAACAATCTCCCCCTTTTTGATGTGTGGCAATCCGTTTAAGTTAGGTAAAAACATTTGATATAAATTCTAAGGGTAAGAAAGCATGTAAAGATAAACATGATATAACAACATGCAACTCCCCCTTAATCCATGAAACTTTTTATAAAAATTTTCTTCCCCCTATCATATATTTCTCCCCCTACAATATATTTCTCCCCCTAAAGTGATTAACTTAAACATACTTATTTCTCCCCCTTTGACACCATCAAAAAGATTAACACTAAGTTATAAGCTCATGACATCAAGTATAATGGAGGAAAAAATATGTCAAGTTGATTTAAAATTGGGTACCACTTGTTGATGGCATCAAGTATATTTCTACCACTTGTAGGAGGTTTATAAACTGAAATCGGCCTTCAATATTCTGATTTACAGGCGACCAGTCGACTTTCAGAAATGCATTATAAATTCCAGAAAATATGAAAAATCATGAAATTTTGGAAACATATTTCTTTTAAGTATATCTATCAATGAAAAATAGTTTTTCATGAAAACTCATTATATTTTCTTGTTTTTGCCAAAAATCCAAAAGTTCTAAAAACCACTAGGTTTTTGATCATTCTAGTGTCAAGTTAGCTACCTAGTTTTGCATCCAATTGTTTCAAAACATGAATACATGTATTTTAGGGTAAGAAATTGTTTTGAAAACATATGAAATATCCAACCATGATCTTTGGGAAATATGTCTATGAATTAAACATAAGCCTTCCCCATGATTGGTCTATTATTGATATTTTGATACTTTAAATGACCATCTAAATGCCATAGGCATTAGTGGACATTTGTATCATCCTAACATCTCACCCATGCTAAGTTTGCAATCAAGTTAGCCTATAGTGAGTGTGAGATGCATCCTAGGGGGGTATTTGTATATATATACTTAACCAATATATTCAAGCAATTCTATCATGGTTAAGTATCAAACTAACAACCTACATGATCATAATGACATATATCAATTAATTTCACATTATGATCATGAAATACATGTTTTCATCAAATTATAACCATGCATTAGGCATTATATGATGATAATAAATAAAGTGTCACCTAAAGCATGATTTAAACCTATTTCTCATGATGATGTGCCCAATATCATAAACCATGATTACACATATGCATAGAAATTACATTAATCATCATGATTTAAGCATTATTACCTTTTTATGGGCACGTTATCATCACCCAACACTATAAAAAAAAATGTTGTCCCGTCATCCTAAGTCAACCAAAATATGATATAGGTCAAGTTCATATGGTTGACTACCCTAGGGGTTTTCTAACCCTTAAGGATGGATTTTGGAACCCAAAATAGATTTTTACCTATGGGGTTCACTAGAAATTCCTTGGGGATCCATTTCTTAGCTATTACTTTGTTTTTGTCTTGTCCCCTAGCTATTAGGCATCTATAGGCCTTCTCATTTTTCTTCTCTTTATATCCTAGGCCTTTCTTGTTAAAACTTGCCCTTTGGCTCCCTATGATCATATTCAAGGTGTTGGAGCCAATTGTGAATTTTCCTAGGGCTTTGGTTAAATAATCTACCTTTTCCCTTAATGCCCTATTTTCTTCTATGCATGCATCACTAACATCTAAAGGCACATTAATTATCATGTGAGCATGCATCATCATGGCAAGAAGAAGTATCATTATTATTTAAGCATGCATTTTCTAGCTTATTTTCTAATGCCTTAATTTGATCTAGCATGCATTTATTTTTCTTCTTTGCTCTAAACAAATCCCTAGTTAAACTAGAAATCATAGAAACTATTTTACTAGGAGAGGTTTTCGTTACCATAGTTTCCATGTCCTCTTCTTCTTCTTCGGATGATGAGGAGGATGATGATGTGGAGGAGGCTCCCCCTTCACTTGAGCTCTCTCCTCTTGTGCTTGATCCTTCATTTTCGGAGGAGGAGCAATCCAAGTCGTCAAAAGCCATCAAGGCCAAATTGGCGACAAAGGCATTCTCCTCATCCGATGATGAGGAGGAGGATGAGGAAGGATCATCCCATGTCTTGGCCTTGAATGCTTTGGCCTTTCCCTTCTCCTTTGTTTTCTTCTCTTCTTCCTTTCTCTTGCTCCCCTTCTTCTTCTTCCTCTTCTCTTCTTTCTTTTTCTTCTCTTCTTTGCTTTTGTTTAGGAGGGGACAATTGTCCCTTATGTGCCCCTCTCCTTGGCAATTGTAGCATATGACCTTCCCCCTTGGTCTTCTATTCCTATCATTAGATTTATCAAATCTAAAATTCTTAAATACACGCCTCACCTTCCTTACCATGTAGGCTTCTTCGGTGCTATCCATGGAGGAGGATGAGGCTTCATCATCGGAGGAGGAAGGGATCTCTATCTTCTTCTTCCCCTTGTTTGCCATCAAAGCTACTCCTCTTGAGGGTTGAATTTTAGGCTCCTCTTGTATTCCCTCAAGCCTAGTTTCGTGGAGTTCCATTGTTGAAAAGAACTCCTCCAAAGTGCTCACTTCTAAATTCTTGGAGATGTAGAAGGAGTCCACCATGGAGCTCCACTTTGAGGACCGGGGAAAGGCATCTATGGCCTTCATTACCATATCCCGGTTGGAGAGCTTTTCACCTACACTTGTCAAACCGGTTAGAATTTCCTTAAATCTAGAGTGTAGAGATTTTACCTTCTCTCCCTTTTCGAGTTTGATATTGGACAATTGGGAGCGAAGGACATCTCTCCTTGCTAGCTTTGCCTCGGATGTGCCTTCATGGATCTCTATTAATTTCTCCCACATTTCCTTGGCGCTAGCACACTCTCCTATCCGGTTGACTTCTTGTTGAGGGAGTCCGTTGTATAGATGGTGATTGGCCTTTGAATTTGCCAAATACTCTTCTCTTTGTCTTTTGCTCCATCTCGATTTTTCCAAAGGCTCCCCATCTTCATTCTAGGCAACTCAAAACCGTTTTCCATAATTAACAATATTTCAAAATCGGTTTCGAAGAATACCTCCATTCTCTTTTTCCACCAAGAGAATTCGCCGTCGAACTTCGGTGGGTGGATGTTGGAGCCGGCCATTTTTGATGTAGGGCTTGTTGCGGCGGTTAGTCCGGTGACAAGCAACCTCGGCTCTGATACCACTTGTAAGAGATCGGATGGCCGGCTAGAGGGGGGTGAATAGCCCTCGTTCGTTGGTTATCGGAATTTGCTCGTCTACAATTAGATTAGCGCAAGCGGAAACAACAATACAAGCAAATTAAACAAATAAAAACAAAGAAAAGGAAATAGACAATGCTAACACAAGATGTAACGTGGTTCACGGCTACGCCGCTAATCCACGGTCCGATTCGTCCACGGTGAATCACTCCGCTCAACCAATCCACTAAATGGTCTCTCCTTTGCACAAAGCTAGGTGGAGGTAACCTTTACAACCAAGATCACTCTTCTTACAAATAGAATGGAGTAAAAGCGAGTAAGAAGAGTTTAGAGCTTGTGGGGCACTAGGAAGATTGTTTGGAACTTAAGCATTAGCCTCTCAAAGGCTCACACCTCTCTTTTTATAGAGGGCTAACTTCTTCCGTTGCCGCCATCGATCCATGGCATCGCTACTATAACGCCTCCGAACACGTCGGATGCCGACCGTTTTTGTCCAACGGAAGTCTTGGCGATCATTGGACTCACCACGATCGCGACCGTAGTCGACCCGATCGGCTACGAGCGGTTCTGGCAAAACCCTATTGACGATCGCGCCTTGCAGCCGATCGCTATCTTGGCTCGGCGCTAAGCGATGATGATCACGCCACAAACCCGATCGATCGTATACCGATCGAGCTACACTCGATTCGGAAGCGATCGGCCGCCATGACATGGCGATCGGTGTGTCGAAAAACCCATCCGACACTTGGCCAAATGGCCAAGTTTCACCTAAGAGCTACCCTTCCCCGGGTTACAATCGCTCACTCTCATTTCTCGGAGTCCCTCGCCTTCGAAGTTCTCTTCGTTCTCGGCCACGTCCCTCGGCAGCATCAGGCGCACGGCTCTGCAATGCTCCTTCGCGTCTCTTGCCTCGAAGTCTACTTCCTCCGGCTTCACTCCAAGCTTCTCGTCCGGCGGTCCCTCGGATGCTCCAAGCGCACGGCTTCCGCAAAGCTATCCTTCACCGACTCAAGGCACGAGTCATGAGATGTGAAACTCGCCATGGCTCCATGTGCGAATTACTAAGTCCTGCACGACTTCAACGCACATATCAAATAAACATAACACACTAACTTAAACCCTTTGCCACACCATCAAAACCATATCACGGCAAGAGATTGCCCTAACATGTAGCTCATAGTCCACAAGGGTATGCCTCATCCAAAGTAATTGAGCTACACAACCCCCCATAGCCACATATTCGGCTTCGGTGGTTGATAAGGCAACACAATGTTGCTTCCTACTACTCCAACTAACTAGGGAGGACCCAAGAAATTGGCATCCACCACTAGTACTCTTCCTATCCAATTTGCACCCGGCATAATTGGAATCGGTATAACCAAGCAATTCAAATGACCTAGTCCAAGGATACCAGAGTCCTACATTTAGGGTGCCTTTAATATATCTTAAAATTCTCTTAACGACTACTAAATGTGATTCTTTGGCACAAGATTGGTATCTTGCACACATACCTACCGCAAATAAGATATCGGGTCTACTAGCAGTTAGGTATAGTAGGCTACCAATCATACTCCTATAAAGTTTAAGATCAATTGATTTTCCTTCATGATCACTATCTATTCTAGTGCTAGTGGCCATAGGAGTGGTTACAATTTTGGCATTTTCCAAACCAAATTTCTTGATCATTTCATTTGCATATTTGGTTTGATAAATGTGAATCCCTTCATTGGTTTGCTTGACTTGTAAACCTAGGAAAAATGTAAGCTCTCCAACTAAACTCATTTCAAATTCATTTTCCATATTTTTTATAAAGTCTTGAAGAAGATCATCATTTGTTGACCCAAAAATGATGTCATCAACATATACTTGGAATATGAATATATCCATGAATGTTGAATTTATAAACAACGTTTGATCTACTTGGCCTCTTTTAAAATCCTTAGAAATTAAGAAAGATGACAATCTTTCATACCATGCCCGAGGAGCTTGTTTTAACCCATATAATGCTTTCCTAAGCTTACATACATGGTTTGGATAATCTATGTTCTCAAATCCAGGTGGTTGCTCTACATATACTTCCTCCTTAATATAACCATTTAAGAATGCCGATTTAACATCCATTTGGTAAAGTTTAAATCCCATATAGGAAGCATACCCTAAAAGAATTCTAATAGATTCTAATCTAGCAACCGGGGCATAAGTCTCATCATAGTCAAGCCCCTCAACTTGATTAAATCCCCTAGCAACCAACCTAGTCTTATTTCTAGTGACATTTCCTTGGTCATCTAGCTTATTCCTAAAGACCCATCTTGTGGTAATTATGGTGCTATCATTGGGTCTAGGTACTAACTCCCATACTTGACTCCTCTCAAATTGAGCCAATTCATCTTGCATTGCCAAAATCCAATCCAGATCATGTAATGCATCATTGATCGATTTGGGCTCAATTTGTGAAATGAGAGCTACTTGACTAGTAGGAGGTCTATGAAATGACCTAGTTCTTACTCCTTGAGATAGATCTCCTACTACTTGGTCAAGTGGATGATCTTGATGAATTCTTAGGGTTCTAGAAGGGGTTTCAAATTGATCATTGTTATCTTCCACCCTCCTTTCATCATCTGAATCTCCTCTACCTCCCCCTTGATCATTACCCCTAATGGTCAAATTTTGAAGTTTTTGGGTGATGTCTCGATTATTTTCATTAATATCCTTATCAATGGATGACTTTCTAGGGTAGGTACTAGTGGCTTCATCAAATTAAACATTAGAAGACTCCTCAATCCCTTGGGTTCTTTTATTGTAGACTCTATAACCTCTACATGTAGATGAGTATCCAACTAGGATTCCCTCATCCGCTTTGGATTCGAATTTTCCTAAATTATCTTTGGTGTTTAAAATATAAACTTTACATCCAAAAACATTGAAGTAATGAATTGTGGGAGTAGTCCCATTCCATAACTCAAATGGTGTCTTTCCTAAAAACCTATGAATTTGAACCCTATTTTGGATATAGCAAGCGGTATTAACCGCTTTCGCCCACAAGTAGCTAGGTAGATAATATGCATTAAGCTAGCCGCCTCTTGTAGGGCACGATTTCTCCTTTCCACCACCCCATTTTGTTGGGGTGTTCTAGGACAAGAGAACTCATGCTTGTACCCTTGCTCTAAACAAAATTGTGAAAATTTTGAGTTCTCAAATTCACCACCATGATCACTACGGATCCGGTTGATTTTGAGACTCTTTTCATTTTCAACCCTTTTACTAAATCCTATGATTATTTCTAAGGTATCATCCTTATGTTTCATAAAGTAGACCCAAGTATACCTAGAAAAATCATCTACTATAACCAAACAATATTTGTTACCATTTAAAGATGGCGTACTATGGCAATCAAATAAGTCAAGATGTAATAATTCTAATGGTAAAGATATACTAGTTAGGGTTTTACCTTTGTGTGATGCCTTTGTTTGTTTTCCTTCTTGGCAAGCATCACACATTTTGTTCTTGACATACTTGATCTTTGGTAGCCCTTTGACCAACTCCATCTTGGCTACCTTGGCTATGTTTTTCATGTTGATGTGCCCCAATCTCCTATGCCATAGCCAACTTTCCTCTTCTTTTGCAACAAGACACTTAGTAGAAATGTTAGAAGCATATGAAAGATCAACATAATAGATATTTGATTTTCTATATCCAACTAACATGCAATTATTTAATTCCTTGTGCCTAATCATGCATTTAGAGGATTCAAACGAGACATGATAGTTTGCATCACAAAGTTGACTAACACTTAATAAATTAAATTTCATATTTTCAACTAGTAAGACTTTGTGAATGACAATTTTAGGGGATACCTCAATTGTACCTCTACCTAATATCTTGAGTTTTCCACTATTCCCAAAGGACACCGCTCCCTTCTTCACATACTTAATTGTGGAGAACTTGCTCACATCCCCGGTCATATGTGTTGAGCAACCGCTATCCACAATCCACATACCTTGCTCTCCTACCTAAATCACATGAAAAACACAAGCTTTTGGTACCCAAACATTTGGACCGGTAACATTAAGTAAAAACTTCTTAGGTACCCATGCTTTCTTAACCTTTCTCTCAATGGTTTCTTTCCTATTAATCAATGAAATATAAGCAACTTCTTTTTTTTTTTGGCTTATATCCTAAACCAGCTTTGTTGTACATGGCTCTTTGTCGACTAAGGATCATATCAAGACATTTTGAGTCATTTGAAAATTTTTCTAAACATGTTTTTAATTCACTAACCTCATCCTTAAGTTTGTCATTTTCTTCCTTAAGCATGCAAGAATCGACATGTGAAGGTTTTTCATTCCTAATGGCCTTTAGTTCTTCCTTCATGCTCTTAACCTTAGATTTAGACTTATCTAGAGCTTCTTTAAGGTAGGCAATTGATTTATAGAGAAGCTTAACTTTGGGAGAGTTCATTACCTCATCGTCACTAGATGACGATTCATCACTTGAGGAGTCTTCTTGGCTTGATGTATCAGAATCATCTCCTAGGGCCATAAGTGTCACATGACGTGTGATGTGGAAAAGCTCATCATCGGAGGAGGAGTCTTCAACACTTGGTGTGTCCCATGTGGTTTGAGCTACCATAGCCTGCTTCTTGTCCTTCTTTTTCTTTTCTTTTTCCTCCTCCTTTTTTAGCTCCGGGCAATTTGGCTTTATGTGCCCCTTCTTGTTGCAAGCATGGCAAATCACATTGTTATTGAAACTTGAATTACTACTAAACTTACCTTTTGAAGAATGAGACCCCTTCCTTGCTTCTCTACTCTTGAACTCCTTTGATTTCCTATAGATCTTCTTGACAAAATTGGCCATCTCACTAGATGAGTCTTCATCACTACTTGAGTTATACTCCGATTCGGATGATGATGATACTTCTTTTCTTTCCTTCTTCTTCTTTTCCTTCTTTTCAAAAAATAGAGCTAAACCCTTTTCCTTAGAGGACATGTTAGTTTGCTCATGTAATTCAAACTCACAAAATAATTCATCAATTTTAATTTGAGAAAGATCCCTAGTTACCTTAATGGCATCAACTATAGAAGTCCATAAAGAATTTCTAGGAAATGCTTGAAGTATGTATCTTACCAAGTCCCGGTTGTCAACTCGCTCACCTATGATGTGAAGTCCATTCACAATCTCTTTGAACCTTCCATGCATTTGGCTTACGGTTTCATGCATCTTCATTTGGAAGGCTTGAAGTTGTCCAATTAGTAGGTCCTTCTTGGCCCTCTTTGACTCCTTGGAACCTTCATTTAGATCAATGAGCTTTTCCCATAACTCCTTGGCGGATTTGAAAGGCCCCACCTTGTTGAGTTGTTCCATTGTAATGCCGCATTGGATGGTGAGTACTGCCTTGGCATTTGATTCGAACTTCCGATTTATTTCCCTCGTCTAATCCTTGCTCGGAATAGGGTTTCCATGTTCATCCACCGCTTCCTCGAAGCCATCTACAATACTATGCCAAATTTCAATGTTACTCATAAGATAGTACTTCATCCTACCTTTCCAATACGCAAAATGACTCCCATCGAAGAGCGGTGGCTTGGCGGTGCTATATCCCTCTTGAAGAGCCATTGATGCCTTGGTTGATGGTGAGATCTTCCAAGCTATCCGGGCTCTAATACCACTTGTTAGGATCTTTGTAACGGCTAGACGGGGGGTGATTAGCCTTTCTTCGTTTCTACAAGCAAGTTAGCGGAAGCAATACAAATACGAATAAGAATACAAGTAAGACAACGATGAAAGGAATGCTAACACTCGATGTACGTGGTTCGGAGATGACACTCCTACTCCACGGCAATCCGTAAGGTGGATTAGTCCTAGCCAAGCTTCACTATATTCTCCTTTGGATGAACCAAGGTGGAGAAACCTTTCTTACAATGCTCTCCTCTTCTTTACAATGATGGATGATTAAGAACTAGAGAAGAGGAGGTTTTGAATTGCTAAAACACTTGGGAAGGCTTGGTGAGCACGAGGGTGTAGTTAGGAATGAGAGCACTAGCTTCACCAAGCTCCCCAAGGCCCCTTTTTATAGAAGAGGGGTTGTTTTTCCCGTTGGGCCTCGATCAGTCGACTGATGCTTTCCATCAGTCGACTGTCGCCGAAGCCAACGGCTTCTGAACCGAGATCTCCGCGGAGATTCGTAGCCGCAATTTCCAACGGCCAGGTGATCAGTCGACTGATCCCTCCATCAGTCGACTGATGTAGCGATCAGTCGAGTGATCGCAGGCCGCAGTCGAGTGCGACTCCATTCTGTGCTCGTTTTTGCGTTGATCAGTCGACTGCCACTGTTGGCAGTCGACTGACGGTAACATCAGTCGACTGCTACTGTCAAAGCAGTCGACTGATGGTCAGGGTTTCAACCTGACTCAGTCGAGCACCTGACCAGTCGACTGATACATCATATCAGTCGACTGATACTTATCAAGTGTGAGTAATTCACACTTGATTTTACACCCTAGACCTAGACTTGACCTTCTAACTCTTCCTTCAGCCTTGCGCCTACCTTCAAGAGTTTCCTTCGGCCTCGCCATGTCTTGGGTTGCCAAATGCTTGGACTTTACGCCGCCAAGACTCCAAGCTTGGACTTATGCTGCCAAGACCTTACTTTGGACTTCTTTTGCCAAGGTTCACTTGGACTTTATGCTGCCAAGACTACAAGCTTGGTCTTACGCTTCCACGTCCATCCCTTATACTTTTCTTACCAAGATCATACTTGGTCTTCCTTTGCCAAGGTTCACTTTGGACTTTACGCTGCCAAGACTACAAGCTTGGTCTTATGCTGCCAAGTCCGTCCCTTGGACTTTCCTTGCCAAGATCATACTTGGACTTCTCTTTTACCAAGGCTTCATCCTTGGATTTCCCTGTCACTTAAACATATTCGTAATTAGATCACAGAATATTGCTTAACTTAGATGATTATCCAAACATCAAAACATATATAAATGCTTGGAGCATTGTTGCACCAACAATATTCTCTTTCAACATCACTAAACCATGATCAAGTGATATATTATTCCCCGAAGATTATTTTCTGCATTTACCACCAAATACCTGTCATGCCCGCCCTTTTTGGGGACCCTAAATGTCCGGAGAGGCGGCGCGTGACGCGACCGTACATACATTTCATACAGCGGAAGACTTTATATATGTACTTCTTAGTTCTTACAGCGGAAGACTTTAGACCTAAATACTTTTCTTTTCTCTTTTTTTTTTCTTTTAAACATAAACATGCATAAACGCTTCTTCTTAACATAGAGTATGTTTCATACCATGCATGGATGGATACTTCTTCTTACTTCTTCTTTACTTCTTCTTATCAACATAAAGCATGCATCATATATATATAGATACTTAGTGCTTAGTAGGTTCATAACATCATCGTCATAGGGAGACATAAGTAAAGACATCCATAGACATCATCATCATAGGTAACATGTATAAATAGACTTAACAGATCTTCTCCACCGTGCCACTACCACACACATTGGCCCCTCATGCTGCTCCCTTTAGTTTACCCATCCCTTACCCTTATCTGCAGTATGAGGGAAAGATAAACTATAAGCTCATAGGCTTAGTAAGATCCTGTCCTACTCACAAAAACCATACATCATTATTAATCATGGCTTGTAGCATTTATAACGTAAAATCAATATAACATGTAACTTACATGGTGTCATCAACTCATCATGTAGCATAAGTAACATAAGTGAATATAGCATGGATCATCCCTAACTTAGTAGCATAACATGAATATATACTTAATCAGCATAATATGTATCATATGTAACTTAGTAACATAGACATCATAGCGTACCATCGAACATAACATGTAACGTATACATCATGACATATCATTCAACATAACATGTAACTTAAACATTATGGCATATTATCAAACATAACGTGTAAACATATGGCATATCATCAAACGTAACGTGTAAATATCATGGCATATCATCAAACATAACATGTAAACATATGGCATATCATCAAACATAACGTGTAAACATATGGCATGTCATCAAACATAACGTGTAAACATATGGCATATCATCAAACATAACGTGTAAACATATGGCATATCATCAAACATAACGTGTAAACATATGGCATATCATCAAACATAACGTGTAAACATATGGCATATCATCAAACATAACGTGTAAACATATGCAGGATGCTTTTGAAAACATATATGTTAGGTACGTAAATATAAATCTCAACATATTTGGGCCCGGCATTGTACCACTTCTTCATTATCATAGCGCGCATCCCTAAATAGGCCCGAGGTAGCAAGTCTCGAGCCTAATAGGTTTCTAGGCCCGAGTCTTATTCCATCGACCTAGGGGCAATCGTCATAGCGTAGAAGCCCATCCTAGGCCCGAGTCTTACTCCATCGACCTAAGGCATCTTGGAGTCCATCCCGTACTAGGCCCGAGTCTTATTCCATCGACCTAGGGGCAATCATACATAGAAGCCCATCCTAGGCCCGAGCCTTATTCCATCGACCTAGGGCATCTTAGGAGCCCATCCCTTCTTGGACCTTGTTAAGGTCTTGGTACAAGCCATGCAGAAGGTAAAATACTTATATGCTTAATATATAACATAGCTTATTTCATTTCTTGACAAACATAGCATAGCATACTTCATTTCATAACACATCATGCTTCATTTCATGAACATATCTTCTTTCATTTCATAACATAGCATACTTCATTTCATAACATATCATACTTCGTTTCATCATCATATCATATTCATTTTTGTGAACATATCCTTTTGTTTCATTCCATAGTCTTATCATATTCCATTTCGTAATATTAGATATCACATACACAAAGGCATGGCATGAGACATGGCATCAAGAGTAAGTAAATACTAACTAAGGCATGGTATCTTCACCTAGCATTACTTAAGATCACATGTCATCATAAATTCACTCAAACACAAAGCACATGTAAACCTAATTCATTTAGCATGGCTACAACTTCATAAGCAGCATTATTTAAGCCCACAAGTCATCATGAATTCACTCAAACACAAGGCACATGTGAACCTAATTCATTTAGCATGGCTACAACTTCATAAGCACATAGATTTTGAATTAAACTTCATCTATTCCCCAAAACATAGGTTGGCCGAATGGTCCATGTAGGGTTTTTTAGGGTTAATCTTTAACCTAAATTTATCTACATACTAAACAACATTATATGCATACCAATCATGGTATGAAACTTCATTGAACATAATAACCAAGGGTGGCCAAATGGCCCTTATAGGCTTTTTAGGGATTAGACTTTTAACTAATTCAATTAACATATATATGCATACACTTCATGGTGTAAACTTCATTGAAACACACAAAGAAAAGAAACAACCAAGGGTGGCCGAATGGCCCTTTTAGGCTTCTTAGGGTTCTTGTCACCCAACATTCATTCATGAGCATTATAACCTAGCATAGCATTATTAGGGACATTTTCATGCAACCCTAACCCTAATTCCCTAGGGTGGCCGAAACACATAAGGGGCTCAACTAGGGTTCTTGTTACCCAACATTCATTCATGAGCCTTATAACCTAGCATAGCATCATTAGGGACATTTTCATGCAACCCTAACCCTAATTCCCTAGGGTGGCCGAAACACATAAGGGGCTCAACTAGGGTTCTTGTTACCCAACATTCATTCATGAGCCTTATAACCTAGCATAGCATCATTAGGGACATTTTCATGCAACCCTAACCCTAATTCCCTAGGGTGGCCGAAACACATAAGGGCTCAACTAGGGTTCTTGTTACCCAACATTCATTCATGAGCCTTATAACCTAGCATAGCATCATTAGGGACATTTTCATGCAACCCTAACCCTAATTCCCTAGGGTGGCCGAAACACATAAGGGGCTCAACTAGGGTTCTTGTTACCCAACATTCATTCATGAGCCTTATAACCTAGCATAGCATCATTAGGGACATTTTCATGCAACCCTAACCCTAATTCCTTAGGGTGGCCGAAACACATAAGGGCTCAACTAGGGTTAGCTTTTGGTCCTAATCCATTTTTAAATCTTAACTACATCATATAGTGAATAAAACCTAGCATGTAACTTCATGTAAAACCCCAATCCTAGCTTGGCCGAATAGGTCTTGGTGGCCATTAGGGCTAGCTTTTTAACCTAACCTCTTTTCCCATCTTAGCATCATCATATACTTCCTAACATAGATTACAAACATAGATTACCACTTCATTGATAAACCAAAACATGCTTGGCCGGATCTAACATATAGGTTGTTCAAACATTCAATCGAAACTACTCGTATGCAGGTGAGGGATACTTACATCCTTCGCTTTGCTTTGGGTGGGGAAGATGACCTAAGGAAGACCAACACCTAGCATTCTCTTGCTTGGATGAGGTTCGGCCAAGGGGTGGAAGGGAGAGGGGGAGCTCTAGGATTTCGGTGAGAAGAAGGAAAGAAGAGAGGAAGTGACCAAATTCAATCTTCCCTCTTCTTTATAAAGGGGAGGAAGAGAAGTTCCTCTTTTCTTTTCTATGCCTTTTCATTTACCCTTAGTCCCACTTATCTATAGTTTCCACTCTTCCTTAATCATATAATCCTATTGGGCTTCTGGTTAGTGGGTGCATCTATAAGGCTTGGCTATCTCTAGAGGTTTGGGGTTTAATTCCTAGGCCTTGCACCCCTTGTTGGCTTATTTTCTTTTATTTTTGAAAAGGCCCACATAAATCCCATGATCATCAAGCCAAAAATTCTTGTAAAATTTGCTAGAAATTTTACGGGCGTTACAATCCTTCATACCTTTTAAAAGTTTCGTCCTCGAAACTTAGAACAATTGTGGGTACTTCTGCTTCATGTCCTCCTCGCGTTCCCAGGTAGCTTCCTCGTACCGTTGATTCTGCCACAGGACCTTTACTAAGGGCACCTCTTTGTTCCTTAGCCTCTTGATTTCTTGGTCTAGTATTTTGATAGGCCGACTTTCAATACTCAGGTCCTCTTGAACTTGTACTGTTTGTGGCTCGATCACTTGGTCCGTACTGGAAATGCATTTCTTGAGTACAGAGACATGGAACACGTTGTGAATAGCCGACATCTCCTGAGGCAGCTCTAGCTTATAAGCTACCTTGCCAATCCTCTGCGATATCGGGTACGGTCCCACGTAACGTGGACTCAGTTTACCCTTTCTTCCAAACCTCATCACTCCCTTCATAGGAGCCACTTTGAGGAATACTAGGTCCCCAACTTCGAATTCTAACGGTCTACGTTGGCATATCCGCATAGCTCTTTTGTCGGCTCTGAGCAGTTTAAATTCTCTTACGGATGTTCCGTATAGCTCGGGTGGTGTCGTCGATGAAATCCGTCTGGAGTCCCATCCTCTTCTTTTCACCACCCTCGTACCAGCATATGGGAGATCTACATTTCCTCCCGTATAGAGCCTCGTAGGGTGCCATTCCAATAGTAGCCTGGTAGCTATTATTGTAGGCGAATTCTGCCAAACATAAGTATCGGCACCAGCTACCTTTGAAATCCAGGGCGCAGGCTCGTAACATATCCTCCAGTACTTGATTTACCCTTTCGGTCTGTCCATCCGTCTGGGGATGGAAGTCTTGAACAATAGCTTCGTGCCTAAGGCTTTCTGAACACATTCCCAGAAATGGGAAATAAAGCGACCATCTCTGTCAGAAATGATGGTCTTAGGAATTCCATGTAGTCTAATAATTTCCTTAGCATATAAATGGGCCAATTGCTCCGTCGAATAGGTCATCTTGATTGCTAAGAAATGGGCGGACTTCGTCAATCTGTCCACAATTACCCATATAGCATCCACTGTCTAGCATCTTACGTGCCTGTAGGGCTGATAAAATCTTATTGACTCCTCTCCTTGGTTCTCCAATAAATTCGAACTTAGGTTCCGCTTCCGGCTGGAAAACCACTTTCCTTTTTCGGCACTCGATCGAAGCACCGTACTTGCTCAAGAAATCCATGCCCAATATAATGTCATAATCCTGCATGTCGAGCACTATCAGATCGCAGTAGAGTTCTCTATCTGCAATTCTGATGGGTGCGGCTCGCAGCATATGAGTGGAGGGCATTACCTCTCCCGAGGGCAGGGTGGTTAAGAACTTGTGATCTAGGGCTTGTGGTGGTATGTCTATGTTTCCGGTAAAGTGTGTAGAAACAAACGAATGTGTTGCCCCAGTATCAAATAATGCAGTAGCATACTGGCAGAAAATAAATATCTGACCTGTGACAACTGTGGAGGCGTTTGCCACGTCTTCTTGGGTGAGAGAGAATACCCTAGCATCTGTCATAGCTGGTGGGGCTTCTAGTCTCCCTTGGTGGATTGGGGTCCCTTCTATTGCGGCCTGCATCTGATGTAACTGTGGAGGGGCACCCCTGGGCTGAGTATACGGCTGAGGAGGTGCCTGAACCTGGATAGGACAGTCCTTGATTCTATGCCCTGTCCGTCCACAGTTATAACATCGATTTGTGCCTTGGTAGCATACTCCCGGATGTATCTTCCCGCAGGTAGCACACAGAGGGAACCTGGGCTGCTTGTTTACTGGACCTCCTTTAGGATTCTCCCATTGTCTTCTCTTGCCAGTGGGGTTCCCTTTCCAAGCACTCTGGTTCCTCTGACCTCCTGACTGGGCCTGACCCCTGCCTTCACTCAGTGCTTTCTTTTGTTGATTAATGTTGTTCAGGTAATGCTCGGTAATCAAGGCACTACTGAACAGCTCCTCTGCGGTCTGCGGTCTATGAACTCCGCCGGCCACATTCAGAGCTATTTCTGGTCGGAGCATCTTCAACATGAGTCTGACCCTTTCTCTTTCCGTGTTGACCAACTCTGGGCATAGGCGTGCGAGTCGGTTGAATCTCTTCACGGCTTCGCTGACCGATAGGTCACCTTGTCTGAACCCAGTGAACTCGTCGTAATGCTTGTTGGTGACCCTCATGTGGAAGAATTCCTCTAAAAATTCGTACTCGAAATCTGTCCATCTCATCTGATTTACTTGTCTCTTTGCTTTAACCCGTTCCCACCACATCCGAGCATCTCCCGAAAGGCAGAACGATGCACACTTAATCTTTTCGCATTCGGGCCAGTCCAGTAGCTCCACGATGCTTTCCACCGTCTTGAACCAGGCCTGGGCATCCCATGGCTCACCAGTGCCAGAGAAGTTTTCCGGCTTTAGTCTCTGCCACTGGATCAGGTAAGCTTCCTGTCGAACCATCGGGTCGGGGCCCGTCGGTGAAGCGATGGGGTTTCCTCGCTGATTCATTAGGGTATTTATTACTTGTTGTTGTTCTGTGACTTGTCGCTGGAGTTCTGTGACTACGTGTGTAAGGTCATGCGGGGGTGCTATCTCATCGGCTCTACTACCGCGTCTTCCAGACATTATCTTCACATATTAAAGTAAAGCTAGTATAAGTTTTTCGTTCGTTTACCTATGCATAATTAGACTAAAGCTATCATAAGGTCGTTTCAAGCTTAAGCATCATTCACGTTCTAAGGCATAATTTAGCTTAAGGTATTTTACATCATATATGAACAAGCATAAGGGTATCATACATATTTTCATGCATATTTAGCTAGAAACATTTCCCATCATACATGAACAAGCATAAGGTAAAGACATTTTATAAATAAGCTAGAGGCATTTTATATTATACATGAACTAAATAATCTAAAGACATTTTTATATCATGCATGATCAAAATTAACAAAATTAGAGTATAGACATAGAATTCTTACTTGGAGCAGCAGGATTTGGAGCTTGATGTGTGTGTAGTGGAAAGGCAGATCCGCTCTGATACCAACCTGTCACGCCCGCCCTTTTTGGGGACCCTAAATGTCCGGAGAGGCGGCGCGTGACGCGACCGTACATACATTTCATACAGCGGAAGACTTTATATATGTACTTCTTAGTTCTTACAGCGGAAGACTTTAGACCTAAATACTTTTCTTTTCTCTTTTTTTTTCTTTTAAACATAAACATGCATAAACGCTTCTTCTTAACATAGAGTATGTTTCATACCATGCATGGATGGATACTTCTTCTTACTTCTTCTTATCAACATAAAGCATGCATCATATATATATAGATACTTAGTGCTTAGTAGGTTCATAACATCATCGTCATAGGGAGACATAAGTAAAGACATCCATAGACATCATCATCATAGGTAACATGTATAAATAGACTTAACGGATCTTCACCACCGTGCCACTACCACACACATTGGCCCCTCGTGCTGCTCCCTTTAGTTTACCCATCCCTTACCCTTATCTCGCATGAGGAAAGATAAACTATAAGCTCATAGGCTTAGTAAGATCCTGTCCTACTCACAAAAACCATACATCATTATTAATCATGGCTTGTAGCATTTATAATGTAAAATCAATATAACATGTAACTTACATGGTGTCATCAACTCATCATGTAGCATAAGTAACATAAGTGAATATAGCATGGATCATCCCTAACTAAGTAGCATAACATGAATATATACTTAATCAGCATAATATGCATCATATGTAACTTAGTAACATAGACATCATAGCGTACCATCGAACATAACATGTAACGTATACATCATGACATATCATTCAACATAACATGTAACTTAAACATTATGGCATATTATCAAACAAAACGTGTAAACATATGGCATATCATCAAACGTAACGTGTAAATATCAAGGCATATCATCAAACATAACATGTAAACATATGACATATCATCAAACATAACGTGTAAACATATGGCATGTCATCAAACATAACGTGTAAACATATGGCATATCATCAAACATAACGTGTAAACATATGGCATATCATCAAACATAACGTGTAAACATATGGCATATCATCAAACATAACGTGTAAACATATGGCATATCATCAAACATAATGTGTAAAAATATGCAGGATGCTTTTGAAAACATATATGTTAGGTACGTAAATATAAATCTCAACATATTTGGGCCCGGCATTGTACCACTTCTTCATTATCATAGCGCGCATCCCTAAATAGGCCCGAGGTAGCAAGTCTCGAACCTAATAGGTTTCTAGGCCCGAGTCTTATTCCATCGACCTAGGGGCAATCGTCGTAGCGTAGAAGCCCATCCTAGGCCCGAGTCTTACTCCATCGACCTAAGGCATCTTGGAGCCCATCCCGTACTAGGCCCGAGTCTTATTCCATCGACCTAGGGGCAATCATACATAGAAGCCCATCCTAGGCCCGAGTCTTATTCCATCGACCTAGGGAATCTTAGGAGCCCATCCCTTCTTGGACCTTGTTAAGGTCTTGGTACAAGCCATGCAGAAGGTAAAATACTTATATGCTTAATATATAACATAGCTTATTTCATTTCTTGACAAACATAGCATAGCATACTTCATTTCATAACACATCATGCTTCATTTCATGAACATATCTTCTTTCATTTCACAACATAGCATACTTCATTTCATAACATATCATACTTCGTTTCATCATCATATCATATTCATTTTTGTGAACATATCCTTTTGTTTCATTCCATAGTCTTATCGTATTCCATTTCGTAATATTAGATATCACATACACAAAGGCATGGCATGAGACATGGCATCAAGAGTAAGTAAATACTAACTAAGGCATGGTATCTTCACCTAGCATTATTTAAGATCACATGTCATCATAAATTCACTCAAACACAAAGCACATGTAAACCTAACTCATTTAGCATGGCTACAACTTCATAAGCAGCATTATTTAAGACCACAAGTCATCATGAATTCACTCAAACACAAGGCACATGTGAACCTAATTCATTTAGCATGGCTACAACTTCATAAGCACATAGAGTTTGAATTAAACTTCATCTATTCCCCAAAACATAGGTTGGCCGAATGGTCCATGTAGGGTTTTTAGGGTTAATCTTTAACCTAAATTTATCTACATACTAAACAACATTATATGCATACCAATCATGGTATGAAACTTCATTGAACAAAATAACCAAGGGTGGCCAAATGACCCTTATAGGCTTTTTAGGGATTAGACTTTTAACTAATTCAATTAACATATATATGCATACACTCCATGGTGTAAACTTCATTGAAACACACAAAGAAAAGAAACAACCAAGGGTGGCCGAATGGCCCTTTTAGGCTTCTTAGGGTTCTTGTCACCCAACATTCATTCATGAGCATTATAACCTAGCATAGCATTATTAGGGACATTTTCATGCAACCCTAACCCTAATTCCCTAGGGTGGCCAAAACACATAAGGGGCTCAACTAGGGTTCTTGTTACCCAACATTCATTCATGAGCCTTATAACCTAGCATAGCATCATTAGGGACATTTTCATGCAACCCTAACCCTAATTCCCTAGGGTGGCCGAAACACATAAGGGCTCAACTAGGGTTCTTGTTACCCAACATTCATTCATGAGCCTTATAACCTAGCATAGCATCATTAGGGACATTTTCATGCAACCCTAACCCTAATTCCCTAGGGTGGCCGAAACACATAAGGGCTCAACTAGGGTTCTTGTTACCCAACATTCATTCATGAGCCTTATAACCTAGCATAGCATCATTAGGGACATTTTCATGCAACCCTAACCCTAATTCCCTAGGGTGGCCGAAACACATAAGGGGCTCAACTAGGGTTCTTGTTACCCAACATTCATTCATGAGCCTTATAACCTAGCATAGCATCATTAGGGACATTTTCATGCAACCCTAACCCTAATTCCTTAGGGTGGCCGAAACACATAAGGGATCAACTAGGGTTAGCTTTTGGTCCTAATCCATTTTTAAATCTTAACTACATCATATAGTGAATAAAACCTAGTATGTAACTTCATGTAAAACCCCAATCCTAGCTTGGCCGAATAGGTCTTGGTGGCCATTAGGGCTAGCTTTTTAACCTAACCTCTTTTCCCATCTTAGCATCATCATATACTTCCTAACATAGATTACAAACATAGATTACCACTTCATTGATAAACCAAAACATGCTTGGCCAGATCTAACATATAGGTTGTTCAAACATTCAATCGAAACTACTCGTATGCAGGTGAGGGATACTTACATCCTTCGCTTTGCTTTGGGTGGGGAAGATGACCTAAGGAAGACCAACACCTAGCCTTCTCTTGCTTGGATGAGGTTCGGCCAAGGGGTGGAAGGGAGAGGGGGAGCTCTAGGATTTCGGTGAGAAGAAGGAAAGAAGAGAGGAAGTGACCAAATTCAATCTTCCCTCTTCTTTATAAAGGGGAGGAAGAGAAGTTCCTCTTTTCTTTTCTATGCCTCTTCATTTACCCTTAGTCCCACTTATCTATAGTTTCCACTCTTCCTTAATCATATAATCCTATTGGGCTTCTGGTTAGTGGGTGCATCTATAAGGCTTGGCTATCTCTAGAGGTTTGGGGTTCAATTCCTAGGCCTTGCACCCCTTTTTGGCTTATTTTCTTTTATTTTTGAAAAGGCCCACATAAAGCCCATGATCATCAAGCCAAAAATTCTTGTAAAATTTGCTAGAAATTTTACGGGCGTTACAATACCGACATGATCCCGATAATGGTATGCAAATAACTCTACCTTCTCTGTATAACACAAGTTAAGTACCCAAAAGTACTTTCAAAGTTATTCAACCTAGTATGAACAACTCAGGGATAAAAATCCCTATGAAACACTGTAAACTAGCCTTCCGCTATTTGCATCAACAATCGTCTACTTGTCTTGTCCATTTCCCAATAGGTAATGATCTGACTAGTATAATTAGTGAAAAATCTCTAAGACTGTAGTCTCTGATTTCCACCAGAAATGTGACGACTTGACCCCTGTTTCCCGACTCGGTATCAGTCGGCTCTCAAAGGTAATTCACCTTTAAGACATAGGTTCCAGACTCACTGACTCAACAGGTCATTCCCGTGGTCAACTCAAACCACAATTACGAATAATAACCAACATACTACAGGTTATTCCCTGTTATATACACTAAATGCATAGTCAACAAAACCGGGAGTATAAACCCTAATGGTAACTCCGGTTGGTCGCCATGGTGGACGACTTCTACTACAAGTCTGCACAGGCATCTTAACTCTAACTGTATACACCTGTTGAGAAAATATAGATAAATATCTACTAAACTATAAGTTATTAAGAATTCTTACCTCGTGCTGCTTGGAGCTCAGGCCGCTGTCAATTTCATCTCAGAAAACCAAAACTGAATAAATCAACTCCCGAGAATTCAAGACTCGACACAAAAACAACATTGTATGACATCGCAGAACCTAGGGCTTTGATACCACTAAAGTTGTCACACCCCGAGAGTATGCCAAGCCGAAAATCAAACGGACAACATCTCCCCTATACGTGGCAACATATACTGTTAATACAAGGCCCTTGGGCCCACAATAAACATAAACATATAAAAGTAAATACAACAAATACACAACGGAAACATAAAACAACTACATCACAACTACATACAATGCATAGCGGTATGACTAACACCACGACATAAAGAAAACATCGGCAAAAAAACCCGAAACCACAAGTCTGTACATCACATGACAATCCACAACACATCACACCGCGAAAAACTCCAAATACATAACACACATACGGAAAGCCCAAAACGACCACCAAAGTCTCGGGGGTGAGATGAGATGTTGTCAGCTAGCGGTGCTCCAAGCCGTCACGAAGACTTCTACCTGTTACCTGGGCAACAGAAAAACCTAGGGTCCATGGTGGTGAGTATAACTCAGCAGGTAATACGAAAAATATGTATATATCAAATATCACATGTAATTCAATAGCATAACCAAGAGGTACAACAGGTATACCAATACAGTATATAAATACATGCTTATACCATCTAACCAGATAAACAACGTATAATGTAGACATACCTGAAAGTCTGCTATGCTACTCTGTTCTAACCTTAGCATATATCCAACATATATAACAGGAAGAGTAATACTAACTCACAATATACTCATGATATAGGTCAAGTGTATCTAATGGTTTGTCCAACAAGTATACAAGTATCCGACACAATCGTATAAGAGATGCGAGAAGCATGTATGAAGATGATGTACAACCAAATGAAGCAAGCATAGTACAATCAAATGCAACATCACAATAAGCAAATATATATACACTGCATTTAATACACAAGCATATATGTATATATATGGTAATATGCAAAGCGCCATAAGATACGACAATGCAGCATGCATGGTCATGCCTGTGCACCCCTACTCGCTACCACGACCCCAGTGTGGCCTAGGTGGCAGGACATGACAATTGTTCCAACTCAACACCAACCACTGCTTTAGAGTGGCCGAGTGGGTAGTATGATCAAGTAGCATATGAGCGTAAAGAGCTCGCTACACAACGGGGGTCCCTGCTGCTAGCCACTCAAACTAACACTACCTATGAGTGGTCGAGTGCCATGCACCCAGGACAACTACACGCAACTCCAACTACTACCGTCTATAGTGGTAGAGTGCGGCACAATAAATGCTCTGCCCTCACACCAGTTACTCCTCGGGGAGTAACCTGGGAGGCATGATGACTGACGACTCTCAACCCCAAGGGAGACTATGTCATCAGAATGCATGCAAATGACATGAATGAACTGTTACATGTACAAACATCTACCACAGACTCTCTGTTCAACAGAGAGTCATACCCATCTGATCAATAAACTCTCTATCCTGTAGAGAGTCGTACTCAACTGATCGACGGACTCTCTATCCTGTAGAGAGTCGTACTCAACTGATCGACACACTCTCTATCCTGTAGAGAGTTGTACTCAACTAATCATATCAAGAAGGGACCACCGGTTCGTAGAGACACACTAATCACCCTTCACTTAACCATTACACAACACATGGTTGGTAATAAGTAAGCAACATACGGGTATTAGAATAAATCCTTCATTTAGGGCATTACCTACCCACGGATGAACTTTTACCCAATTTACAAATCAAGTTATCATCCGTACTCCAACATCTACACCCTACTAAACATTTATAGATCTACTTACATCACATTTGTAGCTACTAAATCATGATAAAGGAAAAATGTGATATCAACATTTGAGCATAATAGCCAACAACAAGTATAAAGCATAAGAATAATAAGAGAAGGGTCAAGATAATATGAGCATATAATATGATCATATCTATATCTAAATATGAATACAACCACAACTACCTGACCAGGGTAGGAAATTACCCACCTGTTAAATAGCTCCACTAGCTGTCCATGAGTACAAGCATCGGTCACTTACCAAAATTCTGCAATACAACAAGAACTACACTTAAGCTCTCACATACGATAAATGACAAAAAAATTGAATCCTACATCGATCTCTTATTTAAATCAATTGTCTCGATACTAATTAAAGTCTCGATCACACATCCAACATCACTTCGGCTATATCACCATAAGTATACACACTAGATCCAATTAACAATTCACAATAATCCAAATCAACACTCAAATCCACAGTTAACTACTTCCCTTCCACATATCATTATTCACCAATCTTTCAGTATCAACTAACACAGTAAACATGAACAAACTCATCCATAACTATTAATCATCGAATCAAAACTAGTTCAACTATAACATAATATACATCCATAATTACAACACTTAACTTACAACTTTCCTACACTGCATATAAGTCCACCATTACACTATTACCATCTATCCACAATCGGTATTCTCCAATAGAACAACATCGTTCGCCAGCTATTAAACATCAATTTAACTAGGACATCCACTATAATTATCATACCACAATCCAAGCATCAGATAAACCGATGAAGAACTCACCCACTTGAGTCTTCTCTCACAAACAGTCTCACAACTGGCAATTCTCCAGCACCAGCCCACACCATAGGACAAGCATAACCCCCACATCAAAGATAAAATCTTTCACAGCCTCACACAGCCGGCGCTCCTTGTTCACAGCCGACTCTATCGACAGAAAAATCCACCCGACAGATCACACGGATGCCACCAATGCTCACACACAACAATTGATCTACAGAATTATAATGGACAAAAAAAGAAAGAAGGAGATCCAAACTTATACTAGCAAATTGAAGCTACACCGGCAGTACTGCTCCCCTAATCACTCTGTTCGTCAAAAATCCTACTGCTGCCCTAGCATGCAGGATTTGTGAGTAGCTCCCAAACACCTTGCTCAACAGAGATAGAGCAGCTCACGATCGAAATGGCTGGATGCACCGACGTGGGCTGTGGGCACCAACCGTCGCGTGCGAGGGCGCCTGCGGTGGAAGGGAGAAGAGGGATCGGTTGATGGCACATAGAGAAGAGAAGAGAACTAGCTGGCAGAGATCGGGATCAGGAAGGCCCTTCACCATCGGAATGTCACCGATCTAAGCTCTCTCGAAACTTGCTCACTGCTCTCCCTCATCCACAGAGATCGTCGAGAGTCCATTCGCCGCCGCTTGCCGCGAGGAGGAAGAACGAGATCGGAAGAAGGAAGCTGGGCACAGTGGAGAGAAGGTCACGGTGAGGAATCACAAGAAGAGGAATTGCGGCTGGGAGGAGGAAAGTCGTGATCGGGGAGAAGAAGAAAACGTGAAAAAGCGCTCGGGATAAAAAATTTGATGGAGAGGAAGAGAAACCGAAGCAAACCCGCTCGGTTTAAGCAAACGGATTGGGTTTGGAAAACAACCGGGTTAGATTTAACCTATAACCAATTAACTATGTCGTCAGAATGTATGCAAATGACATGAATGTACTATCACACGTACATACATCTACCATAGACTCTCTGTTCAACAGAGAGTCGTACCCATCTGATCAATACACTCTCTATCCTGTAGAGAGTCATACTCAACTAATCTACGAACTCTCTATCCTATAGAGAGTCGTACTCAACTGATCGACGCACTATCTATCATGTAAATAGTCATACTCAACTAATCATATCAATCTGGGACCACTGGTCCATAGCGACACACTAATCACCCTTCACTTAACCATTACACAACACATGGTTGGTAATAAGTATGCAACATACGGGTATTGGAATAAATCCTACATTTAGGGCATTACCTACCCACGGATGAACTTTTACCCAATTTACAAATCAAGTTATTATCCATACTCCAACATCTACACCCTACTAAACATTTATAGATCTACTTACATCACATCGATAACTCCTAAATCATGATAAAAGAAAAATGAGATATCAACATTTGAACATATATAGCCAACGACAAATATAAAGGATAAGGATAATAAGAGCATGGTCAAGATAATATGAACATATAATACGATCATATCTATATCTAAATCTGAATGAAACAACAACTACTTGACCAGGGAAAAAAATTACCCACCTATTAAATAGCTGATGGGTTGAGGGGAAACTTCGCTTCCCACTTCAACTCGGTTGCTAGTTCATGGCGATTCCTTCTATGTCCCCGGAAAAAAAAATTTATCCTTGACAAGAGGGATTGCCCAAGCAACCTTGTCATCGTCGTGCTATTCATTTAGAGTGGTCACTTCAACAAACTTATTGTTCAAGCGACCTACCTCTATTCTACGAGTAGCCACGGAATAGACGATGTACGGATCACCGACTTTTGTGTTTATGTTCGGGATCCAAGTATTATTTAGCCACAAACAGAATATATCATGCTCATAATTGAAAAACGAATATAAACATGTTACAAAAGAGAATAGAGAATCGATATACCTCTCGATCTTCTAATGTATGACCTTCCTCCTTTCGGACTCGTGTGGGCGATGATCTACCAAAAGTTGAAGCTCCTAGATCACCAATCTTCCTTCCTTGCTCGTTTCGAGCAAGAGGAAGAATAGAAACAAGATCCTTCTCCTTCCTTTAGCCAACCAACAAGCAAAAAGCACCTTGCTTGCCGCCGGCCAACAAGGAGAAGGGAAACAATGGTGGCCGGCATAAAGCTCCAAGGGAGGACCCTAAGCCTTGGTTCCACAGGCCAAGGAGAAGGAGAGGAGGGAGTTTGGATGCTGGACAATGTGAGGAAGGGGCTATATGGGCGCCGGCAAGCTTGAGGAAGAAGAAGATAAGGAAATTGATTCCTTATTTGGTGCCGCCAAGCTCCAAACCCTAGCCCCTTGCTTCTTGCCGCCAACTCCAAAGAACCTTGCTTCTCTAATATTCTCCATGCCAACCCTAAAGGTCCTTTTTAGGGATAAGCCTTGTTTTAATCTCCACCATTGGTTCTAGGGATTTAATCTCAACCGTTGGATATGGAGATTTAATCTCAACCGTTGGATCTAGAGATTTAATCTCTACCTTTGGATCTAGAGTTTTGTTTCTATCCATTGGATCTAAGCTTCATGAGGTATTAATAGGCTACAATAGGGACCATGAGGAGGAGTTGGATCTTGGCCACCCAATGGATCAAGCCCACATAAAGTCCGATCCATTAATGATAATCCAATCCACTAAAGGATTATCATTGATCTACCTCACCAACCCCTATAAGTTAATATGGGCTCCTTATATTATATGTATATTTTCTCCCCATGTTTAAGATCTCGAATGTCCATTGATTAATTAATTTACTGACCATTAATTAATCAACATCTAACTCCATGAGTAGTACCACTCAACCTTTTCATCACGTCGGACTAAGTCCACCTGCAGGGTTTACATGATGAACCATATGAGCTCCTTAAGGGGACATCATCATCCTAATATATAGGACACGGTTTCCTTCTATGATCAATGACACACCATATAAATAATATCATTTCCCAACTTACCGAGCCTATCGATTTAATCTATAAATCTCGCCCATTGGTAAATCAAAGAAATGACTACTAAGTATATGTACCCGTTATTATATTGGGATTTAGAGTATATACAATATAATATCTGAGGTCTGATTCGATTATGTAGTCAGCAATAAATCGAATCACCTCTAAGTCGGTCCTGCTCAATACACACAAAGTTCACTAGTGTGATTCTATGGTCAAGACAAACCAATACCAAATCACACTACAACCATTCCAATGGTTTGTCCAAAGCCATATCGGTTGTGAGCCTTTACTTATACTTTACAAGGAGCCGATAACATGATCTCCCGTGTGACACCACATACCATGTTATCTACAATGTAATGTATTAGACAATATGCATAACCATAAAAATGCAAACAATGATCATGTGATTCTTATTTCAAAAATAAAGATGTTCATACAAAAGATAGACTTTTCAGTATACATCCCAACAATCTCCCACTTTTACTAAAAGACTATGCCGTCCTCATACTGCTATACATCTGATTCCCCTTTCCTCCACATGCCTATCAAAGCTCTCTCTAGAAGGGCTTTAGTGAAAGGGTCTACCAGGTCATCCTCTGATGCGATCTAGGTGACAACAACTTCTACCTCCTTTATGATTTCTCGTATCAGGTGGTACTTGCGCTCTATGTGTTTACTTGCCTTATGGGCTCGTGGTTCCTCTGAGTTTGCAACTGCACCATTATTATCACAATAAATTGTGATAGTTCTAGGCAAACCAGGAATCACATCCAAGTCCATCATGAAATTCCTGAGCCATACATCTTCCTTGGCCTCCTCAGAGGCCGCCACATACTTAGCTTTCATGGTGGAGTCCGCCACACATTTTTGCTTGACACTCCTCCATACAATGGCTCCACCTCCCAAACTAAACACAAAACCTGAGGTAGACTTGCAGTTATCCCTATCAGATTGGAAGTCAGAATCTGTGTAACCCACAGGGAGTAATTGGTCTGCCTGATAAACTAGCATATAATCCCTAGTCCTGGATTACTCTGATATCTGCTGACCATGCCCACTGTTGGTGCAATCGACCCAGGTCATGATTGACTAGACTCGAGTGGAACTCGAGTAGAGTTTTGATGTTTGACAATAGTTCACAATGTGGTTTGACCACATAACTAGTGGATACTATGGGACATCCAAGGTCATATGAGGAAGACTATTGGAGAAATCCAAGTTTGGTGACTTGGCAAGGAGAAGTCCAAGTATGGATACTTGGCAAGAGAAAATCCAAGTTGGTCAAGGGAGACCGGGCACTTGGCGATGGGAAGATCAACGGGGAGTTGGCGAGGAAAGTCCCAGAAGGTCTGGGAGACCGTACTTGGAAAATGAAGTCCCGGACGGGGAGTCTTGGCAGTGAAGTCCTGGAGGCATGGCCTTTTGGCAGTGAAGTCCCGGACGAGGAGTCTTGGAAGTGAAGTCCCGGAGGCGTGGCCTCTTGGCAGTGAAGTCCCGGACGACGAGTCTTGGCAAGGGAAGACCCGACTGATCAGGGAGATCGAGCTTGGCAAAAAGGAAGTCCCGGAGGCGAGGTCTCTTGGTAAAAGTAGACCCGAGAGCATGACAATAGCTGATGGAAGCACTTGAAGGCAAGCGCAAGGATGAAGAGTCATAGACTCGAGGGATCCGGGAGGCGTGAGGCTGATGGAAGTGGGTTGAAGGCTTAGGTCTAGGCTTAGGGTGAGTATCAAGTATGAAGGGATCATACTTGGTGTGTTAAACCTCAGTATAGAGGTATATACGATCGGAAGCCGTTACAGTGCAAAGAAGCAAGCTGGCCTCGACCAGCGCCTCCACTGGAGTATCAGTCGAGGCGGCGCCTCGACTGGAGGACGCGACTGGCACCTCGACTCATTTCAGGACAGGTATGAAGACGGAGGCACAGAGGCAAGGTGGCTCGACTGGCGCCTCGACTGGGGTCACAGTCGAGGCGGCGCCTCGACTGGGTTCCGACCGTTGGAGCTCGGGAGGCCTCGACACAGATCTATAAGAAGGAACTTTTAGGGTTTCTTCTATACCGATTCTAGAACAGGTTTTGAGCGATCATTCTGGGGATTTCATGGTTGATTTGAAGCGAGGTGCTGCTGCACTTCAGGGCCTTCAAAGTCATCCCAACGTGATCCACGAGCAAGCATTCAAAAGCACTAAAACTGTAACATCTATTCATTTGCTTTTGTATTTGGTGTATTTTCTTGTTTTATTCTGTTCTTATTGTTGTAAGATCCTTGTGAGAGGTTCCTCCACCTCCGGTGTGTTCATCGAAAAGGAGAAGTGATATAGTGGTGGTGTGCATCACTAGAGTCCGCTAGGGCTCGCCCATGGAGTAGGAACTAGGGTTCCGAACCATGTAAATACTGTGTATTGTGGTTGGTGTTTGTTTTTGTATTTGTATTTGTGTTTTCGCTGCATACTAACAATTGTAGACAAGCACGACAATCGAAATCCATCAACGAATTGAAAGACGAGCGTAGCTATTCATTCCCCCCCCTTTCTAGCGACGCCAATGATCCTACAAGGGGTATCAGAGCCGGTTTGGCTCTAAGAAGAAGACACACCGATATCTAACAAGTGGTCTTCAATCGGACTAATCGCCGAGGGAGCTAAAGCTAGAGGAGATGGATTTTAAAGATGGATTTGGACATGATGTTCGATTTCCACCGCCCTATGGATTTGGAGGATTTGCGCAATGAAAGACGATGACTGAATTCTTCTTCCAAATGAACATAGAGGAGTGGTTTGCACTAACCGAAGGGTTCAAGACTCCAACGGACAAAAAGGGACGAGCTCTAGATCAAAGTAAATGGACTGAGGGGGAAGTCCAAAGATTTGAGGCAAATGAGAAGGTATTGGATATTTTAGTTAATTTAATACCTAACAATGTTTTGTGTGAATTAGGGAACTTCATGGATGCAAAAGAATTATGGGAAAAGCTTGCTAAGCTCAATGGTGAAACTTCCATGATTCAAGAAAATGAGGAAAAATCCGAAGGTTTGGAATGTTCATCGTCTCAAGTGAGTAAAGATCCGGAAGATGATAATTGTTCACCATCTGAAGAGGAAATTATGGAAACCTCCATGCCAAGGATTGAGGGGGAGGTTAAATCTTCAACCCCAGAGGAAGAGCAAGAGAAGCCTTCTACCTCGGAGAGAAATGAAGAAGAAGTCCAAAAGTCTCCAATCACTCAAGAAGGTAACTTAAATTCAATTGTTAAGGATAAAAGTAATATAACATGTTTTGAGTGTAGGGAAGTAGGGCACTATAAGAGTAAATGCCCAAAAAGAGTCAAGAAGGCTCAACCGATACTAAGGGCCAAAGAAAGTTCAAAGGAAATCGGAGCCCAAATTCATAAGAGCAAGGAGCATATAATATGCTTCAAGTGCCACAAACGGGGACATTACCGGAGCCAATGTTCTAGGGGGAGTCACCCACGGAAGGGAAAAGGAGAGAGTTCAAGTGTTGGGGGAGCTAAGGCAAACCCTAAGGTAATTTTAAATAATGCTCTTCCTTTACATAATGTTACAAAGCATGCTCATAACTTTAATGCACTTGCTGTTCATCACGACAAAACGCATGTTAAAAACAAGTTTTATTGTTTAGGTGCTAAGAATGTAAATTTGACTAAGGACAATGCTAGACTAACTCTACCCAAGGATAGGAGGGCAGAGAACAATAATCTATGCATCAACCCTAAATGGACTAGACATATGCCTAGAAAGAAGAACATCTCAAGAGTAAATGAAAAATCGAAACTTGAGATATTAGAAAAGGAAAATCAAGCTTTGAGGTCAAAGCTTGAGAAAATGGAGAAGACCCTTCAGAAAATGGAAAATATGATTAATGGGTCTAATGAACAAAACTTAGGTTCTAGGAGGCAAGGAGCATCTAAGAACAAGCAAGGCTTGGGTCACAAGCCTAGGTCCAAGATAGATAAGCCTACCTATCATAGTGTTCCATATAATTATGGAACAAGTTCTAGGTCTAGGAGTACCAAGGTTACAAGGGAAGTCATCCCTAGAGTTGACCATGGTAAGTGTCTAGTGGCTAAGGTTTCAATGAAATCTAGGAAAGCCACTAACAAGGTTATAAGGGAAGCAATCTCTAGGGATAACCTTAACAATACCAAAATGACCAAGACTTCCAAGTCTAGGAGGGTCATTAGAAAGGTACTAAGGGATGTTATCCCTAGTGATTACTTAGTAAAGCCAAGGAGCTTCAATAGGTATTGGGTTCCTAGGAGCGTAATTGATTCACGCTAAATGGGTTAGGTTGTGTCAACCTTGAATGGATGGGTAGTTAACCCAATCATAGCAAAGTTGACACTTTAGGTCATTTCCAAGGTTTTGGATACTTTGGAATTAAGGTTGATTTTAAATCCTAAAAGTGTTTAGGATGTGCCAATAAATTGTATGGAAGTTGAAAATTTTGATCAAATTGGCACAATAAGGTTTTAGAGGTCATGGTGTGCCATTTTGAATTTTTGGCACACTTGGGAGATAACTGGTATATAGCAAAATGAACTTAATTCCAAAAAATGGCAACAAATATTAAGAACTTAGGTATTTTCATGGCATTGCATCTTATTTTCCATAGCTTGTTTGCTTTGCCATGACATGACAACATATTTACCTTTTATCATATAAAATGTCATGATCATGCTTAGATCTATTGTTTTTAATGTCATGTTAGTATTTAGGTTTATGTTACATACCATGATATCATGATTATTGACACATGATTTATTTATGCTATCTTATATTCCATGATCATTTATGCATTTATTAAAATTGATTAAGGACAATGGCATGACTTGAAGTCCCATGTATAAGGGAATCAAGTAGAGTTGCCTTAGAAAATACATGAGGCCTTAGTTTAAGATGAACAAAACCCACATCTCGCATCAAATTGACATGTATGTGTATTGATACACTCTAGATACATGTGAGATGTTAGGATATGAGTTAAGTTCAAGGTACATAGTTTTTGCATCTAGATGAACTCAAACTCATCTCAATCATAGGCATAAATCATGAGGAAAGCTAGTATACAAGTCATGTGTACTTAGCCCATAGACCATGATTGAAATTAAGGTTTTTAAAATATCTAAAAATCATTTTGAAAAACCTTGGTGAAGCCTATCTTTTTGATAGAAATTACCATTGAGAAGATTGAAACAAAGTTGGCTCTAAACATTGAAAATTTCAATGCTTTTGAACTTTGTATCATTCTTATAATTTAAAGGTTATTTTCATAGAAAACTATTTTCCCCCAATAGTGTTTGGCATAAGGAATGTGTGGTTGAAATTTCACGATTTTTTGAATTTTCTAGAATTATTTATGCATTAATGAAGTTGGTCTGAAAATTCGATTTCTGAAATTTCAGAAATCGATCAGGCCGCCTCATTTGGGCTACTCCACTCATTGAAGCCTTTCTTAGTCATTATTTGACTTATCAATGTTAGGTTAAGCCATATGATCATAACCCTAGGCTAGATAACTACTCCTACACCTCTAATGTGCTTAAACAAGCATTGAAATGGTGAGATTTTCATTGGAAATGAATAGAAGTACAAATCAAAATTTAATGGTTGTGAAAGTTCAAATATGAACTTTTATTCTAATTTTCTAGTGTTTAACATTTCTATTGGCTTAGAAACTCTCCAAGGACATTGTTGGTGCAATGGTCTAGGGGGAGTAAGATTTTAAGGGGATAATTATCCATCTAGGCATGATGGATGATGGTTTATCACAAAAAGGGGGAAAATGGAAGTTTGATTTTCATCTAGTGATAGATCACTAGAAGAATGAAGACATTCAAGATAAATGTTGACCAAGGAGGAGAAGGAAGAATCTCATTAGAAAATGAGATATTGAGAACGTTGGTGGACTTTTTGATGTGTGTCCAGAAGGGGGAGAAATGCAAGGGGGTTAAGTTAGGCTTTTAACTTAGGATACCCTAACCCTTTAACTTAGAATACCCTAATATACACAAAACCCCAAAAATGTCAAAATTTGAAATTCTAGATTGGGAACACTTCATGATGCTTTGGCATAAGAAGTGTCAAGTTGGGTTTATGGGATAACCTAACTTAATGGTATTGTCAAACATCAAAAAGGGGGAGATTGTTGGTGCAATCGACCCAGGTCATGATTGACCAGACTCAAGTGGAACTCGAGTAGAGTTTTGATGTTTGACAATAGTTTACAATGTGGTTTGACCACATAACTAGTGGATACTATGGGACATCCAAGGTCATATGAGGAAGACTATTGGAGAAGTCCAAGTTTGGTGACTTGGCAAGGAGAAGTCCAAGTATGGATACTTGGCAAGAGAAAATCCAAGTTGGTCAAGAGAGACCGGGCACTTGGTGATGGGAAGACCAATGGGGAGTTGGCGAGGAAAGTCCCAGCAGGTCTGGGAGACAATGCTTGGCAAATGAAGTCCCGGATGGGGAGTCTTGGCAGTGAAGTCCCGGAGGCGTGGCCTCTTGGCAGTGAAGTCCTGGATGAGGAGTCTTGGCAAGGGAAGACCCGGCTGATCAGGGAGATAGAGCTTGGCAAAAAGGAAGTCCCAGAGGTGAGGTGTCTTGGCAAAAGTAGACCCGAGAGCATGACAATAGCCGATGGAAGCACTTGAAGGCAAGCACAAGGATGAAGAGTCGCGGAATCGAGGGATCCGGGAGGCGTGAGGCTGATGGAAGTGGGTTGAAGGCTTAGGTCTAGGCTTAGGGTGAGTATCAAGTATGAAGGGATCATACTTGGTGTGTTAAACCTCAGTATAGAGGTATAACAGTCGAGTAGGCTTCGTTTGCAGGCAAGCGAAGCAAAGTAGGCTCGACCGGCGCCTCGGCTGGATGTCGATGGGCGGCACCTCGATTGGAGGGCCGGCGCCTCGACTCATTTCAGGACAGGTATGAAGACGGAGGCACAGAGGCAAGGTGGCTCGACTGGCGCCTCGACTGGGGTCGCAGTCGAGGCGGCGCCTCGACTGGTTTATGACCGTTGGAGCTCGGGAGGCCTCGATGCAGATCTATAAGAAGGAACTTTTAGGGTTTCTTCTATACCGATTCTTGAACAGGTTTTGAGCGATCATTCTGGAGATTTCAGGGGCGATTTGAAGCGAGTCTTTCTTTGCGCCGGGGCCTTCAAAGTCATCCCAACGTGATCCACGAGCAAGCATTCAAAAGCCCTAAAACTGTAACATCTATTCATTTTCTTTTGTATTTGGTGTATTTGCTCATTTTATTCTGTTCTTATTGTTGTAAGATCCTTGTGAGAGGTTCCTCCACCTCTGGTGTGTTCATTGAAAAGGAGAAGTGATATAGTGGTGGTGTGCATCACTAGAGTCCGCTAGGGCTCGCCCGTGGAGTAGGAACTAGGGTTCCGAACCACGTAAATACTGTGTATTGTGCTTGGTGTTTGTTTTTGTATTTGTATTTGTGTTTTTGCTGCGTACTAATAATTGTAGACAAGCACGACAATCAAAATCCATCAACGAATCGAAAAGACGAGCGTAGCTATTCATTCCCCCCCCTTTCTAGCGACGCCAATGATCCTACACCCACGGCATAGTAGATATCTGGTATCGTACATAGCATCGCATACATGAGGCTTCCTACCGCCGAAGCATAAGGAACCGCCTTCATCTCCTCTATCTCCTCAGATGTTCTAGGACACATCTCCTTAGATAAAACAACTCTATGCCTGAAAGGTAGAAAACCCTTCTTGGAGTTCTGCATGCTAAAATGATCCATAATCGTGTCTATGTATAAAGCTTGGGATAAGCACAACATTCTTTTCCTGCGATCCCTTATAACCTTGAACCCAAGGATGTGTCCCACCTCTCCCAAGTCCTTCATATCAAACTGTTTGGACAACCATACCCTTACGTCCGATAACACCTTGATATTGTTGCCAATCAACAAAATGTCATCTACATATAGAACAAGAAATACCACTACGTTTTCGTCACATCTCTTGTATACACAAGACTCATCCGGACTTTGAATAAATCGATAAGACTGGATTACCTCATCAAAGCGGATGTTCCAAGACCTCGAAGCTTGCTTCAATCCATAAATGGACCGATTAAGCTTACATACAAGATGCTCTTTGCCTTTAGCAATGAATCCCTCTGGTTGCTTCATATAGATGTTTTCTTCAAGACTTCCATTAAGAAAAGTTGTCTTGACATCTATCTGCCACACCTCATAATCTATATGAGCTACTATGCATAAGAGAATCCGGATAGACTTAAGCATGGCTACCGGCGAAAAGGTCTCCTTGTTGGGTTTTTTTGAGCCGCAAAAACCACTTTTTGCGTTGTGGAAACCTCGGAATCCCCGGCCACGGATCCGTGCGAAGATATATTAAAATAAAACATGTATGTTCTTACTAAAAACCCTAGATCTACCTTAGATCTAAGAGGTTAGATCATTACCCTCGTAGCGACGCCCTTCGCTTATCCCGCTCGTCCAAAAGTTCGCCAGAACTCGAGAGTGTCAAGTGCACACTCCTCTATTGGTATCCACACAAGCAATAGGTGGAGAAAGAGACAAACTTGAGTGTGCTAGCACTCCTAGAAGATCTCGGCAAGATGAGGAAGGAGAGGGAGAGCTTGAGAGGAAGAGCACCAAGGAAGAAGATGATGGAATGAGTAACTCACCAAAATGAATTCATCATCATAACCCCTAAAGTGGCCAGCCACTTCATGGAAGGGGGGTTACATGCATGCATGTAACTCCCATGACCCTTGGTCTCCCTCATGATGTGGCACCAATTGACAAAGTCAATGATGATGTGGAGCATCATCATTGGCCGGCCATGCCAAGTCATCATCATGACATAGCATTTGGTCAAGTCAAACTTGACCTTTCATCTTTCCTCTCAAGTCAAGTCAAACTTGACCTCTAATCTCCCATGGTTGATCAAATCTAACCACTTGACTCAAGTCAATTTAATTTAATGAATCTCTATTCATTTAATTTAAATTGATTTGATGAATCAAATCTAAATTAGACTCATTCAACACTTGAATCAACTTGAGTCTAACTCAATTAGTCTAATTTGGATTACTCTTAATCCAATTTGGTTCATCCCATGAACCTAATCCTCATCGTTCATCATATGAACCTAATCTCCATCTAATTGCTCTTATGTGTGTGACCCTATAGGTTCTTGTAACATTGGCAATGTCCCTAAACGGATTTAGGAACATAAGCAATGAGCGGTATCTAGCAACACATCATTGCTACCCAAGTTACAAGAATGTTGAGCTCCAACATCACCTTTGTGACTACTAATTGTGACTCTCACAATATGTGACAATGTCCCTCTATCCTTGACATCTAGATTGACCAATCGAGGCATAGACCGTGTCATCCTCGGTACAATCTAAATCTTGATCTTGAAGTAGACTCACTCTAATCAAATGAGCTCAATATCTCATATTGACTCATTTGGGCATGGCCATGCACTTCGTGGTCTCACTCTATCAAGAATATCGATGTCACCCCCGTCATATAGGAGGGATAGATCTCATCTACATCACTCACATCCCTCTGCATAATTTGTTACATACCCAGTAATCGCCTTTATAGTCCACCCATTTACGGGTGACGTTTGACGAAGCCAAAGTATGCAACTCCTTATGTAGGGAACCATGGTGACTTCAGGTCTAAGGACTAATAGTTATACTAATAGCCACATGAGAAAGTATATGACACTCATATAACGATCCATGATACTTTCTCATGGCGGGTCATTCAATATACATTCTCCAATGCATACCCATGTGTCAACTTGATATCTCATATCCATGACTTGTGAGATCAAGTCATCGTGTTGACCTACATGCTAGTCTCTACGCATTAACATTGTCCCTGAATGTTAATACTCGACTAGGAATGATTAAGAGTAGTGTTCTCTATATCATCTCATTATCGATTCAACCAATCGATTGATATAGATAAGAACCTACTACTCAAGGACATTATTATATTTAGTTATTTGGCACCAATACAAGTAAATATAATAACCATGCCTTTATAAATAGGAATATGATACAATAAAGTCCATACAACAATCATCACATGATTGGCTCTAGGGCTTTCACTAATAATCTCTCACTAGCACTAGTGTCAATCACCGTAGTATCTAATACCCAATGACCTAGTGTGACCATCATGCTTTTTCTATGCCAAAGTCTTGGTCAAGGGATCTGCAATGTTAGCCTCTGTGGGTACTCTGCAAATCTTCACATCTCCTCTATCGATAATCTCTCGAATGAGATGGAAGCGCCATAGTATGTGTTTGGTCCCCTGGTGTGAGCGAGGTTCCTTAGCCTATGCAATCGCTCCATTGTTATCACAATAGAGCTCTATGGGATCTGCAATGCTAGGAACCACCCCAAGCTCAGTAATGAACTTGCGGATCCAAACTGCCTCCTTTGCTACCTCAGATGTAGCGATATACTCGGCTTCTGTTGTAGAATCAACAACTGTATCCTGCTTCGAACTCTTCCAGCTCACAGCGCCACCATTCAAGCAAAACACGAACCCTGACTGCGATCTATAATCATCCTGGTCAGTTTGGAAGCTAGCATCGCTGTAACCCTTTACAGCTAGCTCCTCATCGCCTCCAAATATCAAGAAATATTCTTTAGTCCTTCTCAAGTACTTAAGAATATTCTTGACTGCTATCCAGTGACGCTCACCTGGATCTGACTGGTATCTACTCATCATGCTCAAAGCATATGAGACATCAGGACGAGTACATAACATGGCGTACATGATAGATCCTATAGCAGATGCGTAAGGGATCTTATCCATGCGATCTCTCTCCTCTCTAGAAGAGGGACTTTGAGTCTTCGAAAGACTCACACCATGTGACATCGGCAGAAGTCCTTTCTTTGAATTCTGCATGGCAAACCGAAGTAATACCGTGTCAATGTATGTACTATGACTTAGGCCAAGCAATCTCTTAGATCTATCTCTATAGATCTTAATGCCTAGAATACAGGCTGCTTCACCTAAGTCCTTCATTGAGAAGCACGTCCCGAGCCAAGTCTTCACAGACTGTAGCGAAGGGATGTCATTCCCAATGAGCAGTATGTCATCCACATACAATACAAGGAAGACAACTGTGTTCCCATTAACCCTCTTGTAGACACAGGGTTCATCTTCATTCTTGATGAAACCAAACTGTTTGATCGCATCATCGAATCAAAGATTCCAGCTCCGAGAAGCTTGCTTTAGCCCATAAATGGACCTTTGCAGCATGAATACCTTCCCAGTATGCTGTGGATCTACAAAACCCTCAGGTTGTGTCATGTACACATCCTCGAGTAAGTTTCCATTTAGAAATGCGGTTTTGACATCCATTTGCCAGATCTCATAATCGTGGTATGCTGCAATAGCAAGCAAGATCCGAATGGACTTAAACATCGCCACTGGAGAAAAGGTTTCATCATAGTCAATACCATGAATTTTCTTGAAACCTTTAGCCACCAATCGGCCCTTATAGGTATGCGTAAGTCCATCCATGTCAGTCTTTCTCCTAAAGACCCACTTACACCCAATGGGTTTGACCCCTTCAAGTGGATCAACCAAAGTCCATACTTGGTTAGTGTACATGGATTCCATCTCGGATCTCATGGCCTCTAGCCATTTCTCAGAATCTGGGCTCATCACAGCTTCCTGATAGGAGGTAGGCTCATTCTCAATGAGCATAATGTCATCATGGTCAGACAAGAGAAATGAGTATCTCTCAGGCTGACGACGTACCCTATCAGACCTGCGAAGAGGTAGGTCTACCTGAACAGGTGGTTGTTCCACAACTCTTTGTGCAACAACCTCATCACCCACAACACTTTCTGGTTCCTGTTCAACCTCCATCAAAGCCTCAGTGCTATGGTCCTTATCTTGAATTTCTTCAAGATCGAAGGTACTCCCACTAGTTTTTCTAGAAACAAAATCCCTTTCTAGAAAAACCCCAGTCTTTGCCACAAACACTTTGTGCTGACTGGAAATGTAGAAGTAATATCCCTTTGTATCCTTGGGATATCCAACAAAATAGCACCTATCGGATTTGGGTCCCAGTTTGTCTGAGACTTGACGTCGAACATAAGCCTCACAACCCCAAATCCTCATGAAAGGCATCATGGGATTTCTCCCTGTCCATATCGTATATGATGTCTTTATCACAGCCTTGGATGGTACACGGTTAAGGGTAAAGGCTGCTGTGTCTAGAGCATATCTCCAAAAGGATATAGGAAGATCTGTGTGACTCATCATAGATCGTACCATATCTAATAGGGTACGATTCCTTCTTTCGGATACACCATTCCACTGTGGTGTTCTAGGAGGAGTGAGTTGGGATAGAATCCCACACTCAGCTAGATAGTCACGAAACTCATGGCTAAGGTATTCTCCACCTCGATCTGATCGAAGTATCTTAATACTCTTGCCAAGCTGGTTTTGTACTTCATTCTTGAATTCTTTGAAATTTTCAAAGGATTCTGATTTGTGTGTCATGAGATACACATAACTATATCTACTGAAGTCATCAGTAAATGTAATGAAGTACCTGTAACCACCTCTAGCAGCAACATTGAAAGGACCACATACATCACTATGTATAAGTCCTAACAAATCTGTTGCTCTTTCACTGTGTCCACTAAAGGGAGTCTTAGTCATCTTGCCTAAAAGGAAAGACTCGCATGTCTCATATGATTCAAGATCAAATGAGTCTAGCAGCCCATCCTTATGGAGCTGAGATAGGCGACTCTCATTTATATGACCTAAGCGACAGTGCCAGAGATAGGTTTGGTTCAACTTATTTGTCTTGAACCTCTTGGTACTTATGTTATAGATAGGGCTCTCTAAGTCTAGAAAGTAGAGTCCGTTCATTAGAGGTGCACTACAATAGAACATATCATTTAAATAAACTGAACAACATTTGTTCTTTATTATAAATGAAAATCCTTTCTTGTCCAAACAAGAAACTGAAATGATGTTCTTGGTTAAGGCAGGCACATAACAACATTCATCTAATTCTAATACAAGCCCAGAGGGCAGAGATAGATCATAAGTTCCTACAGCAACAGCAGCAACCCTTGCTCCATTGCCTACTCGTAGGTCCACCTCGCCCTTTGTCAATGCCCTGCTATTTCTCAGCGCCTGCACATTGGTACAAATGTGAGATGCACATCCAGTATCAAATACCCATGATGAAGAAATAGATAGATTGACTTCTATAACATTTATACCTGAAGTAGAAGTCTCACTTATTATCTTCTTAAGATTTTCTAGGTAAGCTTTGCAGTTACGCTTCCAGTGTCCAGCTTCCTTGCAGTGGAAGCAAGCCCCTTCCTTGGCTACCCCTCCTTTGGGTTTAAGTTCTTTGCCTTTGCCCTTGGCTTGGGACTTTCCCTTACCTTTAGGCTTACCCTTGCCTTTCTTCTTCTACACCATCAAAATGGTGTCAGATTTTCCCTTCTTAAGGTTAAGCTCAGCAGTTCTCAACATGCTGAGCATTTCAGACAATGGCTTATCAATTTCATTCATGTTATAATTCATGACAAATTGATTGAAGGCTTGTGGCAAAGATTGCAAGATCAGGTCAGTGGCCAGCTCTTGGCCAAGTGGGAATCCCAGCCTTTGTAGGTTCTCTACGTACCCAATCATCTTGAGTACATATGTACATACGGGAGTCCCTTCTTGCATTTTCGACCCAAATAATGCCTTAGAGACTTCATATCTCTCATGCCTAGCTTATCCTTGATATAGTTGACGAAGATGTCCAACCATATTATAAGCATTCATGAACTCGTGTTGCTTCTGAAGCTCAGAGTTCATGGTCGCGAGCATAAGACATGACACATCTAATGCATCATCTTGATGCTTCTTGTAAGCATCTTTGTCAGCTCGCGAGGCAGTGGCAGGAGGTGCCTCCGGAATGGGCTGCTCCAGGACGTACAACTTCCTTTCTTGGGTGAGAACAATTCTCAGGTTTCTGTACCAGTCCAGGAAATTTTCTCCATTGAGTTTGTCCTTCTCAAGGACAGAACGCAGAGAGAGAGTGTTCGTGTTTGTCGACATAGTTATCTACAACATACAATGCAGAGAATTAATATCATATTCCTTTTATCATTTAATTAGGCCTTTAATCAAATGATGCTCCCACTAAATTATAGGAATTTTGTAGAATCGAGTTATTGATGTGGTCAAACCACATTACTAGATTCATACAAACTAGCTATAATTCTTGTGGGACAAGATCCACATCATACTAAGCCTTGAGTTAGCTTTGGCTAAATCGCCCAAGACTTAGTACGATCGGTGGGTAACACATTACCGATTACATCTCTATGAAACTCTTGTTTATAGGATCAAGACCTACATTTACAAAAGACCTTGAGTTAGCTTTGGCTAAATCACCCAAGATTTAGTGTAAATGCGATCTTAACCTTGTTAGGGTTGATCCGTGAGGGGAAACTTCGCTTCCCCTTCACCTCGGTTGCTTGACCATGGCGATCCCTTCGATGTCCCCGGATTAAAAAAAAAATTTAATCCTAGACAAAAGGGATTGCCAAAGCAACCAAGTCATCATCGTGCTATTCGTTTAGAGAGGTCACTTGAACAAACTAGTTGTTCAAGCGACCATCCTCTATTCTACGAGTAGCCGCGGAATAGACGATGTCCGGATCGCCGGTTTTTGTGTTTATACTCGGGATCCAAGTATTATTTAGCCTATTTACAGAAATATAACATGCTTATATTTTGAAAAACAAACACAAGCAATGAACAAAAGAGATAGAAGAATAGTTATACCTCTTGGTCTTCTAATGTATGACCCTCCTCCTTTTGGACGTCGTGTGGGCGACGATCCACCAAAAGTCGAAGCTCCTAGATCGCAAAACTTCCTTCCTTGCTTTTCCCAAGCAAGAGGAAGAAGAGAAACAATGTTTATCTCCTTCAAAAACTCAACCAACAAGGAGCTATCAAAGCTCTTGCCGCCGGCCAACTAAAAGGAGAAGGAGATGGTGGAAAACTACCAAGACACCAAGGGAAACCCTATATCTTGTTTCCACCACCTAAGGAGGAGAAGAAGAGGACCTTGGGCGCCGGCCAAGGCTGGAAAAGAGATGGATAAGGCTGCTGGACGTTGGCACAAAGAGGAAGAAGAAGAGAGAAAGAACCTTCCTTATTTGGTGCCACCCTAGCCTCAAAACCCTAATCCCAATCCTATCTCAATTAGGATTGCTCCTTGCCGCCCAAACCCTAGCTCTCCTCTTCATTTTCATGTTATCCACGACCAATCCCCTTGCCCTCCTTTTATAGAGTTAGGGATAAGTCATGAATTAATCTCCTCCATTGGTTCTAGGGATTTAATCTCAACCGTCGGATCTAGAGATTTAATCTCAACTGTCGGATCTTAGAGATTTGATCTCTACCAATGAATCTTAGAGTTTTGTTTCTATCCATTGGATCTAAGCATCTTGAGGTGTTAATGGGCTACATTAGGGACCATGAGGAGGAGTTGGGTCTTGGCCACCCATGGATCTAGCCCACATAAAGTCCGATCCACTAATGATGATCCAATCCACTAAAGGTCCATCATTGATCTACCTCACCAACCCCCATATGATAATATGGGCTCCATATATTATTTGTACATTTTCTCTCCGTGTTTAAGATCTCGAATGTCCATCGATTAATTAATTTACTGACCATTAATTAATCAACATCTAACTCCTTGAGTAGTACCACTCAACCTTTTCATCATGCCGGACCAAGTCCACCTGCAGGGTTTACATGATGAACCTTATGAGCTCCTCAAGGGGACATCATCATCCTAATATATAGGACACGGTTTCCTCCTATAATCAACGGCACACCATATAAATAATATCATCTCCCAACTTACCGAGTCTATCGATTTAATCTATAAATCTCGCCCATTGGTAAATCAAAGAGATGAGTACCAAGTATATGTGCCCGTTATTATATCGGGATTAAGAGCATGTACTAAATAATATCTGAGGTCCGATTCGATTATGTAGTCAGCAATAAATCGAATCACCTCTGTGTCGGTCCTGCTCAATACACACAAAGTGCACTAGTGTGATTCTATGGTCAAGACAAACCAATACCAAATCACACTACAACCATTCCGATGGTTTGTCCAAAGCCATCTCGGTTGTGAGCCTTTACTTATACTTTACAAGGAGCCGATAACATGATCTCCCGTGTGACACCACACACCATGTTATCTACAATGTAAGGTATTAGACAATATTGCATAACCATAAAAATATGCAAACAATGATCATGTGATTCTTATTTCAAAATAAAGATGTTCATACAAAAAATAGACTTTTAAGTATACATCCCTACAAACCTATCTTTCCAATGATTGGAATATGCCTATAGTTCTACTCGATCCAATTGAGTTTAACTAGTTTTGCTCAATCTAATTGAGCTTACTCTAACCCAAGCGTGATAGGCGGGACCAAGATTGTCCCTCTACACCCTACCAAGATAATATGCGTTGCTCTGCTTTGGCAGATTCAACAACAACAAATGATCGAGGTAGTGATGGGTATCAAGGCTCGGTAGGCATTTTCGAGTTGATTCGATTATGATCTAATCTAATCGTAATGTGTATCTTATACGCATTTAGGCCTTTATTATCCTATATTAGCATGCATCACATACATACATTCATTATTCTAGCATGCATCATATACATACAAGAAAATTATCCTAGCATGCATCATATACATACAAGCATTATTCTACTAGCATGCATCACATACATACAAGCAAAATCAATTAAATATATATTATATATATAGATATATATATATATATATATATATATATATATATATATATATATATATATATATATATATATATATATCAATATATATATATAATTAAATGTGATATAGTCATGGGCCTACTACGATCTTCTCAAGCCAATGAGAAGATCGGAGAGTCAACCTAAGGCTAGCGGCTTCTCCAAGCGCTTCCTTTGACCGCCATGTGTCGTCGTCACCCTTCTTGTAATCTCGTCTTCGAGTGGACTTTCCACCGCTCCATTTTGTACATTAAAAATATGAAACTCGAATTACATTCGAGTCTAAAACTATTTACAACTATAATATCAAAAGAAGAGGTACTACGCGCAGGTCGCATATACTATACAACACGCACAACCACAAAACGGCACGCAAGCCGTATTATGAATTACAACACACATAATCCAATCAAATTGAGGTCATTGGGACATGAAAATCACAGAATTATACATAATTCTAAATTATGTATTTTTACAGAAATTTCTATAATTTTTCCTAATTTTTTTCAAATTAATGAGTCACCTCTCCGTAACGGTCCCGCTAAACGGTTTCCGGGCGCGATCGCGGGACAAAGCCCCTTTCGGGGATAGGGGCAGCGCCCATACTCGCAAAATTAACTTTGCGAGTGTCCCTACTGCGATCCTACAGCGACTTAAGTCGCTGTCCCAAAAACCTAAAGCGAGAACTCGCCGTTTCGGAGAGTTTTTCTCGACGGTTGAAGCCTTCAAGTGTCCCAACACTCGTTGCTTCGACTCTTTGAGAAAAATACCCAAAAATTCTATAAAATTAGGAAATTTACAGAAACATATAAATCTGTAATTTTTATATCTAATACAAAAATTACAAAAACGAAACACATACATGCTTCGCACGTGGCTCTGATACCCTTTGTTGGGTTTTTCCAGCCGCAAAACCGCTTTTTTACGGAAACCTCGGAATCCCCGGCCACGGATCCGTGCGAAGATATATTAAAATAAAACATGTATGTGCTTACTAAAAACCCTAGATCTACCTTAGATCTAAGAGGTTAGATCATTACCCTCGTAGCGACGCCCTTCGCTTATCCCGCTCGTCCAAAAGTTCGCCGGAACTCGAGAGTGTCAAGTGCACACTCCTCTATTGGTATCCACACAAGCAATAGGTGGAGAAAGAGACAAACTTGAGTGTGCTAGTACTCCTAGAAGATCTCGGAAAGATGAGGAAGGAGAGGGAGAGCTTGAGAGGAAGAGCACCAAGGAAGAAGATGATGGAATGAGTAACTCACCAAAATGAATTCATCATCATAACCCCTAAAGTGGCCGGCCACTTCATGGAAGGGGGGTTACATGCATGCCACGTCAAGTCAAACTTGACCTTTCATCTTCCCTCTCAAGTCAAGTCAAACTTGACCTCTAATCTCCCATGGTTGATCAAATCTAACCACTTGACTCAAGTCAATTTAATTTAATGAATCTCTATTCATTTAATTTAAATTGATTTGATGAATCAAATCTAAATTAGACTCATTCAACACTTGAATCAACTTGAGTCTAAATCAATTAGTCTAATTTGGATTACTCTTAATCCAATTTGGTTCATCCCATGAACCTAATCCTCATGGTTCATCATATGAACCTAATCTCCATCTAATTGCTCTTATGTGTGTGACACTATAGGTTCTTGTAACGTTGGCAATGTCCCTAAATGGATTTAGGAACATAAGCAATGAGCGGTATCTAGCAACACATCATTGCTACCCAAGTAACAAGAATGTTGAGCTCCAACATCACCTTTGTGACTACTAATTGTGACTCTCACAATATGTGACAATGTCCCTCTATCCTTGACATCTAGATTGACCAGTCGAGGTATAGACCGTGTCATCCTCGGTACAATCTAAATCTTGATCTCGAAGTAGACTCACTCTAATCAAATGAGCTCAATATCTCATATTGACTCATTTGGGCATGGCCATGCACTTCGTGGTCTCACTCTATCAAGAATATCGATGTCACCCCCATCATATAGGAGGGATAGATCACATCTACATCACTCACATCCCTCCGCATAATTTGTTACATACCCAGTAATCGCCTTTATAGTCCACCCATTTATGGGTGACGTTTGACGAAGCCAAAGTATGCAACTCCTTATGTAGGGAACCATGGTGACTTCAGGTCTAAGGACTAATAGTCATACTAATAGCCACATGAGAAAGTATATGACACTCATATAACGATCCATGATACTTTCTCATGGCGGGTCATTCAGTATACATTCTCCAATGCATACCCATGTGTCAACTTGATATCTTATATCCATGACTTGTGAGATCAAGTCATCGTGTTGACCTACATGCTAGTCTCTACGCATTAACATTGTCCCTGAATGTTAATACTCGACTAGGAATGATTAAGAGTAGTGTTCTCTCTATCATCTCATTATCGATTCAACCAATCGATTGATATAGATAAGAACCTACTACTCAAGGACATTATTATATTTAGTTATTTGGCACCAATACAAGTAAATATAATAACCATGCCTTTATAAATAGGAATATGAAATAATAAAGTCCATACAACAATCATCACATGATTGACTCTAGGGCTTTCACTAACACTCCTCATAATCGATACCCTCTTTCTAAGTATACCCCTTCGCAACAAGCCTCGCTCTGAAGGTCTCAACCTTCCTGTCTATTCCTCTCTTTCTTTTGTAGATCCACTTGCATCCAATGGTTTTTACACCATCGGGTGGTTCCACTAGCTCCCAGACCTAATTTGAATCAATAGATTCAATCTAAGTATTCATTGCACTTTGCCAAGATACTGCATCTTTATCTTGGATTGCCTCGTCATATGTCCAGGGATCAGGTTCATGTTCGCCAGGGACCAAATCAAAAGATTCTCCCAAGAACATGAATCTATCAGGCTGTCTCACAACCCTCCCACTACGATGAGGTATCACCTGTGTATTCTCTGTGATACGCGGTGCAGTGACTTGTGGTATATCCTCTTGTACCGGTGGTACTGAAGAAGTGACTTCCCCTTTTAATTTTTCCAGAACAATCTTACTCATGGGCTTGTGGTTCATCACATAGTCTTCCTCTAGAAATCTGGTGTTTGTGCTAACGATCACCCTCTGATCTCTAGGACTATAAAACAAACCACCCTTCGTTCCTCTGGGATAGCCAACGAACATGCGTACTTCTGTACGAGGTTTCAACTTACCAGCATCTGCCTTCAGCACATGAGCTGGACTCCCCCAAATCCGAATATGCCTTAGACAAGGCTTTCGCCCAGTCTACAATTCTGTGGGAGTAGAAGGCACTGATTTAGATGGAACCAAGTTCAGAATGTACACTGCCGTATCTAGAGCATATCCCCAGAATGTATCTGGAAACTCAGAATAACTCATCATCGATCTAACCATCTCCATAAGAGTCCTATTCCTTCGCTCTGCTACATCGTTCTGTTGGGGTGTGCTAGGTGCAGACAATTGGGATTGAATCCCAGCCTCTGATAAATAATTCCTAAACTCTCCCAAGAGGTACTCACCACCACGATCAGATCGTAGTGTCTTGATACTTTTACCTTGATGTTTCTCCACATCAGCCTTGAATTCTTTGAACTTGTCAAAACATTCAGACTTGCGGTGCATCAAGTAAATGTATCCATATCTCGAATAATCATCTATAAAAAAGATGAAATACTCAAAATCACCTCTAGCCTGGATAGTCATAGGACCACACAAATCAGAATGAACCAATTCTAACACATCTTTGGCTCTATACCCCTTGGCCTTAAAAGGTCTCTTGGTCATTTTACCCTCCAAGCAAGATTCGCAGGTTGGGAAATCTTCCACCACTAATGAACACAGAGGTCCATCAGCTATCAACATTTGAATCTGACTTAGGTTAATATGACCAAGTCTTAGATGCCAAAGATATGTTTGGTTCATCTTCGAAGGTTCTTTTCTCTTATTGGAATTAGAAGATGAGTTATTAACTTCTATTTAGATAATGGGAGCTTTTGGTTCAAGTATATACGAATTTCCTATCGATGCACCAGAACAGATAATCTCCCTATTCCTTTTTATAACAACTCTGTCGTTTAAAAGAAATAGAGTATCCATTCACAAAAAATTTAGAAACCAAAATTAAATTCTTTCTAAATAAAGGTGTTGGAATGTATACTGAAAGCCTAGCTCTTTTTGTATGAATATTCTATTTTGAAATAAGAATCACAAGATTATTGTTTGCATTTTATATATTCATTATATATGTGTGCATATTGTCTAATATTTTACATTGTAGATAACATGGTGGTTGGTGTGGCACAGAAGATCATGTTATCAGTACCTTGTAAAATATAAGTAAAGGCTCACAACCAAGATGGTTTTGGACAAACCATTGGCATGGTTGTAGTGTAGCTTGGTATTGTTTTATCTTGAACATAGAGTTACACTAGTACACTTAGGTGTATTGAGTAGGACCGACATAGAGGTGATTCAATTTAGTACTGACTACATAATTGAATCGGACCTCGGATATTATGTTGTACATGCTCTTAATCCCGATATAATAACGGGCACATGTACTTAGTATTTATTTCTTTGATTTACCAGTGGGTGAGATTTAGATGGATTAAATCAATATGCCCGGTAAGTTGGGAAATAATATTATTTACATGGTGTGCCGTTGATTATAGGAGGAAACCGTGTCCTATATATTAGGTTGATGATGTCCCCTTGAGGAGCTCATAAGGTTCATCATGTAAACCCAGCTGGTTGACTTAGTCAACATGATGATAAGGTTGAGTGGTACTACTCGAGGATTTAGATGTTAATTAATTGATGGTCAGTAAATCAATTAATTGACGGACATTCGATATCTTAAACACGGGGAGATTAATGTACAAATAATATATGGAGCCCATATTGATTTATGGGGGTTGGTGAGGTAGTTCAATGATGATCCTCTAGTGGAATGGAACATCATTGATGGATCAAGTTTGTGTGGTTCCGATCCATCGGGTGGCCAAGACCCAACTCCTCCTTATGGTCCCTATCATAGCCTAATATAATCCTTAAGAAGTCTAGATCCAAGAATGTAAAACAAAACCTAGAACCAACGGTTGGGATTAAATCCCTAGATCCGATGGTTGGATAAAACCCTAGAACCAACGGTTGGGATTAAATCCCTAGATCCGATGGTTAGGATGAAATCCTAGAATCGACGGTATGAATTAAATCCCTAGATCCGACGGTTGGGATAAAACCCTAGATCCGACGGTTGGGATGAAACCTTAGATCCGACGGTTGGGATGAAATCCTAGATCCGATGGTTGGGATAAAACCCTAGATCCGACGGTTGGGATAAAACCCTAGATCCGACGATGGAGATTAAATCCCTAGATCCGACGGTGGAGATTAAAGGAGGCTTAAGCCTAATTATATAAATAGAGGCTTAGGTTGGGCGGCAAGGGTAATTGGAAAGAATTAGGGTTTGGTTTTTGGAGGTGGGCGGCTAGGGTTTGGAGCTAGGGTTGGGCGGCAACTTCTTCTTCCTTCTAGTTGTTGCCGGTGCCCAACTTGCACCATCAATACTTGGCCGGCGGTTCTCCTCCCATTGGTGACCGGTTCTCTTCCTTCTCCCTATTCTCCAAAGTGGCCGGCGGCAACTCTTCTTGAAGTTGGCCGGCGCATCATCCATTGCTCCTTGGCCGGCGGTTGCACCAAATTCCCTAATTTGGTGGCCGGTACTAGATAGGAAAGGTATTTGCGAGTTCTTCTCTTTGTTCGCAGCGGACAAGGTAGAGAAGAAAGCGATCTAGAAGGCTTCTACTCGTGGAGGAACTTCGTCCACACGTCGTCCACGAGAAGGATAGGACATACGGTAGAAGATCGTGAGGTATAAAGTTATTTTAACTTTATGTACAGATCTGAGCATGTTCTTATTTGTTTTGATTATGCATGTGTGTGTATGAATATATATTGTATAATCATGGACCCCGAAGACAAACACAAAAACCGGCGATCCATCCGTCGTCTCTTCCGCGGCTAACCAACTAGAAGAGTTGTGTTGCTTGAACAACTAGTTTGTTCAAGCGACCACTCAAGTTGTTAGCACGACGACAAAATGGTGTTGTTAAGGAAGCTCATCCCATCCGGATTAATCCTTTCATTAGTGAAAATTTTAATCCGGGGACATGGGAGCCAATGAGCCTCCGAAGCATCCACCAAACAAATTGGTATAAGAGCCATCGGTTTCCGGTTTTGTGTGTTTAGGATTCGGTTAATTTTTTATGCATTTTTCATATATTATATGTGCCGGATAATAGTAGGATATGCGTAGTTTAACTCTTTGGTTGCAGGCATAAGATCCGACTATTATGGCCATGTGTGTGTATGTGAATGGATGTGTGTAAAAATTTATTATTTGAATCCTCGGGGTTGACGAGGCTAGATTAGTATTTAATTTTTGTAATTAAATACGGCATTGTTTAGCCGATCATTTTAGTTTACTTTCGATCTAGACTATTTGTACACTCCTTCGTGGAGTATAGGATCGATGGATGTAAATAAAATGATTTATCTCGGCTCGGATATCTTTGGTGACTTGTGCACGGGAAAAGGTGGAGCGAACGAGGTGGCGACACGACGGGATGCATATTGGAGGACAATGCCATAATAGTTGGAAAAATTCTATTTTTTCCATATTTATTGCTTATTTGTTTTATATGCATGTTGTATATGTTTAAAATTCCTCGATTGCAATTTACTAAGTGGGAGAGGGATATTTTAATTAATTTCCGTGGCCTCCATTACAATTTGACGTGTGATGCAACAAACTTGCGTGTTGTCTTTGAGTGCCTTCCTCCCCATCGGATGGGTTTGTTTGCGGATCACTAGGTCAAATAATGGTTATAGGAAATTATTTAGGAGCGTGTGTACTTCCCCATCGGTAAGGCACATAATCCGAAATAATTCCCTTAGTATCATGTAATGGTGCACACTTAGATACAAATAAAGGTATCCTCCCCATCGGAGTCACTGCTTTTATTTGTAGGGATAAAGAGGAACCAACTATTAATTTTATTTGTCAAAAAGTAAGGTTGACAAGATAATAAAATTAATGGGTAAAATCTCTTCTTACAAATGAAGAATTCGTATACGTCCACACTATCGTGGCATGCGATATTCTCGGTATTTTGAGGTGTTGGTTGATTTCAGGATTTTATTGTTTTGAGGAATCAATAATATTTGAAATCTAATATTTTGATCATTGTGATTTTTAGGATTTTCAAATGGCTTTCAACCCACTTGCTGTGATTTTAAAAGAAAACAAACTTACTGGTTCAAACTACATTGATTGGAAAAGAAACCTGGATATTGTCTTAACTGTGGAGGAGTATAAATTTGTACTCTTCGAGGTCTGTCCTCCTAAGCCCTCCGATGACTCTGATGAAAAGGAGAAAGAACATTATAAGAAATGGGTTAAGGCAGATGAGATGGCGCGGTGTTACATTTTGGCATCTATGTCGAATGTGCTGCAACATCAGCATTAGGCCATAGCCACTGCTTATGACATGATGTTCAATCTCAAGGAACTTTCGACATCGAGTAGTAGGCGGCTAGGCAGAGGCTATGAGAAACTTGATGACGACCACCATGGTCGAGGGAACACCCGTTAGGGATCATGTTCTCAAGATGATGGCTCATCTTAATGAGATGGAAGTCCTCGGAGCTGAGATCGATGGGGAAACCCAGATCGATATCATTCTCCAATCCAGGAGTTTTGAGCCCGCCTCAACTACAACATGAACAAAAGGTTGATATTCGGAGCTTCGATGTAACTCCAGCGCAGAGGGGCTTTTTCGTCAGAGTTCTCAAGCCATGGTCGCTCAGAAGGTTTCTTCCTCCAAACCAAAAGGTAAGAAGAAGAAGAAGCAAGGTGGAGCAAAGAAGGCGGCAACAGGGCCTCAGGCAGGAGTGAAGAAGCCGAAAGGCAAGTGCTTCACTTGCAAGCAGACTGGACATTGGAAGGCGGACTGTCCTCGCCGAAAGAACAAAGGTATATCTTCTTTTTTAGTTGTTGAAACATGTTTAGCGGTGTTATCTACCAGTGCCTGGTGTGTAGATACAGGAGCCACTGATCATGTCTGCAATACTTTGCAGGGGTTCCAGGAAACCCGACGACTAGCTAAGGGAGAGATTACCGTCTTCACGGGCAATGCTTCAAAGGTGGAAGCTATTGCAGTGGGAGACGTTTATTTATCTTTTGATAGGAATAAATTTTTGGTTTTGAGAAATTGTCTTTATGTACCTACTTTTAGAAAGAATTTAATTTCAGTTTCTAAATTGTTTTTGGATGGATATTCTGTTTCTTTTAATGACAAGGTGGTTATAAAAAGGAATAGGTAGATTGTAACGCCCGTAAAATTCCTAGCAATTTTACATGAACTTTTGGCTTGATGATAATGGGCTTTATGTAGGCCTTTTTCCAAAACAAAAGAAAATAAGCCAAAAATGGATACAAGACCTAGGAATTGAACTCCAGACCTCTAGAGATAGCCAAGCCCTATAGATGTACCCACTAACCATAAGCCCAATAGGATTGTATGATTAAGGAAAGGGGGGGAGCTATAGATAAATGGAACTAAGGGTAAATGAAGAGGCATAGAAAAAGAAAAGAGGAACTTCTCTTCCTCCCCCCTTTATAAAGAAGAGGGAAGATTGAAATTGTTTACTTCCTCTCTTCTTCTCTTCCTCTTCTCACCGAAATTCTAAGGCTTCCCTCTCCATTTCCCCTCTTTTGGCCGAGCCTCATCCAAGCAAGAAAGCTAGGGCTAGGTTGGTTCTTTAGGTTGTCTTCTCCACCAAAAGCAACGCGAAGGATGTAAGTATCCCTCACCTGCATACGAGTAGCTTCGGTTGACGTTTTATAAAAGAAATCTATATTGTTAAATTCGGCCAAGATATGATCTAGGGTTTCCATGAAGTTGTATGCCATGCTTTTGTAATTAGATGATGATGTTAGGGCTTAAAATGGATTAGGTCAAAAGTTAAACCTAGGAAACCCTATGAACCATTCGGCCAACATGAGTTTTGTTGGTGTTTTATTGAAGTTATATCTTGTTTTTGCTTGCAAGTGATGATGTTAGCATGTTATAGGGATTAGGATAAAGATCTAACTCTAGAGGCCTCCATGACCCATTCGGCCAAGTCATGAACTAGGGTCTCAAAGAAACTCTATGCTATGTTTATGCTATGATTATAACTAGATTATGATGTTAGGGTTTAAGGTGGGTGAGAACAAAAGCTAACCCTAATGAACACTATAGTTCTATTCGGCCAAACCCTACTTTTAGGGTTTCAATGAAGTTCCATGCCATATTAGGGGAACTAGATGAGGATTTTAGGGTTTAAAATGGATTAGAACAAAAGCTAACCCTAAGGAACAACAAGACCTATTCGGCCAAACCCCACCATAGGGTTTCAATGAAGTTTCATACTATGTTTTGTAACTATATGATGAGGTTAAGGTTTAAAAAGGGGATTAGGTCAAAATTAAACCTAAAGGCCCTACATGGACCATTCGGCCACCTTGGGTCTTTAGGGTACAATGAAGTCCATACCATGAATTGTATGCTATGTTATGTTAATGAAATCAGTTATGTTGTGATGAAATGAAGTATGCCATGCTATGTTAATGAAATAAGTTATGTTGTTAGGAAATGAAGTATGCCATGCTATGTTAATGAAATAAGTTATGTTGTTAGGAAATGAAGTATGCCATGCTATGTTAATGAAATAAGTTATGTTGTTATGAAATAAAGTATGCCATGCTATGTTAATGAAATAGGATATGTTGTTATGAAATGAAGTATGCCATGCTATGTAAATGAAATGAAGCATGATGTGTATGAAATGAATTATGCCATGTCATGAAAATGAATTGAAGCATGATGTGTATGAAATGAAGTATGCTATGCTATGTTAATGAAATGAAGCATGAGGTGTATGAAATGAAGTATGCTATGCTATGTTAATGAAATGAAGCATGATGTGTTATGAAACGAAGTATGCTATGCTATGTTAATAAGACATGTAGTACAGTAAGCATATAAGTATTTTACCTTCTGCATGGCTTGTACCAAGACCTTAACAAGGTCCAAAGAAGGGATGGGCTCCTAAGATGCCCTAGGTCGATGGAATAAGACTCGGGCCTAGGATGGGCTTCTATGTATGATTGCCCCTAGGTCGATGGAATAAGATTCGGGCCTAGTACGGGATGGGCTCCAAGATGCCTTAGGTCGATGGAGTAAGACTCGGGCCTAGGATGGGCTTCTACGCTATGACGATTGCCCCTAGGTCGATGGAATAAGACTCGGGCCTAGAAACCTATTAGGTTCGAGACTTGCTACCTCGGGCCTATTTAGGGATGCGCGCTATAATAATGAAGAAGTGGTACAATGCCGGGCCCAAATATGTTGAGATTTATATTTACGTACCTATATATATGTTTTCAAAAGCATCTTGCATATGTATGTCATGATTGTTAAGTTACATGTTACGTTAAATGATATGCCATGATTGTTAAGTTACATGTTATGTTAAACGATATGCCATGATTGTTAAGTTATATGTTATGAAGGTTATGTTTTATGATATGTTATGAATGTCTACATGCTTACGTTAGATACGTTATGAAGTTATGCTTTATGATATGTTATGAATGTTTACATGCTTACGTTAGATACGTTATGAAGTTATGCTTTATGATATGTTATGAATGTTTACATGCTTACGTTAGATGCGTTATGAAAGTTATGCTTTACGATAGGCTATGAATGTTTACATGTTTACGTTAGATACATTACAAGTTATGTTTGATGATACGATGATCCATGCTACATTTCACTTACGTTACTTATGCTACATGTTAAGTTGATGACACCAAGTATGTTACATGTTATATTGCTTCTATGTTGTGAATGCTGCATACCATGATTTATGATGATGTATGGTTTTAGTGAGTAGGACAGGATCTTACTAAGTTTATGCTTATAGTTTATCTTTCCTCATCGCAGATAAGGGTAAGGGATGGATAAACTAAAGGGAGCAGCAGGAGGGGCCAATGTGTGTGGTAGTGGCATGGTGGAGAAGATCCGTTAGGTCTAAACATGTTTACCTATGATAAAGATGTCTATTCATGTCCTCACTTATGTCTCCTTATGATGATGATGTTATGAATTTACTAAGCACTAAGTATCTACATATATGATGCATGCTCTATGTTAAGAAGAAGAAGTAAAGAAGAAGTAAGAAGAAGTATCTATCCACGCTATGAAGCATACTCTATGCTAAGAAGAAGAAGTATGTATATATATATGTATATATGTGTTAACGCATGTTTATGTTTAAAAGAAAAACAAAAAAAAAATATTTAGGTCTAAAGTCTTCCGCTGTGAGAATTAAGAAGTATGTATAAAGTCTTCCGTCAGATGTAATGTATGTGTCACACACGCCTCTCGGACATTTAGGGTCCTGTATATGGCGGGCTCGACATAGATTATCTGTTCTGGTACATTGGTTGGCAATTTATATACTATTGAACCAAAAACTCCCACGATGCAAATAGAAGTAAATAACTCATCTTCTAAATCCAATAAGAGAAAAGAACCTTCACAAATGAACTAAACATATCTTTGGCATCTAAGGCTTGGTCATATTAACCTAAGTAGAATTCAAAGGTTGATAGCTGATGGACCTTTGGGTTCATTAGTGGTGGAGGATCTCCCAACCTGCGAATCTTGCTTGGAAGGTAAAATGACCAAGAGGCCTTTTAAGGCCAAGGGGTATAGAGCCAAAGATGTGTTAGAATTGGTTCATTCTGATTTGTGCGGTCCTATGTCTATCCAGGCAAGAGGTGGCTTTGAATGCTTCGTCTCATTTATAGACGATTATTCATGGTATGGATACATTTACTTGATGCGCCGCAAGTCTGAATGCTTTGACAAGTTCAAAGAATTCAAGGCTGATGTGGAGAACCGTCAAGGTAAAAGTATCAAGACATTACGATCTGATCGTGGTGGCGAGTACCTCTTGGGAGAGTTTAGGAGTTACTTATCAAAGGCTGGGATTCAATCCCAATTGTCTGCACCTGGCACACCCCAGCAGAATGATGTAGTGGAGCGAAGGAACAGGACTCTTATGGAGATGGTCAGATCTATGATGAGTTATTCTGAGTTACCTTATTCGTTCTGGGGGTTTGCTCTAGAAACAGTAGCACACATTCTGAACTTGGTTCCATCTAAGTCAGTACCCTCTACTCCCACAGAGTTGTGGACTGGGCGAAAGCCTAGTCTAAGACATATTCGGATTTGGGGTAGTCCAGCACATGTGCTGAAGGGAGATGCTGGTAAGTTGGAATCTCGTACAGAAGTGCGCTTGTTTGTTGGCTACCCTAAGGGAACGAAGGGTGGTTTATTCTATAGTCCTAGAGATCAGAAGGTGATCGTGAGTACGAATGCCAAATTTCTAGAGGAAGACTATGTGATGAACCACAAGCCCACGAGTAGGATTGTTCTTGAGGAGATGACAGGGGAAGTCCCGACTTCAGTACCACCGGTACAAGAGGAGACACCACAAGTCACTGCACCGCATGTCACAGAGCATACACAGGAGGCACCTCGTCGTAGTGGGAGGGTTGTTAGACAACCCGACAGATTCATGTTTTTGGGAGAGTCTTCGGACTTAGTCCCTGGTGAACATGAACCTAATCCCTGGACATATGATGAGGCAATCCAAGATAGAGATGCGATTCTTGGCAAAGAGCGATGAATTGCAGAGATAGAATCTATGGATTCTAATCGTCCGGGAGCTAGTAGAGCCACCCGATGGTGTAAAACCATTGGATGCAAGTGGATCTACAAGAGAAAGAGAGGAGTAGACGGAAGGTTGAAACCTTCAAAGCTAGGCTTGTTGTAAAGGGTATACCTGTAAAGAGGGTATCGACATGAGGAGACCTTTTCACGTAGCTATGCTTAAGTCTATCCGATTCTCTTATCTATAGTCATATGGATGATGGATGTCAAGACAGCCTTTCCTTAACTAAGTCTTGAGGAAAACATCTATATGCGGCAACTGAGGGATTCATTGCTAAAGGCAAAGAGCATCTTGTATGTTTAATCGGTCCATTTATGGATCAAGCAAGCTTCTAGATCTTGGAACATCCGCTGATGAGGTAATCCACCATATGGATTTATTCAAAGTCCTGGATGAGCCTTGTGTATACAAGAGATGTGACGGAAACGAGTGGTGTTTCTTGTACTATACGATGACATTTTGTTAGTTGGCAACAATATCAAAGTGTTATCGACGAAGGGTATGGTTGTCCAAACAATTGATATATGAAGGACTGGGAGAAGTAGGACACATCCTGGGATCAAAGTTATAAGGGATCGCAAGAAAAGGATGTTGTGCTTATCTCAAGCTTCATACATTGACACTATCCTTGCTCGCTTTAGCATGCGTAACTCCAAGAAAGGTTTTCTACCTTTAGGCATGGAGTTCCTTTATCTAAAGAGATGTGTCCCAAAACATCAAAGGAGATAGAGGACATGAAGGCGGTTCCTTATGCTTCACAGAGGGAAGCCTTATGTATGCTATGCTATGTACGAGACCGATATCCGCTGCTGTGGGCATGGTTAGCAGATATCGAGTAATCCCGACAGTGACATTCTGGATCGCGTAAAGCATATATCAAGTACCCGAGAAGGACTAGGATTATATGCCGTTTAATGCAGATCAATTAGTCCTCGTGGGTTACACGGATTCGATTTCCAATCGATAGGGACAAGAGTAAGTCTACCTCGGGTTTGTGTTTACTTTTGAGGTGGAGCCATAGTATGGAGGAGTGTCAAGGTAAATGCTGGCGGACTCTACCATGGAAGCCGAGTATGTGGCACCTCCGAGGCCCAAGGAAGCCAGATGGCTCAGAACTTTGATGGACTTGGATGTGATTCTGGTTTGCTCTAACTATCACAATTTATTGTGATAATAGTGGTGCAGTTGCAAACTCGAAGGAACCACGAGCCCATAAGGCGAGTAAACACATAGAGCGCAAGTACCACCTCATACGAGAGATCGTAAAGCGAGGAGAAGTTGTTGTCACCAAGATTGCATCAGAGGATAACCTGGCGGATCCATTCACTAAGGCCCTTCCAGCGAAAGCGTTTGATAGGCATGTGGAGGACATGGGGATCAGATGTATGGCAGAGTGATGATGACATAGTCTTTTAGTATAAGTGGGAGATTGTTGGAATGTATACTGAAAGCCTAGCTCTTTTTGTATGAACATTCTATTTTGAAATAAGAATCACATGATCATTGTTTGAATTTTATATATTCATTATATATGTGTGCATATTGTCTAATATTTTACATTGTAGATAACATGGTGGTTGGTGTGGCACAGAAGATTATGTTATCAGTACCTTGTAAAATATAAGTAAAGGCTCACAACCAAGATGGTTTTGGACAAACCATTGGCATGGTTGTAGTGTAGCTTGGTATTGTTTTATCTTGAACATAAAGTTACACTAGTACACTTAGGTGTATTAACCAGGACCGACATAGAGGTGATTCAATTTAGTACTGACTACATAATTGAATCGGACCTAGGATATTATGTTGTACATGCTCTTAATCCCGATATAATAACGGGCACATGTACTTAGTATTTATTTCTTTGATTTACCAGTGGGTGAGATTTAGATGGATTAAATCAATATGCCCGGTAAGTTGGGAAATAATATTATTTACATGGTGTGTCGTTGATTATAGGAGGAAACCGTGTCCTATATATTAGGTTGATGATGTCCCCTTGAGGAGCTCATAAGGTTCATCATGTAAACCCAGCTGGTTGACTTAGTCAACATGATGATAATGTTGAGTGGTACTACTCGAGGAATTAGATGTTAATTAATTGATGGTCAGTAAATCAATTAATTGACGGACATTCGATATCTTAAACACGGGGAGATTAATGTACAAATAATATATGGAGCCCATATTGATTTATGGGGGTTGGTGAGGTAGTTCAATGATGATCCTCTAGTGGAATGGAACATCATTGATGGATCAAGTTTGTGTGGTTCCGATCCATCGGGTGGCCAAGACCCAACTCCTCCTTATGGTCCCTATCATAGCCTAATATAATCCTTAAGAAGTCTAGATCCAAGAATGTAAAACAAAACCTAGAACCAACGGTTGGGATTAAATCCCTAGATCCGATGGTTGGATAAAACCCTAGAACCAACGGTTGGGATTAAATCCCTAGATCCGATGGTTAGGATGAAATCCTAGAATCGACGGTAGGAATTAAATCCCTAGATCCGACGGTTGGGATAAAACTCTAGATCCGACGGTTGGGATGAAACCTTAGATCCGACGGTTGGGATGAAATCCTAGATCCGATGGTTGGGATTAAACCCTAGATCCGACGGTTGGGATATAACCCTAGATCCGACGGTGGAGATTAAATCCCTAGATCCGACGGTGGGGATTAAAGGAGGTTTAAGCCTAATTATATAAATAGAGGCTTAGGTTGGGCGGCAAGGGTAATTGGAAAGCATTAGGGTTTGGTTTTTGGAGGTGGGCGGCTAGGGTTTGGAGCTAGGGTTGGGCGACAACTTCTTCTTCCTTCTAGTTGTTGCCGGCGCCCAACTTGCACCATCAATACTTGGCCGGCGCCCAACCTTAAGGTCTTTCCCTTCTTCCTTGGCCGGCGGTTCTCCTCCCATTGGTGGCCGGTTCTCTTCCTTCTCCCTATTCTCCAAAGTGGCCGGCAGCAACTCTTCTTGAAGTTGGCCGGCGCATCATCCATTGCTCCTTGGCGGTTGCAGGAAATTCCCTAATTTGGTGGCCGGTACTAGATAGGAAAGGTATTTGCGAGTTCTTCTCTTTGTTCGCAGCGGACAAGGTAGAGAAGAAAGCGATCTAGAAGGCTTCTACTCGTGGAGGAACTTCGTCCACACGTCGTCCACGAGAAGGATAGGACATGCGGTAGAAGATCGTGAGGTATAAAGTTATTTTAACTTTATGTACAGATCTGAGCATGTTCTTATTTGTTTTGATTATGCATGTTTGTGTATGAATATATATTGTATAATCATGGACCCCGAAGACAAACACAAAAACCGGCGATCCATCCGTCGTCTCTTCCGCGGCTAACCAACTAAAGAGTTGTGTTGCTTGAACAACTAGTTTGTTCAAGCGACCACTCAAGTTGTTAGCATGACGACAAAATGGTGTTGTTAAGGAAGCTCATCCCATCCGGATTAATCCTTTCATTAGTGAAAATTTTAATCCGGGGACATGGGAGCCAATGAGCCTCCGAAGCATCCACCCAACAAAAGGTACATAAAGGCAATTCTTAAGAACCAAAACTTTATTTTTCTCAACCGATAAATAAACATCTCCCACTGCAATAGACGCCACCTTCGTGGCATTGCCCAAGTAAATGGTAATCTCCCCCTCAGCTAGTCGTTGGGTTTCCTGGAACCCCTGCAAAGTATTGCAGACATGATCAGTGACTCCCGTACCTACACACCAGGTGCCGGTAGATAACATCACTTAACCATGTTTCAACGACTAGACCAAAGGATATACTTTTGTTCAGCTTCGGATTGGGACAATCCTTCTTCCAATGTCCATCCTGTTTGCAAGTGAAGCACTTGATTTTCGGCTTCTTCACTCCTCCCTGAGATCCTCCCACTAGCTTTGCTCCACCTTGTTTCTTCTTCTTCTTGCCTTTCGGCTTAGAAGTAGAAACCTTCTGAGCAACCATGGCCTGAGCCTGAGCAAGCCTTTCTGTCGACTGGAGTATGATATCGACCTGGGTTTCCCCATCAATCTCAGCTCCAAGGACTTCCAGCTCATTCGTAAGCTTAGGAGGACACTCTTCGAGGAGTACATATTTGTATTCCTTAGAAGTCAAGACAATGTCAAGATTCCTCTTCCAAACAACATAGTTAGGTCCAGTAAGTTTATTCTCTTTCAGTATCACAACAAGCGGGTTGAAAGTCATTTTGAAAGAAAACCTAAGAATCACATAGATCAAAACATTAGATTTCAAAAAATTATTGATTCCTCAAACAATAAAATTTTAAAATCAACCAACACCTCAAAACACCGAGAATATCATATGCCACGATAGTGTGGACGTATATGAATTCTACATTTGTAAGAGGAGGTTTTACCCATTAATTTTACTATCTTGTCAACCTAACTTTTTGACAAGTAAAATTAATAGTTGGTTCCTCTTTGGCCCTACAAATAAAAGCAGTGACTCCAATGAGGAGGATACTTATATTTGTATCTAAGTGTTCACCATTACTCGGTACCAAGGTAATTATCTCCGGTTATGTGCCTTCCGATGGGGAAGTACACACGCTCCTTAATAATTTCCTATAACCATATTCGACCTTGTGATCCACAAATAAACTCATCCGATGGGGAGGAAGGCACTCAGAGCTGATGCGCAAGTTTGTTTGCATCACTTGTTAAATTGTAATGGAGGTCGTGGGAATTTATAAAAATATCCCTCTCCCACTTAGTAATTTGTAATTGAGGAATTTTCTAGCCTACGACATGCATATCAAACAATAAGCAATAAATATGAAAAATAATTTTTTTTCAACTAATACAGCTTTTGACTTCAATAAGTCTCCCGTCGTATCGCCTTCTCGTCTGCTCCTCCTACGCCATGTACGAGCCATCCGGAGATCCGAGCCGAGACTAAAAACAATTTTAATTTATATCCATCGATCCTATACTCCACGAGGGAGTGTACATGAAATCTGGATCAAAAGTAATCTAAAATAAAAAGAGTGGCTAAACAATGTCATATCTAATTTACAAAAAATTAAATACTAGCCTCGTCAACCCCGAGGATTCAACAAAATATACTATTACACACATACAATCACATACACACATAAGGCCATAATAGTCGGATCTTATGCCTGCAACCAAAGAATTAACCTACGCATATCCTACTATTATCTGACACATATAATATATGAAAAATGCATAAGAGTAACTGAATCCTAAATACACAAAACTAGAAACTGTAGCTCTGATACCAATTGATGGGTTGAGGGGAAACTTCGCTTCCCACTTCAACTCGGTTGCTTGTTCATGGCGATCCCTTCTACGTCCCAGGATAAAAAAAATTTATCCTTGACAACAAGGATTGCCCAAGCAACCTTGTCATTGTCGTGCTATTCGTTTAGAGTGGTCACTTGAACAAACTTGTTGTTCAAGCGACCTACCTCTATTCTACGAGTAGCCGCGGAATAGACGATGTACGGATCACCGGCTTTTGTGTTTATGTTCGGGATGCAAGTATTATTTAGCCACAAACAGAATATATCATGCTCATAATTGGAAAACGAATATAAACATGTTACAAAAGAGAATAGAGAATGGATATACCTCTCGATCTTCTAATGTATGACCTTCCTCCTTTCGGACGTCATGTGGGCGACGATCTAACAAAAATTGAAGCTCCTAGATCACCAATCTTCCTTCCTTGCTCGTTCCGAGCAAGAGGAAGAATAGAAACAAGATCCTTGTCCTTTCTTTAGGCAACCAACAAGCAATAAGCACCTTGCTTGCCGACGACCAACAAGGAGAAGGGGAACAATGGTTGCCAACCAAAAGCTCCAAGGGAGGACCCTAAGCCTTGGTTCCACAGGCCAAGGAGAAAGAGAGGAGGGAGTTTGGATGCCGACCAAAGTGAGGAAGGGGCTGTATGGGCGCCGGCAAGCTTGAGGAAGAAGAAGATAAGGAAATTGTTTCCTTATTTGGTGCCGCCAAGTTCTAAACCCTAGCCCCTTGCTTCTTGCGGCCAACTCCAAAGAACCTTGCTTCTCTAATCTTCTCCACGCCAACCCTAAAGGCTCCTTTTTAGGGATAATTCTTGTTTTAATCTCCACCATTGGTTTTAGGGATTTAATCTCAACCGTCGGATCTAGAGATTTAATCTCAACTATCGGATCTAGAGATTTAATCTCTACCTTTGGATCTAGAGTTTTGTTTCTATCCATTGGATCTAAGCTTCATGAGATATTAATAGGCTACAATAGGGACCATGAGGAGGAGTTGGATCTTGGCCACCCAATGGATCAAGCCCACATAAAGTCCGATCCAATAATGATAATCCAATACACTAAAGGATTATCATTGATCTACCTCACCAACCCCCATAAGTTAATATGGGCTCCATATATTATATGTACATTTTCTCTCCGTGTTTAAAATCTCGAATGTCCGTCGATTAATTAATTTACTGACCATTAATTAATCAACATCTAACTCCATGAGTAGTACCACTCAACCTTTTCATCATGCCGGACCAAGTCCACCTGCAGGGTTTCCATGATGAACCTTATGAGCTCCTCAAGTGGACATCATCATCCTAATATAAAGGACATGGTTTCCTCCTATAATCAACGACACACCATATAAATAATATCATTTCCAAATTACCAAGCCTATCGATTTAATCTATAAATCTCGCACATTGGTAAATCAAAGAAATGACTACTAAGTATATGTGCCCGTTATTATATCGGGATTAAGAGTATGTACAATATAATATCTGAGGTTTGATTCGATTATGTAGTCAGTAATAAATCGAATCACCTCTAAGTCGGTCCTGCTCAATACACACAAAGTGCACTAGTGTGATTCTATGGTCAAGACAAACCAATACCAAATCACACTACAACCATTCCAATGGTTTGTCCAAAGCCATCTTGGTTGTGAGCCTTTACTTATACTTTACAAGGAGCCGATAACATGATCTCCCGTGTGACACCACACTCCATGTTATCTACAATTTAATGTATTAGACAATATGCATAATCATAAAAATTCAAACAATAATCATGTGATTCTCATTTCAAAAATAAAGATGTTCATACAAAAGATACACTTTTAAGTATACATCCCAACAATAGCTCCACTAGCTGTCCATGAGTACAAGCATCGGTCACTTACCAAAATCCTACAAGACAACAAGAACTACACATAAGCTCTCACATACGATAAATGACAAAAAAATCAAATCCTACATCGATCCCATATTCAAATCAATTGTCTCGATACTAATTAAAGTCTTGATCACACATCCAACATCACTTCGGCTATATCACCGTAAGTATACACACTAGATCCAATTAACAATTCACAATAATCCAAATTAACACTCAAATCCACAGTTAACTACTTTCTTTCCACATATCATTGTTCACCAATCTTTCAGTATCAACCAACACCGTAAACATGAACAAACTCATCCATAACTATTAATCATCGAATCAATACTAGTTCAACTATAACATACTATACATCCATAATTACAACACTTAACATAAAACTTTCCTACACTGCATATAAGTCCACCATTACACTATTACCATCTATCCACAATCGATATTCTCCAATAGAACAACATCATTCTCCAGCTATTAAACATTAATTTAACTAGGACATCCACTATATTTATCATACCACAATCCAAGCATCAGATAAACCGATGAAGAACTCACCCACTCGAGTCTTCTCGCACAAACAGTCGCACAACCGACAATTCTCCAACACTAGCCAACACCACAGGACACGCATAACCCCCACATCACATATAAAACCCTTCACAGCCTCACACAGCTGGCACTCCTTGTTCACAACTGACTCTATCTATAGAAAATCCTCCCCACATATCACACGGCTGCCACCAATGCTCACACGCATCAATCGATCCACAGAATCATACTGAACAGAAATAGAAAGAGATAGATCAAAACTTATACCAGCAAATTGAAGCTACGCTGGCAGTACTTCTCCCCCAATCACTCTGTTTGTCAAAAATTCTGCTGCTGCCCTAGTACGTCATAATCGCGAGTAGCTCCCAAACACCTTGCTCGGTAGAGATAGAGCATCTCATGATCGAAAGTGCTAGATGCACCGACATGGGCTGTGGGCACCAACTATCGCATACGAGGGCCCCTGTAGTGGAAGGGAGAAGAGGGATCGCCCGACGACGCGTAGAGAAGAGAAGAGAAGAGAATTAGTTGACAGAGATCGGGATCGGGAAGGCTGTTCACCTTCGGAACGTCACCGATCCAAGCTCCCCGCCACTCGTTCACTGCTCTCGCTTGTCCGCAGAGATCGTCGAGGGTCCAGTCACCACTGCTTGCCGCGAGGAGGAAGAACGAGATCGGAAGAAGGAAGCTGGGTGCGGCGGAGAGAAGGTCGCGGTGAGGAATTGTGAGAAGAGGAATTTCGACTAGGAGGAGAAAAGTCGTGATCGGGGAGAAGAAGAAAATGCGAGAAAATGCTCAGGATAAAGAATTCAGTGGAGAGGAAGAGAAACCGAAGCAAAACTGCTCAGCTTAAGCAATCAGATCGGGTTTGGAAAACAACCGGGTCAGAATTAATGTATAACCAATTAACCTTTGGTTCAATTAAACTAAGATTCAATTAAACCGAATAGATTTCCGTTTAAGTCCAGAAAAATTTCTAAAAATTCTATAAGATAATTTCTCAATTGGATGCTAAGTCTGATAAATGTCTATTTATTGGATACTCTAAGGAAACAAGGGGTTACCAATTCTATCATCCTGTGGAAAAAAGGTGTTTGTTTCAAGACATGTTGTATTTCTAGAGAAAGAATTTCTCTTGCAAGAAAATAGTGGGAGTGTCATTGAGCTTGAGGAGGCTCGAGAGACTCAAATAGACATTGATGAGATACCTGTGAAGTATCACAGCCAATCACTCATAGTGATGAGCCATCGGTTGGACCTATTGAGACACCACATCTTCGTAGATCTGGTAGAACACGTAATATTCCTGAGAGATATGGATTTCTCGTAAGTGAATCGAACGACGTGTTACTCATTGATGATGAGGAGCCTACCAGTTATGAAGAAGTTCTGACAAGTTTAGAAAGGGATAAGTGGCTTGAAGCCATGAAGTTAGAAATGAATTTCGTGTATGAAAACCAAGTTTGGAACTTGGTTGACCCACTTGAAGGAATAAAGCCTATAGGGTGCAAGTGGATTTTCAAGAAGAAAATCGACATAGATGGTAATGTGATTACCTATAAGGATAGATTGGTGGCAAAAGGATATCGTCAAAAGCAAAGTGTTGATTATGACGAAACCTATTCGCCTGTTGCTATGCTTAAATCCATTCGGATGCTCCTGGCCATAGCGGCTCATTATGATTATGAGATATGACAGATGGATGTGAAAACAACTTTCCTTAATGGAAACCTGCTCGAGGACGTGTATATGATACAACTTGAGGGTTTCACATCGGTTGATAAAACCAAGGTATGCAAATTGCGACGGTCTATATATGGATTGAAGCAAGCATCCAGGAGCTGGAATATCCATTTTGATGAGACAATCAAAAAGTTTGATTTCACACAAAATCCAGACGAACCTTGTGTGTACAAGAAGGTTAGTGGGAGTGCAGTCGTGTTCCTAGTATTGTATGTCGATGACATATTACTTATAGGAAACAATGTTTCAGTCTTACAGTCAATTAAGATTTGGTTGTCCAAGACATTCTCCATGAAATACCTGGGAGAAGCAACCTACATCCTGGGATTAAGATATATAGAGATAGATCGAAACGGTTGCTTGGTCTTTCACAGTCTACATATATAGACCGAGTGGTAAAGAGGTTTAGCATGTCGGAATCCAAGAAAGGTTTCTTACCCATTAGGCATGGGATACACCTTTCGAAGTCTATGTGTCCGCGCACAAAAGACGAGAGGATTTGCATGAGTAAGATTCCCTATGCATTCGCAATAGGATCTATCATGTATACTATGTTATGTATGAGGCCTGATGTATCATATGCTCTGAGTGACACGAATAGATACCAGTCTGATCCAGGAATGGATCATTGGGCCACTGTTAAGATGATCCTTAAGTACTTAAGAAGAACTAAGGATGTGTTCCTAATATATGGAGAAGGGGACATGGTGACACGCGGGTATACAGATGCCAGCTTCCAGACAGACAAGGATGATTCCAGGTCTCAGTCTGGGTACGTGTTCACCTTGAATGGGGGCGCTGTGAGTTGGAAAAGATCCAAACAAGACACTGTAGTGGATTCTACCACTGAGGCAGAATACATTGCAGCTTCGGAAGTAGCAAAGAAGCAGTTTAGATCAAGAAGTTCATTTATGAAATTGGTGTGGTTCCAGCCATTATTGAAGCAATACCAGTCTACTGCGACAACAATGGAGCAATTGCATTGGCGAAATAGCCAAGGTCTCATCAACGATCCAAACATGTTCTTTGCCGCTATCATTTGATCAGAGAGATCATTAGTAAAAAGGAAATACAAATCGAGAAAATCCCCATTGAAAGGAACTTAGCGGATCCTTTGACTAAGGCATTACCTCAAAGTAAGTTTGAGGGTCATGTTAAAGCTTATGGTATTGGATACCGTAGCGATTGTCATTAGGCCAAGTAGGAGTTTGTTAGTAATATATGACAGATGTCCTCAGACAATCGCCTTATGTTTGAACCATTTATATGATATATGAAGATTCACTATTTGAGTATACATATTATCATGTATTTGATTAGATTTTAAACTCATTTACTGAATGTCCACGATACGATTCATAGCATGAGTGAATTTATGATTGGATCACAACTAGTGAGTATCTCTACATGTGTCATTGTGATGTATCGGAATTATACCTAGTTGATGAATTGATGGATTTGGACACCATCAGTTCTGTCGAGACTAGCACGAGGTATACTCCTTGGTGTATCAAAACAGCTGATTCTCACTGGCTGGAGACATTGTGATGTCTGAAGTTAATCGTGGATGCTAGTTATGGTAACTAGTTTATTGGAGTGACCAGTTGTAAGACTTCATATGGTTCTCTGCATATATAGATATGTCAATGAAGTTCTTACTGCAGCTTATGTGCGATGTTCTTTTGACTTGCGGTATTCAAGTCATCTTGATCATGAAGACTTATGCTTTGACATCATAAGCAAGCATCTCTGAGGAGATGTGGACCCGGGATGATTGGGTATAAGTCGAAGTGATCGAAGGTGATTGAATAGCCTATAAAGGATTCACCACTCCTTGCGAGGAGATGTATACCCATGGCCTCTCGTCAGATTGTTACTAAAGTCTTTGGCCAAAGCATTACATGTTTAGAGTAAGGTGATGTTGGATACATGTGCAGTAACTAGAATTCGTAGGACGAGGAAATGATACTTGGGCTAGGTGTGACATAGTCAACCTAGTGGGGACTGACACTATAGACCATGTCCTGAACCTAGTGAGTATAAGATGAGTGAAGGGAATGAGGCACGAATCATTCTAGCTGCTGAAAGGTTTCATAAATAGTTCTGGATAAACCGTTGATCTTTTTGGTTAATTGGGGATCATGATATACTACTAGGTGCCACTCATGTTTGTTCTTTAATTAATGGTTAATTATAGATGACCAACATAAACCAAGAACCTATTTGATCACACGCACAATGAGCGTAATCCGAAGGATTTAAAATGAGCTTGAGAATGAGATTCTCATACCGAGAGAAATTAGGTTTGGTTGGACCAAACAAGGATCGAGCATGAAAATGTTTCAGTCGCATTGGGAGCTTGGATGGGCCGTGTCTTATGAAGACATGATGGATGAACCAAATTGGTTTGGTTCTAATCCAATGGTGGAGAATAAACCAAAGGGGTTTGGTTTGTTTTAAACGAATGAACCAAAGTTGGTTCGGTTCTTTTTAACTTAAAATAGACCAAATCGGTTTGGTTTATTTTAACTTAAATTAATGGTGCGGGTTAACGGATTTTTGGTTATGAACGAATAACCATTAGGAGAATTTGTTCTCTATAAAAATAGGGCTTAAGGGTTTTGTGAAAACGTAATCTAATCTTGCCGCCCCTCTCCCTCTTCTCCTTGTAGTTGGCGCCCAAGCCCTTGCCGCCGCCCACCCCTTGTGCTGCCATCCAAGTTGTTGTCGGCATCCAAGCTCCTGCCGGTGACCCTCCGGTGATCTTCCTTGGCTCCGGCGACAAGGTGAGCATCTAGCTTTCTTTATTTGGCCGGCGCAACATCCTCCACCAAAGTTGTCCAGTTTTCTGGACAGCTTGTTTCCTTCTTGTCGGAGCATCGTTTGGATGATGTTTGGAGCTCTGACAGTGGCTTCCTTGTTGGGGATTCGATCTCCGGTATTCTCATAGGTGGAGGATGAAGGATTCGTCAAACGGTTGACGAATACCTCTCCGGTGAAGCGAGTTTTGGGGACTCGGTTTTGAATCCGAATTTTGATTCGGATTGTGATCTTCTCTCAATCACATCATCCTCGACACGAGGCTAGTGACTCATGCGAAGACGAGGCTCATGACTTTGTGAAGTCATCTCGAAGATACTCAGCGTGGATACGGATAATGGCGATTCTAGCGAGGGTCGCTCTGGTTGATGCCTTTCCTGCTACACGTGATACGTCAGGTATACGTAGAATAATTTCCTTTTATTGCAAAATTTGAAACTACGGTTATGTCTACACATGTTGTACTATGCATGTGTGTGGTGTGTGTGATGTAATAAATTAAATTTATTGCTTTTTATTTCTTCCGCTGCACACATGTTTACGAAACATGTTCGAACACATACTTGCTGCGGTGTCGAAAACCCAACACTATCTGGTCTTCCTGACCCAGCTGGACTTCCTGCCAGTTGTCCAACCCTTCTGGCCCAACTGGACTTTCTGCCTAGTGTCTGATTCTCTTGATTCGGACATGGGAGCTCAACTTGCTTCGTTTGAGGTTCATGGATTGACATGGACCATGACTCTAATACCAATTGTTGGTGCCTATAAGAATCATATATCTCCACAATGATATGATATTGTCCACTTTGGGCCTAAGCCCTCATGGTTTTATTTTTGGGCTTTACCCAAAAGGCCTCATTCCAATGGAGATATCTTTTCATCTTATAAGCACATGATCTTTTCCATGTCTTACCAATGTGGAACTTTGATTGTATTCCCAATACTCCAACAATCCCCCCCCTCAAATGAAGGACCACATTGACCCCCCTCAAGCCTATCCTTCCTCAAAGGACATCCTCTGCTTGATGTCTGATCCTCAACCCACCAGGACTTCATGCCAACTGTCTGGTCCTCCTAACCCAGTTGGACTTCCTGCTAGTTGTCCAGCCCATCTAGCCCAACTAGACTTCTTGCCAGTTGTTCGCCCCTCCCGACCCAACTGGACTTCTTGCCAGTTGTGCAAGGTAAGTCTGACTTGGATGTTTGCTTTGATTGTTGTAAGATTTGGACCAAGAGGTTGCTGTGATTCAGCTGTGATGGGCTATTGGTATGGAATGTATTTGCAGATGGATGTTTGAGCAATGTAAAATACCACGAATAAATTTTTCAACAGGATAATATCTCTATTATTCGTTGATTAGAGAACATATTAAGGGATTAATTAAACCATGGTTAGGGATTTAATTGAATCAAACCTTGGGTTAATGATAGAGGGGTTAAGTGGATCTAGACTTAGGCTTATAGGGTTTTAAGCTCAATTTGTTAGTGGACTCGACCCACTAACTCAAATCCAACCCGCTCCGTATCTTAACACCAAGCCGTTTTTCTTTCTCCCGTTCTCGCCGTCCGTAGATTTCCTTCTCCTTGATCGTTCCCAACCGTTTCTTTTCCTCCACCGCACCTCTTCCTCACCGAACGACTGCTGCCGACTCCTCTTTTTCGCCGAACGTCCGCTGTCGACTCCTCTTCCTCCTCCGCTCGACTTTGAATTGCGCAGCTCTTTCCATCTTTGTCGTGATCTCTCCTTCCACCGTCGCGATGCTTTGTTTCCTCCAATTCTGATCCAGTTCTCTCGATCGTGAAGCTCAACTCATCGGCATCTCTCCTTCCTCTTCGCTAAAGCCTTATCGCTGTTGGCTGTGTTCCCCCTCGCCATGAGAACCTTCTGCCATCGGCTTTCCTCGAGCCAGATCTCACTCTCCGGCATGACCGATCGACGCTGTTCTTGTGCTCGATCATTACTGATGTCGTTCTTCTTCCTCAATCACTACTTTCGGTGCCTAGCCCACCGTTTTGAACAGCTTGATGGCCGACACCTCTGCCCCCCGAGTAATGACACAGTCATCATCGGATTCCCTTGTGCAAGATGGTTGTTTGAGCTTTGATCTGCGATTTGTGGAGGAGCAACTGTGCTTCCATTTTGATCAAGTAGCACGACACCGCTGTAGCTTACGATGGTTTGAATGTTGATGCGACGAGGAGGAAATCTGTGGGTGTAGCTCCATTTTGTTGGATTTCTTCTTGTTGATTAGCTGCGAGCTTGAAAGCTTGGGTTGATGGGTTGGTAATCAGTTTTGGCTATACACCTGCTGTGGATGATTGGAACAATGCTAGCTACAATTAGGTGAAGAGGGTGATCCGAGGAGGGTGATTCTCACATACAATTTTGAGTAAATACAAATCTAATATTCTATACTTGGTGTAGGAAGTGGTGTGGATGATACAACCTCGGAGGCTACAATGGTAAAATTTGGAGTAGGTGGCAACTATGGTTGAATCCATCTGGTCATTATAGATTCTTTACAAAGGAAGTTAATCTGGGATTTGATTTGAGGTAGAGTTCGCGGATGTGAAGACAATTGGTGTCTACATATCAGGTGGGTAATTTCTACCATGGTCAAGTAGTTTTAAATGCATGCAGATTTAGATACATGATCATCTTATATGATCATGTTACCTTGACTCTGTTCTTATTTACTCTTGTGCTTGATACCTTACCTTTGGCTGTTAACTCCATTGCTGCTATCATGTTACATTTTATCATGATTAGGAGTTATATATATAGGTGATGTAAGTAACCTAGAATTTGTTTAGTTAAGTGCAAATAGTAAAGTCCGGATGACAACCTGATTGTAAATTGGGCAAAGAGGTCATCTGTGGTTAGGTAATGTTTTGAACGTAGGGTTAATTCTAATACCCTTAGGTTGCATGTTTACCACCGACCATGTGTTATGTAATGGTTATGTGAAGGTGATTAGTGTGTTGCTACGGACCAGTGGTCCCAACTTGATATGATTAGTCGAGTACGACTCTCTATTTGATAGAGAGTTATGATCAGTTGAGTACGACTCTCTACAGGATAGAGAGTTCGTCGATCAGTTGAGTACGACTCTCTATTGGATAGAGAGTTATGATCAGTTGAGTACGGCTCTCTACAGGATAGAGAGTCCATCGATCAGTTGAGTATGACTCTCTATAAGATAGAGAGTGTATTGATCAGATGGGTATGACTCTCTGTTGAACAGAGAGTCTGTGGTAGATGTCTATACGTGTGATAGTACATTCATGTCATTTGCATGCATTCTGACGATATAGTCTCCCTTGGGGTTGAGAGAGTCGTCAGTCATCTTGCTCCCAGGTTACTCCCCAAGGAGTAACTGGTGTGAGGGTAGAGCATTTGTTTTGCCGCACTCTACCGCTATAGATGGTGGTAGTTGGAGTTGCATGTAGTTGTCCTGGGTGCATGACACTCAACCACTCATTGGTAGTGTCAGTCGGAGTGGCCAGTAGCCCCCATTGTTTAGCGAGCTCTTTACGCTCATATGCTACTTGATCATATTGCCCACTCGGCCACTCTAGAGCAATGGTTGGTGTTGAGTTAGGACAGTTGTCATGTCGTGCCACCTAGGCCACACTGGGGTCACGGTAGCGAGTAGGGGTGTGCAGGCATGACCATGCATGCTGCATTGTTGTATCTTATGGTGCTTTGCATATTACCATATATATACATATATGCATGTATATGTTAGGGCAATCAACCCGTGATATGGTTTTGATGTGTGTGGCAAATGTTTTAAGTTCGGATTATTGGATTTGATATGTGTGTTGGAGTCTTGTAGGACTTAGTAATTCGCACATGAAGCTTAGGCATGTGTCACCACTCACAACCTCGTGCTTGAGTCGGAGAAGGAGCATTGCAGAGACGTGCACTTGATGCTGCCAAGGGACAGCCGAACGAGATGACTTGAAGTGAAGCTAAGGAAGCAGACTTCGAGGGAAAGAGACGCGAAGGAGTATTACAGAGTCGTGCGCTTGATGCTGTCAAGGGACGTAGCCGTGAACGAAGAGAGCTTCAGTGAGGGACTTCAAGTGTGATGAGAAAATGAGTGAATTGTAAGTAACTCATTAGGTGAACTTGGCCAAATGGATGAGTGTCGGGGTTCGACCGCAAGGGTTGAGGTTTACCCGACCGCCGGAAGCTCAAACGGATGTTAAGTTTGAGTTTTACATGGCACCAGTCTACTGCCATGTCATGGTAGTCGACTGCTCCAAGTCGATCGACAATCGACTGGTGTTAGCTGCTAGATCAAGTCGACATCAGTCGAATGCTGAATGGGAGCAGTCGATGTTAGTAATATATGAGAGATGTCCTAAGGCAATCGCCTTATGTATGAACCATTTATATGATAAATGAAGATTCACTATTTGAGTATACATGTTTTTATGTATTTGATTGGATCTTAAACTCATTTACTGAATGTCCACGATACGATTCACAGCATGAGAGAATTTGTGATTGGATCACAACTAGTGAGTATCTCTACATGTGTAATTGTGATGTATCGGAATTATCCCTAGTCGATGAATTGATGAACTGACACCATCAATTCGCTGAGACTAGCACGAGGTATACTCCTTGGTGTATCCAAGCACCGATTCTCACCGGGCCGGAGACATAGTGATGTCCGGAGTTAATCGTGGATGCTAGTTATGGTAACTAGTTCATTGGAGTGACCAGCCGTAAGACTTCATATGGTTCTCTGCATATATAGATATGTCAATGAAGTTCTTACCGTGGCTTAAGTGCGATGTTCCTTCGACTTGCGGTATTCAAGTCATCTTGATCATGGAGACTTATGCTTTGACATCTTAAGCAAACATCTCCGAGGAGATGTGGACCCGGGATGATTGGGTATAAGTCGAAGTGATCGAAGGTGTTTGAATAGCCTATAAAGGATTCACCACTCCTTGCGAGGAGATGTATACCCATGGCCTCTCGTCGGATTGTTACTAAAGTCTTTGGCCAAAGCATTACATGTTTAGAGTAAAGTACTCTTCGATACATGTGGAGTAACTAGAATCCGTAGGACGAGGAAATGATACTTGGGCTAGGTGTGACGTAGTCAACCTAGTGGGGACTGACACAATAGACCATGTCCTGAACCAAGTGGGTATAAGATGAGTGAAGGGAATGGGGCACAATTCATTCGAGCATCAAGGGTTTTAAATAGTTCTCGATCAACCGCTGATCTTTTCGGTTAATTGGGGATCATGATGTACTACTAGGTACCACTCATGATCGTTCTATAATTAATGGTTAATTATAGACGGCCAACATAAACCGAGAACCTATTTGGTCACACGCACGAGTGTAATCCAAAGGATTTAAAACGAGCTTGAGAATGGGATTCTCGCATCGAGAGAAACTATGTTTGGTTGACCAAACATAAAGCGAGCATGAAATTGTTTCAGTCGCAATGGAAGCGTGGATGGGCCGTGTCTTATGAAGACATAATGGATGGACCAAAATGGTTTGGTTCTAATCCAATGGATGAGAATAAACCAAAGGGTTTGGTTTATATTAAACGAATGAACCAAAGGTTGGTTCGGTTCGTTTTAACTTAAAATAAACCATCATGGTTTGGTTTATTTTAACTTATCTTAATGGAGCGGGTTAACGGGCTTTATGGATATGATCCATTAACCATTAAGAGAATTAGTTCTCTATAAAATAGGGATTAAACCCTAACCCTAAATCCCTCTCCTATTCGGCGCCTAACTCCAAAGCCGCCAGCCCAAAGGTCCTCCAACCGCGCCCGAAGGTTGCTTCCTTCCTCCTCGCGGCTGCCGAGCTGCCGCCGAAGAGTTCCGATCCTCCTTAGGTTTGGCATCAAGGTAAGCACTTGGCTTCCTTTGTTGGCCGGCGCCTATCTCCTTCCACCAAGCTGTCCAGTTTTCTGGACAGCTTCTTCCTTCCGTCGGAGCGCCGCTTGACGACGGTTAGTGCTCCGACAGCGCTAACATACCGGGATTTGATATACGGTAATACTCTGAGGTGGAGGACGAAGGATTCGTCAATAGTTTTACGAATAACTATCAGGAGAAGCAAGTATTGAGGACTAGTTTTATTTCAGAATTTGGATTCGGATAGTGATCATCTTCGATCACGCCGCCTTCAACACGAGGCTAGTAACCCGCAAAGACGGCTCGTGGCTTGGCGAAGTCATCCCGAGGAGCTCGGCGTGGATACGGATAGAGACGATTCTTACGAGGATCGTTCCGGTTGATGCCGTTCCCGCTACACGTCATACGGAAGGTATAACGTAGTTTAAATTTCTTTTTATTGCAATTTTAATTTACGGTTATGTCTACACTTGTTGTAATAGCATGCGTGTGTTGTGTGTGTTGTAATAAATATAGATTTATTAATTTTATTGCTTCCGCTGTGCTCATGTTTACGAAACATGATCGAACACACACTAAACCCAACAAAGGGTATCAGAGCCTGTGTGTGTTTTCGACATAATCGTAAAAATGGTTTTGCGATAGTCATAATGTATTTCTGGAAGTTTTCTAAATTTTGGAAATTTAGAAGTATTTATGGAAATTTTTCAATTTTGGAAAGTCTAGAAGTATTTATGGAAATCTTCCACTTTTGGAAAGTTGGAAGTATTTATGGAAATTAAAAATTTCCATAAATAAAATATTTGATTAGATTCTGGAAATTTGTTTCCTAATTTAATCATGATTTGATTTGGGAAATCAAATCTTAAAATATTTTATTTCCATAAGTAGTTTTAAAGATTTAGGAAATTGGTTTCCTAAATAGATTTTCCTTAATCAAATAATTCCATGAATAAAATATGTGATTAGATTTGGAAATTTGTTTTCTAATTTAATTATGATTTGATTTGGAGAATCAAATCTTAAACATATTTTATTTCCATAAATAGTTATGACATATAAGGAAATAAATACATGACATAATTGTATGCCATGTAAATGCATTAGATGCATAACATTATGCCATGCGTGTCGTGACATGTAGATGTATGCCATGTATGCCATGCCATGTAGATAATAGTTATTTGCATGCAAAGAGGATGAGACATAAAAATCCTTAATCAATATTAAAGCCTACACCTTCCATTAATATGGTTAGAACCAGAGTTTTGTTTCTTGTTTGGGTTGTTGGACTCTCTCCAAGCCCGGCTCGAACCTGAATATGTTCAAACCATGGAATAGTTTAATACTAATATGGTAAGAGTCAGAGGTCAATCGTTAGCTTTGGTTGTTGGACTCTCTCCAAGCTAATTGGTTGAATGCGCCTAACCATATTAAAACTATGTCCCGATTAATGGGTTGGCTTTAACCTCAGAGCATCGGCTTTGTTGGACTCTCCAAGGTCGATGTAAAGGGAGGTGAAGTTGGGTGCTATGCATATGATGCATACTTGTTAATGTGTTAACAACCCGATGTATGTGTGAACATTCAAATAGTTGATAGCACATTGTGATAGTTGCATATACGTGATATGCAATCGGTATAGATGATACCTACCGTCGTAGTTATGAATGGCTTGTTGGACTCTCTCCAAGGTTGTTCATAACTATGATGGATATCAGCCCATTCGGAGATGGACCTACGATCTCCCGAAGTGATTTTGGGGTTTTTTAAAATTCGAAAAATGAATGGGATTTATAAATGTATATTGATGCATTTTAAAATCATTTTCTCATATATGCTCGTTTTGTATTTCTAGGTCAATAAATTGATCATGACGTCTTTGAATTTGCGCACTATTTTGGATTCAATAAAACCGACCGGGCCTAACTTCGGATCGCTTAGAAACACGAGAATTGTTCTCAAGGCGGAAAAGCTTGCATATGTCCTTGAAGAGCCTCTTCCGATCGTCTAAGGACGATGCAACTGCCAAATGTTGGTCTATCGTAAGCATGTGGCGACGGCGGGCGAGTTGCATCATGCTAGCGCGATGGTACAGGCGAAGCAGCATGAGCATATGGATGCTAACACTATGGTCTTCCATCTTCATGAGTTGTTCGATGAGCAAGCGAGATCCGAAAGGTTCGAGGTCTCTAGGCTCCTCTTCACCACGAAGATGCAAGAAGGTTCGTCTGTAGTACAGTTTGTGCTAAAGATGAACGGGTACATCGAGCGGCTAGCTACCCTCGGTTTTGTGATGGATCATGAGTTAAGTATTGACTTAATTCTGCATTGTTTGCCCAAGAGTTTCTCGCAATTTGTGATGAACTATCGGATGAACAAATTGGAATCCACCATTCCCGAGCTCCTCAATATGCTGAAGACTGTGGAGCCTTCTGTGAAGCATGAGGAGAAGGCGGTTCTGTTAGTTGATTCCTCAAAGAAAGGTTCTAAGAGAAAGGCAAAAGAACAGAAGAAAGGAAAGAAAAAGGCAAAGAAGGCGGAACCAGCGCAAAAGGGCACTTGCCATCACTGTGGCAAGGAAGGCCACTGGCGAAGAAACTGCAAGATTTATCTTGAGTCCATGAAGAAGAAGAAGGCATCTGATGCCCCATCCTCTTCAGGTATCTTCGTTATTGATTGTCATTCTATTTCCTTAGACACTTGGGTATTGGATACTGGGTGTAGCTCACATATATGTAATGACATACAGGGGCTAAGGAATAGAAGAAGACTTGTCAGAGGGGAGTCAAATTTGCGAGTTGGCAATGGAGCAAAGGTTGCACTCGCCATCAGAACTTATTTGCTGAAGCTCCCTAGTGGACTAGTCTTGGAACTGGACAATTGCTATTATGTTCCTTCTCTAATAAAGAACATTTTTTCTATTTCCTGCTTAAATAGAAATGGTTTCCATTTAACGTTTAGTAACAATTGTTGTTATATAACTTTGAATGGCGTACTTTATGGAACTGGAACTTTGAGTAATGGCATTTATACGTTGGACGTATCCAGTGACATTTTCAATATCGAAGCGAGCAACACGCGTGCTCGAAAGGATAATCACATATACTCCTTTATGTGTCATTGTCGTCTTGTCCATATAAGCAAGAAACGCATGTCCTAATTTCACAGATGTGGAATTCTAGAATAGTTTGAATTGGATTCATACGATACATGCGAATCATGCTTAAAAGGCAAGATGACTAAGTTACCTTTTCGAAAAGGTGAACGAGTGGGAGAGTTACTAGGTTTAGTACATACCGATGTATGTGGACCTATGTCAACTCAAGCATTAGGAGGCTATAGCTACTTCATTACCTTCACCGATGATCACTCACGGTTTGGGTATGTGTTCTTGATGAAACACAAGTCCAAGCCTTTGAAAGGTTCAAAGAATTCAGAAATGAAGTAGAGAAACAACATGACAAGAGTATTAAAATACTTCGATCGGATCGAGGTGGTGAATACTTAAGTCAAGAGTTTCTTGATTATCTTAGAGACAATGGTATATTGTCTCAATGGACTCCGCCATATACACCACAGCATAATGGTGTATCTGAGAGGCGTAACCGGACCTTGTTGGACATGGTCAGGTCAATGATGAATCATGCAACTCTTCCCAAGTCCTTTTGGGGTTATGCACTTCAGACAGCTGTTTACTTGTTAAACAGAATGCCTACCAAGGTAGTCTCAACTACTCCATATGAGATATGGAATGGTAAGAAACCTCATGTATCTTACATGAAGATATGGGGTTGTCCTGCTTATGTGAAGCGGACTGTATCAGACAAACTGGATGCTAAGTCTGATAAATGTCTATTTATTGGATACCCTAAGGAAACAAGGGGTTACCAATTCTATCATCCTGTGGAACAAAAGGTGTTTGTTTCAAGGCATGCTGTGTTTCTAGAGAAAGAGTTTCTCTTGCAAGAAAACAGTGGGAGTGTCGTTGAGCTTGAGGAGGCTCGAGAGACTCAAATAGACATTAATGAGATACCTGGTGAAGCACAACAGCCGACAACTCATAGTGATGAGCAATCGGCTGGACCTATTGTAACACCACATCTTCGTAGATCTGGTAGAACACGCAACATTCCTGAGAGATATGGATTTCTCGTAAGCGAATCGAACGACGTGTTACTCATTGATGATGAGAAGCCTATCAGTTATGAAGAAGTGCTGACAAGTTCAGAAAGGGATAAGTGGCTTGGTGCCATGAAGTCGGAAATGGATTCCATGTAAGAAAACCAAGTTTGGAACTTGGTTGACCCACCTGAAGGCATAAAGCCTATAGGGTGCAAGTGGGTTTTCAAGAAGAAAACCGACATGGATGGTAATGTGATTACCTATAAGGCTAGATTGGTGGCGAAAGGATATCGCCAAAAACAAGGTGTTGATTATGACGAAACCTATTCGCTGTAGCTATGCTTAAATCCATTCGGATGCTCTCGCCATAGCGGCTCATTATGATTATGAGATATGGCAGATGGATGTGAAAACAATTTCCTTAATGGAAACTCGCCGAGGACGTGTATATGATACACCGAGGGTTTCACATCGTTGATAAAACCAAGGTATGCAAATTGGCGACGATCCATTTATGGATTAAAGCAAGCATCCAGAGTCGAATATCCGCTTTGATGAGACGATCAAAAAGTTTGATTTCTCACAAAATCCGCATTTAACCTTGTGTGTACAAGAAGGTTAGTGGGAGGCAAATGTGTTCCTAGTATTGTATGTCGATGACATATTACTTATAGGAAACGATGTGTCCATCTTACAATGCTTAAGGTTTGGTTATCCAAGACATTCTCCATGAAAGACTGGGAGAAGCAACCTACATCCTTGGGATTAAGATCTATAGAGATAGATCGAAACTCTGCTTGGTCTTTCGCAGCTACATATATAGACCGAGCAAAGAGGTTTAGCATGTCGGAATCCAAGAAAGGTTATCCGCCCATCGTGCATGGGGTACACCTTTCAAGTCTATGTGTCCGAGCACGTAAGATGAGAGGATTTGCATGAGTAAGATTCCCTATGCATCCGCAATAGGATCTATCATGTATGCTATGTTATGTACGAGGCCCGATGTATCGATGCTGAGTGTCACGAGCAGATACGATCCAGAATGGATCATTGGGCGTCATAAGACGATCCTTAAGTACTTGAGAAGAACTAAGGATGTGTTCCTAATATATGGAGAAGGGGACATGGTGATACGCGTATACGGATGCCACTTCCGCATGCATAAGGATGATTCCGTGTCTCACCGATAATGTGTTCACCTTGAATGGGGGCACAGTGAGTTGAAAAAGTTCCAAACAAGAGACTGTAGCGGATTCTACCACTGAGGCAGAATATATTGCAGCTTCGGAAGCAGCAAAGGAAGCGGTTTGGATCAAGAAGTTCGTTCATGAACCTGGTGTGATTCCGGCCATTGTTGAAGCAATACCAGTCTACTGCGACAACAATGGAGCAATTGCACAGGCGAAAGAGCCAAGGTCTCATCAACGATCCAAACATGTGCTTCGCCGCTATCATCTTATCAGAGAGATCATAAGTAGGAACAAAATACAAATCGAGAAAATTCCCACTGAAAGGAACTTAGCGGATCCTTTGACTAAAGCATTACCTCAAAGTAAGTTTGAGGGTCATGTTGGAGCTTATGGTATTGGATACCGTAGCGATTGCCATTAGGCCAAGTGGGAGTCTGTTAGTAATATATGAGAGATGTCCTAAGGCAATCGCCTTATGTATGAACCATTTATATGATAAATGAAGATTCACTATTTGAGTATACATGTTTTTATGTATTTGATTGGATCTTAAACTCATTTACTGAATGTCCACGATACGATTCACAGCATGAGAGAATTTGTGATTGGATCACAACTAGTGAGTATCTCTACATGTGTAATTGTGATGTATCGGAATTATCCCTAGTCGATGAATTGATGAATCTGGACACCATCAATTCTGTTGAGACTAGCACGAGGTATACTCCTTGGTGTATCCAAGCAGCTGATTCTCACTGGCTGGAGACATAGTGATGTCCGGAGTTAATCGTGGATGCTAGTTATGGTAACTAGTTCATTGGAGTGACCAGCCGTAAGACTTCATATGGTTCTCTGCATATATAGATATGTCAATGAAGTTCTTACTGTGGCTTAAGTGCGATGTTCCTTTGACTTGCTGTATTCAAGTCATCTTGATCATGGAGACTTATGCTTTGACATCTTAAGCAAACATCTCCGAGGAGATGTGGACCCGGGATGATTGGGTATAAGTCGAAGTGATCGAAGGTGTTTGAATAGCCTATAAAGGATTCACCACTCCTTGCGAGGAGATGTATACCCATGGCCTCTCGTCGGATTGTTACTAAAGTCTTTGGCCAAAGCATTACATGTTTAGAGTAAAGTACTCTTCGATACATGTGGAGTAACTAGAATCCGTAGGACGAGGAAATGATACTTGGGCTAGGTGTGACGTAGTCAGCCTAGTGGGGTCTAACACAATAGACCATGTCCTGAACCAAGTGGGTATAAGATGAGTGAAGGGAATGGGGCACAATTCATTCGAGCTACTGAAGGGTTTCAGAAATAGTTCTGGATCAACCGTTGATCTTTTCGGTTAATTGGGGATCATGATGTACTACTAGGTACCACTCATGATCGTTCTATAATTAATGGTTAATTATAGACGGCCAACATAAACCGAGAACCTATTTGGTCACACGCACAACGAGTGTAATCCAAAGGATTTAAAACGAGCTTGAGAATGGGATTCTCGCATCGAGAGAAACTATGTTTGGTTGGACCAAACATAAAGCGAGCATGAAATTGTTTCAATGCAATGGAAGCGTGGATGGGCCGTGGTCTTATGAAGACATAATGGATGGACCAAAATGGTTTGGTTCTAATCCAATGGATGAGAATAAACCAAAGGGTTTGGTTTATATTAAACGAATGAACCAAAGGTTGGTTCGGTTCGTTTTAACTTAAAATAAACCATCATGGTTTGGTTTATTTTAACTTATCTTAATGGAGCGGGTTAACGGGCTTTATGGATATGATCCATTAACCACTAAGAGAATTAGTTCTCTATAAAATAGGGATTAAACCCTAACCCTAAATCTCAGCCCAAAGGTCCTCCAACCGGCGCCCAAGGTTGCTTTCTTCCTCCTCGCCGCGGCCGAGCTGCCGGAAGAGTTCCGCGATCCTCCTTAGGTTTGGCATCAAGGTAAGCACTTGGCTTCCTTTGTTGGCCGGCGCTATCTCTTCCACCAAGCTGTCCAGTTTTTCTGACAGCTTTTCTCTCGTCGGAGCATCGTTTGGACGACGGTTAGTGCTCCGACAGCGGCTAACATACCGGGGATTTGATCTCCGGTAATCCTCTGAGGTGGAGGACGAAGGATTCGTCAATCGGTTGACGAATACCTCTCCGGAGAAGCAAGTCTTGAGGACTTGTTTTTAGGTCCGAATTTGGATTCGGATCGTGATCATCTCTCGATCACGTCGTCTTCAACACGAGGCTAGTAACCCGTACGAAGACGAAGCTCGTGGCTTGGCGAAGTCATCCCGAGGAGCTCGGCGTGGATACGGATAGAGACGATTCTTACGAGGATCGTTCCGGTTGATGCCGTTCCCGCTACACGTCATACGGAAGGTATAACGTAGTTTAAATTTCCTTTTATTGCAATTTTAATTTACGGTTATGTCTACACTTGTTGTAATAGCATGCGTGTGTTGTGTGTGTTGTAATAAATATAGATTTATTAATTTTATTGCTTCCGCTGTGCTCATGTTTACGAAACATGATCGAACACACACACGCCGCGGTGCCGGAAACCCAACAGTCGATTGATAGCACTGTGCACGGGCACAGAAGCTAGTTGAGCTCGTGGGTCACTCGACTGGAAGTCGACATCAGTCGACTGATGTCCACATCAGTCGACTGATCATATGACTGTTGGAGAATCGGCCGAGGATCTCGCGAATCTGGCCTGGTCAGGAGTCGTTGGAGTTGACATTAGTCGACTAATAAAGGCATCAGTCGACTGATAGTGCTCAACGGGAAGAATTTCTTCTTCTCTATAAAAAGAGAGGGTGGGGGCTTGTAGATGAAAAAAAAAATCTTCATGCTCAAAACATTCTACTAAGTGCCCCACAAAGCTCAAACTCCTTCTTCTAGTTTTCTTTCATATTTATTGTAAAAGAAGGAGTGATCTCTTGTTTTAAAGGTTTACCTCCACCTTGCTTGGGCTAAAGGGAGAGACCAATAGTGGATTAGTTGCGAAGTGATTCACCGGAGATGAATCGGATCGTGGATTAGCGGTGAGGCCATGAACCACATTATATCTTATTTGTTAGCATTGTTTATCTTTTGTTTGTTTCTTAATTGTCTTTGTTTTATATTTCCGCTTGTGCTAACGTTACTTGTAGACAATTAAGAACGACTTCCGCTCATACGACGAAAGAGGGATATTCACCCCCCTCTAGCCGGCCAACTTCGTTCCTACAAGTGGTATTAGAGCCAAGGAAGCTTGTCAACGGACTAACCGCCGCCACAAGCACAATCAAGGATGGTTGGCTCCAACATTGACCCACCAAAGTTCGAGGTGGAATTCGCTTGGTGGAAGAAGCGAATGGAGGTATTTTTTGAAACCGATTTCGAAATTCTATTAATAATGGAAATTGGTTTCGAGATACCTTGGGGTGAAGATGGGGAGCAAATAGAGAAGACAAGATGGACAAAGAGACAAAGAGAGGAGTACTTGGCAAATTCGAAGGCCAAGCATCACTTGTACAACGTACTCCCCCAACAAGAAATCAACTGGATTGGAGAGTGTGTAAGTGCTAAAGAGATGTGGGAGAAGCTAGTAGAGCTTCATGAAGGTACCTCGGAGGCCAAGCTTGCAAGGAGAGACCTCCTCTGCTCCCAACTATCAAATATTAAACTTGAAAAGGGAGAAAAGGTAACCTCTTTAAACTCTAGGTTTAAAGAAATTTTAATTGGGCTAACAAGTGTAGGAGAAAGACTTTCGAACCGGGATATGCTTATGAAAGCAATCGATGCTTTTCCTCAGTCATCAAAATGGAGCTAAATGGTGGACTCCTTCTACATGTCGAAGAACCTAGAAGTGAGCACCTTGGAGGAGTTCTTCTCAACCATGGAGCTCCATGAAACAAGGCTTGAGGGAGTAATTGAAGAATCAAGTATCAAGCCATCAAGAGGAGTAGCCCTAGTAGCAAAAAAAGGGAAGAAGAAGAAGATGGAGACTCCTTCCTCCTCCGATGAAGCATCCTCCTCCTCCTCCATGGATAGCATAGAAGAAGCCTACATGGTAAGGAAGGTAAGGCGTGCATTGAAAGGGTTTAAATTTAACAAATCTCATGATAGGGAGAAAAGGCCAAGGAGGAAGGTAATTTGCTATAATTGCCAACAAGAGGGACACATAAGGGATAATTGTCCCCTCCTAAACAAGAGCAAAGAAGGAAGGAGGAAAAAAAAAGAAAAGAAGAAAGGGAGCAAAAAGAAGGAAGAAGAGAAGAAGGCCAAGGAAAAGGGGAAAGCCAAGGCACTAAAAGCAAGGACATGGGATGATCCCTCTTCATCATCATCATCGGAGGAAGAAAATGCTTTTGTCACAAACCTTGCATTGATGACATTTGATGATCTAGACACCTCCTCCTCCAAACAAGAAAGATTAAGCACAAGTGAGGAGAGCTCTAGTGAAGGGGGAGGCTCATCACCATCCTCATCCGAATCCGAAGAAGAAGACATGGAGACTATGGTAACAAATCTCTCACCCAATAAAATAGTTTCCATGATTTCTAGCCTTACTAAGGATTTATTTAGGGCTAAGAAAAAGAACAAGTGCATGCTTCATCAAATTAAGGATCTAGAAAATAAATTAGAACAAGCATGTTTAAATGTTAATGATGATGATGCATGCTCACATGATAACTATATGCCTTTTGATGTAAATGATGCATGCATTGAAGAAAATAGGGTCCTAAGGGAAAAGGTAGACCATTTGACTAAGGCTCTAGAAAAATTCACAATTGGCTCCAACACCCTTAACATGTTCATAGGAAGCCAAAGGGCAAGCTTCAATAGGAAAGGCCTAGGATATAAGGGAAAGACTAATGAAAAAGCCTATAGATGTTTGATTGCTAGGGGTCAAAGAAAAAATAAGACAATTGCTAGAAAATGGATCCCTAAGGAATATTTAGTGAACCCTATAGGAAAGAACTTGTATTGGGTTCTAAAATCCATCCTTAAGGGTTAGGAAAACCCTAGGTTAGTAAACCATAGTGGACTTCACTTATATCATATGTTTTGGATGACTTAGGATGGTGGGACTAAATTTTTGAAATAGTGTTGGGTGATGATAATGCACCCATAAATAGTTTAAATCATGCTTAACTTATTGTCATGTTTTTAATATCTAATGCATGATTACAAATTGATAGATACATGTATTTCATGATCATAATGTGAAATTAATTTTTATATATTTTTATGATCATATGGTATGTTAGGGTGATACTTAACCATGGGTAGAATTGCATGAATTTGAAGGTTAAGTACATAAATACCTTTAGGAACATCTCACACCCACTATAGGCTACCTTGATTGAAACATAGCATGAGTGAGATGATAGGATTGAAGGATTTAGCATATCGAGTCCGTGAGGGGAAACTTTGCTTCCCACTACACCTTGGTTGTTTGTTCATGGCGATCCCATCGTTGTCCCCGGATTAAAAAATTTAATCCTAGACAAAAGGGATTGCTCAAACAACCAAGTCATTGTCGTGCTATTTGTTTAGAGAGGTCACTTGAACAAACTCGTTGTTCAAGCGACCAACCTCTATTCTACGAGTAGCTGCGGAATAGACGATATATGGATCGCCGGTTTTTGTGTTTATGTTTGGGATCCAAGTATTATTTATCCACAAAACAGCATATAACATTCATATAATTGAAAAACAAATATAAGCATGTTACACATGAAGATAGATAAGTGATATACCTCTCGATCTTCTATTGTATGACCCTCCTTCTTTTGGACGTCGTGTGGGCGACGATCTACCAAAAGTTGAAGCTCCTAGATCACCAATCTTCCTTCCTTGTTAACTCCAAACAAAGGAAGATCATAAAAACTAAACTCTTCTCTTATCTAGGACCAACCATCAAGCTCCAAGCTTGATGCTTGCCACCGGCCCAAAGAGATGAAGACTAGAAGTGTAGGCGCCGGGCAAAAGCTTCAAGGAAAGAATCCCTAGCTCTTGTTTCCACCGGCCAAGGAGAAGAAGAGGAATAGGTTGAGCTCCGACCAAGGTGTATAAGAAAAGGATGGGCGCCGGCCACCAAGGAAGAAGAAGAAAAACCTTTTCCATTGTTGCCGCCCACCCCTTCTCAAACCCTAGCATCCCAATCCCAATCCTAACCCAACTAGGATTCCTTGCCACCCAAGGGAAGAAAACCCAAATCTCCTAAGTCATAGGTGAAGGGGAGAAGGTTGGACGCCGACCAAAACAAAGAGAGAAGAGGGAAGAAGGGAGCCGGCCACCTCAAGGAAGAAGAAGAAGAAGAAAAAATCTTTCCTTAATTATGGCCACCCAAAACCCTAATCTTCCCATGACCTTGCCGCCCAAAACCCTAGCCCCCTTTTTTCTCATTCATTTTTGCCACCGACCCTCAAGCCCATAGATATAGAGTTAGGCTTAAGGCTTGATTTAATCTCCACCATTGGTTCTAGGGATTTAATCTCAACCGTCGGATCTAGAGATTTAATCTCAACCGTCGAATCTAGAGATTTAATCTCTACCTTTGGATCTAGAGTTTTGTTTTCATCCATTGGATCTAAGCTTCATGAGGTGTTAATAGGCTACAATAGGGACCATGAAGAGGAGTTGGATCTTGGCCACTCATGGATCAAGCCCACATAAAGTCCGATCCACTAATGATAATCCAATCCACTAAAGGTTTATCATTGATCTACCTCACCAACCCCCATAAGTTAATATGGGCTCCATATATTATTTGTACATTTTCTCCCCGTGTTTAAGATCTCGAATGTCCGTCGATTAATTAATTTACTGACCATTAATTAATTAACATCTAACTCCATGAGTAGTACCACTCAACCTTTTCATCATGCCGGACCAAGTCCACCTGCTGGGTTTACATGATGAACCTTATGAGCTCCTCAAGGGGACATCATCATCCTAATATATAGGATACGGTTTCCTCCTATAATCAACGACACACCATATAAATAATATCATCTCCCAACTTACCGAGTCTATCGATTTAATCTATAAATCTCGCCCATTGGCAAATCAAAGAGATGAATACTAAGTATATGTGCCCATTATTATATCGGGATTAAGGGCATGTACTAAATAATATCTGAGGTCCAATTTGATTATGTAGTCAGCAATAAATCGAATCATCTCTAAGTCGGTCCTGCTCAATACACACAAAGTGCACTAGTGTGATTCTATGGTCAAGAAAAACCAATACCAAATCACACTATAACCATTCCGATGGTTTGTCCAAAGCCATCTCGGTTGTGAGCTTTTACTTATACTTTACAAGGAGCCGATAACATGATCTCCCTTGTGACACCACACACCATGTTATCTACAAATTTAATGTATTAGACAATATTGCATAACCATAAAAATGCAAAAAATGATCATGTGATTCTTATTTCAAAATAAAGATGTTCATACAAAAGATATACTTTTCAGTATACATCCCTACAATCTTCCACTTATACTAAAAGACTATGCTGTCCTCATACTACCATACATCTGATTCCCCTTCCCTCCACATGCCTATCAAAGCTCTCGCTAGAAGAGCCTTAGTGAAAGGGTCTACCAGGTTATCCTCTGATGCAATCTAGGCGACAACAACTTCTACCTCCTTTACGATTTCTCGTATCAGGTGGTAATTGTGCTTTATGTATTTACTTAACTTATGGGCTCGTGGTTCCTTCGAGTTTGCAGCTGCACCATTATTATCACAAAAAATTGTGATAGTTCTGGGCAAACTAGGAATCACATCCAAGTCCATCAGGAAGTTTCGTGAGCCACACAACTTCTTTGGCCGCCTCAGAGGCTGCCATATACCCAGCTTCCATGGTGGAGTCTGCCACGCATTTCTGCTTAACACTCCTCCATACAATGGCTCCACCTCCCAAAGTAAACACAAAACCTGAGGTAGACTTACTGTTATCCCTATCAGATTGGAAGTCGGAATCCATGTAACCCATAGGGATAATTGGTCTGCCCGATAAACCAACATATAATCCCTATTCCTTCTCAGGTACTTTAATATATGCTTTATCGCAGTCCAATGTCCCTGTCCTGGATTACTCTAATATCTGTTGACCATGCCTACGACAAAGCAGATATCTGGTCTCATACATAGCATCGCATACATGAGGCTTCCTACTGCCGAAGCATAAGGAACCGCCTTCATCTCCTCAATCTCCTCAGATGATCTAGGACACATCTCCTTATATAAAGGAACTCTATGCCTGAAAGGTAGAAAACCCTTCTTGGAGTTCTGCATGCTAAAACGATCCATAATCGTGTTTGTGTATGAAGCTTGGGATAAGCACACCATCCTTTTCCTGCGATCTCTTATAACCTTGATCCCAAGGATGTGTCCCACCTCTTCCAAGTCCTTCATATCAAACTGTTTGGACAACCATACCCTTACGTTCGATAACACCTTGATATTGTTGCCAATCAACAAAATGTCATCTACATATAGTACAAGAAATACCACTACGTTTCCGTCACATCTCTTGTATACACAAGACTCATCCGTACTTTGAATAAATCCATAAAACTGGATTACCTCATCAAAGCGGATGTTCCAAGACCTCGAAGCTTGCTTCAATCCATAAATAGACCGATTAAGCTTACATACATGATGCTCTTTGCTAAGATACTATATCTTTATCTTGGATTGCCTCGTCATATGTCCAGGGATCAGGTTCATGTTCGCTAGGGATCAAATCAAAAGATTCTCCCAAGAACATGAATCTATTAGGCTGTCTCACAACCCTCCCACTATGATGAGGTATCACCTGTGTATCCTTTGTGACACGCGGTGCAGTGACTTGTGGTATATCCTCTTGTACCGGTGGTACTAAAGAAGTGACTTCCCCTTTTAATTCCTCTAGAACAATTTTTGGGCTTGTGGCTCATCACATAGTCTTCCTCTAGAAATCTGGTGTTCGTGCTAATGATCCCCCCCTGATCTCTACGACTATAAAACAAACCACCCTTCATTCCTCTAGGATACCCAACGAACATTCGTACTTCTGTACGAGGTTCCAACTTACCAGTATCTGCCTTCAGCAAATGTGCTAGACTCCCCATATCCGAATATGTCTTAGACTAGGCTTTCGCCTAGTCCATAATTTTGTGGGAGTAGAAGGCACTGATTTAGATGGAACCAAGTTCAGAATGTACACCGTCGTATCTAGAGCATATCCCCAGAACGAATTTGGAAACTCAGAATAACTCATCATCAATATAACCATCTTCATAAGAGTCCTATTCTTTCGCTCTGCTACACCATTCTGCTGGGGTGTGCCAGGTGCAGACAATTGGGATTGAATCCCAGCCTCTGATAAGTAATTCCTAAACTCTCCCAAGAGGTATTTGCCACTACCAGCAGATTGTAGTGTTATCCATATCTTGAATAATTGTCTATGATAAAGATGAAATATTCAAAACCACCTCTAGCCTGGATAGTCATAGGACCACACAAATCAGAATGAACCAATTCTAAAACATCTTTAGCTCTATACCCCTTGGCCTTAAAAGGCCTCTTGGTCATCTTACCCTCCAAGCAAGATTCGCAGGTTGGGAGATCCTCTACCACTAATGAACCCAAAGGTCCATCAGCTATCAAGCTTTGAATTCTGCTTAGGTTAATGTGACCAAGCATAAGATGCCAAAGATATGTTTGGTTCATCTTCGAAGGTTCTTTTCTCGTATTGGAATTAGAAGATGAGTTATTAATTTCAATATGCATCGTGGGAGATTTTGGTTCAAGTGTGTACAAATTTACTATCAATGCACCCGAACAGATAATGTCCCTATTCCTTCTTATAACAACTCTGTGATCAAAAGAAATAGAATATCCAACCATAAACAATTTAGAAACCGATATTAAATTCTTTCTAAATAAGGGTACATAAAGGCAATTCTCCAGAACCAAAGTTTTATTTTTCTCAAAAGATAAATAAAACTTCTCCGACTGTAATAGCCGCCATCATTATGGGCCCATTGCCAAGTACTCGCTCATCGTGGGTTTCGAACCCCGCAAAGCATGATCAGATCAGAGGCACTTGTATCTACACACCAGGTGTCGATAGATAATACCACTAACCATGTTTCAATGACTAGACCAAAGGATATACCTTTGTTCTTACTTCGGATTGGGACAGTCCTTCTTCCAATGTCTATCCTGCTTGGAAGTTAAGTACTTGCCTTGAGATCCTCCCACCACCTTTGCTCCATCTTGTTTCTTCTTCTTCTTGCCTTTCGGCTTAGAAGTAGAAACCTTCTGAGAAACCATGGCCTAAGCCTGAGCAAGCCTTTTTGTCGATTGGAGAATGATATCAACCTGGGTTTCCCCATCGATCTCAGCTCCAAGGACTTCCTGTTGGAATGTATACTGAAAGCCTAGCTCTTGTTGTATGAACATTTTTATTTTGAAATAAGAATCACATGATCATTGTTTGCACTTTATATATTTATTATATATGTGCATATTGTTTAATATTTTATATTGTAGATAACATGGTGCTTGGTGTGGCACAGAAGATCATGTTATCAGTATCTTGTAGAATATAAGTAGAGGCTCACAACCAAGATGGTTTTGGACAAACCATTGGCATGGTTGTAGTGTAGCTTGGTATTGTTTTGTCTTGAACATAGAGTTACACTAGTACACTTAGGTGTATTGAGCAAGACCGACATAGAGGTGATTCAATTTATTGCTGACTACATAATTGAAATGGACCTCGGATATTATGTTGTACATGCTCTTAATCCCGATATAATAACGGGCACATGTACTTAGTATTTATTTCTTTCATTTACCAAAGGGTGAGATTTAAATGGATTAAATCAATATGCCCGGTAAGTTGGGAAATGATATTATTTACATGGTATGTCGTTGATTATAGGAGGAAACCGTGTCCTATATATTAGGTTGATGATGTCCCCTTGAGGAGCTCATAAGGTTCATCATGTAAACTCAGCTGGTTGACTTAGTCAACATGATGATAAGGTTGAGTGGTACTACTCGAGGAGTTAGATGTTAATTAATTGATGGTCAGTAAATCAATTAATTGACGGACATTCGATATCTTAAACACGGGGAGATGGATGTACAAATAATATATGGAGCCCATATTGATTTATGGGGGTTGGTGAGGTAGTTCAATGATGATCCTCTAGTGGAATGGAACATCATTGATGGATCAAGTTTGTGTGGTTCCGATCCATCGGGTGGCCAAGATCCAACTCCTCCTAATGGTCCCTATCGTAGCCTAATATAATCCTCGTGAAGTCTAGATCCAAGGATGTAAAACAAAACACTAGAACCAACAGTTGGGATTAAATCCCTAGATCCGATGGTTGGGATGAAACCCTAGAACCAACGGGTGGGATTAAATCCCTAGATTCGATGGTTGGGATAAATCCCTAGAATCGACGGTTGGGATTAAATCCCTAGATCTGACGGTTGGGATGAAACCCTAGATCCGACGGTTGGGATGAAACCCTAGATCCGACGATTGGGATGAAATCCTAGATCCGATGGTTGGGATGAAACCCTAGATTCGACGGTTGGGATAAAACCCTAGATCCGACGGTGGAGATTAAATCCCTAGATCCGACGGTGGAGATTAAAGGATACTTAAGCCCAATTGTATAAATAGAGGGCTTAGGTTGGGCGGCAAGGATGGTTCATTTGGATTAGGGTTTTGCCTCTCAAGTGTTTTAGGCGGCTAGGGTTTTGGTGTGGTTTGGGCGGCAACAAGGATGGTGATTAGGGTTTCTTCCTTTTCTCCTTGGTGGCCGGCGCTCACTCCTTCCTTATCCTACCTTTGGCCGGCCCTCTTCCTCCTCCTTTACTCCTTGGTGGCCGATGGTTCTCCATCTTCTTGGTGGTCGGCACTTCTCCAACCTCTAGGTGGCCGGCGGCAACATTGTCACAAGTGGCCGGCGCTCATCCATTCATTCCTTGGCCGGCGGTTACATCGAGCTCCTTTGCTTGGTGGCTGGTTCTAGAAAGGAGAAGTTTTGTTTGGTTCTTCTCTTTGTTCGCAGTGAACAAGGAAGGGAAGAACGCGATCTAGAAGGCTTATACTCGTGGATGATCTTCGCCCACACGTCGTCCACGAGGAGGATACGACATACGGTAGAAGATCGTGAGGTATAAAAAGTTTTACAACTTTATTTTCTGATCTTAGCATGTTCTTTTATGTGTTGATTATACAAGTGTGGATTTGTATATATTTTGTATAATCATGGACCCCGAAGACAAACACAAAAACCGGCGATCCGTCCGTCGTCTCTTCCGCGGCTAACCAACTAGAAGAGTTGTGTAGCTTGAACAACTAGTTTGTTCAAGCGATCACTAAAGTTGTTAGCACGACGACGAATTGGTTATGCTAAGGAAACTCATCCCATCTGGATTAGTTCTTTCATTAATGAAAATTTTAATCCGGGGACATGGGAGCTAATGAGCCTCCGAAGCAACTCCCTTCAAGTGGTATCAGAGCCACGGTTTCCGGTTTTGTGTGTTTTGGATTCGGTTACTTTCATGTACATATCATATATTGAGTATGCCGGATAATAGTAGGATGTGCGTAGGCTAACTTTTTGGTTGCAGGCATAAGATCCGACTATTATCGCTATTTGGTTGTATGTGATTGTTTTGTGTGTGATTGTATGTATATTATTTGAATCCTCGGGGTTGACGAGGCTAGATTAGTATTTAATTTTTGTAATTAAATACGACATTGTTTAGCCGCTCATTTTTGTTTACTTTCGATCTAGATTATTTGTACACTCCTTCGTGGAGTATAGGATCGATGGATGTAAATTAAAATGATATATCTCAACTCGGATCTCTTTGGTGACTTGCGCACGGGAAAAGATGGAGCGGACGAGGTGGCGACACGACGGGATGCGTATTGGAGAACAATGCCATAATAGTTGGAAAAAAATTCTGTTTTTTTTTCCATATTTATTTCTTATTTGTTTTATATGCATGTTGTGTATGCTTTAAAATTTTTCATTTTCAATTTACTAAGTGGGAGAGGGATATTTTAATTAATTCCCGCGGCCTCCATTACAATTTGATGTGTGATGCAACAAACTTGTGTGTCGGCTCTGAGTGCCTTCCTCCATACGGACGGGTTTGTTTGCGGATCACTAGGTCAAATAATGGTTATAAGAAATTATCTAGGAGCATGTGTACTTCCACAGCGGTAAGGCACATAATCCGAAATAATTCCCTTAGTATCGTGTAATGGTGCACACTTAGATGCAAATAAAAGTATCCTCCCCATCGGAGTCACTGCTTTTATTTGTAGGGCCAAAGAGGAACCAACTATTAATTTTATTTGTCAAAAAGTAAGGTTGACAAGATAATAAAATTAATGGGTAAAACCTCCTCTTACAAATGTAGAATTCGTATACGTCCACACAGCGTGGCATGCGACATTCTTGGTGATTTGAGGTGTTGGTTGATTTTGGAATTTTATTGTTTTGAGGAATCAATAATATTTGAAATCTAATGTTTTGATCATTGTGATTCTTAGGTTTTTCAAATGGCTTTCAACCCACTTGCTGTCATATTAAAAGAAAATAAACTTACTGGAACAAACTACATTGATTGGAAAAGAAATCTGGATATTGTCTTAACTGCGGAGGAGTACAAATTTGTACTCTTCGAGGTCTGTCCTCCTAAGCCCACCGATGACTCTGATGAAAAGGAGAAAGAAAGTTATAAGAAATGGATCAAGGCAGATGAGATGGCGCGGTGTTACATTTTGGCATCTATGTCAAATGTGCTGCAACATCAGCATCAGGCCATGGCCACAGCTTATGACATGATGTTCAATCTCAAGGAACTTTTCGGACATCAGAGTAGGGCGGCTAGACAGGAGGCGATGAGAAACTTGATGACGACCACCATGATCGAGGAAACACTTGTTAGGGATCATGTTCTCAAGATGATGGCTCATCTTAATGAGATGGAAGTCCTCGGAGCTGAGATCGATGGGGAAACCCAGGTCGATATCATTCTCCAGTCTCTGCCTAGGAGTTTTGAGCAGTTCCACCTCAACTACAACATCAACAAGAGGTTGTATTCGTTGGCGGAGCTTCTGACAGAATTCCAGGCGGCGGAGGGGCTTTTTCGTCAAAGCACTCAAGCCATGGTCGCTCAGAAGGTTTCTTTCTCTAAACCGAAAGGTAAGAAGAAGAAGAAGCAAGGTGGAGCGAAGAAAGTGGCAGTGGGACCTCAGGAAGGAGTGAAGAAGCCGAAAGGCAAGTGCTTCACTTGTAAGCAGACTGGATATTGGAAGACAGACTGTCCTCGCCGAAAGAACAAAGGTATATCTTCTTGTTTAGATGTTGAAACATGTTTAGCAGTGTTATCTACCAGTGCCTAGTGTGTAGATATAGGTGCCACTGATCATGTCTGCAATACTTTACAGGGGTTCCAGGAAACCCGACGAGTAGCTGAGGGAGAGATTACCGTCTTCATGGGCAATGCTTCAAAGGTGGTGACTATTGCAGTTGGAGACGTTTATTTATCTTTTGATAGGAATAAATTTTTGGTTTTGAGAAATTGTCTTTATGTACCTACTTTTAGAAAGAATTTAATTTCAGTTTCTAAATTGTTTATGGATGGATATTCTGTTTCTTTTAATGACAAAGTGGTTATAAAAAGGAATAGGGAGATTATCTGTTCTGGTACATTTGTTGGCAATTTATATACTCTTGAACCGAAAACTCCCACGATGCATATAGAAGTCAATAACTCATCTTCTAAGTCTAATAAGAGAAAAGAACCTTCACAAATGAACCAGACATATCTTTGGCATCTAAGGCTTGGTCATATTAACCTAAGCAGAATTCAAATGTTGATAGCTGATGGACCTTTGGGTTGATTAGTGGTGGAGGATCTCCCAACCTGCGAATCTTGCTTGGAAGGTAAAATGACCAAGAGGCCTTTCAAGGCCAAGGGGTATAGAGCCAAAGATGTGTTAGAATTGGTTCATTCTGATTTGTGTGGTCCTATGTCTATCCAGGCAAGAGGTGGATTTGAATACTTCGTCTCTTTTATAGACGATTATTCAAGATATGGATACATTTACTTGATGCGCCGCAAGTCTGAATGCTTTGACAGGTTCAAAGAATTCAAGGCTGATGTGGAGAACCGTCAAGGTAAGAGTATCAAGACCCTACGATCTGATCATGGTGGTGAGTACCTCTTGGGAGAGTTTAGGAATTACTTATCAGAGGTTGGGATTCAATCTCAATTGTCTGCACCTGGCACACCCCAGCAGAATGGTGTAGCGGAGCGAAGGAATAGGACTCTTATGGAGATGGTCAGATCGATGATGAGTTATTCTGAGTTACCTGTTTTGTTCTGGGGTATGCGGATACGACAATGTATACTCAACTTGGTTCCATCTAAATCAGTACCTTCTACCCCTCAGAGAATTGTGGATCGGGCAAAGCCTAGTCCGAGACATATTCGATATGGGGAGTCCAAAGACATGTAAGGTCGATGGCCGTAAGTTGGGACCTCGTACAGAAGTGTGCATGTTTTTTGGCTACCCTAAGGGAACGAAAGGTGGTTGGTTTTATAATCCTAGAGATCAGAGGGTGATCGTTAGCACGAACGCTAGATTTCTAGAGAAGGATTATGTAATGAACCACAAGCCCAAGAGTAGGATTGTTCTTGAGGAGTTGACAGGGGAAGTCCCGACTTTAGTACCACCGGAACAAGAGGAGATACCAAAAGTCACTGCACTGCGTGTCACAGAGCATACACAGGAGGCACCTCATCGTAGTGGGAGGGTTGTTAGACAACCCAAGAGCTTCATGTTTTTTGGAGAGTCTTCGGACTTAGTCCCTAGTGAACATGAACCTGATCCCTGGACATATGACGAGGCACTCCAAGATAGAGATGCGGTATCTTGGTAAAGAGCGATGAATTCAGAGATAGAATCTATGGATTCTAATCAGGTTTGGGAGCTAGTAGAGCCACCCGATAGTGTAAAAGCCATTGGATGCAAGTGGATCTACAAGAGAAAGAGAGGGGTAGATGGGAAGGTTGAGACCTTCAAAGCTAGGCTTGTTGCGAAAGGGTATACTCAGAAAGAGGGCATCGATTATGAGGAGACCTTTTCGCCGGTAGCTATGCTTAAGTCTATCCAGATTCTCTTATCTATAGCTGCTCATATGGATTATGAGATTTGGCAGATGGATGTCAAGATAGCTTTCCTTAACGGAAGTCTTGAGGAGAACATCTATATGAGGCAACCAGAGGGATTCATTGCTAAAGGCAAAGAGCATCTTGTAAGTAAGCTTAATCGGTCCATTTATGGATTGAAGCAAGCTTCTAGATCTTGGAACATCCGCTTTGATGAGGTAATCCAGTCATATGGATTTATTCAAAGTCCAGATGAGCCTTGTGTATACAAGAGATGTGATGGAAACGTAGTGGTGTTTCTTGTACTATACGTAGATGAAATTTTGTTAGTTGGCAACAATATGAAAGTATTATCAGACGTAAGGGTATGGTTGTCCAAACAGTTTGACATGAAGGACTTGGGAGAAGTGGGACACATCCTTGGGATCGAAGTTATAAGGGATCGCAAGAAAAGGATGTTGTGCTTATCTCAAGCTTCATACATAGACACGGTCCTAGCTCGTTTTAGCATGCAGAACTCCAAGAAAGGTTTTCTACCTTTTAGGCATGGAGTTCCTTTATCTAAAGAGATGTGTCCCAAAACATCAAAGGAGATAGAGGACATGAAGGCGGTTCCTTATACTTCGACAGTAGGAAGCCTTATGTATGTTATGCTATGTACGAGACCAGATATCTGCTTTGCCGTGGGCATGGTTAGCAGATATCAGAGTAATCCTGGACAGGGACATTGGACTGCGGTAAAGCATATATTGAAGTACCTGAGAAGGACTAGGGATTATATGCTGGTTTACCGGGTAGATCAATTAGTCACTGTGGTTACATGATTCGATTTCCAATCGATAGGGACAAGAGTAAGTCTACCTCGGGTTTGTGTTTACTTTTGGAGGTGGAGCCATAGTATGGAGGAGTGTCAAGAAATGCATGGCGGACTCTACCATGGAAGTCGAGTATGGGCCTCTCCGAGGCGAAGGAAGTCAGATGGCTCAGGAACTTCTTGATGGACTTGGATGTGATTCCTGTTTTACCCAGGACTATCACAATTTATTATGATAACAGTGGTGCAGTTGCAAACTCGAAGGAACCACGAGCCCATAAGGCGAGTAAACACATAGAGTGCAAGTACCACCTGATACGAGAGATCGTAAAGCGAGGAGAAGTAGCTGTCGCCAAGATTGCATCAGAGGATAACCTGGCGGATCCATTCACTAAGGCCCTTCCAGTGAAAGCGTTTGATAGGCATGTGGAGGACATGGGGATCAAATGTATGGCAGTGTGATGACAACATAGTCTTTTAGTATAAGTGGGAGATTGTTGGAATGTATACTGAAAGCCTAGCTCTTTTTGTATGAACATTTTTATTTTGAAATAAGAATCACATGATCATTGTTTGCACTTTATATATTTATTATATGTGTGCATATTGTCTAATATTTTACATTGTAGATAATATGGTGCTTGGTGTGGCACAGAAGATCATGTTATCAGTATCTTGTAGAATATAAGTAGAGGCTCACAACCAAGATGGTTTTGGACAAACCATTGGCATGGTTGTAGTGTAGCTTGGTATTGTTTTGTCTTGAACATAGAGTTACACTAGTACACTTAGGTGTATTAAGCACGACCGACATAGAGGTGATTCAATTTATTGCTGACTACATAATTGAATCGGACCTCGGATATTATGTTGTACATGCTCTTAATCCCGATATAATAACGGGTACATGTACTTAGTATTTATTTCTTTGATTTACCAAAGGGTGAGATTTAAATGGATTAAATCAATATGCCCGGTAAGTTGGGAAATGATATTATTTACATGGTGTGCCATTGATTATAGGAGGAAACCGTGTCCTATATATTAGGTTGATGATGTCCCCTTGAGGAGCTCATAAGGTTCATCATGTAAACCCAGCTGATTGACTTAGTCAACATGATGATAAGGTTGAGTGGTACTACTCGAGGAGTTAGATGTTAATTAATTGATGGTCAGTAAATCAATTAATTGACGGACATTCGATATCTTAAACACGGGGAGATGGATGTACAAATAATATATGGAGCCCATATTGATTTATGGGGGTTGGTGAGGTAGTTCAATGATGATCCTCTAGTGGAATGGAACATCATTGATGGATCAAGTTTGTGTGGTTCCGATCCATTGGGTGGCCAAGATCCAACACCTCCTCATGGTCCCTATCGTAGCCTAATATAATCCTCGTGAAGTCTAGATCCAAGGATGTAAAACCAAACTCTAGAACCAACGGTTGGGATTAAATCCCTAGATCCGAAGGTAGGGATGAAACCCTAGAACCAACGGGTGGGATTAAATCCCTAGATCCAATGGTTGGGATAAATTCCTAGAATCGACGGTTGGGATTAAATCCCTAGATCCGACGGTTGGGATGAAACCCTAGATCCGACGGGTGGGATGAAACCCTAGATCCGACGGTTGGGATGAAATCCTAGATCCGACGGTTGGGATGAAACCCTAGATCCGACGGTTGGAATAAAACCCTAGATCCGACGGTGGAGATTAAATCCCTAGATCTAACGGTGGAGATTAAAGGAGGCTTAAGCCCAATTCTATAAATAGAGGGCTTAGGTTGGACGGCAAGGATGGTTTATTTGGAATAGGGTTTTGCCTCTCAAGTGTTTTAGGAGGCTAGGGTTTTGGTGTGGTTTGGGCGGTAAAAAGGAAGGTGATTAAGGTTTCTTCCTTTTCTCCTTGGTGGCCGGCGCTCACTCCTTCCTTCTCCTACCTTTGGCCGGCCCTCTTCCTCCTCCTTTGCTCCTTGGTGGCCGGCGGTTCTCCATCTTCTTGGTGGCCGGCGCTTCTCCAACCTCTAGGTGGCCGGAGGCAACATTTTCATAAGTGGCCGGCGCTCATCCATTCATTCCTTGGCCGACGGTTACATCGAGCTCCTTTGCTTGGTGGCTGGTTCTAGAAAGGAGAAGTTTTGTTTGGTTCTTCTCTTTGTTTGCAGCGAACAAAGAAGGGAAGAACGCGATCTAGAAGGCTTCTACTCGTGGAGGATCTTCGCCCACACGTCGTCCACGAGGAGGATAGGACATACGGTAGAATATCGTGAGGTATAAAAAGTTTTATATCTTTATTTTCTGATCGTAGCATGTTCTTTTATGTGTTGATTATACAAGTGTGCATTTGTATATATTTTGTATGATCATGGACCCCGAAGACAAACACAAAAATCGGCGATCCGTCCGTCGTCTCTTCCGCGGCTAACCAACTAGAAAAGTTGTGTAGCTTGAACAACTAGTTTGTTCAAGCGATCACTCAAGTTGTTAGCACGACGACGAATTGGTTGTGCTAAAGAAACTCATCCCATTCGGATTAGTTCTTTCATTAGTGAAAATTTTAATCCGGAGACATGGGAGCTAATGAGCCTCCGAAGCAACTCCCTTCACTTCCAACTCATTCGCAGGTTAAGGAGGACCCTCTTCGAAGAGTACATACATGTACTCCTTAGCAGTTAAGACAATATCTAGATTCTTTTCCAATCAACATTATTTGGGTACTGTAAGTTTATTTTCCTTTAGTATCATAGCAAGTGGACTGAAAGTCATTTTGAAAATCCTAAGAATCACATAGATCATTACTTTGGATTTCAAAAAATTATTGATTCCTCAAACAATAAAATTTTAAAATCAACCAACACCTCAAAACACCGAGAATATAGTATGCCACGATGGTGTGGACGTATACGAATTCTACATTTGTAAGAGGAGGTTTTACCCATTAATTTTACTATCTTGTCAACCTAACTTTTTGACAAATTAAATTAATAGTTGGTTTCTCTTCGGCCCTACAAATAAAAGCAGTGACTCCGATGGGGAGGATACTTATATTTGTATCTAAGTGTTCACCATTACTTGGTACCAAGTAATTATCTCGGGTTATGTGCCTTACGATGGAGAAGTACACACACTCCTTAATAATTTTCTATAACCATATTCGACATTGTGATCCGCAAACAAACTCATCCAATGGGGAGGAAGGCACTCAGAGCCAATGCGCAAGTTTGTTTGCATCACTTGTCAAATCGTAATAGAGGCCATGGGAATTTATAAAAATTCCCTCTCCCACTTAGTAATTTGAAATTGAGGAATTTTCCTAGCCTACGACATGCATATCAAACAAAAAGCAATAAATATGAAAAATAAATTATTTTCCAACTATTATGGCTTTTGTCTTCAATATGTCTCCCGTCGCATCACCATCTCGTCCGCTCCTCCTACGCCATTTACGAGCCATCCAGAGATCCGAGCCGAGACTAAAACCTATTTTAATTTACATCCATCGACCCTATACTCCACGAGGGAGTGTACATGAAATCTAGATCGAAAGTAAAATAAGATAAAGAGTGGCTAAACAATGTCATATCTAATTTACATAAAATCAAATACTAGCCTCGTCAACCCCGAGGATTCAACAAAATATACAGATACAATCACATACACACATATGGCCATAATAGTCGGATCTTATGCCTGCAACCAAAGAGTTAAACTACGCATATCCTACTATTATCCGACACATATAATATATGAAAAGTGCATAAAAATTAACCGAATACTAAACACACAAAACCGAAAACCTTGGCTCTGATACCAATTGAAGGGTTTTGTTTATCGAGTCCGTGAGGGGAAACTTCGCTTCCCACTACACCTTGGTTGTTTGTTCATGGCGATCCCATCGTTGTCCCCGGATTAAAAAATTTAATCCTAGACAAAAGGTATTGCTCAAACAACCAAGTCATCGTCGTGCTATTCGTTTAGAGAGGTCACTTGAACAAACTCGTTGTTCAAGCGACCAACCTTTATTCTACGAGTAGCCGTGGAATAAACGATATCCGGATCGCCGGTTTTTGTGTTTATATTTGGGATCCAAGTATTATTTAGCCACAAAACAGAATATAACTTTCATATAATTGAAAAACAAATATAAGCATGTTACACATGAAGATAGATAAGTGATATAACTCTCGATCTTCTATTGTATGACCCTCCTCCTTTTGGACGTCATGTGGGCGACGATCTACCAAAAGTTGAAGCTCCTAGATCACCAATCTTCCTTCATTGTTCACTCCGAACAAAGGAAGATCATAAAAACAAAACTCTTATCTTATCTAGGACCAACCATCAAGCTCCAAGCGTGATGCTTGCCGCCGGCCCAAAGAGATGAAGACTAGAAGTGGAGGCGCCGGGCAAAAGATTCAAGGAAAGAATCCCTAGCTCTTGTTTCCACCGGCCAAGGAGAAGAAGAGGAATAGGTTGAGCTCCGGCCAAGGTGTATAAGAAAAGGATGGGCACCGGCCACCAAGGAAGAAGAAGAAAAACCTTTTCCATTGTTGGCGCCCACCCCTTCTCAAACCCTAGCCTCCCAATCCCAATCCTAACCCAACTAGGATTCCTTGCCACCCAAGGGAAGAAAACCCTAATCTCCTAAGCCATAGATGAAGGGGAGAAGGTTGGATGCCAACCAAAACAAAGAGAGAAGAGGGAAGAAGGGAGCCGGCCACCTCAAGGAAGAAGAAGAAGAAAAAATCATTCCTTAATTGTGGCCACCCAAAACCCTAATCTTCCCTTGCCCTTTCCGCCCAAAACCCTGGCCCCCTTTTTTCTCATTCATTTTTGCCACCCACCCTCAAGCCCATATATATAGAGTTAGGCTTAAGGCTTGATTTAATCTCCACCATTGGTTCTAGGGATTAAATCTCAACCGTCGGATCTAGAGATTTAATCTCAACCGTCAGATCTAGAGATTTAATCTCTACCTTTGGATCTAGAGTTTTATTTTCATCCATTGGATCTAAGCTTCATGAGGTGTTAATAGGATACAATAGGGAACATGAGGAGGAGTTGGATCTTGGCCACCAATGGATCACGCCCACATAAAGTCCGATCCACAAATGATAATCCAATCCACTAAAGGTTTATCATTGATCTACCTCACCAACCCCCATAAGTTAATATGGGCTCCATATATTATTTGTACATTTTCTCCCCGTGTTTAAGATATCGAATATCCATTGATTAATTAATTTACTGACCATTAATTAATCAACATCTAACTCCATGAGTAGTACCACTCAACCTTTTCATCATGCCGGACCAAGTCCACCTGAGGGTTTCATGATGAACCTTATGAGCTCCTCAAGGGGACATCATCATCCTAATATATAGGACACAGTTTCCTCCTATAATCAACGACACACCATATAAATTATATCATCTCCCAACTTACCGATTGTATCGATTTAATCTATAAATTTCTCCCATTGGTAAATCAAAGAGATGAATACTAAGTATATGTGCCCGTTATTATATCGGGATTAAGAATATGTACAATATAATATCTGAGGTTTGATTGGATTATGTAGTCAGTAATAAATCGAATCACCTCTAAGTCGGTCCTGCTCAATACACACAAAGTGCACTAGTGTGATTCTATGGTCAAGACAAACCAATACCAAATCACACTACAACCATTCCGATGGTTTGTCCAAAGCCATCTCGGTTGTGAGCCGTTACTTATACTTTACAAGGAGCCGATAACATGATCTCCCGTGTGACACCACACACCATGTTATCTACAATGTAATGTATTAGACAATATTGCATAACCATAAAAATGCAAACAATGATCATGTGATTCTTATTTCAAAATAAAGATGTTCATACAAAAGATAGACTTTTCAGTATACATCCCTACAATCTCCCACTTATACTAAAAGACTATGTTATCCTCATACTGCCATACATCTGATTCCCCTTCCCTCCACATGCCTATCAAAGCTCTCGCTAGAAGGGCCTTAGTGAAAGGGTCTACCAGGTTATCCTCTGATGCAATCTAGGCGACAACAACTTCTACCTCCTTTACAATTTCTCATATCTGGTGGTACTTGTGCTCTATGTATTTACTTACCTTATGGGCTCGTGGTTCCTTCGAGTTTGCAACTGCACCATTATTATCACAAATAATTGTGATAGTTCTGGGCAAACTAGGAATAACATCCAAGTCCATCAGGAAGTTTCCTGAGCCACACAACTTCTTTGGCAGCCTCAGAGGCTGCCATATACCCAACTTCCATGGTGGAGTCCGCCATGCATTTCTACTTGACACTCCTCCATACAATGGCTCCACCTCCCAAATTAAACACAAAACCTAAGATAGACTTACTGTTATCCCTATCAGATTGGAAATCGAAATCCGTGTGACCCACAGGGAGTTATTGGTCTACATGGTAAACCAACATATAATCCTTAGTCCTTCTCAGGTACTTCAATATATATTTTACCGTAGCCCAATGTCCCTGTCCTGGATTACTCTAATATCTGCTGACCATGCCCACGGTAAAGCAGATATCTGGTCTCGTACATAGCTTCGCATATATGAGGCTTCCTACTGCCGAAGCATAAAGAACCACCTTCATCTCCTCTATCTCCTCAGATGATCTAGGACACATCTCCTTAGATAAAGGAACTCCATGCCTGAAAGGTAGAAAACCCTTCTTTGAGTTCTGCATGCTAAAACGATCCATAATCGTGTCTATGTATGAAGCTTGGGATAAGCACAACATCCTTTTCCTGCGATCTCTTATAACCATGATCCTAAGGATGTGACCCACTTCTCCCAAGTCCTTCATATCAAACTTTTTGGGCAACCATACCCTTATGTTCGATAACACCTTGATAATGTTGCCAATCACAAAAATGTTATCTACGTATAGTACAAGAAATACCACTACGTTTCCGTCACATCTCTTGTATACACAAGACTCATCCAGACTTTGAATAAATCCATAAGACTGGATTACCTCATCAAGGCGGATGTTCCAAGACCTCGAAGCTTGCTTCAATCCATAAATAGACCGATTAAGCTTACATACGAGATGCTCTTTTGCCTTTAGCAATGAATTCCTCTGGTTGCTCCATATAGATGTTTTCCTCAAGACTTCCATTAAGGAAAGTTGTCTTGACATTCATCTACCACACCTCATAATCCATATAAGCTGCAATGCATAAGAGAATCCAGATAGACTTAAGCATGGCTACCGGCGAAAAGGTCTCCACATAATCGATACCCTCTTTCTGAGTATACCCCTTCGCAACAAGCCTCGCTTTGAAGGTCTCAACCTTATCGTCTATTCCTCTCTTTCTTTTGTAGATCTACTTGCATCCAATGGTTTTTACACCATCGGGTGTTTCTACTAGCTCCCAAACCTGATTTGAATCCATAGATTCAATCTCAGCATTCATTGCACTTTGCCAAGATACTGCATCTTTATCTTGAATTGCCTCATCATATGTCAAGGAATCAGGTTCATGTTCGCCAGGGACCAAACCAGAAGATTCTCACAAGAACATGAATCTATCGAGCTGTCTCACAACCCTCCCACTACGACGAGACATCACCTGTGTATCCTCTATGACACGCGGTACAGTGACATGTGGTATATCTTCTTGTACCGATGGTACTGAAGAAGTGACTTCCCCTTTTAATTCCTCCAGAACAATTTTACTCTTGGGCTTGTGGCTCATTACATAGTCTTCCTCTAGAAATCTGGCGTTCGTGCTAACGATCACCCTCTGATCTCTAGGACTATAAAACAAACCACCCTTCATTCCTCTAGGATAGCCAACGAACATGCGTACTTCTGTACAAGGTTCCAACTTACCAGCATCTACCTTCAGCACATGTGCTGGACTCCCCCATATCCGAATATGTCTTAGACTAGGCTTTCGCCCAGTCCACAACTCTATGGAAGTAGAAGGCACTGATTTAGATGGAACCAAGTTCAGAATGTACACTGCCATATCTAGAGCATATCCCCAGATCGAATATGGCAACTCAGAATAACTCATCATCGATCTAACCATCTCCATAAGAGTCCTATTAGTAATTGGGATTGAATCCCAGCCTCTGATAAGTAGTTCCTAAACTCTCCCAAGAGGTACTCACCACCACGATCAGATCGTAGTGTCTTGATACTTTTACCTTGACGTTTCTCCACATCAGCCTTGAATTCTTTGAACTTGTCAAAGCATTCAGACTTGCAGCGCATCAGGTAAATGTATCCATATCTTGAGTAATCGTCTATAAAAGAGATGAAATACTCAAAACCACCTCTAGCCTAGATAGACATAGGACCACACAAATCAGAATGAACCAATTCTAACACATCTTTGGCTCTATACCCCTTGGCCTTAAAAGGCCTCTTGGTCATTTTACCCTCCAAGCAAGATTTGCAGGTTGGGAAATCTTCCACCACTAATGAACCCAAAGGTCCATCAGCTATTAACCTTTGAATTCTGCTTAGGTTAATATGACCAAGCCTAAGATGCCAAAGATATGTTTGGTTCATCTTCAAAGGTTCTTTTCTCTTATTGGAATTAGAAGATGAGTTATTAACTTCAATTTGCATCGTGGGAGGTTTTGGTTCAAGTGTGTACAAATTTCCTATCAATGTACCAGAACAGATAATGTCCCTATTCCTTTTTATAATAACTTTGTCAATGAAAGAAATAGAATATCCATCTATAAACAGTTTAGAAACCGAAATTAAATTCTTTCTAAATAAAGGTACATAAAGGCAATTCTGAAGAACCAAAAGTTTATTTTTCTCAAAAGATAAATGAACGTCTCCCACAGCAATAGCCGCCACCTTTGTGGCATCGCCCAAGTACATGGTAATCTCCCCTTCAGCCAGTCGTCTAGTTTTCTGAAACCCCTGCAAAGTATTGCAGACATGATCAGTGGCTCCCGTATCTACACACCTGGTGCCGGTAGATAACACAGCTAAACATGTTTCAACGACAAGACCAAAAAGATATACCTTTGTTCTTTCGGTTGGGGCAGTCCTTCTTCTAGTGTCCAGTCTGCTTACAAGTGAAGCACTTGCATTTTGGCTTCTTCACTCCTCCCTGAGTACCTCCCACCGCCTTTGCCCCAGTTTGTTTTTTCTTCTTTTTGCCTTTCGGCTTAGAAGTAGAAACCTTTTGGGTCACCATGGTATGTGCCTGAGCACTCTGACAAAATAGCCCCTCTACTGCCTGGAGTTTTGTCAGAAGTTCCACCAACGAATACAACCTCTTGTTCATGTTGTAGTTGAGGCAAAACTGCTCAAAACTCCTAGGTAGAGACTGGAGAATGATATCGACCTGGGTTTTCCCATCGATCTCAGCTCCGAGGACTTCCAACTCATTCAAATGAGCCATCATCTTGAGAACATGATCCCTCATGGGTGTTCCCTCGATCATGGTGGTCGTCATCAAGTTTCTCATGGCTTCTTGCCTCGCAGCCCGATTCTGCTGTCTGAAAAGCTCTTTGAGATTGAACATCATGTCATAAGTTGTGGGCATGGCTTGATGCTGATGTTGCAGTACATTTGACATAGATGCCAAAATGTAACACCGCGCCATCTCATTGGCCTTTACCCACTTCTTATAACTCTCTCTCTCCTTTTCCCCAGAATCTTCTGCAGGCTTAGGAGGGCACTCTTCGAGGAGTACATATTTGTATTCCTCCACAGTCAAGACAATGTCTAGATTCCACTTCCAATCAACATAGTTGGGTCCAGTAAGTTTGTTCTCTTTCAGTATCACAACAAGTGGGTTGAAAGTCATTTTGAAAGAAAACCTAAGAATCACATAAATCAAAACATTAGATTTCAAAAAATTATTGATTCCTCAAACAATAAAATTTTAAAATCAACCAACACCGAGAATATCCTATGCCACGATATTGTGGACGTATATGAATTCTACATTTGTAAGAGGATGTTTTACCCATTAATTTTACTATCTTGTCAACCTAACTTTTTGACAAGTAAAATTAATAGTTGGTTCCTCTTTGTCCCTATAAATAAAATCAGTGGCTCCGATGGGGAGGATACTTATATTTGTATCTAAGTGTTCACCATTACTCGGTACCAAGGCAATTATCTCGGGTTATGTGCCTTCCAATGGGGAAGTGCACAAGCTCCTTAATAATTCCCTATAACCATATTTGACCTTGTGATCCGCAAACAAACTCATCCGATGGGGAGGAAGGCACTCAGAGCCGATGCACAAGTTTGTTTGCATCACTTGTCAAATCGTAATGGAGGCCGTGGGAATTTATAAAAATTTCCCTCTCGCACTTAGTAATTTGAAATTGAGGAATTTTGCTAGCCTACGATATGCATATCAAACAAAAAGCAATAAATATGAAAAATAAATTATTTTCCAACTATTATGGCTTTTGTTTTCAATATGTCTCCCATCGCATCGCCTTCTCGTCCGCTCCTCCTACGCCATGTACGAGCCATCTGGAGATCTGAGCCGAGACTAAAATCTATTTTAATGTACATCCATCGATCCTATACTCCACGAGGGAGTGTACATGAAATCTAGATCGAAAGTAAACTAAAATAAAAAGAGTGGCTAAACACTGCCGTATCTAATTTACAAAAAATTAAATACTAGTCTCGTCAACCCCGAAGATTCAACAAAATAAACATTTACACACATACAATGACATACACACATATGGCCATAATAGTCGGATCTTATGCCTGCAACTAAAGAGTTAACCTATGCATATGGCAGATGGATGTGAAAACAGCTTTCCTTAATGGAACCTGCTCGAGGACGTGTATATGATACAGCCTGAGGGTTTCACATCGGTTGATAAAACCAAGGTATGCAAATTATGACGGTCCATTTATGGATTGAAGCAAGCATCCAGGAGCTGGAATATCCGTTTTGATGAGACAATCAAAAAGTTTGATTTCTCACAAAATCCAGACGAACCTTGTGTGTACAAGAAAGTTAGTGGGAGTGCAGTCGTGTTCCTAGTATTGTATGTCGATGACATATTACTTATAGGAAACGATGTTTCAATCTTACAGTCAGTTAAGGTTTGGTTATCCAAGACATTCTCCATGAAAGACCTGGGAGAAGCAACCTACATCCTTGGGATTAAGATCTATAGAGATAGATCGAAACGGTTGCTTGGTCTTTCGCAGTCTACATATATAGACCGAGTGCTAAAGAGGTTTAGCATGTCGGAATCCAAGAAAGGTTTTCTACCCATCAGGCATGGGATACACCTTTCGAAGTCTATGTGTCCGCGCACAGAAGACGAGAGGATTTGCATGAGTAAGATTCCCTATGCATTCGCAATAGGATCTATCATGTATGCTATGTTATGTACGAGGCCCGATGTATCGTATGCTCTGAGTGTCACGAGCAGATACCAGTCTGATCCAGAAATGGATCATTGGGTGACTATTAAGATGATTCTTAAGTACTTAAGAAGAACTAAGGATGCGTTCCTAATATATGGAGAAGGGTACATGGTGATACGTGGGTATAGGGATGCCAGATCCAGACAGACAAGGATGATTCCATGTCTTAGTCTGGGTATGTATTCACCTGGAATGGAGGCGCAATAAGTTGGAAAGGTTCCAAGCTTGACACTATAGCGGATTCTGCCACTAAGGCAGAATACATTGCAGCTTTGGAAGCAGCAAAGGAAGCGGTTTGGATCAAGAAGTTCATCTTTGAACTTGATGTGGTTTCATCAATGATCCAAACATGTGCTTCGCCGCTATCATCTTATCAGAGAGATCATCAGTAGGAACGAAATACAAATCGAGAAAATTCCCACTGAAAGGAACTTAGCGGATCCCTTGACTAAGGCATTACCTCAAAATAAGTTTGAGGGTCATGTTAGAGCTTATGGTATTGGATACCGTAGCGATTGGCATTAGGCCAAGTGGGAGTCTGTTAGTAATATATGAGAGATGTCCTAAGGCAATCACCTTATGTATGAACCATTTATATGATAAATGAAGATTCACTATTTGAGTATACATGTTTTATGTATTTGATTGGATCTTAAACTCATTTACTGAATGTCCACGATACGATTCACAGCATGAGAGAATTTGTGATTGGATCACAACTAGTGAGTATCTCTACATGTGTAATTGTGATGTATCGGAATTATCCCTAGTCGATGAATTGATGGATTTGGACACCATCAATTCTGTCAAGACTAGCACGAGGTATACTCCTTGGTGTATCCAATCAGCTGATTCTCACTGGCTGGAGACATAGTGATGTCCGGAGTTGATCGTGGATGCTAGTTATGGTAACTAGTTCATTGGAGTGACCAGCCGTAAGACTTCATATGGTTCTCTGCATATATAGATATGTCAATGAAGTTCTTACTGTAGCTTAAGTGCGATGTTCCTTTGACTTGCGGTATTCAAGTTATCTTGATCATGGAGACTTATGCTTTGACATCTTAAGCAAACATCTCTAAGGAGATGTGGACCCGGGATGATTGGGTATAAGTCGAAGTGATCGAAGGTGTTTGAATAGCCTATAAAGGATTCACCACTCCTTGCGAGGAGATGTATACCCATGGCCTCTCATCGGATTGTTACTAAAGTCTTTGGCCAAAGCATTACATGTTTAGAGTAAAGTACTCTTCGATACATGTGCAGTAACTAGAATCCGTAGGACGAAGAAATGATACTTGGGCTAGATGTGACGTAGTCAGCCTAGTGGGGACTGACACAATAGACCATGTCCTGAACCAAGTGGGTATAAGATGAGTGAAGGGAATGGGGCACGAATTATTCGAGCTGCTGAAGGGTTTCAGAAATAGTTCTGGATCAACCGTTGATCTTTTCGGTTAATTGGGGATCATGATGTACTACTAGGTGCCACTCATGATCGTTCTATAATTAATGGTTAATTATAGACGGCCAACATAAACCGAGAACCTATTTGGTCTCACGACAATGAGCGTAATCCAAAGGATTTAAAACGAGCTTGAGAATGGGATTCTCAGACCGAGAGAAACTAGGTTTGGTTGGACCAAACATAAAGCGAGCATGAAATCGTTTCAGTCGCAATGGAAGCGTGGATGGGCCGTGTCTTATGAAGACATAATGGACGAACCAAAATGGTTTGGTTCTAATCCAATGGAGGAGAATAAACCAAAGGGTTTGGTTTATTTTAAACGAATGAACCAAAAGTTGGTTCGGTTCGTTTTAACTTAAAATAAACCATCATGGTTTGGTTTATTTTAACTTATCTTAATGGAGCGGGTTAACGGGCCTAATGGTTATGATCCAATAACCATTAAGAGAATTAGTTCTCTATAAAAGAGGGCTTAATGGATAATTAAGCCCTAATCCAAAAACCCTAGCTTGGAGTTGCCGCCCAACCTAGTTGTGCCGCCCAACCTCCATTGCCGCCCAGCTTGTTGTGCTGCCGTCTAGCTCCTTGCCGGTGTCCAAGCTTCAGCCGGTGATCCTCCGGCGACCCTCCGGTGATCTTCCTAGGCTTCGGTGAAAAGGTGAGCACTTGGCTTCCTTGTTTTGGCCGGCGCCTACTCCTCCACCAAGCTGTCCAGTTTTCTGGACAGCTTCTTCTCCTCTCGTCGGAGCGTCGTTTGGACGACGGTTAGAGCTCCGGAAGCGGTTAACTTACCGGGGATTCAATCTCTGGTAATCCTCTGAGGTGGAGGACGAAGGATTCGTCAATCGGTTGACGAATACCTCTCCGGAGAAGCGAGTTTTGAGGACTCGTCTTAGGATCCGAATTTGAATTCGGATCGTGATCATCTCTCGATCACGTCGTCTTCAACACGAGGCTAGTAACCCGTACGAAGACAAAGCTCGTGGCTTAGCGAAGTCATCCCGAGGAACTCGGCGTGGATACGGATAGAGACGATTCTAGCGAGGATCGTTCCGGTTGATGCCGTTCCCGCTACACGTCATACGAAAGGTATAACGTAGATAAATTTCCTTTTATTGCAAATTTAAATTTACGGTTATGTCTACGCTTGTTGTAATATGCATGCGTGTGTTGTGTGTGTTGTAATAAATGTAGATTTATTATTTTTATTGCTTCCGCTGTGCTCATGTTTGCGAAACATGATCGAACACACACACGCCGCGGTGCCGGAAACCCAACAACAGCTCCACCATTCAGGCAAAACACGTACCCCGATTGCGATCTATAGTCATCCTTGTCTGTTTGGAAGCTTGCATCACTGTAACCCTTTACAGTTAGCTCCTCATTGCCTCCAAATATCAAGAAATATTCTTTCATTCTTCGTAAGTATTTAAGAATATTTTTGACTGCTATCCAGTGACTTTCACCAGGATCCGACTGGTATCTACTCGTCATGCTCAAAGCATACGAGACGTCAGGACAAGTACAAAGCATGGCGTACATGATAGACCCTATAGCAGATGCATAAGGGATCTTATCCATGCGATCTCTCTCCTCCTTAGAAGAGGGACATTGAGTCTTCGAAAGACTCACACCATGTGATAAAGGTAGAAATCCTTTCTTGGAATTTTGCATAGCAATACGATCTAGCACTTTGTCAATGTATGTACTCTGACTTAGGCCAAGTAATCTCTTAGATCTATCTCTATAGATCTTGATGCCTAAAATATAGGCAGCTTCACCTAAGTCTTTCATCGAGAAACAATTCCCTAACCACATCTTCACAGATTGGAGTGAGGGAATATCATTTCCGATGAGAAGTATGTCATCTACATACAAGATAAGAAATATAACTGTGCTCCCACTATTTCTCTTGTAGACACAAGGTTCATCTTCATTCTTGATGAAACCAAACTCCTTGATTGCATTATTGAATCGAAGATTCCAGCTTCGAGAGGCTTGCTTTAGTCCATAAATGGACCTTTGCAGTTTGCATACCTTTCCAGGATGCTTTGAATCTTCAAAACCCTCAGGCTGTGTCATGTACACATCCTCGAGTAGCTTTCCATTCAGAAAAGCGGTTTTGACATCCATCTGCCAGATCTCATAATCGTGGTAGGCTGCAATACCAAGTATGATCCGAATGGATTTAAGCATCGCAACTGGTGAAAAGGTTTCATCATAGTCAATACCATGAATTTGTTTGAATCCTTTTGCCACCAATCTACCTTTATAGGTATGCTTATTACCATCCATGTCAGTCTTTACTTTAAAGACCCACTTACACCCAATAGGTTTTACCCCTTCAGGTGGATCAACCAAGGTCCATACTTGGTTAGTGTACATGGATTCCATTTCGGATCTCATAGCCTCTAGACATTTCTCGGAATCTGGGCTCATCATAGCTTCTTGATAGGATGTAGGCTCGTCAAGATCGACAAGCAATACTTCACCGTTGTCAGTCAAGAGAAAAGAATATCTCTCGGGTTGACGAAGGATCCTATCAGATCTACGAAGAGGTTGGTCTACTTGAACAGGTGTTTGCTCCACAACTCTTTGGGCAACAATTTCCTCATCCACAACACTTTGTGGTGCCTGTTCATTTTCCATCGAAGCCTTAGTGTTAACTTCATCTTGAATTTCTTCAAGATGAATTTTACTCCCACTAGTTTGTCTAGAAATAAATTCTCTTTCTAGAAAGACAGCATTTCTGGCAACAAACACCTTGCCAAGTGTGGGATTGTAAAAGTAATATCCCTTAGTTTCCTTGGGATATCCTACAAAATAACACTTATCTGATTTGGGTCCTAGTTTATCTGAGACTTGACGTCTCACATAAGCTTCACAACCCCAAATCTTTATAAAAGACATTTTGGGATTCTTCCCAGTCCATAACATATATGGTGTCTTTTCTATGGCTTTTGATGGGACGCGATTAAGTGTGAAAGCGGCTGTCTCTAGAGAAAAACCCCAAAAGGAAGTAGGTAGATCAGTCTTGCTCATCATTGATCGTGCCATATCTAATAGAGTACGATTTCTCCTCTCTGATACACCATTCCATTGTGGTGTTCCAGGTGGAGTGAGTTGGGATATTATCCTACACTCAGCCAGGTGATCACAAAACTCTTGACTAAGGTATTCACCACCTCGATCTGATCGAAGTAGCTTAATACGCTTACCAAGTTGGTTTTGTACTTCATTCTTGAATTCTTTGAACTTTTCAAAGGATTCTGACTTATGTCTCATAAAATATATGTAGCCAAATCTACTCATATCATCAGTGAAAGTAATAAAGTACTTATAGCCTCCTCTGGCTTCGACATTGAAAGGGCCACATACATCAGTATGTATGAGTCCTAACAAGTCCGTCGCTCTCTCGCCATGTCCACTAAATGGAGTTTTAGTCATCTTTCCTAAAAGACAAGATTCGCATACCTCATATGATTCAAAATCAAATGAGTCCAATAATCCATCTTTATGGAGTTGGGATATGTGTTTTTCATTTATGTGACCTAGGCGACAGTGCCAGAGATATGTTTGGTTCAAATTATTCGATTTGAACCGTTTGGTATTTACGTTATAAATTGGGTTTTCTAAATCTAGAACATAGAGAACATTCATAAGTGGTGCATTACAATAGAACATTTCATTTAAATAAATGGAACAACATTTGTCTTTATTATAAAAGAAAAGTTTTTCTTGTCTAAACAAGATACAAAAATTATGTTCTTCGTTAATGCAGGTACATAAAAGCACTCCTCTAGTTCTAAGATAAGCCCAGTGGGCAAAGACAAAGAATATGTTCCTACAGCTACAGCAGCAACTTTTGCGTCATTGCCTACTCGTAGGTCCACTTCGCCCTTTGCCATTAGTCTTCTATTTCTCAATCCCTGCACATTAGTACAAATGTGAGATACACATCCGGTATCTAATACCCATGTAGAAGAAATAGATAGATTAACTTCTATAACATGTATACCTGAGGCAGAAGTCCCACTTCTTTTATTCTTTACTTCCTCAAGGTAGACTTTGCGAAAGCTTCCGGTGTCGATCTCACGAATGGAAACAGTCCCCTTCCTTAGGTACTTTACCTTTACCCTTTGAAGTGGATGAATTGGCCTTGCCTTTGGCTTGGGTCTTACCCTTGCCTTTGCGCTTACCTTTGCCCTTCTTGACCATTAGTACGTTACTAACTTTCTTTTTGAGATTCGGTTCAAATAGCTTCTTAACATCGAGAATCTCGAGCAAAAGGTTTATCAATTTCATTCATGTTATAATTCATGACGAATTGATTATATGCTTCCGGCAACGATTGCAGGATAACATCGGTTGCCAATTCTTGGCTCAATGGAAAACCTAGTCTTTCAAGGTTCTCAACGTACCCAATCATTTTAAGTAAGTGAGTTCCTACAGGTGTTCCTTCTTGCATCTTGCATGCAAAAAGAGCCTTAGACACTTCAAAATGCTCGTGCCTAGCTTGTCCTTGATATAGTTGTTTCAAATGCTCAACTATATCATAAGCATCCATGTTCTCATGTTGCTTCTGAAGCTCAGAGTTCATGGTGGCAAGCATAAGACATGACACATCTAATGCGTCATCTTGATGCTTCTTATAAGCATCCTTTTCAGCACGAGTGGCCGTGAGGGGGTGTTTCTGGGAATAGATCGCTCTAGGACATACAGTTTACGTTCTTGCTTGAGGATAATCCTCAAGTTCCTATACCAGTCTAGAAAGTTAGCTCCATTGAGCTTGTCTTTCTCAAGGACAGATCGCAAGTTGAGGGGGTGTGTCGTGTTAGATGACATGGTGATCTACAACATTAAAATTCAAAATTAAGTATCATACCTAAGTCATTTAATTAGGCCTTTAATTAAATGAGGCTCCCACTAAATTCTCATAGCTTTGATATGAGCTAATTATTGATGTAGGCAAACACATTTTGCTTACATCATTAGCTTCTATTTAGCTATAAATTTATATGGGATAAAGATCCACATCATACTTCGTCTTGAGTTAGCTTTGGCTAATCGCCCAAGACGTAGTATGATTAGGTAGGCAATCTTTTGCCAATTACATCTGATGTAACTCTTTAATAGCTTTGGTTAAGTTTAGATTAGTTTAGTGCTTATTCCTAAACCAGCTTCCAGGTCGTGGCGAGGCACAGAGGCCTTCTTTGATATCGGAGCAACGACCACTTCTAAGACAAAGATGATGTTCGAAAATCACACAAAACTAATTTTTAAAATTTATGTTCAAAGCTAATATATGCCTCTACTTTCTTAATTAAGTCTTAACCAAGTTTGATAGCGGGACATCACGATTGTCCACTCGCACTCTTCCAAGATAAAATGCATTGCTTTGCTTTGGCAAACCCAACAACAAATGATCGAGGAAGTAGTGAGTACCAAACTTTGGTAGGCATATCGTTTTTGACTTATTAAGATATAAACTTAAACATGCATCACATACATATTAGCATACATCACATATAAGCTAAATTAACATGCATCACATACAAGCTAAATTAACATGCATCACATACATATTAAACTAAGCGTGTCATGGTTATGGCCCTTATTCTACAATCTTCTCTAGCCAATGAAAAGATTGATTGGTCAACCTAGGGATAGCATCTTCTCCCAAGTGCTTCCTTTTGGTTGTTTTGTGTTGTTGACTTCCTCCTTGTAACATCATCTTCCAATGGACCCTCCATCTTTGTTGTGTATATTACAAAAGGAGAAATACTCGAGTTACATTCGAGTCTAAAACTAATTTTACAACAAAAATTTTAGGAGAAAGGCACGACACGCAGGCCGTATTAAGAATTACAACACACACATTCACAAACTTTTTGGGACTAGGCCATAACCATGCACCATGTCAATTTTAACTTTTAAAAGGCATCGGATATTTTATTATGTTTGAAAAATTGCTAATACAATTATCAACTCATAATAAAATTTATCCTACTTCTATATCATATATAAAATAGAGAAAACCTATTTTTATACGATCTTTCGCAAGTGGCTCTGATACCACTGTAGGGATCTCGTATGCAAAATAGCATATGCGCAACGGAAAAATAGGATCCCTTCCAAGTGATCCTTGCGAAAGAAAACCTCGTACAAAAATAAATTTCTCAAAACCTATCTTATAGGAGAATATTACCTTTGTTGCGTGCCCTTTGTAATCCCACTTCTCCTTGGGTTTGTTGGATCTTTTAGCACGTTCAAATGTCCGTGCCTCTATATGTATCCACACGAGCAAGCTCTTGTCTCACAAAAGAAACTAGAAGAGCTCTCCTTTACTTCTTGCTAGAGAAGTCCCTAAAGGAGAGGAAAGTAGGGAAAAAGAGAAAGGAAGAAGAAGACTACTCTTCTTGCTACACTCACAAAAGCCACACAACCAAATGCTCTCACCACCAAGCTCTCTCCAAGCATCAAGCTTCAACCATTTGGCCGGCCACCCCATGGGGTGTTTTATAGGATTGAAAAACCTTTCACCTCCTAACACATTCAATGCAATCAATTGCATTGAAACATAATCAAACAAGGAGTTACACTCCTTGTTTGGCCGGCCACATGTGGGGGAAATCCAAAGGTCAAAACCCTTTGTCTCCTTCCACCTCATCAAGCTTAGGTGGCATGCTTATGTGGCATGCTTAGGTGGCATTCATGCATGTTGAATTAATCTTATTAATCCAATAAGCTTATGTTGTCATATTGAATTAATCTCATTAAATCAATAAGGTAACATATTGAATTAATCTTATTAAATCAATTAAGCTTAGCATATTGAATTAATCTCATTAAATCAATAAGCTAAAATTCTCATTAAGCTTAAAGTCCAAAAACCACTTTGTACTTAAGCTCATTCCCAAATTATTCTAGTCAAACTAGAATGCACTAATTCTTCTAATCATCATGCTCATTGTGTGTGACCCTATAGGCTCTCATAACGTTGGCAGTGGATCTAAGCTCTTTTAGATACACAAGCAATGAGCGGCATCTAGCAATACATCATTGCTACCCAAGTTACGAAATAAGTCAAGATCCGACTAACCTTTCCGTGACTACTATAATGTATGACCGTGTCCTTCTATCCTTGATATCAGATTGACCAATGAGGCATAGACCGTGTCATCCTCGATCAATCTATGTGTTTCTTGATCCCTGAGTAAACTAACTCAAACAAATGAGCTCAATATCTCATATAGACTCATTCGAGCATGGCCATGCGTTTTAGTAGTTCTACTCAATCAAGGGGCCCACAGATATCACTCTTGTCATATGGGAGGGATAGATCCCATCTACATCACTCACATCCCTCTGCATAATTTGTTATATACCCAGTAATCGCCTTTATGGTCCACCCTGTTACGGGTGACGTTTGACGATACCAAAGTACATAACTCCTTATGTAGGGAACCGTAGTGACTTCAGGTTTGAGGACTATTCATACCAATAGTCACATGAGAAAGTTTATGACACTCATATGACGATCCATGAAACTTTCTCATGGCGGGTCAGTTCAGTATATATTCTCTAATATATACCCATTTGTCAACTTGATATCATATATCCATGACTTGTGAGATCAAGTCAGCAATTGACCTACATGCTAGTCTTTATGTATTAATATTGGCCTTGAATATTAATACTTGACTAGGAACATTTAGGAAAGTGTTCTCTACAGCTTCTCATAATCAATTCTGTCAATTGATGTGCTATAGATAAGAACCTACTTTTCTAGGGCATTATTATATTTAATTTAGCTGGCACAAGCAAGATGTAAATATAATAACCAATCCTTTGCCTTTGTAGAATATGATACAAAATGTTCCCTATTCAACCAACACATGATTGGTTCTAGGGCTATAACTAACAATTGTGTTTGTGTATGATTTTGTATTTGTCTCTATTATTATGTATTCCACTATGTACACTGACATCATTGTAGACGAGCACTTGAACGAACTACGAAATAGACAAATCACTATTCACCCCCTCTAGCGTGACTATATCGGTCCATACAAGTGGTATCAAAGCGGGTCGCTCTTCACTGGATTCACAACCGCGAGAGCATAAGCGCTAGAGGTTAATAGAAAATGGAGTTGCCCAAAGATGAACTTAGACATTACATCTACACTCCACCGTCATATGGACTCTACGGATTTGTGGGATTTGGCCAATGGAAGGCAAGAATGGAGAATTTTCTCACGATGGACATCGAACAATGGTTCATCTTGATGGACGTATTTGAATTTCCAAAGGGTCCGAAGGGAAGATATCTCAAGATGTAGAGATGGACCGAATTGGGATGTATACTGAAAGCCTAGCCTTTGTATGAACATCTTCATTTTGAAATAAGAATCACATGATCATTGTTTGCATTTTATATTTATGCATATTGTCTAATACTTTACATTGTAGATAACAAGGTGTGTGATGTTGGACAGAAGATCATGTTATCAGTTCCTTGTAGAGTATAAGTACAGGCTCACAACCAAGATGGTTTTGGACAAACCATTGGCATGGTTGTAGTGTAATTTGATATTGGTTTATCTTCATCATAGAATTACACTAGTACACTTTGTGTGTAATGAGCATGACCGATTTAGAGATAATTCAATTTATACTAACTATATAATTTAATCAAACCTCAGATATTATGGTGTGCATGCTCTTAATCCTGATCTAATAACAGACACATGTCACTATAAAAAAACTACTTTTTGGCGATGAACTTTGGCAACGAATTATTTTCCTAGGAAATCTGCAACAAATATAGCGACGAATTTTATGTTTCGTCGCAAATTTGTAACGAATTTTCCGACGGACAAAAATTTGTTGAAAAAATTAAAAAATTTCCAACATCCAAATTTTGTTGCGAAATTCATCGCAAATTGGCGACGGAAAACAATTTTCGTCGCCAATTTGCGACGAAAAAATAAATTCGTCGCAAATTTTTGACGAATTTATTTTCGTGGGAATTTGGCGACGAAAATTATTTTCGTCGAAATTATTTGCAAAGATTTTTTTTTTGTTGGAATGTATACTGAAAGCCTAGCTCTTTTTGTATGAACATTTTATTTTGAAATAAGAATCACATGATCATTGTTTGCACTTTATATATGTGTGCATATTGTCTAATATTTTACATTGTAGATAACATGGTGCTTGGTGTGGCATAGAAGATCATGTTATCAGTTCCTTGTAAAATATAAGTAGAGGCTCACAACCAAGATGGTTTTGGACAAACCATTGGCATGGTTGTAGTGTAGTTTGGTATTGTTTTGTCTTGAACATAGAGTTACACTAGTACACTTAGGTGTATTGAGCAGGACCGACATAGAGGTGATTCAATTTAGTACTGACTACATGATTGAATCGGACCTCGGATATTATGTTGTACATGCTCTTAATTCCGATATAATAACGGGCACATGTACTTAGTATTTATTTCTTTGATTTACTAGTGGGTGAGATTTAGATGGATTAAATCAATATGCCCGGTAAGTTGGGAAATAATATTATTTACATGGTGTCCCATTGATTATAGGAGGAAACCGTGTCCTATATATTAGGTTGATGATGTCCCCTTGAGGAGCTCATAAAGTTCATCACGTAAACCCAGCTGGTTGACTTAGTCAACGTGATGATAAGGTTGAGTGGTACTACTTGAGGAATTAGATGTTAATTAATTGATGGTCAGTAAATCAATTAATTGACGGACATTCGATATCTTAAACATGGGGAGATTAATGTACGAATAATATATGGAGCCAATATTAATTTATGGGGGTTGGTGAGGTTGTTCAATGATGATCCTCTAGTGGAATGGAACATCATTGATGGATCAAGTTTGTGTGGTTCCGATCCATCGGGTGGCCAAGACCCAACTCCTCCTTATGGTCCCTATCGTAGCCTAATATAATCCTTATGAAGTCTAGATCCAAGAATGTAAAACAAAACCTAGAAGCAACGGTTGGGATTAAATCCCTAGATCCGATGGTTGGATGAAACCCTAGAACCAACGGTTGGGATTAAATCCCTAGATCCGATGGTTAGGATGAAACCCTAGAACCGACGGTTGGGATGAAACCTTAGATCCGAAGGTTGGGATGAAATCCTAGATCCGATGGTTGGGATTAAACCCTAGATCCGACGGTTGGGATAAAACCCTAGATCCGACGGTGGAGATTAAATCCCTAGATCCGACGGTGGAGATTAAAGGAGGCTTAAGCCTAATTCTATAAATAGGGGCTTAGGTTGGGCGGCAAGAGGGGGTTTACTTGGATTAGGGTTTTGCCTCTCAAGTGCTATAGGCGGCTAGGGTTTTGGTTTTGGTTTTGGCGGCAACTAGAAGGGTTTCCTCCTTTGCTCCTTGGTGGTCGGCACTCATTCTCTTCTCCTCCTTGGTTTTTGCCGGCTTTCTTCCTCCTCCCTTGCACCTTGGTGGCCGGCGGTTCTCCAACAATTGGTGGCCGGCGTTTCTCCAACCTCTAGGTGGCCGGCGGCAACCTTGCAACAAAGTTGGCCGGCGCTCATCCACTTGTTCCTTGGCCGGCGGTTGCATCAAATTTCCTTGCTTGGTGGCCAGTTCTAGAAAGGAAAGGTTTTGTTAGTTCTTCTCTTTGTTCGCAGCGGACAAGGAAGGGAAGAACGCGATCTAGAAGGCTTCTACTCGTGGAGGATCTTCGTCCACACGTCGTCCACGAGAAGATAGGACATACAGTAGAAGATCGTGAGGTATAAAGTTATTTTAACTTTATTTACAGAACTGAGAATGTTCTTTTATGTTTTGATTATGCATGTGTGAATTAGTAAATATATTGTATAATCATGGACCCCGAAGGCAAACACAAAAACCGGCGATCCGTCCGTCGTCTCTTCCGCGGCTAACCAACTAGAAGAGTTGTGTTGCTTGACCAACTAGTTTGTTCAAGCGACCACTCAAGTTGTTAGCACGATGACAAAATGGTTGTGCTAAGGAAGCTCATCCCATTCGGATTAATTCTTTCATTAGTGACAATTTTAATCCGGGGACATGGGAGCCAATGAGCCTCCGAAGCGACTCCCTACAATTGGTATCAGAGCCACGGTTTCCGGTTTTGTGTGTTTTGGATTCGGTTAATTTTTTATGCACATTTTCACATATTATATGTGTCGGATGATAGTAGGATATGCGTAGTTTAACTCTTTGGTTGTAGGCATAAGATCCGACTATTATGGCCATGTGTGTGTATGTGAATGGATGTGTGTAAAAATTTATTATTTGAATCCTCGGGGTTGACGAGGCTAGATTAGTATTTAATTTTTGTAATTAAATACGACATTGTTTAGCCGCTCATTTTAGTTTACTTTCGATCTAGATGATTTGTACACTCCTTCGTGGAGTATAGGATCGATGGATGTAAATTAAAATGTTTTATCTCGGCTCGGAACTCTTTGGTGACTTGCGCACGGGAAAAGATGGAGCGGACGAGGTGGCGACACGACGGGATGCATATTGGAGGACAATGCCATAATAGTTGGAAAAAATTCTATTTTTATTTCTATATTTATTGCTTATTTGTTTTATATGCATGTTGTGTATGTTTTAAAATTCCTCAATTTTAATTTACTAAGTGGGAGAGGGACATTTTAATTAATTCCCATGGCCTCCATTACAATTTGACGTGTGATGCAACAAACTTGTGCGTTGGCTCTGAGTGCCTTCCTCCCCATCGGATGGGTTTGTTTGCGGATCACTAGGTCAAATAATTGTTATAGGAAATTATTAAGGAGCGTGTGTACTTCCCCATCGGTAAGGCACATAATCCGAAATAATTCCCTTAGTATCGTGTAATGGTGCACACTTAGATGCAAATTAAAAGTATCCTCCCCATCGGAGTCACTGCTTTTATTTGTAGGGCCAAAGAGGAACCAACTATTAATTTTATTTGTCAAAAAGTAAGGTTGACAAGATAATAAAATTAGTGGGTAAAACCTCCTCTTACAAATGCAGAATTCGTATACGTCCACACTATCGTGGCATGCGATATTCTCGATGTTTTGAGGTGTTGGTTGATTTCGGAATTTTATTGTTTTTGAGGAATCAATAATATTTGAAATCTAATATTTTGATCATTGTGATTTTTAGGATTTTCAAATGGCTTTCAACCCACTTGCTGTGATTTTAAAAGAAAACAAACTTACTGGTCCAAACTACATTGATTGGAAAAGAAACCTGGATATTGTCTTAACTGCGGAGGAGTACAAATTTGTACTCTTCGAGGTCTATCCTCCTAAGCCCACCGATGACTCTGATGAAAAGGAGAAAGAACGTTATAAGAAATGGGTTAAGGCAGATGAGATGGCGCGGTGTTACATTTTGGCATCTATGTCAAATGTGCTGCAACATCAGCATCAGGCCATAGCCACAGCTTATGACATGATGTTCAATCTCAAGGAACTTTTCGGACATCAGAGTAGGGCGGCTAGGCAGGAGGCAATGAGAAACTTGATGACGACCTCCATGATCGAGGGAACACCCGTTAGGGATCATGTTCTCAAGATGATGGCTCATCTTAATGAGATGGAAGTCCTAGGAGCTGAGATCGATGGGGAAACCCAGGTCGATATCATTCTCCAGTCTCTGCCTAGGAGTTTTGAGCAGTTCCGCCTCAACTACAACATGAACAAAAGGTTGTATTCGTTGGCGGAGCTTCCGTGAACTCCAGCAAGAGGGGCTTTTTCGTTAGAGTGCTCAAGCCATGGTCGCTCAGAAGGTTTCTTCCTCTAAACCGAAAGGTAAGAAGAAGAAGAAACAAGGTGGAGCGAAGAAAGTGGCAGTGGGACCGCAGGCAGGAGTGAAGAAGCCGAAAGGCAAGTGCTTCACTTGCAAGCAGACTGGACATTGGAAGGCGGACTGTCCTCGCCGAAAGAACACAGGTATATCTTCTTGTTTAGTTGTTGAAACATGTGTGTAGATACAGGAGCCACTGATCATGTCTTCAATACTATGCAGGGGTTCTAGGAAACCCGACGACTAGCTGAGGGAGAGATTACCGTCTTTATGGGCAATGCTTCAAAGGTGGCGGCTATTGCAGTGGGAGACGTTTATTTATCTTTTGATAGGAATAAAGTTTTGGTTTTGAGAAATTGTCTTTATGTACCTACTTTTAGAAAGAATTTAATTTCAGTTTCTAAATTGTTTATGGATGGATATTCTATTTCTTTTAATGACAAAGTGGTTATAAAAAGGAATAGGGAGATTATCTGTTCTGGTACATTGGTTGGCAATTTATATACTCTTGAACCAAAAACTCCCATGATGCATATAGAAATCAATAACTCATCTTCTAAGTCTAATAAGAGAAAAGAACCTTCGCAAATGAACCAAACATATCTTTGGCATCTAAGGCTTGGTCATATTAACCTAAGTAGAATTCAAAGGTTGATAGCTGATGGACCTTTGGGTTCATTAGTGGTGGAGGATCTCCCAACCTGCGAATCTTGCTTGGAAGGTAAAATGACCAAGAGGCCTTTTAAGGCCAAGGGGTATAGAGCCAAAGATGTGTTAGAATTGGTTCATTCTGATTTGTGTGGTCCTATGTCTATCCAGGCAAGAGGTGGCTTTGAATACTTCGTCTCTTTTATAGACGATTATTCAAGGTATGGATACATTTACTTGATGCGCCGCAAGTCTGAATGCTTTGACAAGTTCAAAGAATTCAAGGCTGATGTGGAGAACCATCAAGGTAAAAGTATCAAGACATTACGATCTGATCGTGGTGGCGAGTACCTCTTGGGAGAGTTTAGGAGTTACTTATCAGAGGCTGGGATTAAATCCCAATTGTCCGCACCTGGCACACCCCAGCAGAATGGTGTGGCGGAGCGAAGGAATAGGACTCTTATGGAGATGGTCAGATCGATGATGAGTTATTCTGAGTTACCTGATTCGTTCTGGGGGTTTGCTCTAGAAACAGCAGCACACATTCTGAACTTGGTTCCATCTAAGTCAGTACCTGTAGGGGATCGATATGGCCGGCTAGAGGGGGGTGAATAGCCCTCGTACGTTGGACGTCGTAAATTGCTCGTCTACAAAACGTTAGCGCAAGCGGAATATACAACTATAAGTAAAGACAAGCAAAATATAAACAAGCAATACAAACACCGAGATATAACGTGGTTCACGGCTGCGCCGCTAATCCACGGTCCGATTCGTCTACGGTGAATCACTCCGCCAAAACCAATCACTATCGGTCTCTCCTTTGCACAAAGCTAGGTGGAGGTAACCTTTACAACCAAGATCACTCTTCTTACAATAGGATTGAAGTAAAGACAAGTAAGAGGAAGATTGTTTGGAGTAAGCATTAGCCTCTCAAAGGCTCACACCCTCTCTTTATAGAGAGGGCTAACTTCTTCCGTTGCGCCGCCATCACTTCCTCCCTTGGCCGATCGCTGCCGTCACTACAACGGCCTCCGAACGCGTCGGATCCCGACCGTTGTAGTCCAACGGAACTCTTGGCAGTCGACTGATGGACCTCATCGGGCCGAATCTCGACTCCGTAATCGGCCCGCTACGATCGGCTACGAGCGTCAACCCTTATCCCGATCCGCCGCCGATCGATGGTCTTGGCGCGATCGCCCACGATGCGGCAATGATCGCCGCCACAATCCGATCGATCGTATACCCGGTCAACTCATCGGCTCAGAGCTGATCGATCCGCCATGACATGGCGACCGATCGTGTCGGAAAACCCAACCGACACTTGGCCAAATGGGCAAGTTTCACCTAAGAGCTACCCTTCCCGGGTTACAATCGCTCACTCATTTCTGAGTCCTCGCCGGTTCTCTTCATTCTCGCCACGCCCTCAAGAAAGATCAGCACGGCTCGCAATGCTCCTTCGCCTCTTGCCTCGAAGTCTACTTCCTCCGGCTTCACTCCAAGCTTCTCGTCCGGCGGTCCCTCGGATGCTCCAAGCGCACGGCTTCCGCAAAGCTATCCTTCACCGACTCAAGGCACGAGTCATGAGATGTGAAACTCGCCACGGCTCCATGTGCGAATTACTAAGTCCTGCACGACTTCAACGCACATATCACATCAACATATCAAACTAACTTAAACCCTTTGCCACACCATCAAAACCATATTACGGCAAGAGATTGCCCTAACAATCTCCCCCTTTTTGATGTGTGGCAATCCGTTTAAGTTAGGTAAAAACATTTGATATAAATTCTAAGGTAAGAAAGCATGTAAAGATAAACATGATATAGCAACATGCAACTCCCCCTTAATCCATGAAACTCTCCATGCAAATTTTCTCCCCTTATCAGATATTTCTCCCCCTACAATATATTTCTCCCCCTAATGTGATTAACTTAAACATACTTATTTCTCCCCCTTTGACACCATCAAAAAGATTAACACTAAGTTATAAGCTCATGGCATCAAGTATAATGGAGGAAAAATATGTCAAGTTGATTTAAAAATTGGGTACCATTTGTTGATGGCATCAAGTATATTTCTACCACTTGTTGGTGGCATCAAGTATATTTCTACCACTTGTAGGAGGTTTACAAACTGAATTCGGCCTTCAATATTCTGATTTACAGGCCACCATCATCGCTATCGATGCGGTGATCGCACAAAGAATCAAATTTCGATTTTCGACTAATTTCAAATGCATTATAAATTCCAGAAAATTTGAAAAATTATGAAATTTGGGGAACATATTTCTATTAAGTATATCTATCAAGGAAAAATAGTTTTTCATGAAAACTCATTATATTTTCTTGTTTTTGCCAAAAATCCAAAAGTTCTAAAAACCACTAGGTTTTTGATCATTCTAGTATCAAGTTAGCTACCTAGTTTTGCATCCAATTGTTTCAAAACATGAATACATGTATTTTAGGGTAAGAAATTGTTTTGAAAACATATGAAATATCCAACCATGATCTTTGGGCAATATGTCTATTTATTAAACATAAGCCTTCCCCATGATTGGTCTATTATTGCTATTTTGATACTTTAAATGACCATCTAAATGCCATAGGCATTAGTGGACATTTGTATCATCCTAATATCTCACCCATGCTAAGTTTGCAATCAAGTTAGCCTATAGTGAGTGTGAGATGTATCCTAGGGGGTATTTGTATATACTTAACCCATATATTCATGCAATTCTATCATGGTTAAGTATCAACCTAACATTCTACATGATCATAATGACATATACCAATCAATTCTACATTATGATCATGAAACTCATGTATCCATCAAATAATAGTCATGCATTAGGTATTATACGATGATAATAAAACAAAGTGTCACCTAAAGCATGATTTAAACCTATTTCTAGTGATAACGTGCCAAATTTCAAAATCATAAATCATGATTTAAAACATACATAGCAATTACATCAATCATCATGATTTAAGCATTATTACCTATTTATGGGCACGTTATCATCACCCAACACTATCTAAAAAATGTTGTCCCATCATCCTAAGTCAACCAAATTATGATATAGGTCAAGTTCATATGGTTGACTACCCTAGGGGTTTTCTAACCCTTAAGGATGGATTTTGGAACCCAAAATAAGTTCTTTCCTATTGGGTTCACTAAGTATTCCTTGGGGATCCATTTTCTAGCTATTATCTTCTTCTTATCTTGTCCCCTAGCTATTAGGCATTTGTAGGCCTTTTCATTTTTCTTTTCTTTGTATCCTAGGCCTTTCTTGTTGAAACTAGCTCTTTGGCTCCCTAAGATCATGTTCAATGTGTTGGAGCCTATAGTGAATTTCTCTAGGGCTTTGGTTAAATAATCTACCTTTTCCCTTAATGCCCTATTTTCCTCTATGCATGCATCATTAACATTTAAAAGCATATAATCATGTGAGCATGCATCATCATTTAAGCTAGAAGAAATATTATCATTTTCATTTAAGCATGCCTTTTCTAATTTTTGTTCTAGGTCCTTAATTTGATCTAGCATGCTTTTGTTTTTCTTCTTTGCCCTAAATAAATCCTTAGTTAAACTAGAAATAATAGAAACTATTTTACTAGGTGAGAGATTGGTTACCATAGTTTCCATGTCCTCTTCTTCTTCGGATGATGAGGATGTGGAGGCTCCCCCTTCACTTGAGCTTTCCCCACTTGAGCTTGATTCTTCATTTTCGGATGAAGAGCAATCCAAGTCATCAAAGGCCATCAAGGCCAAATTGGTGACAAAAGCATTCTCCTCATCCGATGATGATGAGGAGGATGAGGAAGGATCATCCCATGTCTTGGCCTTGAATGCTTTGGCCTTCCCCTTTTCTTTTGCCTTCTTTTCTTCTTCCTTTCTCTTGCTCCCCTTCTTCTTCTTATTTTCTTCTTTCTTTTTCCTTTCTTCCTTGCTCTTGTTTAGGAGAGGACAATTGTCCCTTATGTGTCCCTCTCCTTGGCAATTATAGCATATGACCTTCCCCCTTGGTCTTCTCATCCTATCATTAGATTTATCAAATCTAAAATTCTTAAATGCACGTCTTACCCTCCTTACCATGTAGGCTTCTTCGGTGCTATCCATGGAGGAGGAGGAAGACGCTTCGTCATCGGGGATTTCCATCTTCTTCTTCCCCTTACTTGCCAATAGTGCTACTCCTCTTGAGGGTTGAATTTTAGGCTCCTCTTGTATTCCCTCAAGCCTAGTTTCGTGGAGTTCCATTGTTGAGAAGAATTCCTCCAAGGTGCTCACTTCTAAATTCTTTGAGATATAGAATGAGTCCACCATGGAGCTCCACTTTGAGGACCGGGGAAAGGCATCTATGGCCTTCATTACCATATCCTTGTTTGATAGCTTCTCACCTACACTTGTTAGTCCATTTAAAATTTCTTTGAATCTAGAATGCAAAGAAATTACCTTTTCTCCCTTTTCTAATTTGATGTTGGATAGTTGGGAGCGGAGGAGATCTCTCCTTGCTAGCTTTGCCTCGGATGTGCCTTCATGAAGCTCAATTAGCTTCTCCCACATCTCCTTGGCGCTTAGGCATTCTCCTATTCGGTTGATTTCTTGTTGGGGGAGCACATTGTAGAGATGGTGCTTGGCTTTGGAGTTTGCAAGGTGCTCCTCTCTTTGCCTCTTGGTCCACCTAGATTTCTCTATTGGCTTCCCTTCTTCATCCCTAGGCAAAACAAAACCGGATTCCATTGTAATCATTATATCAAAATCCGTTTCGAAAAATACCTCCATTCGCTTCTTCCACCAAGCGAATTCTCCTTCAAACTTCGGAGGATGGATGTTGGAGCCGACCATTTTTGATGTAGGGCTTGTTGCGGCGGTTAGTCCGGTGACAAGCAACCTCGGCTCTGATACCACTTGTAGGGGATAGATATGGCCGGCTAGAGGGGGGGTGAATAGCCCTCGTACGTTGGACGTCGTAAATTGCTGCTACAAAACGTCTACGCGTTAAGCGAATATACAACTATAAGTAAAGACAAGCAAAATATAAACAAGCAATACAAACACCGAGATATAACGTGGTTCACGGCTGCGCCGCTAATCCACGGTCCGATTCGTCCACGGTGAATCACTCCGCCAAAACCAATCACTATCGGTCTCTCCTTTGCACAAAGCTAGGTGGAGGTAACCTTTACAACCAAGATCACTCTTCTTACAATAGGATTGAAGTAAAGACAAGTAAGAAGAGTTTAGAGCTTGTGGGGCACTAGGAAGATTGTTTGGAGTATGAGCATTAGCCTCTCAAAGGCTCACACCCTCTCTTTTATAGAGGTCTAACTTCTTCCGTTTGCGCCATCGATGCCTCCCTTGGCCTCCGAACACGTCGGATCCCAATTGTAGTCCTCTTAGCGATCGATGGACCTCCTCCGAATCCCGATCGGCTACGAGCGGTGGCTCGAACCCTTATCTACCGATCTGCGCCGGTCGTGATAATCTTGGCCGCCCACGTATGGCGATCGGCGCTAATCGATCGATCGTATACCGGTCGAACTCACTCGACTCGGAAGCGATCGATTGCCATGACATGGCAATGATCGTGGTGTCGGGAAAACCCATCCGACACTTGGCCAAATGGCCAAGTTTCACCTAAGAGCTACCCTTCCCCGGGTTACAATCGCTCACTCTCATTTCTCGGAGTCCCTCGCCTTCGAAGTTCTCTTCATTCTCGGCCACGTCCCTCGGCAGCATCAGGCGCACGGCTCTGCAATGCTCCTTCGCGTCTCTTGCCTAGAAGTCTACTTCCTCCGGCTTTACTCCAAGCTTCTCGTCCGGCGGTCCCTCGGATGCTCCAAGCGCACGGCTTCCGCAAAGCTATCCTTCACCGACTCAAGGCACGAGTCATGAGATGTGAAACTTGCCACGGCTCCATGTGCGAATTACTAAGTCCTGCACGACTTCAACGCACATATCACATCAACATATCAAACTAACTTAAACCCTTTGCCACACCATAAAAACCATATCACGGCAAGAGATTGCCCTAACAGTACCCTCTACTCCCACAGAGTTGTGGACTGGGCGAAAACCTAGTCTAAGACATATTCGGATTTGGGGTAGTCCAGCACATGTGCTGAAGGGAGATACTGGTAAGTTGGAATCTCGTACAGAAGTACGCTTGTTTGTTGGCTACCCTAAGGGAACGAAGGGTGGTTTATTCTATAGTCCTAGAGATCAGAAGGTGATCGTGAGTACGAATGCCAGATTTCTAGAGGAGGACTATGTGATGAACCACAAGCCCACGAGTAGGATTGTTCTTGAGGAGTTGTGAGGGAAGTCACTTGATGCCACCGTGCACGAGAGGAGACACCACAAGTCACTGCACCGCGTGTCACAGAGCATACACAGGAGGCACCTCGTCATAGTGGGAGGGTTGTTAGACAACCCGAGAGATTCAATTTTTTGGGAGAGTCTTCGGACTTAGTCCCTGGTGAACATGAACCTGATCCCTGGACATATGACGAGGCAATCCAAGATAGAGATGCGGTATCTTGGCAAAGAGCGATGAATTCAGAGATAGAATCTATGGATTCTAATCAGGTCTGGGAGCTAGTAGAACCACCCGATGGTGTAAAAACCATTGGATGAAAGTGGATCTACAAGAGAAAGAGAGGAGTAGACGGAAAGGTTGAGACCTTCAAAGCTAGGCTTGTTGCGAAAGGGTATACTCAGAAAGAGGGTATCGATTATGAGGAGACCTTTTCGCCGGTAGCTATGCTTAAGTCTATTCGGATTCTCTTATCTATAGCTGCTCATATGGATTATGAGATTTGGCAGATGGATGTCAAGACAGCTTTCCTTAACGGAAGTCTTGAGGAGAACATCTATATGCGACAACCAGAGGGATTCATTGCTAAAGGCAAAGAACATCTTGTATGTAAGCTTAATCGGTCCATTTATGGATTGAAGCAAGCTTCTAGATCTTGGAACATCCGCTTTGATGAGGTAATCCAGTCATATGTCATATGGATTTATTCAAAGTCCGGATGAGCCTTGTGTATACAAGAGATGTGACGGAAACGTAGTGGTGTTTCTTGTACTATACGTAGATGACATTTTGTTAGTTGGCAACAATATCAAAGTGTTATCAGATGTAAGGGTATGGTTGTCCAAACAGTTTGATATGAAGGACTTGGGAGAAGTGGGACACATCCTTGGGATCAAAGTTATAAGAGATTGTAAGAAAAGGATGTTGTGCTTGTCTCAAGCTTCATACATTGACACTATCCTTGCTCGTTTTAGCATGCAGAACTCCAAGAAAGGTTTTCTACCTTTTAGGCATGGAGTTCCTTTATCTAAAGAGATGTGTCCCAAAACATCAAAGGAGATAGAGGACATGAAGGTAGTTCCTTATGCTTCGGCAGTAGGAAGCCTTATGTATGTTATGCTATGTATGAGACCGGATATCTGCTTTGCCATGGGCATGGTTAGCAGATATCAGAGTAATCCTGGACAGGGACATTGGACTGCGGTAAAGCATATATTGAAGTACCTGAGAAGGACTAGGGATTATATGCTGGTTTACCGAGTAGATCAATTAGTCCCTGTGGGTTACACGGATTCGGATTTCCAATCAGATAGGGACAAGAGTAAGTCTACCTCGGGGTTTGTGTTTACTTTTGGAGGTGGAGCCATAGTATGGAGGAGTGTCAAGCAGAAATGCGTGGTGGACTCTACCATGGAAGCTGAGTATGTGGCAGCCTCTGAGGCAGCCAAGGAAGCTGTATGGCTCAGGAACTTCTTGATGGACTTGGATGTGATTCCTGGTTTGCCCAGAACTATCACAATTTATTGTGATAACAGTGGTGCAGTTGCAAACTCGAAGGAACCACGAGCCCATAAGGCAAGTAAACACATAGAGCGCAAGTACCACCTCATACGAGAGATCGTAAAGCGAGGAGAAGTTGCTGTCGCCAAGATTGCATCAGAGGATAACCTGGCGGATCCATTCACTAAGGCCCTTCCAGCGAAAGCGTTTGATAGGAATGTGGAGGACATGGGGATCAGATGTATGGCAGAGTGATGACGGCATAGTCTTTTAGTATAAGTGGGAGATTGTTGGAATGTATACTGAAAGCCTAGCTCTTTTTGTATGAACATTTTATTTTGAAATAAGAATCACATGATCATTGTTTGCACTTTATATATGTGTGCATATTGTCTAATATTTTACATTGTAAATAACATGGTGCTTGGTGTGGCACAGAAGATCATGTTATCAGTTCCTTGTAAAATATGAGTAGAGGCTCACAACCAAGATGGTTTTGGACAAACCATTGGCATGGTTGTAGTATAGTTTGGTATTGTTTTGTCTTGAACATAGAGTTACACTAGTACACTTAGGTGTATTGAGCAGGACCGACATAGAGGTGATTCAATTTAGTACTGACTACATGATTGAATCGGACCTCGGATATTATGTTGTACATGCTCTTAATCCCGATATAATAACGGGCACATGTACTTAGTATTTATTTCTTTGATTTACCAGTGGGTGAGATTTAGATGGATTAAATCAATATGCCCGGTAAGTTAGGAAATAATATTATTTACATGGTGTGTCGTTGATTATAGGAGGAAACAGTGTCCTATATATTAGGTTGATGATGTCCCCTTGAGGAGCTCATAAAGTTCATCACGTAAACCCAGCTGGTAGACTTAGTCAACGTGATGATAAGGTTGAGTGGTACTACTCGAGGAATTAGATGTTAATTAATTGATGGTCAGTAAATCAATTAATTGACGGACATTCGATATCTTAAACACGGGGAGATTAATGTACGAATAATATATGGAGCCCATATTAATTTATGGGAGTTGGTGAGGTAGTTCAATGATGATCCTCTAGTGGAATGGAACATCATTGATGGATCAAGTTTGTGTGGTTCCGATCCATCGGGTGGCCAAGACCCAACTCCTCCTTATGGTCCCTATCGTAGCCTAATATAATCCTTATGAAGTCTAGATCCAAGAATGTAAAACAAAACCTAGAAGCAACGGTTGGGATTAAATCCCTAGATCCGATGGTTGGATGAAACCCTAGAACCAACGGTTGGGATTAAATCCCTAGATCCGATGGTTAGGATGAAACCCTAAAACCGACAGTTGGGATGAAACCTTAGATCCGAAGGTTGGGATGAAATCCTAGATCCGATGGTTGGGATTAAACCCTAGATCCGACGGTTGGGATAAAACCCTAGATCCGACGGTGGAGATTAAATCCCTAGATCTGACGGTGGAGATTAAAGGAGGCTTAAGCCTAATTCTATAAATAGGGGCTTAGGTTGGGCGGCAAGAGGGGGTTCACTTGGATTAGGGTTTTGCCTCTCAAGTGCTATAGGCGGCTAGGGTTTTGGTTTTGGTTTGGGCGACAACTACAAGGGTTTCCTCCTTTGCTCCTTGGTGGCCGGCGCTCATTCTCTTCTCCTCCATGGTTTTTGCCAGCTTTCATCCTCCTCCCTTGCACCTTGGTGGCCGGTGGTTCTCCAACAATTGGTGGCCGGCGCTTCTCCAACCTCTAGGTGGCCGGCGACAACCTTGCAACAAAGTTGGCCGGCGCTCATCCACTTGTTCCTTGCCCGGCGGTTGCATCAAATTTCCTTGCTTGGTTGCCGGTTCTAGAAAGGAAAGGTTTTGTTAGTTCATCTCTTTGTTCGCAGCGGACAAGGAAGGGAAGAACGCGATCTAGAAGGCTTCTACTCGTGGAGGATCTTCGTCCACACGTCGTCCACGAGAAGGATAGGACATACGGTAGAAGATCATGAGGTATAAAGTTATTTTAACTTTATTTACAGATCTGAGCATGTTCTTTTATGTTTTGATTATGCATGTGTGAATTAGTAAATATATTGTATAATCATGGACCCCGAAGGCAAACACAAAAACCGGCGATCTGTCCGTCGTCTCTTCCACGGCTAACCAACTAGAAGAGTTGTGTTGCTTGAATAACTAGTTTGTTCAAGCGACCACTCAAGTTGTTAGCACGACGACGAAATGGTTGTGCTAAGGAAGCTCATCCCATCTGGATTAATTCTTTCATTAGTAAAAATTTTAATCCGGGGACATGGGAGCCAATGAGCCTCCGAAGCGACTCCCTACATTTTTTCGTCGCCAATTTGTGACCGAAATAATTTTCATCGCATAATTTAGCGACGAATTCAGAATTCGTCGCAGATATTTATTTTATTAAAAAAAAATATAGAAAACAAGTTCTCATGAACATGTTTATTTTTAAATATTTTGCAACGAATTCGTGGATTCGTTGCTATTTTGCAATGAATCGGAGAATTCGTTGCTGATTTTGCAACGAATCTGAGGATTCGTTGCAAACTCTTATTTTTAGAAAAAAAAATTAAAAATTCGTCGAACCCGATTAAGTGACTTAGAGAGTTCGAAATTAGATGAAACAAGTTCTATGTGTTCGTCTAGTTCCCTTGAATATATATATATATATTTTAAAATAAATTTTATCGAAAATATTGCGATATGTGATTTTTTTAACGTGAATTAGATTTTTTAGACACACCGATATTCGAAAATTCATGATTTAAAATTTTTTGACGAATCCGTGGATTCGTTGCAATTTTTTAAATTAAAAAAAAAATATTAAAAGAATTAGTTAACGTTTTCAAATGTTTAAATTTTTTTTTAAAAAAAAGTTTGCAACGAATCACAGATTCGTTGCAAACTTTTAAAATTTTTCTATTTTTTTTTTAAATTTGCAACGAATCCAGGATTCGTTGCAATTTTTTTGCAACGAATCAGTGGATTCGTTGCACAATCGCAACGAATCTTGGATTCGTTGCAAAATTAATATTAAAAAAATTAGTTAACGTTTTCAAAAGTTTAAATTTTTTTTGTTTTAAAAATTGCAACGAATCCACGGATTCGTTGCAAAAAATTTCAACGAACCCGTGGATTCATTGCAAAATTAATATTACAAAAATAAGTTAACGTTTTAAAAAGTTTAAATTTTTTTTTTAAATTTGCAACGAATCACAGATTCCTTGCAAACTTTTAAAATTTTTCTATTTTTTTTTAAAAATTTGCAACGAATCTTTGGATTCGTTGCAAATTTGCAACGAATCCAAAGATTCGTTGCAAATTTTTTTTAACTTTACCCCCGATGCCCTAATTCCTTTTCCTTCCCCTCGCGTCGCGCCCGACACGATCCGCCGCCGCCGCTCTTCCCTTCGCGTCGCGCCGCCGACGACCCGCCGTCCTCAGCACATGAGGCGCCGGCGCCCGACCCGCCGCCGCGAGCGCCGGCGTCACTCGTCGACCTAGGCCGCCGCGCACCGAGTCACGCCAGACGCCCGGCGGCGCCTGCGAGCCGCCGCCGCTTGTCCGGCGCGTTCCCAGTGGCCGCGACCCCGACCAGCGCCGCCGGCCCGCCACGGCCACGAGCCACGCCGAAGCTCGCTTCGGTGCCTCGTCGATCGCGTGCCCCGGTGATCGCGAACCGCCGCCGCCTCGTCTGCCGCCCGCCTCCTGCCTGTCCGGTGCCGCCTCCTGCCCATTGCCGTCGACTACCTCCTGCCCGGTAGTCGGCGCGCCGGCTCCCTGCGGTACCATGAGTCTCACCGCCATTGTCTGACACTTCCAGCCCCCTTCGGCCGTGAGCCTCGCCGCCGGTGTCCGATTCCGGCGCCCGCGACCGTCGGCACCACAGCCATGTCGAGATCGCCGGCCGCCGGCGACCACGCCGCCGCCGTAAATACCAGTTAGGTCTCTGTCCGAGAGGTCCGGCAGTCGCCGCCAGGGAGACGCCGACAACCACCAATCGTCGGCTCGGAGACGCCCGTAGCCACCAGTGGTATAATATTTTTTTTTTAAATCAGTATTATTTTTTATATTGAAATTTATATTATTGTTATTTTTCTATGTTGATATAGAGTGGTATTAGAGTGGTATGGTATAGGTTAATTGCGCCCGATGCATTCTATTCAAAATCATACTAGGACTCCATGATATTACCATAATCTTGTATATTTTTATGCCTGGGCCCAATTCATTGACACTTTAATGCCATGGTGTTTAGCATAAGATTGTGAGAGCATGATAAAATTCAAGGATATGACACATAACCATTTCATAAACATTCACATACACCATCAGAATCTGCAACCCATTACAACTATTTTATTTTTTTGCCAAACGTTATGCATTCTCGAAATGCAAAATACCTTAATTACATTCAAACTGTGCTATTGATTTGTTGACGTCTATGGTCCTATGCATCTGCAAAATCTGTTGACCATGACATTCAACAACATGGTTTTGTGTGCGTCCTCTCATCCCCATGAACAAAAAATTCTCTTTCCAGCCCAATTACGTGTTAGTTCTCCTCAATGTTGTTAGTTTGCCAAGGAGGCCACACTATGTTCTGAACTGTTGTCTTTCTTCGTTTCTGTTTAAAGATAGTTAAACATAGTGAATTCATATGTAAACTAACTGTATATTCGTATTATTGTATTTTCTAGGAGTTTATATTAATATAATTGATTGAAAACAGACATAATGCACCGTGAAAGGAGTTGGATGTATAATAGGAATTTACAGATATGGGGTTTAACTGATGAATTTATGAGTGGGTTGAAAGAGTTTTTAAATTTCATAGCTAGTAATGTTGAGTTTATGGATGGTAATCAGATAAGGTGTCCGTGCAGAAAGTGTCACAATGGTAGATTTTTACCGTCTAGCAAAGTTTCAGAGCATCTTTGTAGATTTGGATTCGTTGCAAATTACTATAACTGGACATGTCATGGTGAACCATTTATATCTGATGAAGATTATCATAGACACAACACACAAGTCTCTAGGGATCAAAGTGATTATAATCAATTAAATCCATATCAGAGGATGATATATGATGTAGCGGGCCCGAATTTGATTCCCCAATCACAAGGTGCAACTTCAAGTTGTCCTCCAACAGTTGAGCAAATGTTTACTAATGCATCACCCTTGGAAGAGGTACAAGTAACAGATATCGGTCAGAATATGAATAATGAAGCATATCTCAAATTTCAGGAGGTGTTGAGTGCTGCAGATGAACCTTTATGGGCTGGTTGTGAGACTCACACTAAACTATCGTTCACCGCAAGACTGTTGAATGTCAAGGCAGAGCATAATGTGTCTGAAGATTGTTTTAATAATTTTGTTCAAGCTTTTGAAGAGGCATTGCCGCGTGATCATATACTGCCCAATGATTTGTACAGTATGAAAAAACTGATGAAAGAATTAGGTCTCCCAGATGAGGATGTTTGTAAATTCTGTAATCAAGATAGGTACAAGAGCACTAGTAGGAGGCAGCAACCACGTAAATCATATAGTCAGTTGTTTTATTTGCCTTTAACTCCTAGGTTACAAAGGCTTTATGCATCAAAGACAACTGCTGAACACATGACTTGGCATGCAAATCATCGAACAGAAGAGGGACTAATGTGTCATCCATCAGATGCAGAGGCGTGGAAAAATTTTGATAGAACATATCCTGATTTTGCGAAAGAGACTCGAAATATTAGGTTGGGTCTCTGTGCTGACGGATTTGCTCCATTTGGTAAATCAGGAAGACACTATTCTTGTTGGCCAGTTATATTAACTCCGTATAATCTTCCGCCTGGGATGTGCATGAAAACACCGTATATGTTTTTAACATTGGTTGTGTCTGGCCCAAAAAATCCGAAGAAGTTAATAGATGTTTATATGCAACCATTGATTGCAGAGCTAAAACAACTATGGGATGAAGGTTTTCCTACATACGACGTTCATACTAATCAGATGTTTGTAATGAAGGCTGCTCTTCTTTGGACCATAAATGACTTTCTGGCTTATGGTATGCTATCAGGTTGGAGTACTGCAGGGATCTTAGGATGCCCAATATGTATGGAGAGATCAAAGTCGATTAGATTGAAGCATGGTAAGAAGCCGAGTTATTTTGATTGTCATAGACAATTTTTACCACTAAATCATAATTTCAGAAGGAATAAAGATGAATTCACTAGGAATCGAATTGAAAGAACACCTCCGCCATTGAGATTGACAGGTCAAGATATTTGGTACAGAGTTCTTCACTTTCCATCTGTTATTGAAGAGCCACATGGTACAACTTATGAATATGGAAGCAACCATAAATGGACCAAACAGCAATACGTATTTGGGAGTTACCGTATTGGTTTAGTAATTTGATTCATCATAATCTCGATGTTATGCATATTGAGAAGAATATTTTTGATAATCGATAAATACGTTGATGGATATCACCGAAAAAACAAAAGATAATCTGAATGCAAGAAAAGATATGCGACTCATTTGTAAACGACCCACCCTTGATGTTGATGAAAATAGTAGAGGACCAAAACCAAAGGCAGTTTATACATTGAATAAGGAACAGAGACGTGTTGTTTGTGAATGGTTGAAGTCATTGAGATTTCTTGATGGGTATGTTTCTAATCTTGGGAGATGTGTCGATATGAAGGAATGCAAATTGATGGGTTTGAAAAGCCATGATTGCCATATATTCATGGAAAGACTAATTCCTATTGCCTTTAAAGAACTCTTACCGAATTTTGTATGGGGTGTCGTAACAGAGTTAAGTATTTTTCTTCATGATATATACTCAACAGTTTTGGGATATTCACACATGGAGAAGTTAGAGAGAGACATTCCAATCATTTTGTACAATTTAGAAAGGATTTTTCCGCCAGTATTTTTTGATTCAATGGAACATCTTTTGGTTCACTTGCCATATGTGGCCAAAGTTGGAGGACCAGTTCATTATCGATGGATGTATCCTTTTGAAAGGTATAATTCGCATATTCTATACTTCGTTAATATTGCATAAAAATGTATAATTTTTTTATATATTCATTTCTAATACAATTTTTTATATTACAATCAGATTCTTATATCATTTGAAGAAAAAAGTGAAAAATAAGGCACATGTTGAAGCCTCTATTGTGAATGCATATATTGTGGAGGAAGTAACAACTTTTGCATCATATTATTTTGAGCCTCACGTTCAGACCAAAAGACGGAAATCCGGAAGGAATGATGAAGGTCCTATCGATCCCAATTTTAATTCATTCTCAATTTTTAATTATCTTGGTCGACCAAGTGGACCGTGTAAGCAACGATACTTAACTGATCAAGAATGGCGGGCAGCCCAGACATATGTTTTACTTAATTGTCCAGAAGTATCGTCATATTTCGAGTTAGTATATATTTTCTATTTCTTCGTTAAGTGTTAATTTTTTTATGTTATAATTAAATTTTTTATTATAGGATTTTCCAAAACTTATATTCTGAAATCCCGACACGTGAGTTTGATCACTTCTGCGATCAAGAATTTGCACCATGGTTCAAATCATATGTAAGCAGTTTTAATTACCTCATTTTTGTTTACACATATCTTAGCTTTTAAATAAATATCATTTTCATTTGAGTATAGGTTTATGCTAATCAAACTCACGCTCAAAGAAGAATTGCTAATCCATCTATCATGGGGTCCAAAAGCAATGGTACGCACTTGGCCAGCATATTTCATAAACGGCTATAATTTCCATACTCAAGAATATGGAAATGGAAAGAGTACAATAAATAGTGGAGTATGTGTTAAGTCTTCCAATGATGGAGGTGCAAGCAATGAATTTTATGGTCTGCTGGATGAAATAATAGAGATTGAATATCCTGGTCCAGAAATGCGAGTTATCTTATTTATGTGTCGCTGGTTTGACCCCGTCAGAGGGATGAAGGTGCATCCACAGTATAATTTGGTTGAAATAAATCATAAAAGATTGTATAAGAGATATGAACCATTTATTTTGGCACAACAAGCGATTCAAGTTTTCTATGCTCCATATCCTAGTTTGAGGCGTGACAAAAATGAATGGTGGGTTGTTTGTAAAACAAAAGCACGGAAAAAAATTGAAGAGCGGTGGCAAGACATTGCATATCAACAAGACAAAGTTACAAATATGTTTCATACCGAGGAATATATTATTCCAACGTTACGAGATCCCAGCGGAGTAGTGATAAACGTGGATGCAACTGAAATTGATGATAATGATGAGGAGGAGGAGGGGGACGAGGAGGAAGAGGAGGAGGAGACCGATGATGAGGAGACTGATGAGGATGAGGAAGATGATAATGAGGACTTTGAATTTTGACGTCTAGGGTAAGTTTTTTTATATATAATTTTAGTTTTAAACTATAATTTTACCAAATTTCTTAGCTCAATTATTTGTTTATATAATGTCTCATTGTTAAATTTATATCTTTTGTCTCTGTATGTTGTGTATAATTTGTTCTTATAGGTTATCAGAGGTGACATCACCGTAGCTTCTCGCAGTCTCTCATATCTTCATTATGAATATTGTAAGTTTTTCATGTTCTTCATTAAGCATAAAAGTTTTATTTGCTTTATTCTAATTTTGATTTTGGTTGATAGTTTCGACGTGGTGGCCAGAGACGACAGAGTACTAGTACTGGCCAGACTGATTCACCGCCTGCCAGCACTATACCTACATGCCCCCCTGATCAGGCTGGACCTTCACATGATCAGTCGGCAGTACCATCTCATTCGCCGGCACGACCTTCCCATTCTGATTCACCTGTACCCGCCAGACACTCCTCTACTGAGAACATCGAAAGTCGACCGTATATTTTTTCGATTGGAGATTCGTAAGTAATATAAATATTATAATTTTTAAACTATCTTAATTATTTATTCAATTTTTTTTCACTTTATCGTAGGTTTGAATCAAGTATTCGCGAGATCAATAAAATCGTGAATAACTATTGGAGAGGAGACTCTTTGTCATACTCAAGTACGCCAGGACCTACAAAAGAACTATGGTGGTGCGAGTTTAAGGTATAATTGATTCATTTTATATATTAAATAAGTGATTATATAATCAATTGTTTTTTTTCCATCTCAGCGGACATTTATTTGGGACTCTACTCAAGACTTGGAAGTTAAAAGAATTTAAAAAAAAAATGTGGCGATCATATCCGGCATGTATTGAGTCATGCCAAAAGTACTGGAAAAAAACCAGCCTGTGTCACGTCGGAAAATTGGAGCAAAATCTCCAATTATTGGCAATCTGATGAGAGCAAAAAAAGGAGTCAACAGAATAAATTAAATCAAGCATGTAATTTTGGAGACTTATCTGCAACATATGCGGGAGGATATATATAAATATCGAGGAGCATTCACGTAGATTGGTAATTTTTTAATTCTACAATTAGTTTTTAAATTTATTTCAGATTATTATTTTATTTCTAACATTCTTATATTTAGTCTAAGGAATTGGGAAAGGAGCCGGAATTTATAGATACTTTCGTTCGCACTTTCCAAAAAAAAGATAAGACTTGGAGTGGAGATAGAGCTAGAGCAATTAAGGTTTGAATTAATCTTTAAACTTACTTTATAACTTTAATTCTGTTAGTTATGTAAATGCTCTGATTACAATTTTTATGGAGATGATGGTGATGAGGATCCGAGCCATCTGTTAGTAATAATTTGGATTTATGGCTTGAGGCGAGTGGAGGATCAAAAGGGCGAAGGATATTAGGTATGGGTTCTCTAAGAAGAATGCATAATTCTCCTCGTAGATCTATTTCTTCTACTCCACCAGCAATAGCGGCACAGATACATAACTTAACTGAGGAGGTTAGCAATTTGAAAGGCATAATACATGAAAGAGATCAGCAAATTCTAGAAATACAACAACAAAACTCACAAAGGGATCAAGAAATGATAGAAATGCGACGACAACAAGCCTTTCTTATGCGACAGTTTCAGCAATTTAGTTCTGGTCCAAGTCATATTCCTCCGAGTAATGACGATGATGGTGGCGACGATGATGATATTGTATGCATGTTTGTAATTAGTACTTTTAAAATTTTTTAGTTTATTGAGTTTGTTAATCCTTCATTTTTTTAATTTTTGATTAGTACTTTTTTATTTTTCTTTAAACAGGAATGATCGATGAAGTCAATCCTTATGGCGGTTGAAAATGCACATCATTGTCAGTCTTTGCATATTTATTTTCGTGTTAGTATATAGTATTTTTTTAATGTATGATACTTTTTGTTTGTTTCTTTTCTAATGCAGGTAGAAGAATGTCGGCGATTACTTACCAGATTCTATTTTCTTTTTTCTTTCGCATGTGTTGAGATCTGTTGTGTGGACATTGTTATTTGGATATCATAACTATGTTGATGTTTGAAATGTTGTAGGATATAACTTTTTATTTGGAATGTTGTATTGTTCTTAACTTATTGTGTTACTTTGTATTTATTTGGATATGAAATATTTTTGGATATTATTGAATATTATTTTGTTGTATAAAATGTGTGTGTGTTTTGTTTGTATTGAATGTATTTATTTGGATATTAGAACTTATTGTGTTTTGTTTTGTGTGTGTGAAAATTTGTATATACGATAGAATATCGAAACGGATGAAATCTGTTAAAAAAAATTTTATTTAGCGACAAAAATACAAATTCATTGCTAAATTCTGAGAATTCTACGACGACTTCTACGATGAATTTAATTTTCGTCGCAAATTAGCGACGAATTTAGCAACGAAACCAACCTGCGATAAATTCTGCAACGAATTTTGCGACAAAATTTGCGACGAAAAAAGAATTCATCGCAAAATATGGTTTTTGCGACGAAATTTATGATTTAATTCAATGATAAATTTGCGAAAATTTAATTAAATCGCAAAAATAATTCATCGCAATATATGGTTTTTTACGATGAAATTTGCGACGAATTCAGCGACGAAATTTGCGACGAATTTTTATCAGTTGCAAATTTACCAATGAAATCATTATTTCGTTGCGAATTTTCTGCGATGAATTTATTTTTTGTCGTAAAGTTTTGCGATGAATTTCTTATTTCGTCGCGAAAATTAGCAACGAAAAAATTAATTCGTCGCAATTTTTTGCGACGAATTAAAAATTCATCGCAAAAATTTGCGACGAATTAAAAATTCGTTGGAAAAATTTGCAACGAATTAAAAATTTGTCGCAAATATGCGACGCATTTTTAATTTGTCGCAAATTTTTGCAACGAAAATTGCGACGAATTTTTGATTTCTTCGTAACTTCTGCAACAAAATTAGAGACGAAAATTTAAATTCGTCCCTAATTTTCGTCGCTAAAATTCGTCGCAAAAATTCGTCGCTATTTTTGTTGCTAATATTTGCGACGCTTTATCCGCAACAAAAATATTTTTGTCGCTAAATTCGTCGCTAATTTATTTTGCAACGAATTTTTTTTAAAAATTCGTCGCTAAATTCGTCGCTAATGACTATTTTTTTTGTAGTGTGTACTTAGTATTTATTTCTTTGATTTACCAATGGGCGAGATTTATGTATTAAATCGATAGGCCTGGTAAGTTGGGAAATAATATTATTTACATGGTGTGCCGTTGATTATAGGAGGAAACTGTATCCTATATACTAGGATGATGATGTCCCCTTGAGGAGCTCATAAAGTTCATCATGTAAATCCTGCAGGTGGACTTGGTCCAACATGATGATAAGGATGAGTGGTACTACTCATAGAGTTAGATATTAATTAATTAAATTGTCAATAATTTAATTAAATAATGGACATTCGATATCTTAAACACGGGGAGATATTTTGTACAAATAATATGTGGAGCCCATATTTATTTATGGGGGTTGGTGAGGTAGATCAATGATGATCCTCTAGTGGAATGGATCATCATTAATGGATTGGGTTTTATGTGGTTCGGATCCATTGGGTGGTCAAGATCCTATTGGGATCCTACTATGAGTGTGAACCAATTTGCAAAACCACAGCGGAAACAAAATTTTGGATCCCACCAGAGATCCAAGCGAAAACATATAAATTGTTTTTAACCATCTAGATCCTATCTAGAAGAAGTGTTATACCTTTGAAGCCAGCCCTTCATAATCCCGCTAGTCCAAGGTTGTCGGATCTAAATACGGTAAGGATAACTGTATCTCTAAGATATCCACACTAACACTCAGCCCTTTTGAAAATATGGTTATGCTAGCAACCTTTGTCGAACAACTAGCCAAAATTAGGAGGATGAAGAAGTGAAGAAGAAGAAAGAACACCCAACTCTATTTTTTTCTCTTTGGCTCTTCTTCCACCCTTATATATTATCATGCTTGAATTCCAAAATCAATGCATCAAATGCATCATTGAAAATCCACTAGCCTCTTCCCATTCTACACGTTGAAATCCAATGCATCAAATGCATTGAATTGTAATCAAATGCATTATTGAAAAGCCACTTCCAATTCTTCACGTTGAAATCCAATGCATTTTTAATGCATCATGCATGCATTAAAACCTTTTGCATGTGACTTGGGTTTAACTCAAGTCTAACTTGAGTTTTGCATGTGATTTGGGTTTAACTCAAGTCTAACTTGAGTTTGCATGTGATCTGCTATGCTAGGAACCACCCCAAGTTCAGCAATGAACTTCCTGATCCAAACAACCTCCTTTGCTCCATCATATGCAGCAATGTACTCGGCTTATGTTGTAGAATCTATAACTATGTTCTACTTCGAACTCTTCCTGCTCACAACAACACCATTTAGACAAAATACATACCCTGACTGCGATCATGAATCATCTCTATCCGTTTGGAAGCTTGCATCACTGTAACCCTTTACAATAAGCTCCTCATCACCTCCAAAGATCAAGAAATATTCTTTTGTCCTTCTCAAGTACTTAAGAATATTCTTGACTGCTGTCCAGTGACACTCACTGGGATCTGACTGGTACCTACTTGTCATGCTCAAAGCATATGAGACATCGGGGCGAGTACAAATCATGGTGTATATGATAGATCCTATAGAAGATGCATAAGGGATCTGATCCATGCGTTGCTTCTCTTCCGCAGAAGAGGAACATTGAGTCTTCGAAAGACTTATACCATGTGACATTGGCAGAAATCCCTTCTTGGAATTCTACATGGCAATATGGTTAAGCACCTTGTCAATATATGTACTCTGACTCAGGCCAAGCAATCTCCTAGATCTATCCCTATAGATCTTGATGCCAAGAATATAGGTTGCTTCACCTAAGTCCTTCATTGAGAAACAATTCCCAAGCCAAGTCTTCACATACTCCAGCATAGGGATATCATTTCCAATGAGTAGGATGTCATCTACATACAAAATGAGGAAAACAACCTTACTCTCACTAGCCTTCTTGTAGATACAAGGTTCATCTTCATTCTTAATGAAATTAAACGTTTTGATCGCATCATCGAATCGAAGATTCCAGCTTCTAGAAGCTTGCTTTAAACCATAAATGTGCCTATGCAACTTACATACCTTTCCAACATCCTTTGGATTGACAAAACCCTCAGGCTGTGTCATATACACATCCTCGAGTAGATTTCCGTTAAGAAATGTAGTTTTGACATCCATCTACCATATTTCATAGTCATGGTAAGCAGCAATAGCAAGCATGATCTGAATGGATTTGACCATCGCAATTGGAGAAAAGGTTTCATCATAGTCAATACCATGAATCTGCTTGAATCCTTTTGCTACCAATCGCCCTTTATAGGTATGCACATTGCCATCCATGTCAGTCTTTCTCCTAAAGACGCACTTAAACCCAATGGGTTTGACCCCGTTAGAGGGATGAAGGTGCATCCATAGTATAATTTGGTTGAAATAAATCATAAAAGATTGTATAAGAGATATGAACCATTTATTTTGGCACAACAAGCGATTCAAGTTTTCTATGCTCCATATCCTAGTTTGAGGCGTGACAAAAATGAATGGTGGGCTGTTTGTAAAACAAAAGCACGGAAAAAAATTGAAGAGCGGTGGCAAGACATTGCATATCAACAAGACAAAGTTACAAATATGTTTCATACCGAGGAATATATTATTCCAACGTTACGAGATCCCAGCGGAGTAGTGATAAACGTGGATGCAACTGAAATTGATGATAATGATGAGGAGGAGGAGGGGGAGGAGGAGGAGGGGGACGAGGAGGAAGAGGAGGAGGAGACCGATGATGAGGAGACTGATGAGGATGAGGAAGATGATAATGAGGACTTTGAATTTTGACGTCTAGGGTAAGTTTTTTTATATATAATTTTAGTTTTAAACTATAATTTTACCAAATTTCTTAGCTTAATTATTTGTTTATATAATGTCTCATTGTTAAATTTATATCTTTTGTCTCTGTATATTGTGTATAATTAATTCTTATAGGTTATCAGAGGTGACATCACCGTAGCTTCTCGTAGTCTCTCATATCTTCATTATGAATATTGTAAGTTTTTCATGTTCTTCATTAAGCATAAAAGTTTTATTTGCTTTATTCTAATTTTGATTTTGGTTGATAGTTTCGACGTGGTGGCCAGAGACGACAGAGTACTAATCTTGGCGGATCGATTCACCGCCGCCACTATACCTACATGCCCCCCTGATCAGGCTGGACCTTCACATGATCAATCGGCAGTACCATCTCATTCACCGACACGACCTTCCCATTCTAATTCACCTGTACCCGCCAGACACTCCTCTACTGAGAACATCGAAAGTCAACCGTATATTTTTTCGATTGGAGATTCGTAAGTAATATAAATATTATAATTTTTAAACTATCTTAATTATTTATTCAATTTTTTTTCACTTTATCGTAGGTTTGAAAATTCAGAATCAAGTATTTACTTAGATCAATAAAATCGTGAATAACTATTGGAGAGGAGACTCTTTGTCATACTCAAGTACGCCAGGAACTACAAAAGAACTATGGTGGTGCGAGTTTAAGGTATAATTGATTCATTTTATATATTAAATAAGTGATTATATAATCAATTGTTTTTTTTCCATCTCAGCGGACATTTATTTGGGACTCTACTCAAGACTTGGAAGTTAAAAGAATTTTTAAAAAAAATGTGGCGATCATATCCGACATGTATTGAGTCATGCCAAAAGTACTGGAAAAAAACCAGCCTGTGTCACGTCGGAAAATTGGAGCAAAATCTCCAATTATTGGCAATCTGATGAGCGCAAAAAAAGGAGTCAATTAAATTAAATCAAGCATGTAATTTTGGAGACTTATCTGCAACATATGCGGGAGGATCTATAAATATCGAGGAGCATTCACGTAGATTGGTAATTTTTTAATTCTACAATTAGTTTTTAAATTTATTTCAGATTATTATTTTATTTCTAACATTCTTATATTTAGTCTAAGGAATTGGGAAAGGAGCCGGAATTTATAGATACTTTCGTTCGCACTTTCCAAAAAAAAGATAAGACTTGGAGTGGAGATAGAGCTAGAGCAATTAAGGTTTGAATTAATCTTTAAACTTACTTTATAACTTTAATTCTGTTAGTTATGTAAATGCTCTGATTACAATTTTTATTTTGTGTAGGAGAGATATGATCAGTTATCCTCATCTCAGAGAATTTCAGGAGATGATGGGAAACTGAGGGATCTGAGCCATCTGTTAGTAATAATTTGGATTTATGGCTTGAGGCGAGTGGAGGATCAAAAGGGCGAAGGATATTAGGTATGGGTTCTCTAAGAAGAATGCATAATTCTCCTCGTAGATCTATTTCTTCTACTCCACCAAAGAATAAGCAGCAGATACATAACTTAACTGAGGAGGTTAGCAATTTGAAAGGCATAATACATGAAAGAGATCAACAAATTCTAGAAATACAACAACAAAACTCACAAAGGGATCAAGAAATGATAGAAATGCGACGACAACAAGCCTTTCTTTTGTGACAGTTTCAGCAATTTAGTTCTGGTCCAAGTCATATTCCTCCGAGTAATGACGATGATGTTGGCGACGATGATGATATTGTATGCATGTTTGTAATTAGTACTTTTAAAAATTTTTAGTTTATTGAGTTTGTTAATCCTTCATTTTTTTAATTTTTGATTAGTACTTTTTTATTTTTCTTTAAGCAGGAATGATCGATGAAGTCAATCCTTATGGCGGTTGAAAATGCACATCATTGTAAGTCATTGCATATTTATTTTCGTGTTAGTATATAGTATTTTTTTAATCTATGAAACTTTTTGTTTGTTTCTTTTCTAATGCAGGTAGAAGAATGTCGGCGATTACTTACCAGATTCTATTTTCTTTTTTCTTTCGCATGTGTTGAGATCTGTTGTGTGGACATTGTTATTTGGATATCATAACTATGTTGATGTTTGAAATGTTGTAGGATATAACTTTTTATTTGGAATGTTGTATTGTTCTTAACTTATTGTGTTACTTTGTATTTATTTGGATATGAAATATTTTTGGATATTATTGAATATTATTTTGTTGTATAAAATGTGTGTGTGTTTTGTTTGTATTGAATGTATTTATTTGGATATTAGAACTTATTGTGTTTTGTTTTGTGTGTGTGAAAATTTGTATATACGATAGAATATCGAAACGGATGAAATCTGTTAAAAAAAAATTTATTTACCGACAAATTTAGCGACAAAAATACAAATTCATTGCTAAATTCTGAGAATTCTACGACGACTTCTGCGATGAATTTAATTTTCGTCGCAAATTAGCGACGAATTTAGCAATGAAACCAACCTGCGATAAATTCTACAACGAATTTTGTGACAAAATTTGCGACGAAAAAATAATTCATCGCAAAATATGGTTTTGAGCATTTAAATTTACGATTTAATTCAATGATTTAAAATTTTCTAAAATTTAATTCTGCAAAAAATAATTCATCGCAATATATGGTTTTTTTAATTCAAATACGATAATTTAATTTTATCACTCGCTGAAAATTTACCAATGAAATCATTATTTTTCGAATTTCGATGAATTTATTTGAATCATGTAATTTTTATGAAGTTTTTTCTTCATTCTTATTCGAAATTAGTAACGAAAAATTAATTTTTATTTCATAAATAATTAAAATTACTAAAATTCGATAAATTAAAAATTTGAAATTTCATTGGAAAATTTGCCACAAAAATTATTTGTCCTAATATGCAACGATTTTTAATTTAAATTTTGCAACTAAAAAAATTTAATTTTTGATTTCTTCATAACAAAATTAGTTTTGTACTTAGTATTTATTTCTTTGATTTACCAATGGGCGAGATTTATGTATTAAATCGATAGGCCTGGTAAGTTGGGAAATAATATTATTTACATGGTGTGCCGTTAATTATAGGAGGAAACCGTATCCTATATACTAGGATGATGATGTCCCCTTGAGGAGCTCATAAAGTTCATCATGTAAATCCTGCAGGTGGACTTGGTCCAACATGATGATAAGGATGAGTGGTACTACTCATAGAGTTAGGTATTAATTAATTAAATTGTCAATAATTTAATTAAATAATGGACATTCGATATCTTAAACACGGGGAGATATTTTGTACAAATAATATGTGGAGCCCATATTTATTTATGGGGGTTGGTGAGGTAGATCAATGATGATCCTCTAGTGAAATGGATCATCATTAATGGATTGGGTTTTATGTGGTTCGGATCCATTGGGTGGTCAAGATCCTGTTGGGATCCTACTATGCGTGTGAACCAATTTGCAAAACCGCAGCGGAAACAAAATTTTGGATCCCACCAGAGATCCAAGCGAAAACATATAAATTGTTTTTAACCATCTAGATCCTATCTAGAAGAAGTGTTATACCTTTGAAGCCAGCCCTTCATAATCCCGCTAGTCCAAGGTTGTCGGATCTAAATACGGTAAGGATAACTTTATCTCTAAGATATCCACACTAACACTCAGCCCTTTTGAAAATATGGTTATGCTAGCAACCTTTGTCGAACAACTAGCCAAAATTAGGAGGATGAAGAAGTGAAGAAGAAGAAAGAACACCCAACTCTATTTTTTTCTCTTTGGCTCTTCTTCCACCCTTATATATTATCATGCTTGAATTCCAAAATCAATGCATCAAATGCATCATTGAAAATCCACTAGCCTCTTCCCATTCTACACGTTGAAATCCAATGCATCAAATGCATTGAATTGTAATCAAATGCATTATTGAAAAGCCACTTCCAATTCTTCACGTTGAAATCCAATGCATTTTTAATGCATCATGCATGCATTAAAACCTTTTGCATGTGACTTGGGTTTAACTCAAGTCTAACTTGAGTTTTGCATGTGATTTGGGTTTAACTCAAGTATAACTTGAGTTTGCATGTGATTTGGGTTTAACTCATGTCTAATTTGAGTTTTTCATGTGACTTGGGTTTAACTCAAGTCTAACTTGAGTTTTGCATGCGAATTGAGTTTAATTCAAGTCTCATTTGATTCTAACTCAAATCTAGTCTTCATCCATCTAATTTAGTTTAAGCCTAACTCAAATGTAACCCGCTTGAGTCTAACTCAACCAACTTGATTTTGACACGAGCCTTGACCATCCATTATTCTCATTATTCTTTTAGTCAAACTAAAATAACCAATTTTCAAAATAGAATATCATTTGTGTGTGACCCTATAGGCTTTTGTAATGTTGGCAATGTGTCTAAAACCCCTTTTAGACACATAAGCAATGAGCGGCATCTAGCAATACATCATTGCTACCCAAGTTATAAGAAAGTCGAGATCCGACAACCTTTCAATGACTATTATTATGTATGACGGTGTCCTTCTATCCTTGATATCTTAGATCGATCAATGAGGTATAGACCGTGTCATCCCCTTATCGATTTTTGTGTTTCTTGATCCCCAAGTAGACTCACTCAAACAAATGAGCTCAATATCTCATATTGACTCATTTGAGCATGACCATGCATTTCGTGATCCTACTCTATCAAGAGGCCAAAGATATCACTCCTGTCATATAATAGGGATAGATCCCATCTACATCACTCACATCCCTCCGCATAATTCATTACATACCCAGTGATCACCGTTATAGTACACCCTGTTACGGTGTGACGTTAGATGATACCAAAGTACATAACTCCTTATGTAGGGAACCGTAGTGACTTCAGGTCTAAGGACTATTCATACCAATAGTCACATGAAAAAGTATATGACACTCATATAATGATCCATGACACTTTCTCATGGCGGGTCAATTCAGTATATTTATTCTCTAATATATATACCTATGTGTCAATGTGATATCTCATATCCATGACTTATGAGATCAAATCATCTATTGACCTACATGCTAGTCTCAATGTATTAATATTGCCCTTGTCTATTAATACTTGACTAGGAATATTAAGAATAGTGTTGTCTACAGCTTCTCATAATCAATTCTACCAATTGATATACTGTAGATTAGAACCTACTATTCAAGGGCATTATTAGATTTATTTTGCTGGCACATGCATAAAGTAAATATAATAACCAATGTTTGCCTATATTAATATAAGATATGATACAAAAGTTTCCCTCACCAATCATCTCATAATTGACACTAAGAGTTCATACTAACAATCTCCCACTGACACTAGTGTCAATCACTGTAATATCTCATATCCAGTGATTGTTAGTTATAGCCCTAAGAACCAATCATGTGATGGTTGAATAGGGAACATTTTGTATCATATTCTATAAAGGCAAAGGATTGGTTATTATATTTAAGTCTTGCTTGTGCCAGCTAAATTAAATATAGTAATGCCCTAGAAAAGTCGGTTCTTATCTACAGCACATCAATTGGCAGAATTGATTATGAGAGGCTGTAGAGAACACTTTCTAAATGTTCCTAGTCAAGTATTAATATGCAAGGGCAATATTAATACATAAAGACTAGCATGTAGGTCAATTGATGACTTGATCTCACAAGTCATGGATATATGATATCAAGTTGACACATGGGTATATATTAGAGAATATATACTGAACTGACCCGCCATGAGAAAGTTTCATGGATCGTTATATGAGTGTCATAAACTTTCTCATGTGACTATTGGTATGAATAGTCCTCAGACCTGAAATCACTACGGTTCCCTACATAAGGAGTTATGTACTTTGGTATCGTCAAACGTCACCCGTAACAGGGTGGACCATAAAGGCGATTACTGGGTAAATAACAAATTATGCGGAGGGATGTGAGTGATGTAGATGGGATCTATCCCTCTCATATGACGAGAGTGATATCGGTGGGCCCCTTGATTGAGTAGAACTACTAAAACGCATGACCATGCTCGAATGAGTCAATATGAGATATTGAGCTCATTTGTTTGAGTTAGTTTACTCAGGGATCAAGAAACACATAGATTGATCGAGGATGACACGGTCTATGCCTCATTGGTCAATCTGATATCAAGGATAGAAGGACACGGTCATATATTATAGTAGTCACGGAAAGGTTAGTCGGATCTTGACTTATCTCGTAACTTGGGTAGCAATGATGTATTGCTAGATGCCGCTCATTGCTTGTGTATCTAAAAGAGTTTAGGTCCACTGCCAACGTTATGAGAGCCTATAGGGTCACACACAAAGAGCATGATAATTAGAGGAATTAGAGTATTCTAGTTTGACTAGAATAATTTGGGAATAAGCTTAAGTACAAAATGGTTTTTGGACTTTAAGCTTAATGAGAATTTTAGCTAATTGATTTAACGAGATTAATTCAATATGTTACCTCATTGATTTAATAAGATTAATTCAATATGATAACATAAGCTTAATTGAATTAATAAGATTAATTCAATATGATAACATAAGCTTAATTGAATTAATAAGATTAATTCAATATGATAACATAAGCTTAATTGAATTAATAAGATTAATTCAACATGCATGAATGCCACATAAGAATGCCACATAAGCATGCCACATAAGCATGCCACCTAAGCATCCACCTAAGCTAGATAAGGTGGAAGGAAACAAAATGGTTTTGTCTCCTTAAGTGGCCGGCCAAACAAATGTCCCAATGCAATGGATTGCATTGAATGTGTGGAGTTGAAAGGGTTTTTCCAACCCTATAAAAGACCCCATGGAGTGGCCGGCCAAAGCAATTGTTGTTAGTGCCTATAAGATCCACATATCTCCACAATGGTATGATATTGTCCACTTTGGGCCTAAGCCCTCATGGTTTTGTTTTTGGGCTCTACCCAAAAGGCCTCATACCAATGGAGATATCTTTTTTCTTATAAGCACATGATCTTTTCCATGTCTTACCAATGTGGGACTTTGATTGTATTCCCCATACTCCCAACAATCCCCCCCTCAAACGAAGGACCACATTGGGCCCCCCCTCAAGCCTATCCCTCCTCGAAGGATTTTCTCTGCTTGATGTCCGATCTTCAACCCACCAGGACTTCCTGCCAGTTGTTCGGTCCCCCCGACCCAACTAGACTTCCTTCCTGATGTCTGGTTCTCTTGATCCGGACGTGGGAGCTCAACTTCCTTCGTTCGAGGTTCATGGCTTGACATGGACCATGGCTCTGATACCAATTGTTAGTGCATATAAGATCCACATATCTCCACAATGGTATGATATTGTCCACTTTGGGCCCAAGCCCTCATGGTTTTGTTTTTGGGCTTTACCCAAAAGGCCTCATACCAATGGAGATATCTTTTTTCTTATAAGCACATGATCTTTTCCATGTCTTACCAATGTGGGACTTTGATTGTATTCCCCATACTCCCAACAATTGTGTGGGTGTGGTTGTTGGGAGCTTGAGGCTTGGAGAGAGCTTGAGAGCTTATTGTTGTGTGGCTTTTGTGAGTGTAGCAAGAAGAGTAGTCTTCTTCTTCCCTTCTCTTTTTCCCTAGCTTCCTCTCCTTTAGGGACTTCTCTAGCAAGAAGTAAAGGAGAGCTCCTCTAGTTTTCTTTTGTGAGACAAGAGCTTGCTCGTGTGGATACATATAGAGGCACGGACACTTGAACGTGCTAAAGATCCAACAAACAAAAGGAAGAAGCGGGATTAACAAGGGCACGCAACAAAGGTAATCCTCTCCTATAAGATAGGCTTGGTTTAGAGAAATTTATTTTATACGAGTTTGCTTTCGCATGGATCACTTGGAAGGGATCCTAACTTTTTCGTTGCGCATATGCCATTTGGCATAAAGAATTCCCTACAAAGGGTATCGAGCCACTTATGAAAGATCATATAAAATAGGTTTTCTATTTTATATGTGATATAAGTATGATAAATTTTATTATGAGTTGATAATTGCATTAGCAATTGTCAAACATAATAAAATATCCAATGTCTTTTAAAAGTTAAAATGACATGGTGCATGGTTATGGCCTAGTCCCAAAAGGTTTGTGAATGTGTGTGTGTTGTAATTCTTAAATACGGCCTGCGTGTCGTGCCTTCCTCCTAAAATTCTTGTTGTAAAATTAGTTTTAGACTAATGTAACTCGAGTATTTCTCCTTTGTAATGTACAAAACAAAGATGGAGGGTCCATTGGAAGATGAGGTTACAAGGAGGAAGTACACAAGACAACCAAAAGGAAGCACTTAGGAGAAGATGCTATCCCTAGGTTGACCAATCAATCTTTTCATTGGCTTGAGAAGATTGTAGAATAAGGGCCATAACCATGACACGCTTAGTTTAATATGTATGTGATGCATGTTAGTTTAGCTTGTATGTGATGCATGATTAGTTTAGCTTATATGTGATGTATGCTAATATGTATATGATACATGTTTATTTCTTAATAAGTCAAAACGATATGCCTACTAAAGCTTGGTACTCACTACTTCCTCGATCATTTGTTATTGGGTTTGCCAAAGCAAAGCAATGCATTTTATCTTGGAAGAGTGCGAGTGGACAATCGTGATGTCCCGCTATCAAACTTGGTTAAGACTTAATTAAGTTTTCTTAATTAGTTAAGAAAGTAGAGGCATATATTAGCTTTGAACATAAGTTTTAAAATTAGTTTTATGTGATTTTCGAACATCAGCTTTGTCTTAGAAGTGGTCGTTGCTGATATCCAAGAAGGCCCTCATGCCTGCCACGCCACATAAACACTAAACTAATCTAAAACTTAACCAAAGCTATTAAAGAGTTACATCAGATGTAATTGGCAAAAGATTGCCTACCTAATTATACTACGTCTTGGGTGATTAGCCAAAGCTAACTCAAGACGAATTATAATGTGGATCTTTATCCCATATAAATTTATAGCTAAATAGTAGCTATGAGAATTTAGTGGGAGCCTCATTTAATTAAAGGCCTAATTAAATGATTTAGGTATGATACTTAACTTTGCATTTTAATGTTGTAGATCACCATGACATCTAACACGACACAGCCCCTCAACTTGCGATCCGTCCCTTGAGAAGGACAAGCTTAATGGAGCGAACTTTCTTGATCGTATAGGAACTTGAGGATTATCCTCAAACAAGAACGCAAATCAGATGTCCTAGAGCTCTACCCTCAAACACCCGCCACTGCACTGTAAGGATGCTTTGAAAAGGATGCTTATAAGAAGCATCAAGATGACGATTAGATGTGTCATGTCTTATGCTTGCCACCATGAACTCGAGCCTAAGCAACATGAGAACATGGATGCCTATGATATGGTTGAGCATTTGAAACAACTATATCAAGGACAAGCTAGGCACGAGCGTTTTGAAGTGTCTAAGGCTCTTTTTGCATGCAAGATGCAAGAAGGAACACCTGTAGGAACTCACGTACTCAAAATGATTGGGTACGTTGAGAACCCTGAAAGACTAGGTTTTCCACTGAGCCAAGAATTGGCAACCGATGTTATCCTGCAATCGCTGCAAGCCTATAATCAATTCATGAATTATAACATGAATGAAATTGATAAACCTTTGCCTGAGATTCTCAGCATGTTAAGAACTGCTGAACCGAATCTCAAAAAGAAAGTTAGCAACGTACTAATGGTCAAGAAGGGCAAAGGTAAGCGCAAAGGCAAGGGTAAGACCCAAGCCAAAGGCAAGGCCAATTCATCCACTTCAAAGGGTAAAGGTAAAGTACCTAAGGAAGGGGACTGCTTCCATTGCGGTGAGATCGACAATCGGAAGCGGAATCGCAAAGTCTACCTTGAGGAAGTAAAGAATAAAAGAAGTGGGACTTACGCCTCGTATACACGTTATAGAAGTTAATCTATCTATTTCTTCTACATGGGTATTAGATCGGATGTGCATCTCACATTTGTAATAATGTGCGACGAGAAATAGTAGACAAATGGCAAAAGGCGAAGTAGACTCTACAGTAGGCAATGGCGCAAAAGTTCTTTGTGCATATTCTTTGTCTTTGCCCACGGGCTTATCTTAGAACTAGAGGAGTGCTTATATGTACTGCATTGACAAAGAACATAATTTACGTATCTTGTTTAGACAAGAAAATCATTTCTTTTATAATAAAGGACAAATGTTGTTCCATTTATTTGAATGAAATGTTCTATTGTAATGCACCACTTATGAATGGTCTCTATGTTCTAGATTTAGAAAACCCAATTTATAACGTAAATACCAAGCGGTTCAAATCGAATGATTCGAACCAAACATATCTCTGGCACTGTCGCCTAGGTCACATAAATGAAAAACGCATATCCCAACTCCATAAAGATGGATTATTGGACTCATTTGATTTTGAATCATATGAGGTATCGAATCTTGCCTTTTAGGAAAGATGACTAAAACTCCATTTAGTGGACATGGAGAGAGAGCGGACTTGTTAGGACTCATACATCTTGATGTATGTGGGCCTTTCAATGTCGGCCGGAGGAGGCTATAAGTACTTTATTACTTTCACTGATGATATGAGTAGATTTGGCTACTTATATTTGATGAGACATAAGTCAGAATCCTTTGAAAAGTTCAAAGCATTCAAGAATGAAGTACAAAACCAACTTGGTAAGCATATTAAGCTACTTCGATCAGATCGAGGTGGTGAATACCTTAGTCAAGAGTTTCGTGATCACCTGGCTGAGTGTGGGATAATATCCCAACTCACTCCCCCTGGAACACCACAATGGAATGGTGTATCTGAGAGGAGAAATCGTACTCTATTAGATATGGTACGATCAATGATGAGCCAGACTGATCTACCTACTTCCTTTTGGGGACTAGCTCTAGAGACAGCCGCTTTCACACTTAATCGCGTCCCATCAAAAGCCATAGAAAAGACACCATATACGATATGGACTGGGAAGAGTCCCAAAATGTCTTTTATAAAGATTTGGGGTTGTGAAGCTTATGTAAGACGTCAAGTCTCAGATAAACTAGGACCCAAATCAGATAAGTGTTATTTTGTAGGATATCCCAAGGAAACTAAGGGATATTACTTTTACAATCCCACACTTGGCAAGGTGTTTGTTGCGAAATGCCATCTTTTCTAGAAAGAGATTTATTTCTAGAAAACTAGTGGAGTAAAATTCATCTTGAAGAAGTTCAAGATGACGATAACACTAAGGCTTCGATGGAAAATGAACAGGAACCACAAAGTGTTGTGGATGAGGAAATTGTTGCCCAAAGAGTTGTGGAACAAACACCTGTTCAAGTAGACCAACCTCTTCGTAGATCTGACAGGATCCATCGTCAACCCGAGAGATATTCTTTTCTCTTGACTGACAATGGTGATGTATTGCTTGTCAATCTTGACGAGCCTACATCCTATCAAGAAGCTATGATGAGCCCAGATTCCGAGAAATGGCTAGAGGCCATGAGATCCGAAATGGAATCCATGTACACTAACCAAGTATGGACCTTGGTTGATCCACCGGAAGGGGTAAAACCCATTGGGTGTAAGTGGGTCTTTAAAGTAAAGACTGACATGGATGGTAATAAGCATACCTATAAAGGTAGATTGGTGGCTAAAGGATTCAAACAAATTCATGGTATTGACTATGATGAAACCTTTTCACCAGTTGCGATGCTTAAATCCATTCGGATCATACTTGCTATTGCAGCCTACCATGATTATGAGATCTGGCAGATGGATGTCAAAACCGCTTTTCTGAATGGAAAGCTACTCGAGGATGTGTACATGACACAACCTGAGGGTTTTGAAGATCCAAAGCATCCTGGAAAGGTATGCAAACTGCAAAGGTCCATTTATGGACTAAAGCAAGCCTCTCGAAGCTGGAATCTTCGATTCGATGATGCAATCAAAGAGTTTGGTTTCATCAAGAATGAAGATGAACCTTGTGTCTACAAGAGAAATAGTGGGAGCACAGCTTGTATTTCTTGTCTTGTATGTAGATGACATACTTCTCATCGGAAATGATATTCTCACCCACCTGTGAAGATGTGGTTAGGGAATTGTTTCGATGAAAGACTTAGTGAAGTCGCTTATATTCTAGGCATCAAGATCTATAGAGATAGATCTAAAAGATTACTTGGCCTAAGTCGAGTACATACATTGATAAAGTGCTAGATCGCTTTGCTATGCAAAATTCCAAGAAAGGATTTCGCTTTATCACATGGTGTGAGTCTTTCAAGACTCAATGTCCTCTTCTAGGAGGAGAGAGATCGCATGGATAAGATCCCTTATGCATCCGCCATAGGGTCTATCATGTACGCCATGCTTTGTACTGCTCCGACGCCTCGTATGCTTTGAGCATGACGAGTAGATACTACTGATCCAGTGAAAGTCATCGGATAGCATAAAAATATTCTTAAATACTTACGAAGAACGAAAGAATATTTCCGATATTCGAGGCAATGAGGAGCTAGTCAGAAGGGTTACAAAGTGATGCAAGCTTCCAAATGCATAAGGATGACTATAGATCGCAATCGGGTAATGGTTTTGCTCGAATGGTGGAGCCGTGAGTCGAAGAGTTCAAAGCAGACACGCTTGCCGATTCTACAATGGTAGTATATTGTCAGATCCGATGCAAAGAAAGGAGGTCGTTTGGCCCGCAAGTTCATCGCTGAACTTGGGGTAGTTCCTAGCATTGCAGATCCAATAGACCTCTATTGTGACAACAATGGGGCTATTGCATTGTGCTAAGGAACCTCGATCACATCAATGACCAAACACATATCGGCGCCCATCTCATTCGAGAGATCATCGATAGAGGAGATGTGAGGATATGCAGAGTACAAGCTAACATCGCAGATCCATGAGACCAAGGCTTTGAGTACAGAGGAAGCATGATGGTCACACTAGGTCACTAGGTATTAGATATCATAGTGATTGGTACTAGTGCTAGTGGAAGATTGTTAGTTATAGCCCTAAGAACCAATCATGTGATGGTTGAATAGGGAACATTTTGTATCATATTCTATAAAGGCAAAGGATTGGTTATTATATTTAAGTCTTGCTTGTGCCAGCTAAATTAAATAAAGTAATGCCATAGAAAAGTAGGTTCTTATAAAAATCACATCAATTGGAAGAATTGATTATGAGAGGTCAGAGAGAACACTTTCTAAATGTTCCTAGTCAAGTATTAATATGCAAGGGCAATATTAATACATAAAGACTAGCATGTAGGTCAATTGATGACTTGATCTCACAAGTCATGGATATATGATATCAAGTTGACACATGGGTATATATTAGAGAATATATACTGAACTGACCCGCCATGAGAAAGTTTCATGGATCGTTATATGAGTGTCATAAACTTTCTCATGTGACTATTGGTATGAATAGTCCTCAGACCTGAAGTCACTACGGTTCCCTACATAAGGAGTTATGTACTTTGGTATCGTCAAACGTCACCCGTAACAGGTGGACCATAAAGGCGACATCGGGTAAATAAATAAATTATGCGAGGGATGTGAGTGATGTAGATGGGATCTATCCTCTCATATGACGAGAGTGATATCGGTGGGCCCCTTGATTGAGTAGAACTACTAAAATGCATGGCCATGCTCGAATGAGTCAATATGAGATATTGAGCTCATTTGTTTGAGTTAGTTTACTGGTGGATCAAGAAACACATAGATTGATCGAGGATGACACCCTATGCCTCATTGATCAACTGATATCAAGGATAGAAGGACACGGTCATATATTATAGTAGTCACGGAAAGGTTAGTCGGATCTTGACTTATCTCGTAACTTGGGTAGCAATGATGTATTGCTAGATGCCGCTCATTGCTTGTGTATCTAAAAGAGTTTAGGTCCACTGCCAATGTTATGAGAGCCTATAGGGTCACACACAAAGAGCATGATAATTAGAGGAATTAGAGTATTCTAGTTTGACTAGAATAATTTGGGAATAAGCTTAAGTGCAAAATGGTTTTTGGACTTTAAGCTTAATGAGAATTTTAGCTAATTGATTTAATGAGATTAATTCAATATGTTACCTCATTGATTTAATAAGATTAATTCAATATGATAACATAAGCTTAATTGAATTAATAAGATTAATTCAATATGATAACATAAGCTTAATTGAATTAATAAGATTAATTCAATATGATAACATAAGCTTAATTGAATTAATAAGATTAATTCAACATGCATGAATGCCACATAAGAATGCCACATAAGCATGCCACATAAGCATGCCACCTAAGCATCCACCTAAGCTAGATAAGGTGGAAGGAAACAAAATGGTTTTGTCTCCTTAAGTGGTCGGCCAAACAAATGTCCCAATGCAATGGATTGCATTGAATGTGTGGAGTTGAAAGGGTTTTTCCAACCCTATAAAAGACCCCATGGAGTGGCCGGCCAAAGCAATTGTGTGGGTGTGGTTGTTGGGAGCTTGAGGCTTGGAGAGAGCTTGAGAGCTTATTGTTGTGTGGCTTTTGTGAGTTTAGCAAGAAGAGTAGTCTTCTTCTTCCCTTCTCTTTTTCCCTAGCTTCCTCTCCTTTAGGGACTTCTCTAGCAAGAAGTAAAGGAGAGCTCCTCTAGTTTTCTTTTGTGAGACAAGAGCTTGCTCGTGTGGATACATATAGAGGCACGGACACTTGAACGTGCTAAAGATCCAACAAACAAAAGGAAGAAGCGGGATTAACAAGGGCACGCAACAAAGGTAATCCTCTCCTATAAGATAGGCTTGGTTTAGAGAAATTTATTTTATACGAGTTTGCTTTCGCATGGATCACTTGGAAGGGATCCTAACTTTTCCGTTGCGCATATGCCATTTGGCATAAAGAATTCCCTACAGTGATTTGGTATGACCATCATGCTTTCCTTGTGCCAAAGCCTTGGTCAAGCGATCCGCAATGTTAGCATCAAAATCTACTATGCATATTCTCACATCTCCTCGATCGATGATCTCTCGAATGAGATGACACCGCCGTAGTATGTGTTTGGTCCTCTGATGAGAGCAAGGTTCCTTAGCCTGAGAAATAGCCCCATTATTGTCACAATATAGGGCTATAGGATCTGCTATGCTAGGAACCACCCCAAGTTCAGCAATGAACTTCCTGATCCAAACAACCTCCTTTGCTGCATCATATGCAGCAATGTACTCAGCTTATGTTGTAGAATCTATAACTATGTTCTACTTCGAACTCTTCCTGCTCACAACACCACCATTTAGACAAAATACATACCCTGACTGCGATCATGAATCATCTCTATCCGTTTGGAAGCTTGCATCACTGTAACCCTTTACAATAAGCTCCTCATCACCTCCAAAGATCAAGAAATATTCTTTTGTCCTTCTCAAGTACTTAAGAATATTCTTGACTGCTGTCCAGTGACACTCACTGGGATCTGACTGGTACCTACTTGTCATGCTCAAAGCATATGAGACATCGGGGCGAGTACAAATCATGGTGTATATGATAGATCCTATAGAAGATGCATAAGGGATCTGATCCATGCGTTGCTTCTCTTCCGCAGAAGAGGAACATTGAGTCTTCGAAAGACTTATACCATGTGACATTGGCAGAAATCCCTTCTTGGAATTCTACATGGCAATATGGTTAAGCACCTTGTCAATATATGTACTCTGACTCAGGCCAAGCAATCTCCTAGATCTATCCCTATAGATCTTGATGCCAAGAATATAGGTTGCTTCACCTAAGTCCTTCATTGAGAAACAATTCCCAAGCCAAGTCTTCACATACTCCAGCATAGGGATATCATTTCCAATGAGTAGGATGTCATCTACATACAAAATGAGGAAAACAACCTTACTCTCACTAGCCTTCTTGTAGATACAAGGTTCATCTTCATTCTTAATGAAATTAAACGTTTTGATCGCATCATCGAATCGAAGATTCCAGCTTCTAGAAGCTTGCTTTAAACCATAAATGTACCTATGCAACTTACATACCTTTCCAACATCCTTTGGATTGACAAAACCCTCAGGCTGTGTCATATACACATCCTCGAGTAGATTTCCGTTAAGAAATGTAGTTTTGACATCCATCTACCATATTTCATAGTCATGGTAAGCAGCAATAGCAAGCATGATCTGAATGGATTTGACCATCGCAATTGGAGAAAAGGTTTCATCATAGTCAATACCATGAATCTGCTTGAATCCTTTTGCTACCAATCGCCCTTTATAGGTATGCACATTGCCATCCATGTCAGTCTTTCTCCTAAAGACGCACATAAACCCAATGGGTTTGACCCCGTCAGAGGGATGATGGTGCATCCACAGTATAATTTGGTTGAAATAAATCATAAAAGATTGTATAAGAGATATGAACCATTTATTTTGGCACAACAAGCGATTCAAGTTTTCTATGCTCCATATCCTAGTTTGAGGCGTGACAAAAATGAATGGTGGGCTGTTTGTAAAACAAAAGCACGGAAAAAAATTGAAGAGCAGTGGCAAGACATTGCATATCAACAAGACAAAGTTACAAATATGTTTCATACCGAGGAATATATTATTCCAACGTTACGAGATCCCAGCGGAGTAGTGATAAACGTGGATGCAACTGAAATTGATGATAATGATGAGGAGGAGGGGGAGGAGGAGGAGGGGGACGAGGAGGAAGAGGAGGAGGAGACCGATGATGAGGAGACTGATGAGGATGAAGAAGATGATAATGAGGACTTTGAATTTTGACGTCTAGGGTAAGTTTTTTTATATATAATTTTAGTTTTAAACTATAATTTTACCAAATTTCTTAGCTTAATTATTTGTTTATATAATGTCTCATTGTTAAATTTATATCTTTTGTCTCTGTATATTGTGTGTAATTTGTTCTTATAGGTTATCAAAGGTGACATCACCGTAGCTTCTCGCAGTCTCTCATATCTTCATTATGAATATTGTAAATTTTTCATGTTCTTCATTAAGCATAAAAGTTTTATTTGCTTTATTCTAATTTTGATTTTGGTTGATAGTTTCGACGTGGTGGCCAGAGACGACAGAGTACTAGTACTGGCCAAACTGATTCACCGCCTTCCAGCACTATACCTACATGCCCCCCTGATCAGGCTGGACCTTCACATGATCAATCGGCAGTACCATCTCATTCACCGACACGACCTTCCCATTCTAATTCAATACGCATCAGACACTCTCATCGAGAACATCGAAAGTCAACCGTATATTTTTTCGATTGGAGATTCGTAAGTAATATAAATATTATAATTTTTAAACTATCTTAATTATTTATTCAATTTTTTCACTTTATCGTAGGTTTGAAAATTCTGTAACTGTTTTTCGTGAGATCAATAAAATCGTGAATAACTATTGGAGAGGAGACTCTTTGTCATACTCAAGTACGCCAGGAACTACAAAAGAACTATGGTGGTGCGAGTTTAAGGTATAATTGATTCATTTTATATATTAAATAAGTGATTATATAATCAATTGTTTTTTTTCTATCTTAGCGGACATTTATTTGGGACTCTACTCAAGACTTGGAAGTTAAAAGAATTTTTAAAAAAAATGTGGCGATCATATCCGACATGTATTGAGTCATGCCAAAAGTAATCGAAAACCAAATTGTCACGTCGGAAAATTGGAGCAAAATCTCCAATTATTGGCAATCTGATGAGAGCAAAAAAAGGAGTCAACAGAATAAATTAAATCAAGCATGTAATTTTGGAGACTTATCTGCAACATATGCGGGAGGATCTATAAATATCGAGGAGCATTCACGTAGATTGGTAATTTTTTAATTCTACAATTAGTTTTTAAATTTATTTCAGATTATTATTTTATTTCTAACATTCTTATATTTAGTCTAAGGAATTGGGAAAGGAGCCGGAATTTATAGATACTTTCGTTCGCACTTTCCAAAAAAAAGATAAGACTTGGAGTGGAGATAGAGCTAGAGCAATTAAGGTTTGAATTAATCTTTAAACTTACTTTATAACTTTAATTCTGTTAGTTATGTAAATGCTCTGATTACAATTTTTATTTTGTGTAGGAGAGATATGATCAGTTATCCTCATCTCAGAGAATTTCAAGAGATGATGGTGATACTGAGGGATCTGAGCCATCTGTTAGTAATAATTTGGATTTATGGCTTGAGGCGAGTGGAGGATCAAAAGGGCGAAGGATATTAGGTATGGGTTCTCTAAGAAGAATGCATAATTCTCCTCGTAGATCTATTTCTTCTACTCCACCAGCAATAGCGGCACAGATACATAACTTAACTGAGGAGGTTAGCAATTTGAAAGGCATAATACATGAAAGAGATCAAAAAATTCTAGAAATACAACAACAAAACTCACAAAGGGATCAAGAAATGATAGAAATGCGACGACAACAAGCCTTTCTTATGCGACAGTTTCAGCAATTTAGTTCTGGTCCAAGTCATATTCCTCCGAGTAATGACGATGATGGTGGCGACGATGATGATATTGTATGCATGTTTGTAATTAGTACTTTTAAAATTTTTTAGTTTATTGAGTTTGTTAATCCTTCATTTTAAAGTCCATACTTGGTTAGTGTACATGGATTCTATTTCGGATCTCATGGCCTCAAGCCATTTCTCAGAATCTGGGCTCATTACAGCTTCCTGATAGGATGTTAGCTCATCAAGCATGACACCATCATTGTCATCCAAGAGAAAAGAATATCTCTCAGGTTGACGACGTATCCTATCAGACCTGCGCAGAGCTTTGTCTACCTGAATTGGTTGTACCACAACTCCTTGTGATGGCCTTGATTCATAATGCTCATCACCTTGTGGTGTCTGTTCTTGTTGCATTAAGGCATCAGTGCTATTTTGTGTATCTTGAACTTCTTCAAGATCAATTTTACTCCCACTAGCCTTTCTAGAAATAAATTCCCTTTCTAGAAAAATACCATTTTTGGCGATAAACACTTTGCCTACCGTGGGATTGTAAAAGTAATATCCCTTACTTTCTTTGGGATATCTAACAAAATAACATCTATCTAATTTGGGGGCTAATTTATCTGAAACTTGACGTCTCACGTAAGTTTCACATCCCCAAATCCTCATAAAAGACATCTTGGGACTCTTCCCAGTCTATATCACATATGGTGTCTTTATGACTACCTTAGATGGAACACGGTTAAGTGTGAAAGCAGCTGTCTCTAGAGCATATCCCCAGACGGAAGGAGGAAGATCTGTATGACTCATCATTGATCGTACCATATCTAATAGAGTATGATTTCTCCTCTCGGATACACCATTCAACTGTGGTGTTTCGGGTGGAGTGAGTTGAGATCGTATCCCACACTCAATTAGATAGTCATAAAACTCTTGACTAAGGTATTCCCCACCTCGATCTGATCGAAGCATCTTAATACTCTTTCCATGTTGGTTTTGTACTTCATTCTTGAATTCTTTGAACTTTTCAAAGGATTCTAATTTGTGCCTCATAAGATACACATATCCATATCTATTGAAATCATCAGTAAATGTAATGAAGTACTGATAACCACCTCTAGTTGTGACTTTGAAAGGACCACAAACATCACTATGTATGAGGCCTAACAAATCTGTCGCTCGTTCACCTTGTCCACTAAATGGAGTCTTGGTCATCTTGCCTAAAAGACAAGATTCGCATGTCTTATATGATTCAAAATCAAATGAGTCCAGTAATCCATCTCTATGGAGCTGGGATATGTGACTCTCATTTATGTGACCCAAGCGACAATTCCAAAGATATATCTGATTCAAATCATTAGATTTGAATCATTTGGTATTTATGTTATATACTGGGTTTTTTAGATCTAGAACATAGAGTTCATTCATCAAATGTGCACTGCAATAGAACATTTCATTTAAATAAATAGAACAATGTTTGTCCTTTATAGTAAATGAAAAACCTTTCTTCTCCAAACAAGAAACAGACATAATGTTCTTAGTTATTGCAGGTACAAAATAGCACTCATCAAGTTTTAAAATCAAACCACTCAGCAACAATAAGGAATATGTTCCTACAACTATAGTAGCAACTCTTGCACCATTGCCCACACACAGGTCCACTTCTCCTTGCGTCAATGATCTACTTCTTCTCAGGCCCTGCACATTAGTACAAATGTGAGAAGCACAACCGGTATCCAATACCCATGAAGAAGAAATAGATAGGTTAACTTCTATAACATGTATATATACCTGAAGCAGAAGTCTCACATTGCTTCTTCTTGACTTCCTCAAGATACTTTTTACAGTTCCTCTTCCAATGTCCAGCTTCCTTACAGTCGAAGCAAGTCCCTTCCTTGGCCACCCACCTTTGGGCTTCAATTCTTTCTTGCCTTTTTCTTGGGTCTTGCCTTTAGACTTCTTCTTACCTTTGCCCTTTTTAACCATAAGTACATTACTAGTACTAGGTTGTATCTTCTTAAGATTGCTCTCAGCAGTTCTTAACATGCTTAAGAGCTCAGGCAATGGTTTGTCAATTTCACTCATGTAATAATTCATGAAAAATTGACTAAAGCCTCTAGGCAAGGACTGTAGAATAAGGTCAGTGGCCAACTCTTGGCCTAAAGGAAATCCCAATCTATCAAGGTTCTCCACGTACCCAATCATCTTGAGTACATGAGTTCCTACGGTGTTCCTTCTTGCATCTTGCATTGAAACAATGCCTTAGATACCTTGGATCTCTCGTCCCTCGCTTGCCCTTGATATAGTTGCTTCAGGTGTGCAACCATAGCAAAGGCATCCATGTTCTCATGTTGCTTCTGAAGCTCAGAGTTCATGGTTGCAAGCATAAGGTATGATGCATCTAATGCATCATGCCTTATGCTTCTTGTAAGCATCCTTATCAACACGAGTGCAATTGTTGGTGGGTGGTTCAGGAATGGGTTGCTCTAGGACATAGAGTTTCCGCTCTTGTTTGATAACTATTCTCAAATTCATATACCAGTCAATAAAGTTTTCTCCATTGAGCTTGTCCTTCTCAAGGACCGATCGCAGAGATAGGGTATTTGACGTATTTGAAGACATAGTGATCTACAACAAAAATAATATGCCAAAAAAAAAAGAGTATCATATCTTTAAACCATTTAATTAGGCCTTTGATTAAATGAGACTCCTACTGAATCATAGATGCATGTGGGGAAAAATCCACATCATACTTCACCTTGAGTTAGCTTTGGCTAATCTCCCAAGATTTAGTATGACTAGGTAGGTAACAATTTACCAATTGCATCACATGCAATTCTTGCATAAAGATGGGCCAAGATCCATATTACACATCATCTTGAGTTAGCTTTGGCTAATTGCCCAAGACTTAGTGTAGATGCTCTCTAACCCATGTTTCCTAACTATTAGGATATGCCTCTAGGTGTTTCTCAATCTAATTAAGACACTTAGTTAAGTCTCATCCAAAGTTTGATAGCGGGACATCACAATTGTCTTCTCGTACTTTACCAAGATAAAATGCGATGCTTTGCTTTGGCAAACCCAACAACAAATGATCGAAGTAGTTTATGAGTACCAAACTTTGGTAGGCATATTAAATTGACTTAATTTATAATAAGATTATTATTTAACATTACATACACATATAGCATATGTTGGAGCAATTGGCCCAGGTCACGATTGACCGGACTCGAATTTGACTCGAGCGATGTTTTGATGTTTGACATGGAAGTTTGACATCGATGTTTGACATTGATGTCTGATAATGTTTTGGGGAGATTGTTGTCACAATCGACCTGGGTCATGATTGACCAGACTCGAGTTTGACTCGAGGGGCATTTTGATGGTTGACTGGAGTTGACCATGTCATGGAAAGTCCAAGCATGGGTCTTGGTAAGGAAAAGACCAAGCATGGGTCTTGGCATGGAAAGTCCAACATGGGTTGGCAAGGGAAAGTCCAAGCTTGAGTCTTGACATTTGAGAAGTCCAAGGGGTTTGATATTGGCGGCGTAAAGTCCAAGCGGAAGTCTTGGTAGCATAAGTCCAATGGTTGGCGGCGTAAAGTCCAAGCGGAGTCTTGGTAGTGTAAGTCCAATGTGCCTTGGCAGTGTAGACACCGTTAGCATGACATAGCCAATGGAAGCACCTAAAGGCTAGCGTATGGATGAACAAGTCATGGATGACTTGGAGGGATTCGACAGGCGCTGTTGGATCGATGCGGTTCGCTAGAGGGGGGGGGTTAATAGCGATAAAAACTTTTTTGTAATCGTTTGTTAAGGTATGAGTAAAACGCAGCAGAAAGATAACAATAAATAAATAAAAACACGAGGGTTTTTACTTGGTTCGTAGCCTATGGCTACTACTCCAAGACCCTAGTGGTCCTTGACCACGTACGGAGGGCAAACTACTAAAGAACTCCTCCTCGTTGGAGGTAGGAGTTAAACGAATACAAAACTCGATAAAGACTCAAGGTAGAGGGACACCCCCTCTCCTTGATATGATTTAAAGCTTTACTAAAAGAAATAAGCTGAAATACAATTTAGAACTTTCGTTACCGACGACTTTAAAGGTTGGAGGTTGAAGCTCTAGTCGTCGTCTCGGCAGCGCTTCGTCGTAGGGATGTCGGAGAGTCGGAGCGTATCGGAAGCACTTGGAAGCTTTTTAATTGATGAAAAACCCTAGGTTTGGCCCTCCTTTTATAGCCTTTAAGCCCCTCAATGAATGGGTCTTCAACCAATCACAAATGGGCACAAAACTCCTTGAAAAATGGTGATAATGCTTGACTCCTCGAGGCTGATTTTTGACCACCGGTTGAACTGGACGGTTGAACTGGCCGGTTGAACTGATGGCCAGGATTTTAGACTACAATAAAGAGTTAGCTCAAAATATAATTGGATTCGACGGCCACTTGCCGTTCGATCTCAACATAGACCTTCCATGGGAAGTCTTGGGTCGGATCGTCGCCTAAGATCATCCCCGTAAAGAGGATACGACCTCACTTACGCTCGCACACACGAGCTTACCTCGATACTTACGTGTCACTTTTGCTTCCGGCCTTCCACTCGATTCCTTCGGCTCCCTCCGAAGTAACTCGAGTGTCGCCCGACCACCGCGGCTTCCTCCGGGTGTCGCTAGTCTTCAGCTCCAGCATTGAGACTTTTCTGCACACTTGATTTAGCTCGTGAGATAACAATATAAGCTTAACTTTATATCGTTTGCTATAATCAAAACTTAGGTTCGACTTAGGTGCCCACTGCACCAACAATCTCCCCCTTTTTGATTTATGGCAAACCCACATACAAAGTTAAGACAAAAATAAGTATGAGATTATGCATGAATGAGTAGGAGTATATAAAAATTCTTTTTCAAGTGCTCCCCCTTGAGGAATCCTCCCCCTTGACCGAGTGTGAGTACTTGAGAAAGGGTTTTAACTCTCCCCCTTGATATGTGCTACTAAGAAAAATAATTAAGTAACAGAAATTACTTAATATTGGCCATAGTGTTTAAAATAAGTTTTAAGTTAAGAAACCAAATGATTTCTTAACCTTGGCCTTTTGTTAAAAGTTAAATAAGTTTTCAAAACTTAAAGTTAACTTTTGGTTTAATTATGAAGTAAGAGTTAAGTTATCAAAAAAATTTTTTTGACCCCTTAATTTTTGTCCTTTTTCTCCTTTTTCTCCCCCTTTTGCCGTTTATCGAAAAGAGTAAGGGGTGTGCGGAAAACAAAATAAATGTTAAATTTAAAGTCCAAGCATGTTCCACATTTTTATTTTTAAAAATAATATATTGAAAATAAGTTCATCTATAAAATATTCGACTCATATTTTGCTTGATTGATATGAAGGATCAACCAGTCCTGGTCAGAGTCGGTATGATTATACTCCGTGGTTCATAGCGATGCACTAGCTCTACATCTGGAACCAGGAGTAAGGTCCTAACATCTCACACCCATCTACGTGGCTAAGTACACAAACACATTAGTCCTATGTGTTGTGAGATGTATTGGCTCCTTAAATCTATAGGTGCATGATATCTAAGGTATGTCCTATGCTAGTTCCATGAAAAAAAAGTAAGAAATAGTAGTAAGAAAATATAATTTGCAAGTTCCTATTCTATAACGCACATGCCTAATCTTCGTCTCAAGAGACTAAATTCGGCTTCGGGTAGTGGTTTAGTAAATATGTCTGCTAGGTTAGACTTCGAGTCAACATATTCGAAGTTGTATGGAGCCGCTTGGCTACATGTTCTCGAATGAAATGGTGTTTTACCTCTATATGCTTTGTCCTTGAATGGCATATAGGGTTCTTAGTTAGATTTATCGAACTTATGTTGTCTACAAAAATTTTAGTTTTGGTGAAGTCCAACCTAAAGTCTCGGAGAGTGTGCTTCATCCAAAGAAGCTGAGTTACACACTCACCCATCGCAACGTATTCGGCTTCGGTGGTAGATAAGGCAACACAATGTTGCTTCCTACTGCACCAACTCACTAGACTTGAGCCAAGTAGTTGACAACAACCACTCGTGCTCTTTCTATCGAGTTTACTACCGGCATAATCTGAATCGGAGTAGCCGATTAGTTCGAACTCCGTAGATCTAGGGTACCAAATACCAACGTTAAGTGTACCCTTAAGATATCTAAGGATACGCTTAACTAGGGTTAGGTGAGACTCCTTAGCACAGGTTTGAAACCTGGCGCACATACTTACTGCGAATAGGATGTCGAGTCAACTCGCAGTTAAGTATAGGAGACTTCCTATCGCGCTCCTATAGTACTTTAAGTCAATGGACTTACTTTCTAGGTCTTCTCCTATGTTAACATTAATCTCCATTGGGGTGTTTATTATCTTAGCGTCTTGCATTCCAAATCTTTTAATTAACTCCTTAGTGTATTTTTGTTGATATAGGTATATACCATCCTTAGTTTGTTTAATTTGTAGACCTAAAAAGAAACTTAACTCGCCTACCAAGTTCATTTCAAACTCACTTTCCATGAGTGAAACGAACTCGTTTAGTAAGGCTGAGTTAGAGGTTCCAAAAATTATATCGTCTACGTAAATTTGAGCTATGAATATTTCTTTACCTAAGATTTTTACGAAGAGAGTTGGGTCAACTAAGCCTTGGTTAAACCCTTTTGACTTAAGATGGATTGAAAGTCTCTCGTACCAAGCTCGAGGAGCTTGTTTAAGTCCATAGAGAGCTTTCTTAAGTTTTAGAACATGGTCGGGTTTATCTAGATTTTCGAATCCGGGGGGTTGGCTAACATAAACTTCTTCTTTAATGTATCCATTTAAGAATGTCGACTTAACATCCATTTGAAACAGCTTAAATCCTCGTGCATAAGCTAGCAACATTCTGAATGGATTCGAGTCTAGCTATTGGGGCATAGGTTTCATTGTAATCTAAGCCTTCGACTTGACTAAACCCTTTGGCGACTAACCTAGCCTTGTTTCTAACTACTTCACCTTTATCATCAAGCTTATTTCGAAACACCCACCTTGTTCCAATTATCGTTTTGTCTTTAGGTGGTGGTACTAATTCCCACACTTCATTCCTAGTAAATTGAGCTAGCTCTTCTTGCATTGCAATAATCCAATTGGGATCAAGAAGAGCTTGTTCAATTGATTTGGGTTCTATCTTTGAAATTAAGGAAATTTGACTAAGGTTCCTATAGGATGCTCTAGTTCGAACTCCTAGATTAGGATCTCCTATCACTTGATCGATAGGGTGGTTAGTCTGAATCCTAGATTGGGTTGGGTTTGTGTCACCTAATGCTTGATCAATGGGGTGACTTGGTTGAACATTAGTTTGGTTGGAGTCATCTATCACTTGATCAATAGAGTGACTTTGTTGACTTAGGTTAGGATTAACACTAGACCTGATCTCCGGATCAGAGTTAGGTCTAGTATGAATCGGCTCGCTAATTGGGGTTGCCGGGGGTTTTGTAGGTTCATGTCCTTCATCAAATACTACATTGATAGTCTCCTCGACTCTAAGGGTGCCGTGGTTATATACTCTATAAGCTCGACTTGTAGTCGAGTATCCTAGAAAGATTCCGGTCGTGGTCTTGGATGTAAATTTCCCTAGGTAATCCTTAGTGGTTAGGATATGTACCTTACACCCAAATACCCTAAAGTACTTGATGTTAGGTATTTTATCGTGATAAATCTCGTATGAGGTCTTAAGGTGCCTCTTTACCATAAGGATTCTATTTTTGACATAGCATGCCGTACTCACGGCTTCTGCCCAAAACCTATCGGGTAGGTCATATTCGTTCAACATGGTCCTAGCGGCTTCTTGTAGAGTTCGGTTTTTCCGCTCCACTAGGCCATTTTGTTGAGGGGTCCTAGGGCAAGAGAATTCATGGTGGTATCCGTTTAGGTTACAGAAGTCGGTGAACCTTTGATTTTCGAATTGACCACCATGATCGCTTCTAATTCTTTTAACCTTAAGGTTTTTTTGATTCTCGATTAATTTGAATAAATTGATTAATTGATCTAGGGTATCATTTTTAAGTTTGATGAACCTAACCCAGGTAAACCTGGAGTAGTCGTCAATTATGACTAAGCAATATTGACTTTTATTAAGTGACTTGGCTCCATGTGAATCGAATAGATCCATATGCAGGAGCTCAAGTACACTTGAGGTTCATTATTGGTTAGTTAACTTGTGTTGTGTCCTAGGTTGTTTTCCTTGTTGACAAGCATTACAGATTTTATTAACCAAATTGTTAAGGTTGGGTAAGCCTCTGACTAGGCCACTCTGACTCATCTTGTGGATGAGTCTTGGGTGCGAGTGACCGAGTCGTCGGTGCCACAACCATGATTCCTCTTCCTGTGTCATAAGACATTTGGCTGAGGATTTGATTAAGTTAATTGTATAAATGTTATTTGTCCTAGTTCCTTTGAGTATTGTTTTAGCTGTTTCATTTGTTTTAATTACACATTCATTTTCTAAAAATACGACCTTATAATTATTGTCACATAATTAGCTTACGCTAAGATTCAAAATTCTCTACAAGTAATACATTTTTAATAACAAAATTTGAGTTAAGCTCGATATCACCTGATCCGATGATTTTGAGCTTGCCGTTATTCCCAAAGGCTACCGATCCTTGTCGTTTCAATCGAAGCTTTGCGAATTTGAGTTGATCCCCGGTCATGTGTCGGGAGCAACCGCTGTCTAACATCCATTGATCCTACACACAAGGTGGTTGGATTGGATGTTAGATTATTATATTTTTTTTTAAAAAAAAAAATTGGTTGTAAGTTGTTAAACCTAGGTCATCTCACCGGAGTCTATATGATCAAGCATGTTATACTTATTTGTTCTTTGTGAGATGACTTCCAATTAAGATGATTAAGTGCATTTATGTTTAAGTAATGTTAGATTTGGATTTGACCCTAGGCTTGTCAAGTTTACCTTTTCAAGATCATGGCTTCCAGGTCGTGGCGAGGCACAGGGGCCTTCTTTTATCGGATCATCGACCACTTCCTTAGACAAAGCCATTTTCAAGAAAATGATGACTTGACTCACCTAAAATTATTTCCTCGTCTAACTAGTTATTTTTGAAAAGAGGCTCCCCGAGGCTCAATCTTTTCGAAGGATTTTAGTTGATTATTTGAAAAGAGGCTCCCCGAGGCTCAATCTTTTCGAAGGATTTTAGTTGGTTATTTGAAAAGAGGCTCCCCGAGGCTCAATCTTTTCGAAGGATTTTAGTTGGTTATTTACGTGTTCTAAGTGAGTTCACGAAAGAAAAAAAACAAAAATAAATCTAAGCATGCAATTTCTAAGTTAAAACACAAACATGTTTTGTACTGGCTCCCCCTAGACCGTTGAATCGGTTTGGTCTATCCACATAGTAGATTTGGTCCTTGGGAACCCAGTACGAGTTGGATCCTAGAGTTGAAATCAAAGTGGTCTTAGGGACCCATGCTTGGACACATTTTTTATGTCTACTTACGATTGACATATACGACTTATTGGTCGTGTTTGAGCTAAACCCTAGTCCGGCCTTGTTGTACACGGCCCTTTGCGATCCAAGTAGGAGGTCAAGTCCTTTGGATCCCAAAGTAAACCTTTCCAACGTATTCCTAAGATCTTCGACTTGACTTTTCAAGAGTGAGTTCTCAACTTTGAGTTTTTCAACCCGAGTTGAGTCCTTCTCTTGAACTCGACTAGTCGAAGAGGTTAGAGAGACCTCGTGTTTGAGGAGTTTAACTTCCTCAACCAGGGTCTCGACCTTGGACTCTGACTTAGCTAACTTCCTAGACAAAAACCTAACCGTATTATGTAAAGTATTAAATGAGGTTTGACTCATCTTAAGGGTATCTTTTTAACCGGATGCGTATCCGTGGCTTGACTTGAAGGTAGCTTCGTAGTCCGAGTCATCCTCAGGTTCTGACTCAAGTTCGGTCTCCGTGTCTGACTCAATTGATTTCTCCATGAAGACGTGGTCTTCTTCTTCTTCGGATGACGCTTCTTCCCATGTCGCGTTGAGGGCCTTCTTGTGCTTAGGTGCTTGGTGGTTGAGCTTGGGGCACTCGGACTTGATATGTCCAAACCTGTTGCACCCATAACACCTAATATTAGAACTTTTAGGCTTACCTTGGTTGGGTCGAGTCGTGGTTCGCTTTCGTCCCTTGGCTATCCTTCGAGCTAGGTTCATTAGTTCGGCAGTCAACTCCGGGTCAACTTCTTCTTCGGACTCGTCTTCCTCCTTGGTTGGTGGTGGCTTGCTTGCGATTTTCTTCTTCTTTGATCCTGCAAACAAGGCTATACCCCTCTCGGGCTCCGAGTTAGACTGCTCATGAAGTTCAAAATCCGAAAAGAGTTCATCTAACCTAATTTTAGAAAGGTCCTTAGAGACCTTATAGGCATCGACCATGGATGCCCATAAGGTAGTCCTCGGAAAAGAGTTTAGGACATACCTTATAAGGTCGCGGTTTTCGACCTTTTGCCCGATTGCGTGTAGGTTGTTGTGATGTCTGGACTCGGGCATGAAGTTGTGTCGCGGACTCGTGTTCCTGCATTTTTAGGTTATATAGTTTATTGAAAAGAAGATCACGCTTACATACCTTGGCTTGATCCGGTCCTTCGTAGCTCCACTAGTTTTGTCCAAAGATCTTTGCGTTTATGAAGGGGCCGACGCGATTTAGCTCCTCCTTGGATAGGCCGCATTGAAGAAATTGCGTTGCCTTAGCGTCGGCTTCGACTTGTTTTGTGTTGCAATGGTCCATTGGTCATAATCCAAGGAGTCACCCACTTCATTAGTCGGAAGTGTGAAACCCGTTTGGATTATGATCCACATCTCGATTTGGGTTTTAAGAAAGCATTCCATCCGACCTTCCAATAACGGAAGTCATCTCCGTTGTAAAATGGAGTCGGACGGTGCTAAACCCTCGAGATGGGCCATTAGAACAAAGAACACAAGGAGACGAAAAAACTAGCAACGACAAAAACACAAAAAGTACCAATACTGCGCCTTGGATTAGTAGGAGTAAATTTAACAAAGCGAAATAAATCTGAAATAAACAGAAATAAAAGAAAAATAAATCTGTGAAAATGGCTAGATTGGTGGTTTCACCAAATCTTAGCAACCCCGACTCGATACCAATTGTTGGATCGATGCGGTTCGCTAGAGGGGGTTAATAGCGATAAAAACTTTTTAAATGTCGTTTGTTAAGAATGCGAGTAAAATGCAGCGGAAAGATAACAATAAATAAATAAAAACACGAGGGGTTTTACTTGGTTCGTAGCCTACGGCTACTACTCCAAGGCCCTAGTGGTCCTTGACCACGTACGGAGGGCAAACTACTAAAGAACTCCTCCTCGTTGGAGGTAGGAGTTAAACGAATACAAAACTCGATAAAGACTCAAGGTAGAGGGACACTCCCCCTCTCCTTGATATGATTTAAAGCTTTACTAAAAGAAATAAGCTGAAATACAATTTAGAAACTTTAAGCTAGGTTGTTGGCAAGACTTCGTCATTGTAGAGTCGCCGAGAGTTGAGGCAGAATCGGAGGCTTGGAAGCACTTTTAATTGATGAAAAACCCTAGGTTTGGCCCTCCTTTTATAGCCTTTAAGCCCCTCAATGAATGGGTCTTCAACCAATCACAAATGGGCACAAAACTCCTTGAAAAATGGTGATAAAGCTTGACTCCTCGAGGCTGATTTTTGACCACCGGTTGAACTGGCCGGTTGAACTAGCGCCGGTTGAACTGGCCGGTTGAACTGATGGCCAGGATTTTTGACTACAATAAAGAGTTAGCTCAAAATATAAGTGGATTCGACGGCCACTTGCCGTCCGATCTCAACATAGACCTTCCATGGGAAGTCTTGGGTCGGATCGTCGCCTAAGATCATCCCCGTAAAGAGGATAAGACCTCACTTACACTCGCACACACGAGCTTACCTCAATACTTACGTGTCTCTTTTGCTTCTGGCCTTCCGCTCGATTCCTTCGGCTCCCTCCGAAGTAACTCGAGTATCGCCCGACCACCGCGGCTTCCTCCGGGTGTCGCTAGCCTTCAGCTCCAGCATTGAGACTTTTTTGCACACTTGATTTAGCTCGTGAGATAACAATATAAGCTTAACTTTATATCGTTTGCTATAATCAAAACTTAGGTTCGACTTAGGTGCCCACTGCACCAACAGGCGCGAGGCTGACGAAGGTGGCTAGAAGGCTTAGGTCTAGGCTACGGGTGGTCTAGCAAGTATAGGGGCATCATACTTGGGTAAAATCTCATGTTTAAGGTTAAAACTTCATGTTTGAGGTGTATCAGTCGACTGGGACCATGTGGCAGTAGACTGGTGTGAGTCAACTAGGGTTTGACTATGGAGAGTGCCCTAGCAATTGACTGCCAGAGGTGGGCAGTCGACTTTTGGATCGAGCAGTCGACTGATCTTGTGATCAGTCGACTAGTGCTTGATATTTCGGGCACAGAATGGAGTCTGACTCGACTGCTGGGGTTAGCAGTCGAGTGAAGGCTCGATCAGTCGACTGATGGACATGATCAGTCGATTGATGTCCTATCCGTTGGATTTTTCCAGCGTGGATTGCACCATTATCTCACAGCAACAGTGTCATCAGTCGACTGATGGTCCCGAGAAGTCGATTAATAGGCAAAAATCTAGCTCGATTGCAGGTTATAAAAGCAGCTCAGAAGGAGGTTTTTTGCAGCGATTTTCTTGGGTAAATTGGAGTGATTTTCTGTTGTAAATCAGGGTCTTCAAGGCTAGTCCAAGGCAATCAAAGATCAAGCAACCAAAGTGCTATTGTAAAGTGTTTTTCTTTACTTGCATTATTTTTCATACTTGTATTAGCTTGTATCTTTAGTATTACTTATTGTAATCATTGTAAGGGGTTTCTCCACCTCCAGATTATTCCGAGAAGGAGTTATTTGTTATTAGTGATTTCGTGTGCATCACTAGAGCTCTTTAGAGCTCGATCCGTGGAGTAGGAACCATTCGGTTCCGAACCACGTTATATGCTTGTGTTTTTAATTGTGTTTGTCATATTTCATTATTGCTATTTGTTTTATTTTCTCTACGCTAACGTGATTTGTAGACGAACACAATTGAATTCCATCGAGCGATCAAAATGAGCTATTCATCCCCCCCTCTAGCGGTCACCATTTCCTCTACAATTGGTATCAGAGCCCAGGGCTCTTCTACGGACTAACTGTCGGGAGAAAAAGACACTAGAGGGAAGATGGAATTCCAAGACAAGCTTGGATGGGACATCAACACTCCACCACCATACAACCGAGAAGATTTTCCAGCGTGGAGAGCAAGAATGGAGACATTCTTGATGATGGACATAGAGGATTGGTTCATCCTCGTAGAAGGCTTTGAACCTCCTAGGGATAAGAAGGGAGAAGTTCTGAAGTTGAGAAATGGACCCAAGAGCAACGGAAAAAATTCAAGATCGAAGCCAAGGTAACAAAACTTTTAGAAGATTTGATACCTAATAATGTTTTGTCTAGGCTAGGAGATTACATGGATGCCAAGGAGCTATGGGATAAATTTGCCAAGTTCCATGAGAAGCCTCACTTGGCACAAGTAGAAGAAGAAGAATGTTCATTGGCTCAGGAAGAGGAGGAAGCTGAGGAAGAACCATCATCATCCTCACAAGCAAGTGAGGACTCCGAATCGGTGGAAGAAGAAGAAGTGGAAGAAGCCTCCACCTCTAGGATTGAGGGGGAGTAGAGATTTCCCACACCGGAGCAAGAAGAAGAATCTTCAACATCCGGTCAAGATGAAGAAGCTCTCACTTCAGCCACCACCATTGACCTAGGTAAATCAAACACTTCAATTTCAAATAAAAAGCATATTATGTATTTTGAGTTTAGGGAACTTGGGAATTACAAGAGTAAGTTCCCAAAGAAGGTCAAAAAGCCTCCATCGGCACCAAAGATCAAGGATGCCGGTCCTCCAACAATCAAAAGCAAGAAGCAAGTCATTTGCTTCAAATGCCGACTACCGGGTCATTATCGGAGTCAATGCCCAAAGGGGGAGAAAAAGACTAAAAAGGGAGCATCACATGTAGGGGGAGCTAAGGCTAACCCTAAGGTACATTTTAGTAATGCTCGTTCTAATTTAAATGTCAAAAAGCATGCTAGGAATTTCAATTCTCTTGCAATTTATCATGACAAGCATGCTAGTAATAACAAATACTTTTGTTTAGGAGCTAAAAATGTACACATTTGAAATAAGGAGAAATTTGAGACTAATGTCCCTGGAAAGACCTTACCTAGGGAATCCATCAAGAAAATAGAAGACCACCTAGGTTTTAACCCCAAATGGACTAGGCATATGCCTAGAAAGAACAATGCCCAAAGATTAAATCAAAATTCCAAAATTGGGCAATTAGAGTTGGAAAATCAAACATTGAGGTCAAGGCTTGAGAAACATGAAAAGACCTTTGCAAAAATGACAAATCAAGTGCAAAGGTCAAATGGTCAAACTCTAGGGTCTAGAAGTCAAAGTCAAAACCTAGGGCCTAAGAGACAAGAGTCAACCAAGGGCAAGAAAGGTTTGGGTCACAAACCTAAGCCTAAGGTGGCTTATCATAGTGTTCCATTTGATTATGGAACACAAACTAGGTCTAGGAAGACCAAGGTTCCTAGGGAAGTCATCCCTAAGAGTAACCAAGGTGTGTGCCTAGTGGCTAGGGTTTCTAAGAAACCTAGGGTGACCACCAAGAAGGTTGCAAGGGGAGTTACCCCTAGAGTTAACCTAGGCAAGGCCCAAAATGACCAAGCCTAATAAGTCTAGAAGGGTCATTAGGAAGGTATCTAGGGAGGTCATCCCTAAGAAATACCTAGTAAACCGTAGGAGTTCAAATAAGTTTTGGGTACCTAAGAGCGTGATTGATTCACGCTAGATGGGTTTGGGTGTGCCAACTTTAAATGGATGGGTAGTTAACCTAACCATGATAAAGGTTGCACTTTAGGTTTTTTTCAAGGTTATCGATACCTTGGAAATAGTTTTGATCTTTGATCCTAAAAGATTTTAGGATGTGCCAATACATTGTTGGGATTATGAAAAATAAATTAAATTGGCACAATTTAGGTCTAGAGGTCATTGTGTATCATTTTGGGTTTGTGGCACACATGGGGGTTTAGTAGCAATATGGCAAAATATAATTAATTATATAAAATGGCAATTAATAATAAAATTTAGGTATTGTTATACCTATACATTTTATATGTCATGCCTTGTTTGCCATATAACATGCCATGACATCATAGTTATTTTTTACCATTTAATATGTCATGATCATGTTTAGGATTAAGGTTTAATGTCATGTGTTTTTAGATTATGTCATATGCCATGACATCATGATCATTTGCCATGCTTAATTATTGGTATCATTTATGCCATGATCATTCATGCATTTAATTTGATTGAAATTGATTTAAGGACAATGGCATGACTTGGAGTCCCATTCATAAGGGAATCAATTAGGGTTGTCTTAGAAAAATGCATGAAACCCTAGTTTACGAGAACAAAACCCACATCTCACATTACATTGACATGTATGTGTATTTATACACCCTAGATACATGTGAGATGATAGGATATGAGTTAAGTTCACGGTGCATAGTTTTTGCATCTAGATGAACTCAAACTCATCTAAAATCATTGGTGGATCATTGGGAAAGCTTGTGTATAAGTCATGTACATTGAGCCCAAGGAATATGATCCAAAATAAGGTTTTAAAAACATTTTAAAATCCTTTTAGAAAACCTTGGTGAAGTCTATCTTTTGATAGCAATCACCATTCATGAAGTTGATACAAAGTGAGCTAAAACATTGAAGTTTTTTCTTCACTTTTGAATTTTGTATCAATTTCGATATTTTATGGGTAAAAAATTTTTCTATCATTTTTCAACCATTGTATTTGTCATAAGTATTATACGTATAAATTTTCATGATTTTTCAATATACGTATAATTATTTATGAATTTTCAAAATCCATTTCTGATAACTGAAATTCGGAAATTTTAGTTATCAGTCGATTGCCTTTGGTGGCAGTCGACTGATGGACATGGAAGTCGACTGATCTCTAATAGAGTCGACTGCTAGGCTGATTTCGAGAAAAACAAGATTGTTTAGCCCATTTTCAGGCATTGTAAAGTTCCCTAACCACTCCTAACCCTAGGATATGCTTTGGGAAGCATTATAAAGGGTGAAAATCCATTGGATATGGATTAGGAGAGGTGTTAGGATGATGTATCAAATTTAAGGTGTGGAGAGTTCATGTTTGAACTTTGAACCTTATTTTTGATGGTTTAGAGTTCCTATTGGCTTAGGGACTTCACAAGGCCATTGTTGGTGCAATGGTCAAGGGGGAGCAAGCCTTTAGGGGGAGGTATCCATCATGGGATGATGGATGGTATTTTTCCTCTTGAGCGGGAAAATGGATTTTGGAGATACCCAATTTGGAAATTGGGAGAGTATATAAGATTGCCTCTCTTGAGTGATATGAGACTTATCACTTGGAAGAGTGTAGGCATCCTAGGTATTTTTGGACCAAGGGGGAGATTGTAAGATATCATTGGGACATGAGACATTGACCTCCTTGGAGAGAACCTTTTTGATGTATGTCAAAAAGGGGGAGAAAGTGAAATTACCAATTTGGGATAATTGGTAAGGGAATTTGAGTTAGTGTTCTAACTCAAAGGTATGTGTTTTTGTCAAACATCAAAAAGGGGGGGATTGTTGGTGCAATCGACCCAGACTCGAGTTTGACTCGAGCGATGTTTTGATGTTTGACATGGAAGTTTGACATCGATGTTTGACATTGATGTCTGATAATGTTTTGGGGAGATTGTTGGCACAATCGACCCGGGTCATGATTGATCGGACTCGAGTTTGACTCAAGGGGGATTTTGATGGTTGACTGGAGTTGACCATGTCATGGAAAGTTCAAGCATGAGTCTTGGCAAAGAAAAGTCCAAGCATGGGTCTTGGCATGGAAAGTCCAACATGGGTTGGCAAGGGAAAGTCCAAGCTTGAGTCTTGGCATTTGAGAAGTCCAAGGGGTTTGATATTGGTGGCGTAAAGTCCAAGTGGGAGTCATGGCAGCATAAGTCCAATGGTTAGAGGTGTAAAGTCCAAGCGAAGTCTTGGCAGCATAAGTCCAATGTGGCTTGGCAGTGTAGACACTGTTAGCATGACATAACCGATGGAAGCACCTGAAGGATAGCGTATGGATGAACAAGTCATGGATGACTTGGAGGGATCCGATAGGTGCGAGGCTGACGGAGGTGGCTAGAAGGCTTAGTTCTAGGCTACGAGTGATCTAGCAAGTATGGGGGAACCATACTTGGGTTAAACCTCATGTTTGAGGTTAAAACTTCATGTTTGGGGTGTATCAGTCGACTGGAACCATGTGACAGTAGACTGGTTTGAGTCAACTAGGGTTTGACTGTGGGGTGTTCCCTAACAGTTGATTGCCAGAGGTGGGCAGTCAACTGTTGGATCGAGCAGTCGACAGATCTTGTGATCAGTCGACTAGAGCTCGATATTTCAGGCACATAATGGAGTCTGACTCTACTGTTGGGGTTAGTAGTCGAGTGAAGGCTCGATCAGTCGACTGATTGACTTGATCAGTCGATTGATGTCCTATCCATTGGATTTTTCCAGCATGGATTGCACCGTTGTCTCACAGCAATAGTGTCATCAGTCAACTGATGGTCCCGTGCAATCGACTAATAGGCAAAAATCCAGCCCGATTGTAGGTTATAAAAGCAGCTCGGAAGGAGGGTTTTTGTAGCAATTTTCTTGGGTAAATCGGAGTGATTTGCTGTTGCAAATCAGGGTCTTCAAGGCTAGTCCAAGGGAATCAAAGATCAAGCAACCAAAGTGCTCTTGTAAAGTGTTTTTCTTTACTTGTATTGTTTTTCATACTTGTATTAGCTTGTATCTTTAGTATTACTTAGTGTAATCATTGTAAGGGGTTTCTCCACCTCCGGATTGTTCCGAGTAGGAGTTATTTGTGATTAGTGGTTGCGTGTGCATCATTAGAGCTCTTTAGAGCTCGATCCGTGGAGTAGGAACCATTCGGTTCCGAACCACGTTATATGCTTGTGTTGTGAATTGTGTTTGTCATATTTCATTATTGCTATTTGTTTTATTTCCACTGCAGTAACGAGATTTGTAGACGAACACAATTGAATTCCATCGAGCGATCGAAACAAGCTATTCACCCCCTCTCTAGCGGTCACCATATCCTCTACAAGCACATACATGTATCACATACACACATAGCAAATAATCTTAAACGTGACATGGTTATGACCTTAATCTACGATCTTCTCAAGCCAATGGGAAGAGCGAATGGTAAACCTAGGGATGGCATTTTCTCTAAGTACTTCCTTCGGTCACCCTGTACCCTGTGTTGTCGACATCCTCCTGTAGGGATGTATACTGAAAAGTCTATCTTTTGTATGGACATCTTTATTTTTGAAATAAGAATCACATGATCATTGTTTGTATATTTTTATGGTTATGCAATATTGTCTAACACTTTACATTGTAGATAACATGGTGTGTGGTGTTACACGGGAGATCATGTTATCGGCCCCTTTAAAAGTATAAGTAAAGGCTCACAACCGAGATGACTTTGGACAAACCATCGGAATGGTTGTAGTGTGATATGGCATTGGTTTTTCTTGACCATAGAATCACACTAGTGCACTTTTTGTGTATTGAGAAGGACCAACATAGAGGTGATTCGATTTATTGCTGACTACATAATCGAATCAGACCTCAGATATTATTTAGTACATGCTCTTAATCCTGATATAATAACGGGCACATATACTTAGTAGTCATCTCTTTGATTTACCAATGGGCGAGATTTATAGATTAAATCGATAGGCTCGGTAAGTTGGGAGATGATATTATTTATATGGTGTGTCGTTGATTATAGGAGGAAACCGTGTCCTATATATTAGGATGATGATGTCCCTTTGAGGAGCTCATAAGGTTCATCATGTAAACCCTGCAGGTGGACTTGGTCCGGTATGATGAAAAGGTTGAGTGGTACTACTCAAGGAGTTAGATGTTGATTAATTAATGGTCAGTAAATTAATTAATCGACGGACATTCGAGATCTTAAACATGGGGATAAAATGTACAAATAATATATGGAGCCCATATTATCATATGGGGGTTGGTGAGGTAGATCAATGATGATCCTCTAGTGGATTGAATCATCATTAGTGGATCGGACTTTATGTGGGCTTGATCCATGGGTGGCCAAGATCCAACTCCTCCTCATGGTCCCTAATGTAGCCTATTAACACCTCATGAAGCTTAGATCCAAAGGATAGAAACAAAACTCTAGATCCATAGGTAGAGATTAAATCTCTAGATCTGACGGTTGAGATTAAATCTCTAGATCCGACGATTGAGATTAAATCCCTAGAACCAATGGTGGAGATTAATCCAAGGCATAAACCCAACTCTATAAATAAGGCTTATTGGCTTGGACGACAACTAATGGATGAGGGGATTAGGGTTTGTCCCTTGGGCACAACCAATCCGAATTAGATTAGGATTGGTAGTGGTGGCTAGGGTTAGGGTTTTGGGGATTAGAGTGGGCGGCAACAAGAAGTTCCTTTTTCTTCCTAAGGTTGGCCGACCCCTATTCTTCTCCTCTCTACCTTGGCATGAGCTCATCCTATTCTTCTTCCCCTCTTCCATGGCCGACGATAAGGAAAGCTAGGATTAGGGTTTGGAAGCTTTGGGTTTAAGAGGTTTGGGTGGCACCAAATAAGGAAGTAGTTTGGTTTCTTCTTCCTATCCTTTGGTGGCCGGCGCCCACAGCCCTATCCCAGCCCTTGGATTGCATCCAAAGACCCCTTCTCCTTCTGCTTAGGTGGTGGAAACAAGATATAGGGCTTTCTCTTGGTGTCTTGGCCAGTTTCCACCATTATCTCCTTCTCCTTGTTAGCCGGCGGCAAACATTTCTTTTGTTGTTTGTTGGTTGGCTATAGGAAGGAGATGAGCCTTGTTTCTATTCTTCCTCTTGCTTTGGAAGATCAAGGAAGGAAGATTTACGATTTAGGAGCTTCGACTTTTGGTAGAACGTCGCCCACACGACGTCCGAAAGGAGGAAGGATATACATTAGAAGATCGAGAGGTATATCGATTTTCAAATTTTATATGTTACATGTTTGTATTTATTTTTCAATTATGAGCATGATATAAATCTGTATATGTCTAAATAATACTTGGATCTCGAGCATAAACACGAAAATTGGTGATCCGGACATCGTCTATTCCGCGGCTACTCGTAGAATAGAGGATGGTCGCTTGAACAACTAGTTTGTTCAAGGGACCTCTCTAAACGAATAGCACGATGATGTCATGGTGGTTTGGGAAATCCCTTTTGTCTAGGATAATTTTTTTTTAATCCGGGGACATCTAAGGGATCGCCATGGACAAGCTACCGAGGTGAAGTGGGAAGCGAAGTTTCCCCTCACGGACTCGATAAGCAAAACCCTTCAATTAGTATCAGAGCCAAGGTTTCCGATTTTGTGTGTTTAGGATTCGGTTAATTTTTATGCACTTTTTCATATATTATATGTGCCAGATAATAGTAGGATATGCATAGTTTAACTCTTTGGTTGCAGGCATAAGATTCGACTATTATGGCCATATGTTTGTATGTGATTGTATGTGTGTAAATATTTATTTTGTTGAATCCTCGGGGTTGACGAGGCTAGTATTTAGTTTTTGTAAATTAAATACGGCATTGTTTAGCCACTCTTTATTTTATTTTACTTTCGAATCGATCTAGATTTCATGTACACTCCCACGTGGAGTATAGGATTGATGGATGTAAATTAAAATAGGTTTTAGTCTCGGCTTGGATCTCCGGATGGCTCGTACATGGCGTAGGAGGAGCGTACAATGCGACGGGAGACATATTGAAGAAAAAAGCCATAATAGATGGAAAATAATTTTTTTTCATATTTATTGCTTATTGTTTGATATGCATGTCGTAGCCTAGAAAATTCTTCATTTTCAAATTACTAAGTGGGAGAGGGATATTTTTATAAATTCCCACGACCTCCATTACGATTTGACATGTGATGCAAACAAACTTGCGCGTCAGCTCTGAGTGCCTTCCTCCCCATCGGATGAGTTTGTTTGTGGATCACAAGGTCGAATATGGTTATAGGAAATTATTAAGGAGCATGTGTACTTGCCCATCGTAAGGCACATAACTCGAGATAATTACCTTGGTACCAAGTAATGGTGAACACTTAGATACAAATATAAGTATCCTCCCCATCGGAGTCACTGCTTTTATTTGTAGGGCTGAAAAGAAACCAACTATTAATTTTACTTGTCAAAAAGTTAGGTTGACAAGATAGTAAAATTAATGGGTAAAACCTCCTCTTACAAATGTAGAATTCGTATACATCCACACTATCTTGGCATACGATATTCTCAGTGTTTTGAGGTGTTGGTTAATTTTTAAATTTTATTGTTTGAGGAATCAATAATTTTTTTAAATCTACAGTAATGATCTATGTGATTCTTAGGATTTTCAAAAATGATTTTCAGTCCACTTACTATGATACTAAAGGAAATAAACTTACTGTACCCAAATAATATTGATTGGAAAAGAATCTAGATATTGTCTTATCTGCTAAGGAGTACAAGTATGCACTCTTCGCAGAGTGTCCTCAAGCCATGGTTGCTCAAAAAGGTTTCTACTTCTAAGCCGAAAGGCAAGAAGAAGAAGAAACAAGGTGAAGCAAAGGTGATAGGAGGATCTCAGGGAGGAGTGAAGAAGCTGAAAGGCAAGTACTTGCAAGCAGGATGGACATTGGAAGAAGGACTGTCCCAATCCCAAGCAGAACAAAGATATATCCTTTGGACTAGTCGTTGAAACATGATTAGCGGTGTTATCTACCGGCACCTGGTGTGTAGATACGAGAGCCACTAATCATGTCTGCAATACTTTGCAGGGGTTCCAGGAAACCCGACGAGTAGCTAAAGGGGAGATTACCATTTACTTGGGCAATGCCATAATGGTGGCGGCTATTGCAGTGGGAGAAGTTTTATTTATCTTTTGAGAAAAATAAAACTTAGGTTCTGGAAAATTCCCTTAATGTACCTTTATTTAGAAAGAACTTAGTTTCAGTTTCTAAATTGTTTATGGATGGATATTCTATTTCTTTTAATGACAGAGCTCTTATAAAAAGGAATAGGGAGAATATCTGTTCAGGTACATTGATAGGAAATTTGTATACACTTGAAACAAAACCTCCCATGATGCAAATTGAAGTTAATAACTCATCTTCTAATTCCAATAAGAGAAAAGAACCTTCGAAAATGAACCAAACATATCTTTGGCATCTTAGGCTTGGTCACATTTACCTAAGCAGAATTCAAAGGTTGATAGTTGATGGACCTTTGGGGTTCATTAGTGGTGGAGGATCTCCCAACCTGCAAATCTTGCTTGGAGGGTAAGATGACCAAGAGGCCTTATAAGTCCAAGGGGTATAGAGCCAAAGATGTGTTAGAAATGGTTCATTCTGATTTGTGTGGTCCTATGATTATCTAGGCAAGAGGTAGTCTTGAATATTTCGTCTTTTTCATAGACGATTATTCAAGATATGGATGACACTATGATCTGATCGTGGTGATGATTACCTCTTGGGAGAGTTTAGGAACTACTTATCAGAGGCTGGGATTCAATCCCAATTGACTGCACCTGGCACACCCCAGCAGAACGGTGTAGCAGAGCGAAGGAATAGGACTCTTATGGAGATGGTTATATCGATGATGAGTTATTTGTTCTGGGGATATGCTCTAGATACGGAGGTGTACATTCTGAACTTGGTTCCATCTAAATCAGTGCCTTCTACTCCCACAGAATCGTGGATAGGGCGAAAGCCTAATCTAAGACATATTCGGATATGTGGAGTCCAGCACATGTGATGAAGGCAGATGCTGGTAAGTTGGAACCTTGTACAGAAGTATGCTTGTTCGTTGGCTATCCCAGGGGAACGAAGGGTGGATTATTTTATTGTCCTAGAGATCAGAGGGTGATCATTAGCAAGAATGCCAGATTTCTAAAGGAAGACTATGTGATAAGCCACAAGCCCAAGAGTAAAATTGTTCTGGATGAATTAAAAGGGGAAGTCACTTCTTTAGTACCACCGGTACAAGAGGATATATCACATGTCACTGCACTGCGTGTCGCATAGGATACACAGGTGATACCTCATCGTAGTGGGAGGGTTGTGAGACATCCTGATAGATTTATGTTCTTGGGTGAATCTTCTGATTTGGTCTCTGGCGAACATGAACATGATCCCTGGACATACGACGAGGTAATCCAAGATATAGATGCAACATCTTGGCAAAGTGCAATGAATACTGAGATTGAATCTATGGATTCAAGTCAGGTCTGGGAGCTCTTATGCATACTAGCTCATGTGGATTATGAGGTGTGGCAGATGGATGTCAAGACAGCTTTCCTTAATGGAAGTCTTGAGGAAAACATCTATATAAAGCAACCAGAGGGATTCATTGCTAAGAGAAAAGAGCATCTTGTATGTAAGCTTAATCGGTCCATTTATGGATTGAAGCAAGCTTCGAGGTCTTGGAACATCCGCTTTGAGGAGGTAAATCAGTCTTATGGATTTATTCAAAGTTTGGATAAGTCTTGTGTATACAAGAGATGTGACGGAAACGTAGTGGTATTTCTTGTACTATACGTAGATGACATTTTGGTGATTGGCAACAATATCAAGGTGTTATCGGACGTAAGGGAATGGTTGTCCAAACAGTTTGATATGAAGGTCTTGGGATAAGTGGGACACATCCTTGGGATCAAGGTTATCGTGTTTATCCCAAGCTTCATACATAGACACGATAATGGATCATTTTAGCATGCAAAACTCCAAGAAAAGTTTTCTACCTTTCAGGCATGGAGTTCCTTTATCTAAGGAGATGTGTCCTAGATCATCTGAGGAGATAGAGGAAATGAAGGTGATTTCTTATGCTTCGGCAGTAGGAAGCCTCATGTATGCGATTATATGTACGAGATTAGATATCTGCTATGCCGTCGGCATGGTCAGCATATATCAAAGTAATCCAGGACAGGGACATTGGAATGCGGTAAAGCATATATTGAAGTTCCAGAGAAGGACTAGGGATTATATGCTAGTTTACCGCACAGACCAATTACTCCCTGTGGGTTACATGGATTGCGACTTCCAATAAGATAGGGATAACAGTAAGTTTACCACAGGTTTTGTGTTTACTTTGGGAGGTGGAGCCATTATATGGAGGAGTGTCAAGCAGAAATGCATGGCAGACTCTACCATGGAAGCTGAGTATGTGGCAGCCTCTAAGGCGGCAAAAGAAGCTGTGTGGCTCAGGAACTTCCTGATGGACTTAGATGTGATTCCAGGTTTTCCCAGAACTATCATAATTTATTGTGATAATAGTGGCATAGTTGCAAACTCGAAGGAACCAGGAGCCCATAAGGTTAGTAAACACATAGAGCTCAAGTACCACCTGATACGAGAAACTGTAAAGGAGGTAGAAGTTGTTGTCGCCTAGATTGCATCAGAGGATGACCAGGTGGACCCTTTCACTAAGGCCCTTCTAGCGAGAGCTTAGATAGGCATGTGTAGGGAAGGGGAATCAGATGTATGGCAGTATGAGGACAGCATAGTCTTTTAGTATAAGTGGGAGATTGTAGGGATGTATACTGAAAAGTCTATCTTTTGTATGAACATCTTTATTTTTGAAATAAGAATCACATGATCATTGTTTGCATATTTTTATGGTTATGCAATATTGTCTAATACTTTACATTGTAGATAACATGGTGTGTGGTGTCACACGGGAGATCATGTTATCGGCATTTGAAAAGTATAAGTAAAGGCTCACAACCGAGATGACTTTGGACAAACCATCGGAATGGTTGTAGTTAGATTAGGTATTGGTTTATCTTAACCATAGAATCACACTAGTGCACTTTGTGTGAATTTAGCAGGACCGACATAGAGGTGATTCGATTTATTGCTGACTACATAATCGAATCGGACCTCAGATATTATTTAGTACATGCTCTTAATCCTGATATAATAACGGGCACATATACTTAGTAGTCATCTCTTTGATTTACCAAAGGGCGAGATTTATAGAATAAATCGATAGGCTCGGTAAGTTGGGAGATGATATTATTTATATGGTGTGTCGTTGATTATAAGAGGAAACCGTGTCCTATATATTAGGATGATGATGTCCCCTTGAGGAGCTCATAAGGTTCATCATGTAAACCTTGCAGGTGGACTTGGTCCGGCATGATGAAAAGGTTGAGTGGTACTACTCTGTTGGAATGTATACTGAAAGGCTAACTCTTTTTGTATGAACATTTTATTTTGAAATAAGAATCACATGATCATTGTTTGCACTTTATATATGTGTGCATATTGTCTAATATTTTACATTGTAGATAACATGGTGCTTAGTGTGGCACAGAAGATCATGTTATCAGTTCCTTGTAAAATATAAGTAGAGGCTCAAAACCAAGATGGTTTTGGACAAACCATTGGCATGGTTGTAGTGTAGCTTGGTATTGTTTTGTCTTGAACATAGAGTTACACTAGTACACTCAGGTGTATTGAGCAGGACCGACATAGAGGTGATTCAATTTAGTACTGACTACATGATTGAATCGGACCTCGGATATTATGTTGTACATGCTCTTAATCCCGATATAATAACGGGCACATGTACTTAGTATTTATTTCTTTGATTTACCAGTGGGTGAGATTTAGATGGATTAAATCAATATGCCCGGTAAGTTGGGAAATAATATTATTTACATGGTGTGCCATTGATTATAGGAGGAAACCGTGTCCTATATATTAGGTTGATGATGTCCCCTTGAGGAGCTCATAAAGTTCATCACGTAAACCCAGCTGGTTGACTTAGTCAACGTGATGATAAGGTTGAGTGGTACTACTCGAGGAATTAGATGTTAATTAATTGATGGTCAGTAAATCAATTAATTGATGGACATTCGATATCTTAAACACGGGGAGATTAATGTACGAATAATATATGGAGCCCATATTAATTTATGGGGGTTGGTGAGGTAGTTCAATGATGATCCTCTAGTGGAATGGAACATCATTGATGGATCAAGTTTGTGTGGTTCCGATCCATCGGGTGGCCAAGACCCAACTCCTCCTTATGGTCCCTATCGTAGCCTAATATAATCCTTATGAAGTCTAGATCCAAGAATGTAAAACAAAACCTAGAACCAACGGTTGGGATTAAATCCCTAGATCCTATGGTTGGATGAAACCCTAGAACCAACGGTTGGGATTAAATCCCTAGATCCGATGGTTAGGATGAAACCCTAGAATCGACGGTTGGGATTAAATCTCTAGATCCTACGGTTGGGATGAAACCTTAGATCCGAAGGTTGGGATGAAATCCTAGATCCGATGGTTGGGATTAAACCCTAGATCCGACGGTTGGGATAAAACCCTAGATCCGACGGTGGAGTTTAAATCCCTAGATCCGACGGTGGAGATTAAAGGAGGCTTAAGCCTAATTCTATAAATAGGGGCTTAGGTTGGGCGGCAAGAAGTGGTTCACTTGGATTAGGGTTTTGCCTCTCAAGTGCTATAGGCGGCTAGGGTTTTGGTTTTGGTTTGGGCGGCAACTAGAAGGGAGTTTAGGGTTTCCTCCTTTGCTCCTTGGTGGCCGGCACTCATTCTCTTCTCCTCCTTGGTTTTTGCCGGCTTTCTTCCTCCTCCCTTGCACCTTGGTGGCCGGCGCTTCTCCAACCTCTAGGTGGTCGGCGGCAACCTTGCAACAAAGTTGGCTGGCGCTCATCCACTTGTTCCTTGGCCGGCGGTTGCATCAAATTTCCTTGCTTGGTGGCCGGTTCTAGAAAGGAAAGGTTTTCTTAGTTCTTCTCTTTGTTCGCAGCGGACAAGGAAGGGAAGAACGCGATCTAGAAGGCTTCTACTCGTGGAGGATCTTCGTCCACACGTCGTCCACGAGAAGGATAGGACATACGGTAGAAGATCGTGAGGTATAAAGTTATTTTAACTTTATTTACAGATCTGAGCATGTTCTTCTATGTTTTGATTATGCAAGTGTGAATTAGTAAATATATTGCATAATCATGGACCCCGAAGGCAAACACAAAAACCGGCGATCCGTCCGTCGTCTCTTCCGCGGCTAACCAACTAGAAGAGTTGTGTTGCTTGAACAACTAGTTTGTTCAAGCGACAACTCAAGTTGTTAGCACGACGATGAAATGGTTGTGCTAAGGAAGCTCATCCCATTCGGATTAATTCTTTCATTAGTGAAAATTTTAATCCGGGGACATGGGAGCCAATGAGCCTCCGAAGCGACTACCTACACTACTCAAGGAGTTAGATGTCGATTAATTAATGGTCAGTAAATTAATTAATCGACGGACATTCGAGATCTTAAACACGGGGAGAAAATGTACAAATAATATATGGAGCCCATATTATCATATGGGGGTTGGTGAGGTAGATCAATGATGATCCTCTAGTGGATTGGATCATCATTAGTGGATTGGACTTTATTTGTGCTTGATCCATGGGTGGCAAAGATCCAACTCCTCCTCATGGTCCCTAATGTAGCCTATTAACACCTCATGAAGCTTAGATCCAAAGGATAGAAACAAAACTCTAGATCCATAGGTAGAGATTAAATCTCTAGATCAGACGGTTGAGATTAAATCCCTTGAACCAATGGTGGAGATTAATCCAAGGCATAAACCCAACTCTATAAATAAGGCTTATTGGCTTGGACGACAACTAATGGATGAGGGGATTAGGGTTTGTCCCTTGGACGACAACCAATCCTAATTAGATTAGGATTGGGAGTGGTGGCTAGGGTTAGGGTTTTGGGGATTAGAGTGGGTGGCAACAAGAAGTTCCTTCTTCTTCCTAAGGTTGGCCAGCCCCTATGCTTCTCCTCTCTACCTTGGCATGAGCTCATCCTATTCTTCTTCCCCTCTTCCATGGCCGACGATAAGGAAAGCTAGGATTAGGGTTTGGAAGTTTAGGGTTTAGGAGGCTTGGGTGGCACCAAATAAGGAAGTAGTTTGGTTTCTTCTTTCTATCCTTTGGTGGCCAGCGCCCACAGCCCTATCCCAGCCCTTGGATGGCATCCAAAGACCCCTTCTCCTTCTCCTTAGGTGGTGGAAACAAGATATTGGGCTTTCCCTTGGTGTCTTGGCCGGTTTCCACCATTATCTCCTTCTCCTTGTTGGCCGGCAGCAAGCATTTCTTTTGTTGCTTGTTGGTTGGCTATAGGATGGAGATGAGCCTTGTTTCTATTCTTCCTCTTACTTTGGAAGATAAAGGACGGAAGATTTGCAATCTAGGAGCTTCGACTTTTGGTACAGCGTTGCCCACACGTCGTCCGAAAGGAGGAAGGACATACATTAGAAGATCGAGAGGTATATCGATTCTCTAATTTTATATGTTACATGTTTGTATTTGTTTTTCAATTATGAGCATGATATAAATCTGTATATGGATAAATAATACTTGGATCCTGAGCATAAACACGAAAACCGGTGATCGGGACATCGTCTATTCCGCGGCTACTCGTAGAATAAAGGATGGTCGCTTGAACAACTAGTTTGTTCAAGTGACCTCTCTAAACGAATAGCATGATGATGGCTTGGTGGTTTGGGCAATCCCTTTTGTCTAGGATTAAATTTTTTTAATCCGGGGACATCGAAGGGATCGCCATGGACAAGCTACCGAGGTGAAGTGGGAAGCGACGTTTCCCCTCACTGACTCGATAAGCAAAACCCTTCACCTCCTTGTAACATCAACCTTCAATAGACCTTCCATTTCTTTATTTTGTACATTACAAAATAAGAACACTCGAGTTACATTCGAGTCTAAATCTATTTAACAACAGGAAAAATAGAGATTAAGGAGCGACATGCAAGCCACATTATGAATTACAACATGAACACACAACACACAATCACAATCATATTGGGTCATAGGCCATAACCATGCACCATGAATCATATCATTAATAATGATGTTATTTTATAAAATTGATTATACATACATGAATTTTAAAGACGCTTTGCCGATAAGCCACAACGCCACGGCGGTCCCGCTAGGGTGAACAGTGGCGTCCATGGCTAGGCCGTAGACTCCCTGTTTTGCCTCTTTAGTGTTGGTGCAGGGGCACCAGATAATCGAACATATGTTTTGATTATGGCAAAGACACAAAGTCAAGGTTATTTTGTTATCTCACGAGCTAAATCAAGTGTGCAGAAAATATTAAGCTAAAGCTGAAGGCCAGCCACACCCGGAGGGAACCGTGGTGGTGGGGCAATGCCGAGAGGACTTCGGAGGGAGCCGAAGGAATCAGGTGGAGACCGAAAGCAAGGCTTCAAAAGTAAATTTTGAGGTAAGCTTGTGTGAGTGAGTGCAAGGAAGGTCGTGTCCTCTGTATGTTGATATTCTTAGGTGACGATCCGACCAAGACCTCCCATGGAATGTCTAAGTCGAGATCGGATAGTGTATGGCCATTTAATTTACTTGTATTAACTATATTTTTGAGCTAACTCTTCGTTGCAGCTAGGAAACCTGCCATCAGTCGACTGAGGGCTTGTATCAGTCGACTGAACCATCAGCAGTCGATTGGTAAGGGTAGCAGTCGACTGTTGGTCAAGGATCAGCTTCGAGGAGAGTCAAAGCTTATCTCCATTTTTGAAGGGATAGGAGGCTTGCTCTCATTGGTTGAAGATGTGAACATCTAGGTTTTGCAAGGCTATAAAAGTAGGGGTTCTCCACCCTATTTCCATTATCAAAAGCTCTCCAAAAAGCCTCCGCTACGATACTCTTCTACGACGACCTTACGACGACGAAGTGCTTCCGCATCTTCGACGATAAGTGCCTTCCTTTCATTAATTTAATAGTCATCGGTATTCTTTCTTATTGTCGTCGTAAATTCTGTATTTAATCGTGCTTTAATCATAACAAGGAGAGGGGGAGTGTCCCTCTACCTTGAGCTTTTTCATCTATTGTATTCGCTTACTCCTTCCTCTAACGAAGAGGAATGTTTTTAGTGTTTTGCCCTCCGTACGTGGTCTAGGATAGTTAGGGCATTGGACTAGCAGTCGAAGGGTGTGAACCAAGTAAAAAAAAAAGAGTATTATTTTTTTTCGGCTGCATTTACTCTTACTCTCATTTTATATTGAACAAACAAACGAAGAGAATTTTGCGCTATTCACCCCCCTCTAGCGCTCTAAATGATCCAACAATTGGTATCAGAGCTGGGGGTGCTAAGATTTGGTGAAACCACCAATCTAGATTTTTTTATAGATTTATTTTAATTTTTATTTCAAATTTTTTACAAGCTCTTTCGTTCGATTAGATTTTCTTCCGCACTACTAATCCAAGTACTTCCTTCGGTCACCCTGTACCCTGTGTTGTCGACATCCTCCTATAGGGATGTATACTGAAAAGTCTATCTTTTGTATGGACATCTTTATTTTTGAAATAAGAATCACATGATCATTGTTTGCATATTTTTATGGTTATGCAATATTGTCTAATACTTTACATTGTAGATAACATGGTGTGCGGTATCACACAGGAGATAATGTTATCGGCCCGTTGAAAAGTATAAGTAAAGGCTCACAACCGAGATGGCTTTGGACAAACCATCGGAATGGTTGTAGTGTGATTTGGTATTGGTTTTTCTTGACCATAGAATCACACTAGTGCACTTTGTGTGTATTGAACAGGACCGACATAGAGGTGATTCGATTTATTGCTGACTACATAATCGAATCAGACCTCATATATTATTTAGTACATGCTCTTAATCCCGATATAATAACGGGCACATATACTTAGTAGTCATCTCTTTGATTTACCAATGGACGAGATTTATAGATTAAATCGATAGGCTCGGTAAGTTGGGAGATGATATTATTTATATGGTGTGCCGTTGATTATAGGAGGAAACCGTGTCCTATATATTAGGATGATGATGTCCCTTTGAGGAGCTCATAAGGTTCACATGTAAACCCTGCAGGTGGACTTGGTCCGGTATGATGAAAAGGTTGAGTGGTACTACTCAAAGAGTTAGATGTTGATTAATTAATGGTCGGTAAATTAATTAATCGACGGACATTCGAGATCTTAAACACGGGGAGAAAATGTACAAATAATTTATGGAGCCCATATTATCATATGGGGGTTGGTGAGGTAGATCAATGATGATCCTCTAGTGGATTGGATCATCATTAGTGGATCGGACTTTATGTGGGCTTGATCCATGGGTGGCCAAGATCTAACTCCTCCTCATGGTCCCTAATGTAGCCTATTAACTCCTCATGAAGCTTAGATCCAAAGGATAAAAACAAAACTCTAGATCCATAGGTAGAGATTAAATCTCTAGATCCGATGGTTGAGATTAAATCTCTAGATCCGACGGTTGAGATTAAATCCCTAGAACCAAGGTGGAGATTTATCCAAGGCATAAACCCAACTCTATAAATAAGGCTTATTGGCTTGGACGACAACTAATGGATGAGGGGATTAGGGTTTGTCCCTTGGGCGGCAACCAATCCTAATTAGATTAGGATTGGGAGTGGTGGCTAGGGATAGGGTTTTGGGGATTAGAGTGGGCGGCAACAAGAAGTTCCTTCTTCTTCCTAAGGTTGACCGGCCCCTATTCTTCTCCTCTCTACCTTGCCATGAGCTCATCTTATTCTTCTTCCCCTCTTCCATGGTCGGCGATAAGGAAAGCTAGGATTAGGGTTTGGAAGCTTAGGGTTTAGGAGGCTTGGGTGGCACAAAATAAGGAAGTAGTTAGGTTTCTTCTTCCTATCCTTTGGTGGACGGCGCCCACAGCCCTATCCCAGCCCTTGGATGGCATCCAAAGACCCCTTCTCCTTCTACTTAGGTGGTGGAAACAAGATATAGGGCTTTCCCTTGGTGTCTTGGCCAGTTTCCACCATTATCTCCTTCTCCTTGTTGGCCGGCGGCAAACATTTCTTTTGTTGCTTGTTTTTTGGCTATAGGAAGGAGATGAGCCTTGTTTCTATTCTTCCTCTTGCTTTGGAAGATCAAGGAAGGAAGATTTACGATCTAGGAGCTTCGAATTTTGGTAGAGCGTCGCCCACACGACGTCCGAAAGGAGGAAGGACATACATTAGAACATCGAGAGGTATATCTATTTTCTAATTTTATATGTTACATGTTTGTATTTGTTTTTCAATTATGAGCATGATATAAATCTATATATGGCTAACTAATACTTGGATCCCGAGCATAAATACGAAAACCGGCGATCCGGACATCTTCTATTCTGCGGCTACTCGTAGAACAGAGGATGGTCGCTTGAACAACTAGTTTGTTCAAGGGACCTCTCTAAACGAATAGCACGATGATGTCTTGGTGGTTTGGGCAATCCCTTTTGTCTAGGATTAAATTTTTTTAATCCAGGGACATCTATGGGATCGCCATGGACAAGCTACCGAGGTGAAGTGGGAAGCGAAGTTTCCCCTCACAGACTCAATAAGCAAAACCCTTCAATTGGTATCAGAACCAAGGTTTCCGATTTTTTGTCTTTAGGATTTGGTTAATTTTTATGCACTTTTTCATATATTATATGTGCCGGATAATAGTAGGATATGCATAGTTTAACTCTTTGGTTGCAGGCATAAGATTCGACTATTATGGCCATATGTGTGTATGTGATTGTATGTGTGTAAATATTTATTTTGTTGAATCCTCGGGGTTGACGAGGCTTGTATTTAGTTTTTGTAAATTAAATACGGCATTGTTTAGCCACTCTTTATTTTATTTTACTTTCGATCTAGATTTCATGTACACTCCCTCGTGGAGTATAGGATCGATGGATGTAAATTAAAATAGGTTTTAGTCTCGACTTGGATCTCCGGATGGCTCATACATGGCGTAGGAGGAGCGAAAGAGAAGGCAGTGTGATGGGAGACATATTGAAGACAAAAGCCATAATAGTTGGAAAATAATTTATTTTTCATATTTATTGCTTATTGTTTGATATGCATGTCGTAGCCTAGAAAATTCCTCATTTTCAAATTACTAAGTGGGAGAGGGATATTTTTATAAATTCCCACGACCTCCATTACGATTTGATATGTGATGCAAACAAACCTGCGCGTTGGCTCTGAGTGCTTCCTCCCCATCGGATGAGTTTGTTTGCGAATCACAAGGTCGAATATGGTTATAAGAAATTATTAAGGAGCGTGTGTACTTGCCCATCGTAAGGCACATAACCCGAGATAATTACCTTGGTACCAAGTAATGGTGAACACTTAGATACAAATATAAGTATCCTCCCCATCGGAGTCACTGCTTTTATTTGTAGGGCCGAAGAGAAACCAACTATTAATTTTACTTGTCAAAAAGTTAGGTTGACAAGATAGTAAAATTAATGGGTAAAACCTCCTCTTACAAATGTAGAATTCGTATACATCCACACTATCTTGGCATACGATATTCTCAGTGTTTTGAGGTGTTGGTTAATTTTTATATTTTATTGTTTGAGGAATCAATAATTTTTTAAAATCTACAGTAATGATCTATGTGATTCTTAGGATTTTCAAAAATGATTTTCAGTCCACTTACTATGATACTAAAGGAAATAAACTTACTGTACCCAAATAATGTTGATTGGAAAAGAATCTAGATATTGTCTTATCTGCTAAGGAGTACAAGTATGCACTCTTCGAAGAGTGTCCTCAAGCCATGGTTGCTCAAAAAGGTTTCTACTTCTAAGCTGAAAGGCAAGAAGAAGAAGAAACAAGGTGAAGCAAAGGTGATAGGAGGATCTCAGGGAGGAGTGAAGAAGCTGAAAGGCAAGTACTTGCAAGCAGGATGGACATTGGAAGAAGGACTGTCCCAATCCCAAGCAGAACAAAGATATATCCTTTGGACTAGTCGTTGAAACATGATTAGCGGTGTTATCTACCGGCACCTGGTGTGTAGATACGAGAGCCACTAATCATGTCTGCAATACTTTGCAGGGCTTCCAGGAAACCCGACGAGTAGCTAAAGAGGAGATTACCATTTACTTGGGCAATGCCATAATGGTGGTGGCTATTGCAGTGGGAGAAGTTTTATTTATCTTTTGAGAAAAATAAAACTTAGGTTCTGGAAAATTCCCTTAATGTACCTTTATTTAGAAAGAACTTAGTTTCAGTTTCTAAATTGTTTATGGATGGATATTCTATTTCTTTTAATGATAAAGCTGTTATAAAAAGGAATAGGGAGAATATCTGTTCAGGTACATTGATAGGAAATTTGTATACACTTGAAACAAAACCTCCCACGATGCAAATTGAAGTTAATAACTCATCTTCTAATTCCAATAAGAGAAAAGAACCTTCGAAGATGAACCAAACATATATTTGGCATCTTAGGCTTGGTCACATTTACCTAAGCAGAATTCAAAGGTTGATAGTTGATGGACCTTTGGGGTTCATTAGTGGTGGAGGATCTCCCAACCTGCAAATCTTGCATGGAGGGTAAGATGACCAAGAGGCCTTATAAGGCCAAGGGGTATAGAGCCAAAGATATGTTAGAAATGGTTCATTCTGATTTGTGTGGTCCTATGATTATCTAGGCAAGAGGTAGTCTTGAATATTTCGTCTTTTTCATAGACGATTATTCAAGATATGGATGACACTATGATCTGATCGTGGTGATGATTACCTCTTGGGAGAGTTTAGGAACTACTTATCAGAGGCTGGGATTCAATCCCAATTGACTGCACCTGGCACACCCCAGCAGAACGGTGTAGCAGAGCGAAGGAATAGGACTCTTATGGAGATGGTTATATCGATGATGAGTTATTTGTTCTGGGGATATGCTCTAGATACGGAGGTGTACATTCTGAACTTGGTTCCATCTAAATCAGTGCCTTCTACTCCCACAGAATCGTGGATAGGGCGAAAGCCTAATCTAAGACATATTCGGATATGGGGAGTCCAACACATGTGATGAAGGCAGATGCTGGTAAGTTGGAACCTCGTACAGAAGTATGCTTGTTCGTTGGCTATCCCAGGGGAACGAAGGGTGGATTATTTTATAGTCCTAGAGATCAGAGGGTGATCGTTAGCATGAACGCCAGATTTCTAGAGGAAGACTATGTGATAAGCCACAAGCCCAAGAGTAAAATTGTTCTGGAGGAATTAAAAGGGGAAGTCACTTCTTTAGTACCACCGGTACAAGAGGATATACCACATGTCACTGCACCGCGTGTCACATAGGATACAGAGGTGATACCTCGTCGTAGTGGGAGGGTTGTGAGACATCCTGACAGATTTATGTTCTTGGGTGAATCTTCTGATTTGGTCCCTGGCGAACATGAACCTGATCCCTGGACATACGACGAGGCAATCCAAGATATAGATGCAACATCTTGGCAAAGTGCAATGAATACTGAGATTGAATCTATGGATTCAAGTCAGGTCTGGGAGCTCTTATGCATAGCAGCTCATATGGATTATGAGGTGTGGCAGATGGATGTCAAGAAAGCTTTCCTTAATGGAAGTCTTGAGGAAAACATCTATATAAAGCAACCAGAGGGATTCATTGCTAAGGGAAAAGAGCATCTTGTATGTAAGCTTAATCGGTACATTTATGGATTGAAGCAAGCTTCGAGGTCTTGGACCATCCGCTTTGAGGAGGTAAATTAGTCTTATGGATTTATTCAAAGTTTGGATAAGTCTTGTCTATACAAGAGATGTGACGGAAACGTAGTGGTATTTCTTGTACTATACGTAGATGACATTTTGGTGATTGGCAACAATATCAAGGTGTTATCGGACGTAAGGGTATGGTTGTCCAAACAGTTTGATATGAAGGTCTTGGGATAAGTGGGACACATCCTTGGGATCAAGGTTATCGTGCTTATCCCAAGCTTCATACATAGACACGATAATGGATCATTTTAGCATGAAAAACTCCAAGAAAGGTTTTCTACCTTTCTGGCATGGAGTTCCATTATCTAAGGAGATGTGTCCTAGATCATCTGAGGAGATAGAGGAAATGAAGGTGATTTCTTATGCTTCGGTAGTAGGAAGCCTCATGTATGTGATGCTATGTACGAGATTAGATATCTGCTATGCCATCGGCATGGTCAGCAGATATCAGAGTAATCCAGGACAGGGACATTGGACTACGGTAAAGCATATATTAAAGTTCCAGAGAAGGACTAGGGATTATATGCTAGTTTACCGCGCAGACCAATTACTCTCTGTGGGTTACATGGATTGCGACTTCCAATAAGATAGGGATAACTGTAAGTCTACCACAGGTTTTGTGTTTACTTTGGGAGGTGGAGCCATTGTATGGAGGAGTGTCAAGAAGAAATGCATGGCGGACTCTACCATGGAAGTTGAGTATGTGGTAACCTCTAAGGCGGCCAAAGAAGCTGTGTGGCTCAGGAACTTCCTGATGGACTTAGATGTGATTCCTGGTTTGCCCAGAACTATCATAATTTTTTGTGATAATAGTGGTACAGTTGTAAATTCGAAGGAACCAGGAGCCCATAAGGCTAGTAAACACATAGAGCGCACGTATCACCTGATACGAGAAATCGTAAAGGAGGTAGAAGTTGTTGTCGCCTAGATTGCATCAGAGGATGACCAGGTGGACCCTTTCACTAAGGCCCTTCTAGCGAGAGCTTAGATAGGCATGTGGAGGGAAGGGGAATCAGATGTATGGCAGTATGAGGACAGCATAGTCTTTTAGTATAAGTGGGAGATTGTAAGGATGTATACTGAAAAGTCTATCTTTTGTATGAACATCTTTATTTTTGAAATAAGAATCACATTATCATTGTTTGCATATTTTTATGGTTATGCAATATTGTCTAATACTTTACATTGTAGATAACATGGTGTGTGGTGTCACACGGGAGATCATGTTATCGACCCCTTGAAAAGTATAAGTAAAGGCTCACAACCGAGATGACTTTGGACAAACCATCGGAATGGTTGTAGTGTGATTTGGTATTGGTTTGTCTTAACCATAGAATCACACTAGTGCACTTTGTGTGTATTTAGCAGGACCGACATAGAGGTGATTCGATTTATTGCTGACTACATAATCGAATCGGACCTCAGATATTATTTAGTACATGCTCTTAATCCCGATATAATAACGGGCACATATACTTAGTAGTCATCTCTTTGATTTACCAATGGACAAGATTTATAGAATAAATCGATAGGCTCGGTAAGTTGGGAGAATATATTATTTATATGGTGTGCCGTTGATTATAGGAGGAAATCGTGTCCTATACATTAGGATGATGATGTCCCCTTGAGGAGCTCATAAGGTTCATCATGTAAACCCTGCAGGTGGACTTGGTTCGGTATGATGAAAAGGTTGAGTGGTACTACTCAAGGAGTTAGATGTTGATTAATTAATGGTCAGTAAATTAATTAATCGACGGACATTCGAGATCTTAAACATGGGGAGAAAATGTACAAATAATATATGGAGCGCATATTATCATATGGGGGTTGGTGAGATAGATCAATGATCATCCTCTAGTGGATTGGATCATCATTATTGGATCGGACTTTATGTGGGCTTGATCCATGAGTGGAAAAGATCCAACTCCTCCTCATGGTCCCTAATGTAGCCTATTAACACCTCATGAAGCTTAGATCCAAAGGATAGAAACAAAACTCTAGATCCATAGGTAGAGATTAAATCTCTAGATCCGACGGTTGAGATTAAATCCCTTGAACCTATGGTGGAGATTAATCCAATGCATAAACCCAACTCTATTGTAACGCCCGTAAAATTTCTAGCAATTTTACGAGAGTTTTTGGATTTACAATAATGGGCTTGATGTGGGCTTTTTTCGAAAAATAAAAGAAAATAGCCAAAAAGAGATGCAAGGCCTAGGAATTGAACCCCAAACCTCTAGAGATAGCCAAGCCCTATAGATGTACCCACTAACCAGAAGCCCAATAGGATTATATCATTAGAAGAAGAGGGAAAATTGTAGATAAGTGTGATGAGGGTAAATGAAGGGGCATGGAAAAGACAAGAGAAACTTCTCTTCCTCCCTTTATAAAGAAGAAGGAAGTTTCCACTTGTCCACTTCTTCTTCCCTTCTTCTTCCTCACCGAAAACCCTCTCTCCCCCTCTCCATCTTCATCCTTTGGCCGAAACCCCCATTCAAGCAAGGGGAAAGCTAGGTGGCTTCCATTAGGTCATCTCCCAAGCAAAGCGAAGGAAGTAAGATTCCCTCACCTGCAGTATATTAGTTTTGTAGGATAGGTTACATGAAAGAAATATGAAGTTGTAGCCCTCTATGTTTCGGCTAACTAAGTTTATGGGCTAGGATTCATGAAAATGCTACTAGGGAAAATTTTTATGGGTTGTATACTTCAAGAAGGAACCTTTAGGTGTCAAAAGTCCAAGGGTTTTAGCCCTTACATGTTTCGGCCAACCCAAGCTTTTGGGGTTAGGGTGGCATAAACTTGATTCTAAGGTTGTGTTCATAAATGGTATGCTTCAAGTAGGAATCTTTAGGTGTCAAAATTCCAAGGATTTTAGCCCTACATGTTTCGGCCAACCCAAGCTTTTGGGGTTTGGATTGCATGAACTTGATTCTAAGGTTATGTTCATAGAGTGTAGGCTTCAAGTAGGAATGTTTAGGTAATAAAAACCCAAGCTTGAGCCCTTACATGTTTCGGCCAACCAAGATATTTAGGGCTAGGGTTGCATGAAAAGGCTTCTAAGGGAAGTAGGAGATGTTATATGCTTCATGTAGAAGTTTTAAGTGACAAAAAAAAAAAAATATACAAGGTTTGATACCTTACATGTTTCGGCCAACATTGGTTCTAGGGTTAGGGTTTCATGAAACCACCCCCCCCCCTTATGAAGTTATGTTATGTGTATGAGTTTAATATGTTAGGAAATGAAAATATGCCTATGAAATATGCTTAGGGTTCATGATGTAATATGCTATGAAATATGCTTAGGTGATGAACATGTTTTATGATTTAACATGCCATGAATATGCCTAGGAAATATGCTCATGTGATGAACATGTTTATGATATAATATGCCATGAAATATGCCTATGTGATGAACATGTTCTATGATTTAACATGCCATGAATATGCCTATGAAATATGCTTGTGTGATGAACATGTTTGTGCTTTAGGACCCCTTTATGTTATGAATGCATGTATGCTATGAAATGTCTAAGATGGAGATGCTTCCCTTTCAAGTAGGGATTAAGAGCTCTCCTTATGATAAGATAAGATGGAGATGCTTCCCTTTCAAGTAGGGATTAAGAGCTCTCCTTATAAGATAAGATGGAGATGCTTCCCTTTCAAGTAGGGATTAAGAACTCTCCTTATGATAAGACAAGAAAGAAAGGAATTAAGTATTTTACTTTGTAAGAGGTTAAGTACCCGACCCGTCAGGTGGTCGTTAATCAAATCCATAGGGACATAAGAAGACGTAAGAGGTCTTGCCCTGGTAAGACGTAAGAGGTCTTGCTCTAGTAGGTCTGGTGGCTCGCTACCCTAGCCTATTAGGGAACGCGCATTATGTGGTACTTAACCTGGGGCCCCCCATGCAAATTATGATTATGTTGAAGTATCTATATGTATATGTTTTGAAAAGAAAGGACTTTTATGAAATTATGAATGTTTATAGTTAAGTTTAAGAATGCTTATGAACTTGTCCTTTATGCATGTTTAGATTTCATGATGCCATGAATGCTTATAGTTAAGTTTAAGAATGTTTATGAACTTGTCCTTTATGCATGTTTAGATTTCATGATGCAATGAATGCTTATAGTTAAGTTTAAGAATGCTTATGAACTTGTCCTTTATGCATGTTAGATTTCATGATGCCATGAATGCTTATAGTTAAGTTTAAGAATGCTTATGAACTTGTCCTTTATGCATGTTTAGATTTCATGATGCCATGAATGCTTATAGTTAAGTTTAAGAATAGTTGTGACTATGTACTTTATGCATGTTTCAGATTTATGATGTTACGGATACGTATGTTAGGAATGCTTATGGTTAAGTTTATGAATGCTTATGAACTTATCCTTTATGCATGTTAGATTTTATGAAGTTATGATGCTTATAGTTGAGTTAAGAATAATTGTGATTATGTACTTTATGCATGTCTAAGATTTATAATGTTATGGATTGCTGATGTCATGAATTCTTATGTTAAATTATGCCCTGCTTAGGTTTAATTATGCTTAGCATGCAGATGTAAACTCTATGCCATACTTAGGTTTTATTACGTGGGTATGTTGATAATTAGTGTTGCTATCAAACACTTAGGCTATTTATGCTAGTATGCTCATGTTTCTAATTACTTGATGAAGTTTGTGGCTTTTGTGAGTAGGCAAGAATCTTACTAAGCTATATGCTTATAGTTTATGTTGTCCATATACTGCAGATAAAGGAAACCCGAACTAGCAGGAAGGGTCGAGTGTGTGTGATAGTGGCATGGTGGAGAAAGACCCTGTTACTATCTGCTTATATTACATGCACAATGAACCACTTAAGACTTTGCTTCCGCTTATAAGACTTATGAATCATTAGTATCATGTTGGATGATGCTTATTTATGTTACTGTTCAAGTACTTAAGAACTCATGAATGACTCTTTATGTTATGCATGTTAGAAATGAGACAAGATATGTTAACATGCTGATTATGATTATGATATGTGACGTGTAGGGAAATCTCGTATGCCAAATGGCATATGCGCAACGGAAAATAGGATCCCTTCCAAGTGATCCATGCGAAAGCAAACTCGTATAAAATAAATTTCTCTAAACCAAACCTATCTTATAGGAGAGGATTACCTTTGTTGCGTACCCTTGTTAATCCCGCTTTTCCTTTCGGTTTGTTGGATCTTTAGCACGTTCAAGTGTCCGTGCCTCTATACGTATCCACACGAGCACGCTCTTGTCTCACACAAGGAAAACTAGAAGAGCTCTCCTTTACTTCTTGCTAGAGAAGTCCCTAAAGGAGAGGAAGAGAGGGAAAAGGAGAAAGGAAGAAGAAGACTCCTCTTCTTGCTAGCCTACACTCACAAACCCACACAACTAAAGCTTCCACCAAGCTTTCTCACCACTAACACAACCAAAGCTTCCACCAACAACAAAAGCCAATATCACTCTTTGGCCGGCCACTTAGGGTGTCTTTTATAGGGTTGGAAAAACCCTTTCACCTCCACACATTCAATGCAATCCATTGCATTGAGACATATCCTTGTTTGGCCGACCACTTAAGGAGACAAAACCATTTTGTTTCCTTCCACCTTAACTAGCTTAGGTGGATGCTTAGGTGGCATGCTTATGTGGCATGCTTATGTGGCATTCTTATGTGGCATTCATGCATGTTGAATTAATCTTATTAATTCAATTAAGCTTATGTTATCATATTGAATTAATCTTATTAATTCAATTAAGCTTATGTTATCATATTGAATTAATCTTATTAAACCAATAAGGTAACATATTGAATTAATCTCATTAAATCAATTAGCTAAAATTCTCATTAAGCTTAAAGTCCAAAAACCATTTTGTACTTAAGCTTATTCCCAAATTATTCTAGTCAAACTAGAATACTCTAATTCCTCTAATTATCATGCTCTTTGTGTGTGACCCTATAGGCTCTCATAACGTTGGGTGGACCTAAACTCTTTTAGATACACAAGCAATAGCGGCATCTAGCAATACATCATTGCTACCCAAGTTCTGAGATAAGTCAAGATCACTAACCTTTCGTGACTACTATAATATATGAGTGTCCTTCTATCCTTGATATCAGTTGATCAATGAGGCATAGACCGTGTCATCCTCGATCAATCTATGTGTTTCTTGATCCAAGTAAACTAACTCAAACAAATGAGCTCAATATCTCATATTGACTCATTCGAGCATGGCCATGCGTTTTAGTAGTTCTACTCAATCAAAGGGCCCACCGATATCACTCTCATATGAGAGGATAGATCCCATCTACATCACTCACATCCCTCGCGCATAATTTGTTATATACCCGATGTCGCCTTTATGGTCCACCTGTGATACCAAAGTACATAACTCCTTATGTAGGGAACCGTAGTGACTTGGTCTGAGGACTATTCATACCAATAGTCACATGAGAAAGTTTATGACACTCATATAACGATCCATGAAACTTTCTCATGGCGGGAATTGATTCGATTATATATTCTCAATATATACCCATGTGTCAACTTGATATCATATATCCATGACTTGTGAGATCAAGTCATCAATTGACCTACATGCTAGTCTTTATGTATTAATATTGCCCTTGCATATTAATACTCGACTAGAACATTTAGGAAAGTGTTCTCTGACCTCTCATAATCAATTACGCGATTGATGTCTTTGTAGATAAGAACCTACTTTTCTAGGGCATTATTATATTTAAATTAGCTGGCACAAGCAAGTTGTAAATATAATAACCAATCCTTTGCCTTTATAGAATATGATACAAAATGTTCCCTATTCAACCATCACATGATTGGTTCTAGGGCTATAACTAACAATCTCCCACTAGCACTAGTACCAATCACTATGATATCTAATACCTAGTGACCTAGTGTGACCATCATGCTTCCTCTGTACAAAGCTTTGGTCAATGGATCTGCGATGTTAGCTTCCTTCGGTACTCTGCATATCCTCACATCTCCTCTATCGATGATCTCTCGAATGAGATGGAAGCGCCGCAGTATGTGTTTGGTCCGCTGATGTTATCGAGGTTCCTTAGCCTGTGCAATAGCCCCATTGTTGTCACAATAGAGGTCTATTGGATCTGCAATGCTAGGAACTACCCCAAGTTCACTGATGAACTTGCGGAGCCAACACCTCCTTTCTTCACGCATCGAGATCGCAATATACTCTCTCGTAGAATCGACAAGCGTGTCTCGCTTGAACTCTTCCAGCTCACAGCTCCACCATTCAGGCAAAACACGTACCCCGATTGCGATCTATAGTCATCCTTGTCTGTTTGGAAGCTTGCATCACTATAACCCTTCTGATTAGCTCCTCATTGCCTCCAAATATCGTGAAATATTCATTCGTTCTTCGTAAGTATTAAAGAATATTTTTATTTGCTATCCGATGACTTTCACCGATCATCGTATCTACTCGTCATGCTCAAAGCATACGAGACGTCAGGACGAGTACAAAGCATGGCGTACATGATAGACCCTATAGCAGATGCATAAGGGATCTTATCCATGCGATCTCTCTCCTCCTTAGAAGAGGGACATTGAGTCTTCGAAAGACTCACACCATGTGATAAAGGCAGAAACCCTTTCTTAGAATTTTGCATAGCAAAACGATCTAGCACTTTATCAATGTATGTACTCTGACTTAGGCCAAGTAATCTTCTAGATCTATCTCTATAGATCTTGATGCCTAGAATATAGGCAGCTTCACCTAAGTCCTTCATCGAGAAACAATTCCTAACCACATCTTCACAGACTGGAGTGAGGGAATATCATTTCCGATGAGAAGTATGTCATCTACATACAAGACAAGAAATACAACTGTGCTCCCACTATTTCTCTTGTAGACACAAGGCTCATCTTCATTCTTGATGAAACCAAACTCTTTGATTGCATCATCGAATCGAAGATTCCAACTTCGAGAGGCTTGCTTTAGTCCATAAATGGACCTTTGCAGTTTGCATACCTTTCAGATGCTTTGGATCTTCAAAACCCTCGGGTTGTGTCATGTACACATCCTCGAGTAGCTTTCCATTGAGCGGTTTTGACATCCATCCTGCCAGATCTCATAATCATGGTAGGTCTATAGCAAGTATGATCCGAATGGATTTAAGCATCACAACTGGTGAAAAGGTTTCTTCATAGTCAATACCATGAATTTGTTTGAATCCTTTAGCCACCAATCTACCTTTATAGGTATGCTTATTACCATCCATGTCAGTCTTTACTTTAAAGACCCACTTACACCCAATGGGATTTACCTTGTGGATCAACCAAAGTCCATACTTGGTTAGTGTACATGGATTCCATTTGGATCTCATGGCCTCTAGCCATTTCTAATCTGGGCTCATCATAGCTTCTTTATAGGATGTAGGCTCGCCAAGATTGATAAGCAATACATCACCGTTGTCACCAAGAGAAAAGAATATCTCTCGGGTTGACGACGGATCCTATTAGATCTGAAGAGGTTGGTCTACTTGAGCAGTGTTTGTTCCACAACTCTTTGGGCAACAATTTCCTCATCCACAACACTTTGTGGTGCCTGTTCATTTTCCATCGAAGCCTTAGTGTTATCATCATCTTGAACTTCTTCAAGATGAATTTTACTCCCACTAGTATTTCTAGAAATAAATTCTCTTTCTAGAAAGACGGCATTTGCAATAAACACCTTGCCAAGTGTGGGATTGTAAAGTAATATCCCTTAGTTTCCTTGGGATATCCTACAAAATAACACTTATCGATTTGGGTCCTAGTTTATCCGAGACTTGACGCCTAACGTAAGCTTCACAACCCCAAATCTTTATAAAAGACATTTTGGGACTCTTCCCATCCATATCGTATATGGTGTCTTTTCTACGGCTTTTGATGGAACGCGATTAAGTGTGAAAGCTACTGTCTCTAGAGCTAAACCCCAAAAGGAAGTAGGTAGATCGATCCTCATCATTGATCGTACCATATCTAATAGAGTACGATTTCTCCTCTCGGATACACAATTCCATTGTGGTGTTCCAGTGGAGTGAGTTGGGATATTATCCCACACTCAGTGATCACGAAACTCTTGACTAAGGTATTCACCACCTCGATCCGATCAAGTAGCTTAATCGCTTACCAAGTTGGTTTTGTACTTCATTCTTGAATTCTTTGAACTTTTCAAAGGATTACTTATGTCTCATCAAATATAAGTAGCCAAATCTACTCATATCATCAGTGAAAGTAATAAAGTACTTATAGCCTCCTCTGGCTTCGACATTGAAAGGGCCACATACATCAGTATGTATGAGTCCTAACAAGTCCGTCGCTCTCTCGCCTGTCCACTAAATGGAGTTTTAGTCATCTTTTCTAAAAGACAAGACTCGCATACCTCATATGATTCAAAATCAAATGAGTCCAATAATCCATCTTTATGGAGTTGGGATATGCGTTTTCATTTATGTGACCTAGGCGGCGTGCGAGAGATATATGCAGTTCAAATCATTCGATTTGAACCGTTTAAGTATTTACGTTATAAATTGGGTTATCTAAATCTAGAACATAGAGACCATTCATAAGTGGTGCATTACAATAGAACATTTCATTTAAATAAATGGAACAACATTTGTCCTTTATTATAAAAGAAAAGTTTTTCTTGTCTAAACAAGATACAGAAATTATGTTCTTTGTTAATGCGGGTACATAGAAGCACTCCTCTAGTTCTAAGATAAGCCCAATGGGCAAAGACAAAGAATATGTTCCTAAACACAAGACAACTTTTTACGCCATTGCCTACTCGTAGGTCCACTTCACCCTTTGCCATTATTCTACTATTTCTCAGTCCCTGCACATTAGTACAAATGTGAGATGCACATCCGGTATCTATACCCATGTAGAAGAAATAGATAGATTAACTTCTATAACGTGTATACCTGAGGCAGAAGTCCCACTTCTCTTGTTCTTTACTTCCTCAAGGTAGACTTTGCAGTTCCGCTTCCAGTGTCCAGTCTCACCGCAATGGAAGCAGTCCCCTTCCTTAGGTACTTTACCTTTACCCTTTGAAGTGGATGAATTGGCCTTGCCTTTGGCTTGGGTCTTACCCTTGCCTTTGCGCTTACCTTTGTCCTTCTTGACCATTAGTACATTACTAACTTTCTTCTTGAGATTTGGTTCAGCAGTTCTCAACATGCTGAGAATCTCAGGCAAAGGTTTATCAATTTCATTCATGTTATAATTCATGACGAATTGATTGTATGCTTCCGGCAACGATTGCAGGATAACATCAGTTGCCAATTCTTGGCTCAGTGGAAAACCTAGTCTTTCAAGGTTCTCAACGTACCCAATCATTTTGAGTACGTGAGTTCCTACAGGTGGTCCTTCTTGCATCTTGCATGCAAAAAGAGCCTTAGACACTTCAAAACGCTCGTGCCTAGCTTGTCCTTGATATAGTTGTTTCAAATGCTCAACCATATCATAGGCATCCATGTTCTCATGTTGCTTCTGAAGCTCAGAGTTCATGGTGGCAAGCATAAGGCATGACACATCTAATCGTCATCTTGATGCTTCTTATAAGCATCCTTTTCAGACGAACAGTGGCCGAGGGCGGGTATTTCAGGGTAGCCTCTAGGACATATAGTGTGCGTTCTTGCTTGAGGATAATCCTCAAGTGCCTATACCAGTCACGAAAGGTTGCTCCATTGAGCTTGTCCTTCTCAAGGACAGATCGCAAGTTGAGGGGGTGTGTCGTGTTAGATGACATGGTGATCTACAACATTAAAATGCAAAGTTAAGTATCATACCTAAATCATTTAATTAGGCCTTTAATTAAATGAGGCTCTACTAAATTCTCATAGCTACTATTTAGCTATAAATTTATATGGGATAAAGATCCACATCATAATTAGTCTTGAGTTAGCTTTGGCTAATCGCCAAGACATAGTATAATTAGGTAGGCAATCTTTTGCCAATTACATCTGATGTAACTCTTTAATAGCTTTGGTTAAGTTTTAGATTAGTTTAGTGTTTATTCCTAAACCACTTCAGTTGGCGAAAGAGGGCCTTCTTGGATATCGAGCAACGACCACTTCTAAGACAAAGCGATGTTGAAATCACACAAAACTAATGTTAACACTTATGTTCAAAGCTAATATATGCCTCTACTTTCTTAACCAATTAAGAAAACACTTAATTAAGTCTTAACCAAGATCGATAGCGGGACATCACGATTGTCCACTCGCACCCCTCCAAGATAAAATGCATTGCTTTGCTTTGGCAAACCCAATAACAAATGATCGAGGAAGTAGTGAGTACCAACTTTGGTAGGCATATCGTTTAGACTTATTAAGAAATAAACATGTATCATATACATATTAGCATACATCACATATAAGCTAAACTAATCATGCATCACATACAAGCTAAACTAACATGCATCACATACATATTAAACTAACGTGTCATGGTTATGGCCCTTATTCTACAATCTTCTCAAGCCAATGAAAAGATTGATTGGTCAACCTAGGGATAGCATCTTCTCCTAAGTGCTTCCTTTTGGTTGTCTTGTGTGTTGACTTCCTCCTTGTAACCTCATCTTCCAATGGACCCTCCATCCTTGTTTTGTACATTACAAAAGGAGAAATACTCGAGTTACATTCGAGTCTAAAACTAATTTTACAACAAGAATATTAGGAGAAAGGCAACACGCAGCCGTATTAAGAATTACAACACACAATCACAAACTTTTTGGGACTAGGCCATAACCATGCACCATGTCATTTTAACTTTTAAAGACATTGGATATTTTATTATGTTTGAAAATTTGCTAATGCAATTATCAACTCATAATAAAATTTATCCTACTTCTATATCACATATAAAATAGAAAACCTATTTTTATACGATCTTTCAAAGTGGCTCGATACCACGTAGAAATCTCGTATGCCAAATGGCATATGCAAGAACGGAAAATAGGATCCTTCCAAGTGATCCATGCGAAAGCAAACTCGTATAAAATAAATTTCTCTAAACCAAACCTATCTTATAGGAGAGGATTACCTTTGTTGCGTGCCCTTGTTAATCCCGCTTTTCCTTTCGGTTTGTTGGATCTTTAGCACGTTCAAGTGTCCGTGCCTCAATACGTATCCACACGAGCACGCTCTTGTCTCACAAAAGGAAAACTAGAAGAGCTCTCCTTTACTTCTTGCTAGAGAAGTCCCTAAAGGAGAGGAAGAGAGGGAAAAGGAGAAAGGAAGAAGAAGACTCCTCTTCTTGCTAGCCTACACTCACAAACCCACACAACTAAAGCTTCCACCAAGCTTTCTCACCACTAACACAACCAAAGCTTCCACCAACAACAAAAGCCAATATCACTCTTTGGCCGGCCACTTAGGGTGTCTTTTATAGGGTTGGAAAAACCCTTTCACCTCCACACATTCAATGCAATCCATTGCATTGAGACATATCCTTGTTTGGCCGGCCACTTAAGGAGACAAAACCATTTTGTTTCCTTCCACCTTAACTAGCTTAGGTGGATGCTTAGGTGGCATGCTTATGTGGCATGCTTATGTGGCATTCTTATGTGGCATTCATGCATGTTGAATTAATCTTATTAATTCAATTAAGCTTATGTTATCATATTGAATTAATCTTATTAATTCAATTAAGCTTATGTTATCATATTGAATTAATCTTATTAAATCAATAAGGTAACATATTGAATTAATCTCATTAAATCAATTAGCTAAAATTCTCATTAAGCTTAAAGTCCAAAAACTATTTTGTACTTAAGCTTATTCCCAAATTATTCTAGTCAAACTAGAATACTCTAATTCCTCTAATTATCATGCTCTTTGTGTGTGACCCTATAGGCTCTCATAACGTTGGCAGTGGACCTAAACTCTTTTAGATACACAAGCAATGAGCGGCATCTAGCAATACATCATTGCTACCCAAGTTACGAGATAAGTCAAGATCCGACTAACCTTTCCGTGACTACTATAATATATGACCGTGTCCTTCTATCCTTGATATCAGATTGATCAATGAGGCATAGACCGTGTCATCCTCGATCAATCTATGTGTTTCTTGATCCCTGAGTAAACTAACTCAAACAAATGAGCTCAATATCTCATATTGACTCATTCGAGCATGGCCATGCGATTTAGTAGTTCTACTCAATCAAGGGGCCCACCGATATCACTCTCGTCATATGAGAGGGATAGATCCCATCTACATCACTCACATCCCTCCGCATAATTTGTTATATACCCAGTAATCGCCTTTATGGTCCACCCTGTTACGGGTGACGTTTGACGATACCAAAGTACATAACTCCTTATGTAGGGAACCGTAGTGACTTCAGGTCCGAGGACTATTCATACCAATAGTCACATGAGAAAGTTTATGACACTCATATAACGATCCATGAAACTTTCTCATGGCGGGTCAGTTCAGTATATATTCTCCAATATATACCCATGTGTCAACTTGATATCATATATCCATGACTTGTGAGATCAAGTCATCAATTGACCTACATGCTAGTCTTTATGTATTAATATTGCCCTTTCATATTAATACTCGACTAGGAACATTTAGGAAAGTGTTCTCTATAGCCTCTCATAATCAATTCTGCCAATTGATGTGCTGTAGATAAGAACCTACTTTTCTAGGGCATTATTATATTTAAATTAGCTGGCACAAGCAAGATGTAAATATAATAACCAATCCTTTGCCTTTATAGAATATGATACAAAATGTTCCCTATTCAACCATCACATGATTGGTTCTAGGGCTTTAACTAACATGACGCATGTGCAAAAGAAGGTTTAAGTTATGATAACATGTTAAAAAAAAATAGTAAAGTAGCGCCGCCCTGAGAGCAGATATGGGCGGGCGTTACATCTATAAATAAGGCTTATTGGCTTGGATGGCAACTAATGGATGAGGGGATTAGGGTTTGTCCCTTGGGTGGCAACCAATCCTAATTAGATTAGGATTGGGAGTGGTGGCTAGGGTTAGGGTTTTGGGGATTAGAGTGGGTGGCAACAAGAAGTTCCTTCTTCTTCCTAAGATTGGCCGGCCCCTATTCTTCTCCTCTATACCTTGGCATGAGCTCATCCAATTCTTCTTCCCCTCTTCCATGGTCGGCGATAAGGAAAGCTAGGATTAGGGTTTGGAGGTTTAGGGTTTAGGAGGCTTGAGTGGCACCAAATAAGGAAGTAGTTGGGTTTCTTCTTTCTATCCTTTGGTGGCCAGCGCCCACAGCCTTATCCCAGCCCTTGGATGGCATCCAAAGACCCCTTCTCCTTCTCCTTAGGTGGTGGAAACAAGATATTGGGCTTTCCCTTGGTGTCTTGGCCGGTTTCCACCATTATCTCCTTCTCCTTGTTGGCCGGCGGCAAGCATTTCTTTTGTTGCTTGTTGGTTGGCTATAGGATGGAGATGAGCCTTGTTTCTATTCTTCCTCTTACTTTGGAAGATCAAGGAAGGAAGATTTGCGATCTAGGAGCTTCGACTTTTGCTAGAGCGTCGCCCACACGACGTCCGAAAGGAGGAAGGACATACATTAGAAGATCGAGAGGTATATCGATTCTCTAATTTTATATGTTACATGTTTGTATTTGTTTTTCAATTATGAGCATGATATAAATCTGTATATGGCTAAATAATACTTGGATCCCGAGCATAAACACGAATAGAGGATGGTCGCTTGAACAACTAGTTTGTTCAAGTGACCTCTCTAAACGAATAGCACGACGATGGCTTGGTGGTTTGGGCAATCCCTTTTGTCTAGGATTAAATTTTTTTAATCCGGGGACATCGAAGGGATCGCCATGGACAAGCTACTGAGGTGAAGTGGGAAGCGACGTTTTCCCTCACAGACTCGATAAGCAAAACCCTTCACCTCCTTGTAACTTCAACCATCAATAGACCTTCCATTTCTTTATTTTGTACATTACAAAATAAGAACACTCAAGTTACATTCGAGTCTAAATCTATTTTACAACAGGAAAAATAGAGATGAAGGAGCGACATGCAAGCCACATTATGAATTACAACATGACCACACAACACACAACCACAATCATATTGGGTCAGTGGCCATAACCATGCACCATGCATCATATCATTAATAATGATGTGATTTTATAAAATTGATTATACATACATGAATTTTAAAGCCGCTTTTCCGATAAGCCACAACGCCACGGCGGTCCCGCTAGGGTGAACAGTGGCGTCCATGGCTAGGCCGTAGACTCCCTGTTTTGCCTCTTTAGTGTTGGTGCAGGGGCACCAGATAATTGAACATATGTTTTGATTATGGAAAAGACACAAATTCAAGGTTATTTTGTTATCTCACGAGCTAAATCAAGTGTGCAGAAAATGTTAAGCTAAAGTTGAAGGCCAGTGACACCCGGAGGGAACCGTGGTGGTGGGGCAATGCCGAGAGGACTTCGGAGGGAGACGAAGGAATCAGGTGGAGACCGAAAGCAAGGCTTCAAAAGTAAATTTTGTGGTAAGCTCGTGTGAGTGAGTGCAAGGAAGGTCGTGTCCTCTTTATGTGGATATTCTTAGGTGACGATCCGACCAAGACCTCCCATGGAATGTCTAAGTCGAGATCGGATGGTGTATGGCCATTTAATTTACTTGTATTAACTATATTTTCGAGCTAACTCTTCGTTGGAGCTAGGAAACCTGCCATCAGTCGACTGAGGGCTTGTATCAGTCGACTGAACCATCAGCAGTCTATTGGTAAGGGTAGCAGTCAACTGTTGGCCAAGGATCAACTTCGAGGAGAGTCAAATCTTATCTCCATTTTTGAAGGGATAGGAGGCTTGCTCTCATTGGTTGAAGATGTGAACATCTAAGTTTTGCAAGGCTATAAAAGTAGGGGTTCTCCACCCTATTTCCATTATCAAAAGCTCTCCAAAAAGCCTCCGCTACGATACTCTTCTACAACGACCTTACGACGACGAAGTGCTACCGCATCTCCGACGATAAGTGCCTTCTTTTCATTAATTTAATAGTCATCGGTATTCTTTCTTATTGTCGTCTTAAATTCTATATTTAATCGTGCTTTAATCGTAACAAGGAGAGGGGGAGTGTCCCTCTACCTTGAGCTTTTTCATCTATTGTATTCGCTTACTCCTTCCTCTAACGAGGAGGAATGTTTTTAGTGTTTTGCCCTCCGTACGTGGTCTAGGACTATTAGGGCATTGGCCTAGCAGTCGAAGGGTGTGAACCAAGTAAAAAAAAATGAGTATTATTTTTTTTCCGCAGCATTTACTCTTACTCGCATTTTATATTGAACAAACGAACGAAGAGAATTTTGCACTATTCACCCCCCTCTAGCGCTCTAAACGATCCAACAATTGGTATCAGAGCTGGGGGTGCTATGATTTGGTGAAACCACCAATCTAGCTTTTTTTACAGATTTATTTTCATTTTTATTTCTGTTTATTTCAAATTTTTTACAAGCTCTTTCGTTCGATTAGATTTTCTCCCGCACTACTAATCCAAGACGCGAGTCTTGGTACATTCTGCTTGTTTTTGTCGTTGCTAGTTTTTTTTTGCATTTTTTTGCTCTTTTTGTATCAATGGCCCATCTCGAGGGTTTTAGCACCATCCGACCTCCGTTTTACAATGGAGATGACTTCCGTTATTGGAAGGGTCGGATGGAGTGCTTCCTTAAGACCCAAATTGAGATGTGGATCATAATCCAAACGGGTTTCACACTTCCGACTAATGAAGTGGGTGAATCTTTAGATTATGACCAGTGGACCAATGCTACAAAAAGACAAGTTGAATCCAACGCCACGGTGACTCAAATCCTCCAATGTGGTTTGTCCAAGGAGGAGCTTAATCGCGTCGGCCCCTTCATAAGTGCAAAGGACTTGTGGACAAAATTAGTGGAATTGCACGAAGGAACCGATGAAGAAAAGGTACGCAAATGGGACCTTATTTTTAATAAATTATATAACTTAAAAATTCAGGAACATGAGACCGTGACTCAACTACACGCCCGAGTACAAGACATCGTCAACAACTTGCACGCCATCGGACAAAAGGTCGAAAACCGTGACCTAATGAGGTATGTCTTGATCTCATTTTCTAGGACTACCTTGTGGGCATCCATGGGTGATGCCTACAAGGTCTCTAAGGACTTATCAAAACTTAGATTAGATGAGTTATTTTCTGAGTTTGAACTTCTTGAACAAACTAACGTGGTCCGGGCCGAGAGAGGTGTTGCTTTACTTGCCGAACGAAGAAGTAAGGAAAAGAGCAAGCCACCACCCGAGCAAGAAGATAGATCCGAACCCGAGGATGAATCTGAATCCGAATTTGAAGAGGAGGCTACGATAGTCAACATGGTGCGAAGAATAGTTCGAAAAGAAAGAGAGAAATTGAGGAACGAGAAGAAGGGGCGATTCGAATCAAAAAGGAGATCAAAACAAAAGGGAGCAAAGAAGGCTCTTCATGTGACTTGGGAAAACGAAGAAGAAGACATCGACATAGCTTACATGGCAAGACCGGAGGAGTCTGAGTTAGAGTCTAAAGCCGAGTACGAGTCCAATTCCGACTCCGACTCCAACCCCGAAGCCTACTTCGAGAAGAAACTCAAAGCCGAATCAAAAGAGAAAATAAAGGTTAGCCATTCGTTAATTAGTACTTTGTATCTTACAATTAAAATGCTTACTAGGAAATTAGCTAAGTCTGAGTCTAGGGTTGAGTCCTTGATTGAGGAAGTTGAAACCCTCAAGCAAGAGGCCACCCTAACCTTTTCGACTAGTCAAGTTTGAGAGGAGGACTCAACTCGAGTTAAAAAAACTCGAAGAAGAGAACTCTCTCTTGAAAGAACAAGTCCAAGAGCTCGAGGCTCGATTGGACAAGTTCTCGACGGGATCCAAAAATCATAACGGACTTCTTGGAACTCAGAGAGCTATGTACAACATAGCCGAAATCGGGTTTAGCTCAAAGACTATGAATAGATCATATATGACTATCGTAAATCGTAGTCATCAATGAGTCAAAGCTTGGGTCCCAAAGGTCTAACTAAATTCACATATAAGGACAAACAAGTATTGGATTCCCTAGGATAAAGTTCATTACTTGACTAGACCATATTGGTTCAATGATGTTGGAGATTTGAGGCCGCTAGAGGGGGGTGAATAGCGTAGATGACCGTATGTAGATGGAATTCTTTCGAGTTCGAACGTCTACAATCTTGTTAGCACAGCGGAATAGTAATAACAAATAAATATAACAAGATACAATCACAACACGCACGATATAACGTGGTTCGGAACCGAACCGGTTCCTACTCCACGGATCGGGCTCAAATGAGCCCTAGCGATGCCAATCACACACCACTATCAAATAACTCCTTCTCGGAACAATCCGGAGGTGGAGAAACCTCGTACAATAGTGATTACAACAATAATCAAAAGCTACAAGCTAAGACAATGAAATACAAAGCAATACAAGTAAAGAAAACACTTTACAAATGCTCTTGGATGCTTGATCGCTTGGTTGCTTGATGTCAACTTGGAGACCCTGATTTGCAGCAGCAAATCGCCCCAAAAGCCTCAAGAAACCGATGCCAAAATCCTTCCCGTCGAGCTCCTTTTATCCTTGCACGCGACTGATTTCCGCCATCACCGATCGCCATAAGTCACCTCGATCGATGCCATCTGTCGTGAGACAACGGCTCGATCCACGCGAAAAACTCCAACGGATCTCTTGGCAGTCGACTGCCAACATTGGCGATCGGCTAACGCTCGTAGTCGATCGCCCTCGGCTACGAGCGTCATGCTCGACACTGATCGGATCGCCATCCCTTGGTGATCGCCAGAGCTACCACCGATCACGCCCATGAGTAATGCGATCGCTGCGGCATTTCATCCCTGTCAGTCGAAATCAAGTCGACTCACGGCAGTCGAACCGGCCATAATTCCAGTCGACTGCCAACCTCAAGAATGAGGTTTTAACCCAAGTATGGTGCCCCCATACTTGCTAGACCACCCTTAGCCTAGACCTAAGCCTTCTAGCCATCTCCATCAGCCTCACGCCTCTCGGATCCCTCCAAGTCATCCATGACTTGTTCATCCATCGCGCTAGCTTCCAGGTGCTTCCATCGGCTATGTCATGCTAACGGTGTCTACACCGCCAAAGCACATTGGACTTACGCCGCCAAGACTCCGCTTGGACTTTACGCCGCCAATATCAATCCCCTTGGACTTCCCAAATGCAAAGACTCAAGCTTGGACTTTCCCTTGCCAACCCATGTTGGACTTTCCATGCCAAGACCCATGCTTGGACTTTCCATTTGCCAAGACCCATGCTTGGACTTCTCATTTGCCAAGACCCATGCTTGGACTTCTCATGCCAAGTGCTCAAGACTTGGACTTTCCCAATTGCCAAGTGTCCCACTTGGACTTTCCATGCCAAGTACCCATGACTTGGACTTTACCTTGCCAAGACCCATGCTTGGACTTTCCCATAATCACATGGTCAACCCTGGTCAACCATCAATGTCTCCCTCGAGTCAAACTCGAGTCTGGTCAATTATAACCTGGGTCGATTGTATAACAATCTCTCCAAAACATATTAACCGACATCAATGTCAAACATCAATGTCAAACACTTTGTCAAACATCAAAACATCACTCGAGTCAAACTCGAGTCCTGGTCAATCGTGACCTGGGCCGATTGCACCAACAATCTCCCCCTTTTTGATGTTTGACAAAAACCAATCAAATCATGAGTTAGAACACTAACTCAAATCCCTTACCAATTATCCCAAATTGGTAGACACTCACTAAATGTTCTCCCCCAAACATTCAAGTGAAAATGTAAATCAAATGTTCTCCCCCAAACATTCTCCCCCTTTTTGACTAACATCAAAAAGATTATCTCTCCAAGGAGGTCAATGTCTCATATCCCAATGAGATCTTACAATCTCCCCCTTGATCAAAAATACCTAGGATGCCTACCATCTTCCTAGTGATAAGTCCCATATCACTCAAGAGAGGCAATCCTATCTCACTCTCCCAATTTCCAAATTGGGTATCAAACACCCATCAATTTTCAATTGATAACATTCTCCCCATAAAAAAACATCCATCATCCCAAGATGGATACCTCCCCCTAAAGGCTTGCTCCCCCTTGACCATTGCACCAACAATGTCCTTGGGAAGTCCCTAAGCCAATAGGAACTCTAAACCATTAAAATTAAGGTTCTAAGTTCAACATAGAACTTTTACTCACCCTAAATTTGATACTTTGACCTAACATAACTCCTAATCCATATCCAATGGATTTTCACCCTTCATAATGCTTCCCAAAGCATATCCTAGGGTTAGGAGTGGTTAGGGACCTTTACCATGGCTGAACACGGGCCAAACAAACCTTGTTAACCCGAAATCAGACTCAGAATGATCGACAGATTATGGTCATCATCGATCGCCACTCACATCGATCAGTACCAAATATCATGCAATTTGATACGTATAATACTTATGACCAAAACAATGGGTGAAAAATGTTTGAAAAATAATTTAACCATAAAATAGTGAGTTTGATACAAAACTCAAAACCATTGAAATTTTCAATGTTTTGGCCCTATTTTGTATCAACTTCATCAATGGTGATTGCTATCAAAAGATAGACTTCACCAAGGTTTTCTAAATTGATTTTAAAATGATTTCAAAACCTTATTTTGGACCATATTCCTTGGGCTCTAAGTACATGACTTGTACACAAGCTTTCCCAATGATCCACCAATAAAATTAGATGAGTTTTGGTTCAACTAGATGCAAAAACTATGCACCTTGAACTCAACTCATATCCTAGCATCTCACATGTATCTAGGGTGTATAAATACACATACATGTCAATTGGATGTGAGATGTGGGTTTTGTTCTCCCTAAACTAGGGTTTCATGCATTTTTCTAAGGCAACTCTATTTGATTCCCTTATAAATGGGACTCTAAGTCATGTCATAGTCCTTAAATCAATTTTAATCAAATTAGATGCATAAAAATGATCATGGCATAATGATGACAAAATAAATCATGGCCAATGATCATGATGTCATGGCATATGATAAAATCTAAAAACACATGACATTTAATACCTTAATCCTAAGCATGATCATGACATTTAGATGATAAAAGTAAACATGATGTCATGTCATGGCATATGGCAAACAAATCATGGCATATAAAATATATAGGTATAATAACACCTAAATTTTAATATTAATTGCCTATTTGTTGGGATTAAACATATTTTGCCATATTAACCTAATCTCCCTAGTGTGCCAAAAACCCAAAATGGCACACTAACCACTAAACTTAAATTGTGTCAAAATGATCATTTTATCAAACTTCATAATTAATATTGGCACATCCTAAAATCTTTTAGGATTAACAATTCAAATGTATTTCCAAGGTGACCATAACCTTGAAAATATCCTAAAGTGCCACCTTTGCCATGGTTGAGTTAACTACCCATCCAATCAAGGTTGGCACACCCTACACCCATCTAGCGTGAATCAATCACGCTCTTAGGAACCCAAAACCGATTTGAGCTCCTAGGGTTAATTAGGTATTCCTTAGGGATAACCTCCCTAGATACCTTCCTAATGACCCTCCTAGGCTTGTTAGCCTTGGTCATTTGGGTCTTGCCATGGTTAACTTTAGGGATTGCCTCCCTAACAACCTTCTTAGTGGCCACCTTAGGTTTCCTAGAAACCCTAGCCACTAGGCATACCCTTTGGTCAACTCTAGGAATGACTTCCCTATTGACCTTGGTCTTCCTAGACCTAGTTAGTGTTTCATAATCTAATGGAACACTATGATAAGCTCCCTTAGGCTTAGGTTTGTGACCCAAACCTTGCTTGCCCTTGGTTGACTTTTGACTCTTAGGTCCTTGGTGTTGACTTTGACTTTTGGACCTTGACTTTTGATCATTTGACCCTTTAAATTGATTTTGTATAATTTTAAGGGTCTTCTCCAATTTCTCAAGCCTTGACCTCAAGGCTTGGTTCTCTAATTCTAATTGAGTTTAGAATTTTGATTTTGATCATGGGCATGAGACTTTCTAGGCATATGCCTAGTCCATTTAGGTTTAAGACCTAGGTGATCCCCTATTTTCTTAATTGATTCTCTAGGTAAGATATTTTTAGGGACATTAGTCCCAAATTTCTCCTTTCTTGAAAGGTTTACCCTCTTGGCTCCTAAGCAAAATTCCTTACTTCTAGCATGCTCTTTATGATAAATAGCAAGACTATTAAAATTATTCCTAGCATGCTTTTGACTATAGGAATTAGAAAGAACATTACTAAAATGTACCTTAGGGTTTGCCTTAGCTCCCCCTACATGTGAAACTCCATTTTGCCCTTTCTTTCTCCCCCTTTGGGCATTGACTCTATAGTGCCCCTTTTGATGGCACTTGAAACAAATGATGTGCTCTTTGCTTCTTTGACTTTGGGCACCGACTTCCTTGATTTTTGGCACGGGTGGAGTCTTCTTAACCCGTTTAGGACACTTACTCTTGTAATGTCCTTGCTCCCTACACTCAAAGCAGATAATATGAATTTTATCATTATTTGAAATGCTCGAGTTACCTAGATCCGTGATAGGTGCCGGAGTTGAATTTTGGGCTTCTTCATCTTGACCGGATGTTGAAGCTTCTTGGTATTGCTCCGGTGTTGAGAATGGCCTCTCCTCCTCAATTCTAGAAGTGGATGCTTCTTCCACTTCCTCCACCAATCCGGAAATTGACTCCCTATCAACTTCCGATTCTACTTCCTCTTCCTCTTTGGATGTTGATGATCTCTCAACCTCCAAGTCCTCACTTCCTTGTGAGGATGATGCATTAGCCTCTTCGGTCTCTTCCTCTTGGACCATGAATGGGCTTTCATGGAGCTTTGCCAAATCGCTCCATAGCTCTTTAGCATCCATGCATTCACCTAGGCTACACAAGAATTCATTTGGAATTAAATCAAAAATAAATTTGATTACCTTCTTGTTTTTCTCGAATCTTTGGAGTTGATCTTCACTCCATCTCTTTTTCTTGAGGAAGCCTCATTTTTGTCATATGGGATACTCATATCCTTCCATTAATAGAGACCTTTCCTCATGGTCTGTCATTATCATAATCTCTTCAATTCTCTCGTTCCAAGAATTGAAACCTTCTCGTCCATAGAATGAATAAGGGACCGGTGTGTTGATATCCCATCCTAATTGATCTTGGACTTCCATCTTTTACCCTCTAGCTTCTAAGCCTAGCTCCCGGCGTTTAGTCCGTAGAAGAGCCCCGGGCTCTGATACCACTTGTTGGAGATTTGAGGCCGCTAGAGGGGGGGTGAATAGCGTAGATGACCGTACGTAGATGGAATTCTTTCGCGTTCGAACGTCTACAATCTTGTTAGCACAGCGGAATAGTAATAACAAATAAATATAACAAGATACAATCACAACACGCACGATATAACGTGGTTCGGAACCGAACCGGTTCCTACTCCACGGATCGGGCTCAAATGAGCCCTAGCGATGCCAATCACACACCACTATCAAATAACTCCTTCTCGGAACAATCCGGAGGTGGAGAAACCTCGTACAATAGTGATTACAACAATAATCAAAAGCTACAAGCTAAGACAATGAAATACAAAGCAATACAAGTAAAGAAAACACTTTACAAATGCTCTTGGATGCTTGATCGCTTGGTTGCTTGATGTCAACTTGGAGACCCTGATTTGCAGCAAAGAATCGCCCCAAAAGCCTCAAGAAATCGATGCCAAAATCCTTCCCGTCGAACTCCTTTTATCCTTGCACGCGACCTGGATTTCCGCCTATCAGTCGACTGCCATAAGTCACCAGTCGACTGATGCCACTGTTGTCGTGAGACAACGGCTCGATCCACTCTGGAAAAACTCCAACGGATCTCTTGGCAATCATCGCCAACATTGGATCGATCGCAACGCCCGTAGTCGACAGCCCAGTCGGCTACGGAGCGATCTGTGCTCGACACTCGAGCGGCATGCCATCCCTTAGCGGCCGATGCCAGAGCCCGACTCACCGATCGCCAATGAGCATCGCTGTGGCATTTTCATCCCGTGCGGCAAAAATCAAGTCGACTCACGGCGGTCGAAGCCCATAATTCCGGTCGCCAACCTCAAGAATGAGGTTTTAACCCAAGTATGGTGCCCCCATACTTGCTAGACCACCCTTAGCCTAGACCTAAGCCTTCTAGCCATCTCCATCAGCCTCACACCTCTCGGATCCCTCCAAGTCATCCATGACTTGTTCATCCATCGCGCTAGCTTCCAGGTGCTTCCATCGGCTATGTCATGCTAACGGTGTCTACACCGCCAAGGTACATTGGACTTACGCCGCCAAGACTCCGCTTGGACTTTACGCCGCCAATATCAATCCCCTTGGACTTCCCAAATGCCAAGACTCAAGCTTGGACTTTCCCTTGCCAACCCATGTTGGACTTTCCATGCCAAGACCCATGCTTGGACTTTCCATTTGCCAAGACCCATGCTTGGACTTCTCATTTGCCAAGACCCATGCTTGGACTTCTCATGCCAAGTGCTCAAGACTTGGACTTTCCCCAATTGCCAAGTGTCCCACTTGGACTTTCCATGCCAAGTACCCATGACTTGGACTTTACCTTGCCAAGACCCATGCTTGGACTTTCCCATAATCACATGGTCAACCCTGGTCAACCATCAATGTCTCCCTCAAGTCAAACTCGAGTCTGGTCAATTATAACCTGGGTCGATTGTATAACAATCTCTCCAAAACATATTAACCGACATCAATGTCAAACATCAATGTCAAACACTTTGTCAAACATCAAAACATCACTCGAGTCAAACTCGAGTCCTGGTCAATCGTGACCTGGGCCGATTGCACCAACAAATGATCCAGGGGTAGCTAATACCAAAATAGTATACCCGATAACTTAGCATGATCAAACTTTTATTTTACTTTTTAGAATGGCTAGATAGGACAAGTAGTTAGTCAACTCTTGACAACATAGTATCAGGACGCGGCGAGATGAGAGTACGTTAGGGAAATAAAGTCTCGTGTATTCGAGCTAGATAAGGCATATCTAGCTTGGTGCACTTGACCGAGTGGAACAAGCTGAAGCTACCTCATCGTATCCTAAACTAGTTAGACCAGGAAATAGTCTTAAGTGACTCAAGTTACCATTTTCCTGAACTTGGCTTTGTCTAAGGAAGTGTTCATTGTTCCAATCAAAGAAGGCCCCTGTGCCTCGCCACGAGCTAGAAACCAATTTCTCGAAAAGGTGACTTGACAAGCTTAGGGTTAAATCCGAATCTAACCCAAGGTTGACTAACTTTAATTAAGTTCAAATCATCTCACAAAACATATAAGGCGAACAAATCATGAGACACTTAGAATGGGTGAGATAATTAAGGAATAATTTCAACTTACACAACGTTTTCAAAATGCTACTTATTTTTCAACTATTGCGCTTAAACGAATAATTATAATCGGCCAATGTTAACTATAAAACTCTCTAGGCCAAAGTTTAGCGCCCCTAACTCTCTTATACCTTATATACTTGACTAAGGGGGAGAGCAAACTAACCCTAAGGGTTATAAATCTTTAAAGTTTTTCTTGAAACTAAACTTATAAGTATTTTGAAATTCAAAACTATCTTTCAAATACTTTTATTGCTGGTGCAGAGGGATATACCTCGAACCAATGAACTTAACCAATTCGAGATGCATGCTTGGACTCATACTAGATTTATTTTATGCATGTTATAATATTACATTTTTTCAAACCCCTACTTTTTATAAAAACCCCCAAACCTTGTTTTTGATTAATGGCAAAAGAGGGAGAAGAGCATAAGTTAAGGGGGAGTACCACAAAATTTTAAAAATTAATTCTTTCAAAACTCACCTAGGATTAAGCGGGAGTTCACTAAAGTGTGTTTATCATTTTTATGCCTTATGCTTTAAATTTCCCTTACCTTTGTGTTGGTTTGCCATAGATTAAAAAGGGGGAGATTGTTGGTGCAGGGGCACCAGATAATCAAACATACGTTTTGATTATGGAAAAGATACAAAGTCAAGGTTATTTTGTTATCTCACGAGCTAAATCAAGTGTGCAGAAAATGCTAAGCTAAAGCTAAAGATCAGCGACACCTGGAGGGAACCGTGGTGGTCGGGCAACACTGGGAGGACTTCGGAGGGAACTAAAGGAATCAGGTGGAGACCGGAAGCAAGGCTTCAAAGGTAAATGTTGAGGAAAGCTTGTGTGAGTGAGCGCAAAGAAGGTCGTGTCCTTTGTATGGGGACATTCTTAGGTGACAATCCGACCAAGACCTCCCATGGAAGGTTTACGTCGAGATCGGATGGTGTATGACCATTTAATTTACTTGTATTAACTATATTTTCGAGCTAACTCTTCGTTGCTGTTGGAAAACCTACCATCAGTCGACTGAGGGATTGTATCAGTCGACTGATCCATCAACAGTCGACTGGTAAGGGTAGCAGTCGACTATTGTGTTGGGATGTATACTGAAAAGTCTATCTTTTGTATGAACATCTTAATTTTTGAAATAAGAATCACATGATCATTGTTTGTGTATTTATGGTTATGCATATTGTCTGATACATTACATTGTAGATAACATGATGTGTGGTGTCACACAGAATATCATGTTATCAGTTCCTTGTAGAGTATAAGTAGAGGCTCACAACCAAGATGGTTTTGGACAAACCATTGGTATGGTTGTAGTGTAATTTGGTATTAGTTTGTATTGACCATAGAATTACACTAGTACACTTTGTCTGTATTGAGCAGGACCGACTTAGAGGTGATTCAATTTATTGCTGACTACATAATTGAATCGGACCTCGGATATTATGGTGTACATGCTCTTAATCCCGATATAATAACAGACACATGTACTTAATATTTATTTCTTTGATTTACCAATGGGCGAGATTTATAGATTAAATCGATAGGATCGGTAAGTTGGGAAATGATATTATTTACATTGTGTGTGGTGGATTATAGGAGGAAACCATGTCCTATGTATTAGGATGATAATGTCCCCTTAAGGAGCTCAAAAGGATCATCATGTAAACCCTACAGGTGGACTTGGTCCGGTATGATGATAAGGTTGAGTGGTACTACTCATAGGGTTAGATGTTAATTAATTAATTGTCAGTAAATTAATTTATTGACGGACATTTGATATCTTAAATATGGGGAGATATTTGTATAATTAATATATGGAGCCTATATTTATTTATGGGGGTTGGTGAGGTAGAACAATGATAATCCTCTAGTGGAATGGATTATCATTAATGGATCAGATTTTATGTGGGCCGGATCCATTGGGTGGCCAAGATCCAACTCCTCCTCATGGTCCCCATTGTATCCTAATATTAAAACCCTCATGTAGCCTAGATCCAACGGACACGATTAAAAGGAGGCTTAGGAGAAATCTATAAATATGGGAGGCTTAGCTTGGGCGAAGACAATCTTTTGGAGATTAGGGTTTTTTTTTGGAGTTGGGGTGGGATAGGTTTGGGCGGCAAGAATATTTTATTGGTGCAATCGGCCCAGGTCACGATTGACCAGGACTCGAGTTTGACTCGAGTGATGTTTTGATGTTCGACAAAAACATATGACAATGTAATTGTCATAGGGAAGTACAAGTCTTGAGTACTTGGCATGGGAAGTCCAAGTGGGACACTTGGCATTTGGCAAAGTCCAAGCATGGGTCTTGGCAATGGAAAGTCCAAGGGACGGACTTGGCAGCATAAGACCAAGCTTGTAGTATTGGCAGCGTAAAGTCCAAGTGAACCTTGGCAAAGGAAGACCAAGTATGATCTTGGAAAAGGAAGTCCAAGGGATGGACTTGGCAGCGTAAGACCAAGTTTGTAGTCTTTGCAGCGTAAAGTCCAAATGAACCTTGGCAAAAGAAGACCAAGTTCTTACTCCTTGAGATAGGCAATGTAAAAGTCCAACATGGGTTGGCAAGGGAAAGTCCAAGCTTGAGTCTTGGCATGAGAAGTCCAAGGGGTTTGATATTGGCTGCGTAAAGTCCAAGTGGGAGTCTTGGCAGCATAAGTCCAATGGTTAGCGGCGTAAAGTCCAAGCAGAGTCTTGGCGGCGTAAGTCCAATGTGCCTTGGCGGTGTAGACACCGTTAGCATGACATAGCCGATGGAAGCACCTGAAGGCTAACGCGATGGATGAACAAGTCATGGATGAATTGGAGGGATCCAAAAGGCGTGAGGCTGATGGAGGTGGCTAAAAGGCTTAGGTCTAGGCTAAGGGTGGTCTAGCAAGTATGGGGGCACCATACTTGGGCTAAAACCTCATGTTTGAGGTGTGCCAGTCAACTGGTGCCATGTGGCAGTCGACTGGACCAAGTCAACTACGGTTTGACTATGGGATGTGGTCTAGCGATCACGAGGTGGGCGATCGTGATGGCTTCAGCGATCTCTTGATCGTGTGATCGATCGGGTGCTCGGATTTTCGGCCACAGAATGGAGTCTCACTCTACCGCTACGACGAGCAGTCAAGTGATGGCTCATCAGTCGACTGATGCTCATGATCAGTCGACTGATGTCCTAGCCGTTGGATTTTTCCAGCGTGGATTACACCGTTGTCTCACAACAACAGTGTGATCAGTCGACTGATGGTCCTGAGCAGTCGACTGATCGACCTTTTCCAGCACAGGTTGAAGCTATAAAAGGAGCTCGTGATGGAGGAAAAACTAAGGGTTCTTTGAGGCGATTTGGGGCGAGTTACTGCTGCAATTCAGGGTCTCCAAGTGCTACTCGATCAACCTAGCGATCAAACATTCAAGAGCATTTGTAAAGTGTTTTTCTTTACTAGTCTTGCTTTGTATTTCATTGTATTTGTTTGTAGCTTTTGATTATTGTTGTAATCATCTTGTACGAGGTTTCTCTGCCTCCAGATTGTTCCGAGAAGGAGTGTTTATTAGTGTTTGCATGTGCATCACTAGAGCTCGTAGAGCTCGATCCGTGGAGTAGGAACCTTGAGGTTCTGAACCACGTTATATCATTGAGTTCGTGTGTAATTGTCTATTTCGTTATTATATTATTTCTATTTCCGCTGCGCTAACGAAATTGTAGAGATGAACGCGATCGATTTCCATCCACGTACGGGCAAACGCTATTCACCCGCCCCCCCTCTAGCTGTTACAAAGATCCTAACAAGTGGTATCAGAGTGAAGCCTCTCTACTAAGTCTAACAACGAAGAGATCAAGCTAGAGGGTAAAAGATGGAATTCCAAGACAAGCTTGGATGGGACATCAACACTCCACCGCCATATGATCGAGAAGACTTTTAAGCATGGAGAACAAGAATGGAGACGTTCTTGATGATGGATATAGAGGATTGGTTCATCCTCGTAGAAGGCTTTGAACCTCCTCGGGACAAAAATGGAAACGTCTTGAAATTGAAGAAGTGGACACGAGAGCAACGCCTCAAGTTCAAGACCGAAATCAAGGTAATAAAGCTTCTAGAAGATTTAATACCTAATGACATTTTGTCTAGTTTAGGTGAATTTCAAGGCGCCAAGGAGCTATGGGAAAATTTAGCAAAGCTCCATGAAGAACCATCCATGGTCCAAGAAAAAGAAGAAGAAGAAGAGTGCTCACCTTCTCAAGTTAAAAAAGAAGCAAGTACATCATCATCCAAAGAGCTTGAGGATTCGGAGGTTGATAGAGTATCAACATCCGGATCGGAAGAGGTGGAGGAAGTGGAAGAAGCATCCACCTCTAGGATTGAGGGGGAGGAAAGGATTTCCACTCCGGAGCGACAAGAAGAAGCTTCCACATCCGGTCAAGATGGAGAAGCTCTAACTCCGGCACCTACCACCACAAATACCCTAGGTAACTCAAACACTCAAGGTTCAAATAAAATTCATATCATTTGCTTTGAGTGTAGGGAATCCGGACACTACAAGAGTAAGTGTCCAAAAAGGGTCAAGAAGGCTCAATCGGTTCCAAAGGTCAAGGAGATCGATCCCCCAACTATCAAAAGCAAGGAGCAAGTCATTTGCTTCAAATGTCGACAACCGGGACACTACCGGAATCAATGCCCAAAGGGGGAGAAGAAGACTCAAAGGGGAGCTTCACAAGTAGGGGGAGTATCTAAGGCAAACCCTAAGGTATATCATTTTAATAATGCTCTTTCTAATTCTTATAGTCAAAAGCATGCTAGAAATAATTTTAGCAATTCTCTTGCAATTTATCAAAAAGAATGCTAATAGGAATAAATATTTTTGCTTAGGAGCTAAAAGTGTCCATTTTAGTAATAAGGAGAAATTTGGGACTAATATCCCTAAAAACAAATTATCTAAGGACAAACCTAGGTTAAATAACTAGACCAATTTTACCTAGGGAGACCATTAGAAAGGTGCAAGAGCACCTAGGTTTCAATCCCAAATGGACTAGGCATATGCCTAGAAGTCCCAATGCCCATGATTTAAATCAAAATTCAAAAATTGGGCAATTAGAATTAGAGAACCAAGTCTTGAGGTCAAGGCTTGAAAAAATTAGAAAAGACCCTAAATAAGATCCAAAATCAATTTAAAGGGTCAATGGTCAAAGTCAAGGTCCAAAAGTCAAAGTCAACACCAAGGACCTAAGAGTCAAAAGTCAACCAAGGGCAACAAGGTTTGGGTCACAAACCTAAGCCTAAGGTGGCTTACCATAGTGTTCCTTTTAGATTATGGAACACTAACTAGGTCTAGGAAGACCAAGGTCAATAGGAAGTCATCCCTAGAGTTGACCAAAGGTTGTGCCTAGTGGCTAGGTTTCTAGGAAACCTAGGGTGGCCACTAAGAAGGTTGCAAGGGAGTTACCCTAGAGTCAACCTAGGTAAGACCCAAATGACCAAGGCTAACAAGCCTAGAGGGTCATTAGGAAGGTATCTAGGAGGTTATCCTAAGGAATACCTAATTAACCCTAGGAGCTCAAATCGAGGTTTTGGGTTCTTAAGAGCGTGATTGATTCACGCTAGATGGGTTTAGGGTGTGCCAACCTTGATTGGATGGGTAGTTAACTCAACCATGGTAAAGGTGACACTTTAGGTTATTTTCAAGGTTATGGTTGCCTTGGAAATACATTTAAGTCTTAATCCTAAAAGTTTTTAGGATGTGCCAATATTACTTAAGAAGCTTGATAAAATGATCAAAATTGGCACAATTTAGGTTTAGAGGTTAGTGTGCCATTTTGGGTTTTTGGCACACTTAGGAGAAATAGAAATATGGCAAAATATATGATTAATTATATGAAATGGCAATTAATATTAAAATTTAGGTATTATTATACCTATATATTTTATATGTCATGCTTTGTTTTCCATATAACATGCCATGACATCATGCTTATTTTTAATCATTCTATATGTCATGTTCATGTTTAGGATTTAAGGTAAATGTCATGTTTTTAGATTTATCTTATGCCATGACATCATGATTATGAGCATATGCTTATTTATATCATTTCTAATGCCATAATAATTCATGCATTTAAGAAAATTTGATTAAAATTGATTTAAGGACTATGCATGACTTGAGTCCCATTTATAAGGGAATCAAGTAGAGTTGCCTTAGAAAATGCATGAAACCCTAGATAAAATAAATCAAAACCCATATCTCACATCCAATTGACATGTATGTGTATTTATACACCCTAGATACATGTGAGATGCTAGGATATGAGTTAAGTTCAAGGTGCATAGTTTTTGCATCTAGATGAACGAACACTCATCTAATTTCAAATGTGGATCATTGGGAGAGCATGTGTACAAGTCATGTACATAGAGCCCAAGGAATATGATCCAAAATAAGGTTTTGAAAACATTTTAAAATCATTTTGAAAAACCTTGGTGAAGTCTATCTTTTGATAGCAATCACCATTGATGAAGTTGATACAAAATAGGGCCAAAACATTGAAAATTTCAATGGTTTTGAGTTTTGTATCAAACTCACTATTTATGGGTAAAATAATTTTCAAATATTTTTCACCCATTGTTTTGGTCATAAGTAATATACGTATCAAATTTCATGATTTTTCATTCGTATAATTATTTATGAATTTTGAATTCGTTACGATAAAATTAAATTTACTCGATCATTCACTTGTGGCGATCGTGATGAATGTGATCGATGATTCTTGTCGTCAGTCGATTGCAGTCTGATTCGTTAACAAGGTTTGTTTAGCCCATGTTCAGTTATGGAAAAGGTTCCTAATCACTCCTAACCCTAGGATATGCTTTAGGAAGCTTTATAAAGGGTGAAAATCCATTGGATATGGATTAGGAGCTGTGTTAGGTCAAAGTATCAAATTTAGGGTGAGTGAAAGTTCTATGTTGAACTTAGAACCTTAATTTTGATAGTTTAGAATTCCTATTTGCTTAGGGGCTTCCTAAGGACATTGTTGGTGCAATGGTCAAGGGGGAGCAAGCCTTTAGGGGGAGGTATCCATCTTGGGATGATGGATGTGTTTTTCTCCTTGAAGAGGAGAAGCTATTGGGAGATTATCCTCAATTGGGAAAATTGATGGTTTTTTTTATACCCAATTTGGAAATTGGGAGAGAGTATAGGATTACCTCTCTTGAGTGATATGTGACTTATCACTAGGAAGATGGTAGGCATCCTAGGTATTTATTTTTGGATCAAGGGGGAGATTGTAAGATCTCATTGGGACATGAGACATTGACCTCCTTGGAGAGAAAACCTTTTTGATGTTAGTCAAAAAGGGGGAGAATGTTTGGGGGAGAACATTTAAGATTACCAATTTGGAATAATTGGTAAGAGACTTGAGTTAGTGGTCTAACCAAATGATTTGTTTGGTTTTTGTCAAACATCAAAAAAGGGGAGATTATTGGTGCAATCGGCCCAGGTCACGATTGACCAGGACTCGAGTTTGACTCGAGTGATGTTTTGATGTTCGACAAAAACATATGACAATGTAATTGTCATAGGGAAGTCCAAGTATTGAGTACTTGGCATGGGAAGTCCAAGTGGGACACTTGGCATTTGGCAAAGTCCAAGCATGGGTCTTGGCAATGGAAAGTCCAAGGGACAGACTTGGCAGCATAAGACCAAGCTTGTAGTATTGGCAGCGTAAAGTCCAAGTGAACCTTGGCAAAGGAAGACCAAGTATGATCTTGGCAAAGGAAGTCCAAGGGATGGACTTGGCAGCGTAAGACCAAGTTTGTAGTCTTGGTAGCGTAAAGTCCAAATGAACCTTGGCAAAGGAAGACCAAGTTCTTACTCCTTGAGATAGGCAATGTAAAAGTCCAACATGGGTTGGCAAGGGAAAGTCAAGCTTGAGTCTTGGCATGAGAAGTCCAAGGGGTTTGATATTGGCTGCGTAAAGTCCAAGCGGGAGTCTTGGCAGCATAAGTCCAATGGTTGGCGGCGTAAAGTCCAAGCGGAGTCTTGGCGGCGTAAGTCCAATGTGCCTTGGCGGTGTAGACACCGTTAGCATGACATAGCCAATGGAAGCACCTGAAGGCTAACGCGATGGATGAACAAGTCATGGATGACTTGGAGGGATCCGAAAGGCGTGAGGCTGATGGAGGTGGCTTGAAGGCTTAGGTCTAGGCTAAGGGTGGTCTAGCAAGTATGGGGGCACCATACTTTGGCTAAAACCTCATGTTTGTGGTGTGTCAGTCGACTGGTGCCATGTGACAGTCGACTGGACCAAGTCAACTAGGGTTTGACTGTGGGAAGTGGTCTAGCAGTCGACTGCCAGAGGTGGGCAGTCGACTGATGGCTCGAGCAGTCGACTGATCGTGTGATCAGTCGACTGGTGCTCGGATTTTCGACCACAGAATGGAGTCTCACTCGACCGCTGCGACGAGAAGTCGAGTGATTGCTCATCAGTCGACTGATGCTCATGATCAGTCGACTGATATCCTAGCCGTTGGATTTTTCCAGCGTGGATTACACCGTTGTCTCACAGCAACAGTGTGATCAGTCAACTGATGGTCCCGAGCAGTCGACTGATCGACCTTTTCTAGCACAGGTTGAAGCTATAAAAGGAGCTCGTGATGGAGGAAAAACTAAGGGTTCTTTGAGGCGATTTGGGGCGAGTTGCTGCTGCAATTCAAGGTCTCCAAGTGTTACTCATTCAACCTAGCGATCAAGCATTCAAGAGCATTTGTAAAGTGTTTTTCTTTACTAGTCTTGCTTTGTATTTCATTGTATTTGTTTGTAGCTTTTGATTATTGTTGTAATCATCTTGTACGAGGTTTCGTGTTTATTAGTGTTTGCATGTGCATCACTAGAGCTCGTAGAGCTCGATCCGTGGAGTAGGAACCTTGAGATTCCGAACCACGTTATATCGTTGTGTTCGTGTGTAATTGTCTATTTCGTTATTTTATTATTTCTATTTCCCCTGCGCTAACAAAATTGTAGAGACGAACGCGATCGATTTCCATCCACGTACGGGCAAACGTTATTCACCCCCCCTCTAGCCGTTACAAAGATCCTAACATATTTGTCTTGCTTCCTAGGGCCGAAGGCTACAAGGAATTCTGGGGTTTGGCTCTTGCTCCTCCTTGGCCGGCAACACCTTCATTCATTCCATCCCCTATAGCAGCGCCTGTCCTCCCTCTCTTTTCGCCGCCGGCAAAGCAAGGAAGAAGGGTTGTTTTCTTCTTTTGTTTTGGCAAGGTCATCTCTCCCTTTCCTTAGGGCCGGCGGACACCAAGATTGATTCTTGGTGGTTGGCACAAGTATGGAGAAGAAGGGAGCGTGTGTCTTCCCTTTGTTCAGAGCGAGTAAGGAAGGGAAGCTAGAGATCTAGGAGGCTTTAACTCTTGAAGGATCATTGCCCATACAACGTCCAAGAAATGGATAGGTCATACAATAGAAGACCAAGAGGTAAACAAGAGGTATAATTCTTGTTTAACTTTCTTTCTTGTTCTATGCAATTTGTATGTAATTGTATGTGGCTAATTTACTTGGACCCCGATGATAAACACAAAAAACGGTGATCCGTACATCATCTTTTCCGTGGCTAATCAAGGAAAAGAGTTAGGTTGCTTGAACAATAAGTTTGTTCAAGAAACCACTCGAATCGAATAGCACGATGATGGATCGGTTGCTTGGGTAATCCGTCTTCATCAAGGATTGATTTTTTTAATACGGGGACATAGATAGGATCGCCTTACACGAGCGACCGAAGCGGGAATCAATTCCATACATGTTGGTCAAGGATCAGCTTCGAGGAGAGTCAAAGCTGATCTCCATTTTTGAAGGGATAGGACACTTGCTCTCATTGGTTAAAGATGTGAACATCTTGTTAGTAATATATGAGAGATGTCCTAAGGCAATCGCCTTATGTTTTAACCATTTATATAATAAATGAAGATTCACTATTTGAGTATACATGTTCTCATGTATTTGATTAAATCTTAAACTCATTTATTGAATGTCCAAGATACGATTCACAGCATGAGAGAATTTGTGATTGGATCACAACTAGTGAGTATCTCTACATGTGTAATTGTGATGTATCGGAATTATCCCTAGTCGATGAATTGATGGATTCAGACACCATCAATTCTATTGAGACTAGCACGAGGTATACTCCTTGGTGTATCCAAGCAGCTGATTCTCACTGGATGGAGACATTGTGATGTTCGGAGTTAATCGTGGATGCTAGTTATGGTAACTAGTTCATTGGAGTGACCAACTATAAGACTTCATATGTCTCTGCATATATGGATATGGCAATGAAGTTCTTACTGCAGCTTAAGTGCGATGTTCCTTTGACTTGCGGTATTGAAGTCATATTGGTCATGAAGACCAATGCTTTGACATCTTAAGCAAGTATCTCGGAGGAGATGTGGACTAGGGATGATTGGGCATAAGTCGAAGTGATCGAAGGTGTTTGAATAGCGTATAAAGGATTCACCACTCCTTGTGAGGAGATGTATACCCATGGCCTCTCATCGGATTGTTACTAAAGTCTTTGGCCAAAGCATTACATGTTTAGAGTAAGATACCCTTGGATACATGTGCAGTAAGTAGAATCCGTAGGATGCGGAAATGATACATGGGCTAGGTGTGACATAGTCAACCTAGTGGGGACTAACACTATAGACCATGTCTTGAACCAAGTGGGTATAAGATGAGTGAAAGGAATGGGGCACGATTCATTGTAGCTGAACCAAGGGTTTCAGATTCGTGACATATAGATGTATGCCATGTATGCCATGTATGTCATGCCATGTAGATAATAATTATTTGCATGCAAAGAGGATGAGACATTAAACCCCTAACACAATATTAAAGCCTACACCTTCCATTAATATGGTTAGAACCAGAGTTCTATTTTCTATTTGGGTTGTTGGACTCTCTCCAAGGCCGGCTCGAACCTGAACATGTTCAAATCATGGAATAGTTTAATACTAATATGGTAAGAGTCAGAGGTCAATCATTATCTTTGGTTGTTGGACTCTCTCCAAGCGGGGCTAATTGGTTGAATGCACTCTAACCATATTAAAACTATTTCTCGATTAATGAGTTGCCTTTAACCTAGAGCATCGACTTGTTGGACTCTCTCCAAGGTCGATGTGAAGGGAGGTGAAGTTGGGTGCTATGCATATAATGCATACTTCTTAATGAGTTAACAACCCGATGTGTGTGTGAACATTCAATTAGTTGATAACACATTGTGATAGTTGCATATATGTGATATGAAATCGGTATATTTGATACCTACCATCGTAGCTATGAATGGCTTGTTGGACTCTCTCCAAGGTTGTTCATATCTATGATGGATATCAGCCCATTCGGAGATGGACCTACGATCTCCCGAAGTGATTTTGGGTTTTTTTTAAATTCAAAAAATGAATGGGATTTATAAATGTATGTTGATGCATTTTAAATCATCTTTCTCATATAAGCTCGATTTGTATTTCTAGGATAATTGATTGATCATGATGTCTTTGAATTTGCACTCTATCTTGGATTCAAATAAATTGACTGGGTCGAACTTCTTGGACTGACTTTTGGATTCAACCTGAGAATTGTTCTTAAGGTTGAAAAGCTTGCAAATGTCCTCGAAATGCCTCTTCTTGCCCGTCCTAGTGATAACGCAACTCTGTACCAATTGTTGACTTATCAGAAACATGTGAGTGATTCTGAACAAGTGAGTTGCATCATGCAAGCCACGATGGTACCCGAGCTACGGAAGCAGCATGACCATATGGATGCTCATACCATAGTCTTTCATCTTTATGAGTTGTTTGATGAGCAAGTGAGATTCGAAATATTCGAAGTCTCCAAGCTCCTCTTCACCTCTGAGATGCAAGAAGGTTCATCTGTGGTACTGCTCAAAATGCTGAAGACTATGGAGCCTTCTGAGAAGCATGAGTAGGGGATGGTGCTGTTAGTTGATTCCTCAAAAAAAGGTTCTAAGAGGGAGTCAAAGGAACAATAGATGGGGAAGAAGAAAAAGGCTAAATAGGCAGAACCAGCTCATAAGGGCACTTGCCATCATTATGGCAAGGAGGGCCATTAGCAAAGAAATTGCAAGATTTATCTTGAGTCCGTAAAGAAGAATAAGGCATCAAATGCCCCATATTCTTCAGATATCTTCGTTATTGTTTATCATTCTATTTCCTCAGCCACTTGGGTATTGGATACTGGGTGTGGCTCATATATATGTAATGACATACATGGGCTAAGGAATAGAAGAAGACTCGTCAAGGGAGAGTCAAATTTACGTGTTGGGAATGGAGAAAAGGTTGTTGCACTCGCCATCGGAACGTATTTATTGAAACTCCCTACAAGACTTGTCTTAGAACTGGACAATTGCTTTTATTTTCCTTCATTGATAAAGAACATCATTTCTATTTCTTGTTTAAATAGAAATGGGTACCATTTAACTTGTAGTAACAATTGTTGTTACATAACTTTGAATGACGTTCTTTATGGGACTAGAACTTTAAGCATTGGTATTTATACATTGGATGTATCCAGTGACATTTTAAAAATTAGACCGAGCAACAAGTGTCATCGAAAAGATAATCAATTAGACTCCTACATGTGGCATTGTCGTCTTGGCCATGCAAGCAAGAAATGCATGTCCGAATTACACCGGTGTGGAATTCTGGAATCGTTTAAATTGGATTCATACGATACATGTGAATCATGCTTAAAAGGCAAGATGACTAAGTTACCTTTTACAAAAAAAGGTGAATGAGTGGGAGAGTTGCTAGGTCTAATACATACTGATGTATGTAGACCTATGTCAACTCAAGCTATGGGAGGCTATAGCTACTTCATTACCTTCACCGATGATCACTCATAGTTTGGGTATGTGTTCTTGATGAAACACAAGTCTAAAGCCTTTGAAAGGTTCAAAGAATTTAGAAATGAAGTAGAGAACACAACATGACAAGAGTATTAAAATACTTCGATCAGATCGAGGTGGTGAATACTTAAGTCAAGAGTTTCTAGATTATCTAAGAGACAATGGTATATTGTCTCAATGGACTCCGCCATATACACCACAGCATAATGGTGTATCTGAGAGGCATAACCGGACCTTGTTGGACATGGTCAGATCAATGATGAATCATGCGAATCTTCCCAAGTCTTTTTGGGGCTATGCACTTCAGACAGTTGTTTACTTGTTAAACAGAGTTCCAACCAAGGTAGTCTCTACTACTCCATATGAGATATGGAATAGTAAGAAACCTCATGTATCTTACTTGAAGATATGGGGTTGTCCTGCTTATGTGAAGCAGACTGTATCAGACAAATTGGATGCTAAGTCTGATAAATGTCTATTTATTGGATACCCTAAGGAAACAAGGGGTTACAAATTCTATCATTCTGTGGAACAAAAGGTGTTTGTTTCATGGCATGCTATATTTCTAGAGAAAGAGTTTCTCTTGCAAGAAAATAGTGGTAGTGTCGTCAAGCTTGAGGAGGCTCGAGAAACTCAAATAGACATTGATGAGATACCTGGTGAAGCACAATAGCCAATAACTCATAGTGATGAGCCATCAGCTAGACCTATTCTGACACCACATCTTCGTAGATCTAGTAGAACACACAATATTCCTGAGAGATATGGATTTCTCGTAAGTGAATCGAACGACGTGTTACTCATTGATGATGAGGAGCCTACCAGTTATGAAGAAGTTCTGAAAAGTTCAGAAAGGGATAAGTGACTTGATGCCATGAAGTCGAAAATGGATTCCATGTATGAAAACCAAGTTTGGAACTTGGTTGACCCACCTGAAGGCATAAAGCCTATAGGGTGCAAGTGGATTTTCAAGAAGAAAACCGACATGGATGGTAATGTGATTACCTATAAGGCTATATTGGTGGCGAAAGGATATCGTCAAAAGTAAGGTGTTGATTATGACGAAACCTATTCGCCGGTTGCTATGCTTAAATCCATTCAAATTCTCCTAGCCATAGAAGCTCATTAGGACTATAAGATATGGCAGATGGATGTGAAAACATCTTTCCTTAATGAAAACCTGCTCGAGAATGTGTATATGATACAACCTGAGAGTTTCACATCGGTTGACAAAACCAAGGTATGCAAATTGCGACGGTCTATATATGGACTGAAGCAAGCATCCTGGAGCTGGAATATCCGTTTTGATGAGACAATCAAAAGGTTTGATTTCTTACAAAATCCAGACGAACCTTGTGTGTACAAGAAGGTTAGTGGGAGTGCAGTTGTGTTCCTAGTATTATATGTCGATGACATATTACTTATAGGAAATGATGTTTCTGTCTTACCGTCGGTTAAGATTTGGTTGTCTAAGACATTCTCCATGAAAGATCTGAGAGAAGCAACCTACATCCTCGGGATTAAAATCTATAGAGATAGATCGAAACGGTTGCTTGGTCTTTCATAGTCTACATATATAGACCGAGTGCTAAAGAGGTTTAGCATGTCAGAATCCAAGAAAGGTTTCCAACCCATCAGGCATGGGATACACCTTTCAAAGTCTATGTGTTCGCGCACAGAAGACGACAGGATTTGCATGTGTAAGATTCCCTATGCATCCGCAATAGGATCTATCATGTATGCTATGTTATGTACGAGGCCCGATGTATCATATGCTCTGAGTGTCACGAGTAGATACCAGTCTGATCTAGGAATGGATCATTGGGTGGTTGTTAAGATGATCCTTAAGTACTTGAGAAGAACTAAGGATGCGTTCCTAATATATGGAGAAGGGTACATGGTGATACGTGGGTATACGGATGCCAGCTTCCAAACAGACAAGGATGATTCCAAGTCTCAGTCTGGGTATATATTCACCTAGAATGGAGGCACAATAAGTTGGAAAGGTTCCAAGATTGACACTATAGCGGATTCTTCTACTAAGGCAGAATACATTGCAGCTTTGGAAGTAGCAATGGAAGCGGTTTGAATCAAGAAGTTCATCTCTGAACTTGATGTGGTCTCATCGATGATCCAAACATGTGCTTCGTCGCTATCATCTGATCAGAGAGATCATTAGTAGGAAGGAAATACAAATCGAGAAAATCCCCACTGAAAAGAACTTAGCGGATCCTTTGACTGAGGCATTACCTCAAAGTAAGTTTGAGGGTCATGTTAGAGCATATGGTATTGGATACCATAGCGATTGACATTTGGCCAAGCAGAAGTTTATTAATAATATATGAGAGATGTCCTAAGGCAATCGCCTTATGTTTGAACCATTTATATGATAAATGAAGATTCACTATTTGAGTATACATGTTCTCATGTATTTGCTTAGATCTTAAACTCATTTACTGAATGTCCACGATACGATTCACAGCATGAGAGAATTTTTGATTAGATCACAACTAGTGAGTATCTCTATATGTGTAATTGTGATGTATCGGAATTATCCCTATTCGATGAATTGATGGATTTGGACACCATCAATTCTGTCGAGACTAGCACAAGGTATACTCCTTGGTGTATCCAACCAGCTGATTCTCGTTGGCTGGAGACATTGTGATGTTCGGAGTTAATCGTGGATGCTAGTTATGGTAACTAGTTCATTGGAGTGACCAGCTGTAAGACTTCATGTGGTTCTCTGCATATATGGATATGTCAATGAAGTTCTTACTACAGCTTAAGTTCGATGTTCCTTTGACTTGAAGTATTCAAGTCATCTTGGTCATGAAGACCTATGCTTTGACATCTTAAGCAAGCATCTATGAGGAGATGTGGACCCGGGATGATTGGGCATAAGTCGAAGTGATTGAAGGTATTTGAATAGCGTATAAAGTGTTCACCACTCCTTGCGAGGAGATGTATACCCATGGCCTCTCGTCGGATTGTTACTAAAGTCTTTGGCCAAAGCATTACATGTTTAGAGTAAGGTACTCTTGGATACATGTGCAGTAACTAGAATCTGTAGGATGAGGAAATGATACTTGGGCTAGGTGTGACGTAGTCAACCTAGTGGGGGTTGACACTATAGACCATGTCCTGAACCAAGTGGGTATAAGATGAGTGAAAGGAATGGGGCACGATTCATTGTAGCTGCTGAAGGGTTTCAGAAATAGTTCTGGATAAACCGTTGATCATTTCGATTAATTGGGGATCATGATGTACTACTAGGGGTCACTCATGATCGTTCTATAATTAATGGTTAATTATAGACGACAAACATAAATCGAGAATCTATTTGGTCACACGCACAACGAGCGTAATCCAAAAGATTTAAAACGAGCTTGAGAATTAGATTCTCAGACCGAGAGAAACTAGGTTTGGTTGGACCAAACAAGGAGCGAGCATGAAATTGTTTCAGTCACAATGGAAGCGTGGATGGGCCGTGTCTTATGAAGACATGATGGATGAACCAAATTGGTTTGGTTCTAATCCAATGGTGGAGAATAAACCAAAGGGGTTTGGTTTGTTTTAAACGAATGAACCAAAGTTGTTTCGGTTCGTTTTAACTTAAAATAGACCAAATCAGTTTGTTTTATTTTAAGTCAAATTAATGAAGCGGGTTAACGGGTTTTGGTTATGAACCAATAACCATTAGGAGAATTTGTTCTCTATAAAATAGGGGTCAAGGGTTTAATGAGAGCCCTAATCCAAAGTTGCCGCCCCTCTCCCTCTTCTCCTCTTGTGGTCGGCGCCCAAACCCTAGCTCTTTTGCTACCGTCCAAGTTGTTGCCGTCATCCAAGCTTCAGCCGACGATCCTCCGGAGACCCTCCGGTGATCTTCCTTGGCTCCGGCGACAAGGTGAGCATCTAGCTTCCTTATTTGGCCGATGCTAATCCTCCACCAAAGCTATCCAGTTTTCTGGACAGCTTGTTTACTTCGTGTCGGAGCATCGTTTGGACGATGTTTGGAGCTCCGACAGCAGCTTCCTTGCCGGGGATTCGATCTCCGGTAATCCTCATAGGTGGAGGATGAAGGATTCGTCAAACGGTGGGCGAATACCTCTCCGGAGAAGTGAGTTTTTGAGGACTCGTTTTGAATCTGAATTTTGATTCGGATTGTGATATTCTCTGTTGGTGCAGTAGGCACCTAAGTCGAACCTGAGTTTTGATTATAGAAAACGATACAAAGTTAAGCTCATGTCGTTATCTCACGAGCTGAATCGAGTGTGCAGAAGATTGCTATAGCTGGAGCTGAAGGCTAGCGACACCCGGAGGAAGCCGCGGTGGTCGGGCGACACTCGAGTGACTTCGGAGGGAGCCGAAGGAATCGAGTGGAAGGCCGAAAGCAAAAGCAACAAGTAAGTATCGAGGTAAGCTCGTGTGTGCGAGCGTAAGTGAGGTCGTATCCTCGTTACGGGGATGATCTTAAGCGTAGATCCGACCAAAGACATCCTATAGATGGTCTAGGTCGAGATCGGACGGTCGACGACCGTCAAAATTATATTTTTGTTGAGCTAACTTTGACTTGCAGCAAGCATCAGTCGACTGCCAGCTTGGAGGACTCGACTGCCGTCAATCAGTCGACTGTCGAAGGTCAGCACTCGACTGATGCTGCCATCAGTCGACTGATGATGGCCATCAGTCGACTGATGGTCAATGATCAGATTCGAGGAGTCAAGGCTTATCACCCCATTTCAAGGAGTTTTTGTGTCCATTTGTGATTGGTTGAAGACCCATTCGATGAGGGGCTCAAAGGCTATAAAAGGAGGGCTTGTCTTAGGGTTTTTTATCAATTAAAAAGCTTCCAAGTGCTTCTGATATGCTCTGACTCTCCGACATCCCTACGACGAAGCGCTGCCGAGACGACGACTAGAGCTTCAACCTCCATCCTTTGAAGTCATCGGTAACGAAAGCTTGAATCATATTTCAGTTTATAAGTTGTTCTTATTTCGAGCTTTAAATCATATCAAGGAGAGGGGGAGTGTCCCTCTACCTTGAGCTTTTATCATCTTGTGTATCCGTCTAACTCCTACCTCCAACGAGGAGGAGCTTTTTAGTAGTTTGCCCTCCGTACGTGGTCAAGGACCACTAGGGCCTTGGAGTAGTAGCCTTCGGCTACGAACCAAGTAAAACCTTTGTGTCTATTGTCTCTATTTTTGTTTTTATCTTCCGCTGTGTCTACTCGGTTTTAACGAAAAATTTCTATCGCTATTCACCCCCCCTCTAGCGATCCGATCGATCCAACAATTGGTATCAGAGCCAGGGGCGCTTAGATTTGGTGAAACCACCAATCTAACATTTTTTTTACAGATTTGTTTTTCGTTCGTTTAAATTTTTCTCCCGCACTACTAATCCAAGACGAAGTCTTGGTATTCTTCGTTTGGTTTTGTTTTGCAAGTATTGATTGCCTTCGGAGTACCTCACGATCAAACGAACAGAACTTTTGCTACAAGTGGACTCACAAAACGATCTACCCACCAAATCGAAGATCTCGCAGAGATCTACACTTCTTACTGGGGTTTACCCCTGTAATAAGCTATTTTCATCCTCAAAAATTGACGTTTAGTAGCCTTTCGGGGACATCGAAGGTTGTGAGTACTTACTTTTTATTTAGTTTCTTATTTCTTTGCTTAACTTTCTATTTTTCGTTTGTTTCTTTTTATTTCCCGCACTACTAATCCAAGACGCAAGTCTTGGTACTTTCGTGTGTTTTTTTTGTTGCTAGGTTTTCGTTTTAGTCTCCTTGTCTTTTTGTTCTAATGGCCCATCTCGAGGGTTTTAGCACCGTCCGACCTCCGTTTTACAACGGAGATGATTTCCGTTACTGGAAAGGTCGGATGGAATGCTTTCTCAAAACCCAAATCAAGATGTGGATCATAATTCAAACGGGTTTCACACTTCCGACTAATGAAGTGGGTGACTCCTTGGATCATAATTCAACAAAACGACAAGTCGAAGCCGATGCCAAGGCAACACAAATCCTCCAATGCGGCTTGTCCAAGGAGGAGTTAAATCGCGTCGGCCCCTTCATCAGCGCAAAGGACCTATGGACAAAGCTAGTAGAGCTACACGAAGGGACCGATGAAGCCAAGGTATGTAAGCGCGACCTTTTTTTCAATAAACTATATAACCTAAAAATGCAGGAACACGAGTCCGTGACACAACTCCATGCCCGTGTCCAAGACATAGTCAACAACCTACACGCAATCGGGCAAAAGGTCAAAAACTGCGACCTTATAAGGTATGTCCTAAACTCTTTTCCGAGGACTACCTTGTGGGCATCCATGGTCGATGCCTACAAGGTCTCCAAGGATCTTTCTAAACTTAGGTTAGATGAACTTTTTTCTGATTTCGAACTTCATGAGCAGTCTAACTCGAAACTCGAGAAGGGTATAGCCCTTTTTGCAGGTTCGAGGAAGAAAACCACAAGCAAGCCACCCCCGAAGGAAGAAGAGGATGAGTCGGATTCGGAGGTCGACTCGGAAATGGAAGTCGAACTAGTCAACCTAGTTTGGAGGACAGTCAAGGGCCGAAAATGAGCCGTCACTCGACCCAACGAAGGTAAGCCTAAAAGTTCAAACATAAGATGTTATGAATGCAATAGGTTTGGACACATTAAGTCCGAGTGCCCAAAACTCAAGAGCAAGGCACCAAAACATAAAAAGGCACTCAACGCTACTTGGGAAGAAGCCTCTGAGGAAGAAGACAACGATCGAGTCCTTATGGCTAAACCGGTGGAATCAGAGACGGAGTCGGAATCGGAACCAGAATCAGAAACCGAAGATGAGTCGGACTACGAAACACTATTCAAGACAAACCACGGATACGCATCCGGTTTAAAAGATACACTCAAGGTAAGTCGGTCTCTTATTACTACTCTTTATAGTGCAATAAAGTTTTTAAATAAAAAGTTAGCTAAGTCCGAGTCCAAGGTCGAGACCCTGGTTGAGGAAGTTAAACTCCTCAAACACGAGGTCTCCCTAACCTCTTCGACTAGTCGAGTTCAAGAGAAGCACTCAACTCGAGTTGAAAAACTCGATGTTGAGAACTCACTCTTGAAAAGACAAGTCGAAGATCTTAGGAATACGTTGGAAAGGTTTACTTTGGGATCCAAAGGACTTGACCTCCTACTTGGATCGCAAAGGGTCGTGTACAACAAGGCCGGGCTAGGGTTTAGCTCAAACACGACCAATAAGTCGTATATGTCAATCGTAAGTAGACATAGAAAACGTGTCCAAGCATGGGTCCCTAAGACCACCTTGATTTCAAACTTAGGATCAAACCAGTACTGGGTTCCCAAGGATCAAATCCACTATGTGGAGAGAATGAATCGATTCAACGGTCCAGGGGGAGCTAGTACGAAATTTGTTTGTGTTTTAACTTAGAAATTGCATTCTTAGGTTTTTATTTAGTTTGATTTTATTTTTTAGAATGGTTAGATAGGACTATAACTCGTCAATACTTGATAACATAGTACCAGGACGCGGCGAGATGATAGTACGCTAGGAAAGCAGAGTCTTGTGTATTCGGGCTAGATAAGGCGTATCTAGTTCGGTGCACTTGACCGAGCGGAACTAGCTGAAGCTACCTCGCCGTATCCTAGACTAGTTAGACCAGGAAGTGGTCTTAGGTGAGTCAAGTCTCTATTTTCTTGAAAATGGCTTTGTCTAAGGAAGTGGTCATTGTTCCGATCAAAGAAGGCCTCTGTGCCTCGCCACGACCTGGAAGCCATGATCTTGAAAAGGTGACTTGATGAGCCTAAGGTCAAATCCGAATCTAACGCAAGGTTGACAAGTGTTTAAGTCATTAAACTTAATTCTACTAAAAAATTGGAATTGATCTCACAAGAACATATAGGATTAACATGTTTGATCATATAGACATGGGTGAGATGATTTAGGTTAATAATCTTGAACCAATTTTTAATAAATCCAATATCCGATCCAACTACCTTGCATGTAGGATCAATGGATGTTGGACAGTGGTTGCTCCCGACACATGACCGAGGATCAACTCAAGTTTTCGAAGCTTCGATTCAAACGACAAGGATCGGTAGCCTTCGGAAATAACAGCAAGCTCAAAATCATCGGATCAGGTGATATTGAGCTCAATTCAAATTTTGTTATTCAAAATGTTTTATTAGTAGAAAATTTTCAATATAATTTACTTAGTGTAAGTCAATTGTGTGATAATAACTATAAGGTCATATTTCTAGAAAATGAATGCGTAATTAATACCAACGAAACCTCTAAAACAATTCTTAAAGGGACTAGAAATAACAACATTTACATGATCAACTTAACTAACTCCTCAACTAAGTGTCTTATGACACGGCAAGAGGAATCGTGGTTGTGGCACCGACGACTCGGTCACTCACACCCAAGACTCATCCACAAGATGAGTCAGAGTAATTTAGTCAGAGGTTTACCTAACCTCAACAACTTGGATAATAAAATATGTAATGCTTGTCAACAAGGTAAACAATCTAGGACACAACATCAACTAACTAGTCAAGAACGAACCAAAAGTGTGCTTGAGATCCTACACATGGATCTATTTGATTCACACTGAGCTAAGTCACTTAACAGAAGTAAATTCTGCTTAGTCATAATTGATGACTATTCTAGATTTACTTGGGTTAGGTTCATCAAACACAAAATGATACCCTAGATCAATTAATCAATCTATTTAAGTTAATAAAAAATCAACAAAGCATTAAAATCAAAAGACTTAGGACTAATCATGGTGGTGAATTTGAAAACCATAGGTTTACAGAATTCTGTAACCTAAATGGATACCACCACGAGTTCTCTTGCCCTAGAACTCCACAACAAAATGCCCTAGTAGAACGCAAAAATAGAACCCTACAAGAAGCCGCTAGGACAATGTTAAATGAGTATAACCTACCCGATAGGTTTTGGGCGGAAGCCGTGAGTACGGCATGCTATGTCCAAAATAGAATCCTTATGGTAAAGAGGCACCTTAAGACCTCATACGAGATTTATCATGATAAAATACCTAACATCAAGTACTTTAGGGTATTTGGATGTAAGGTACATATCCTAAACACTAAGGATTACCTAGGGAAATTTACATCCAAAACCACGATCGGAATCTTTCTAGGATACTCGACTACAAGCAGAGCTTATAGAGTATATAACCACGACACCCTCAGAGTCGAGGAGACTATCAATGTAGTATTTGATGAAGGACACGAACCTACAAAACCCCCGGCAACCCCAATTAGCGAGCCGACTCATACTAGACCTAACTCTGATCCGGAGATCAAGTCTAGTATTAATCCTAACCTAAGTCAACCAAGTCACTCTATCGACCAAGTGATAGATGACTCCAACCAAACTAGAACTCAAACAAGCCATCCTATGGATCAAGTTGTAGACTCAAACCCAAATCCAACTAGGACCCAAACGAATCATCCTATCGACCAAGTGATAGGTGATCCAAGTCTAGGAGTTCGAACTAGAGCCTCATACAGAAACCTTAGTCAAATATCTTTGATTTCTAAAATTGAACCCAAAACTATTGACCAAACTCTTCTTGATCCCGATTGGATTATTGCAATGCAAGAAGAGTTGGCTCAATTCACTAGGAACGAAGTATGGGAATTAGTACCACCACCTAAAGATAAAACAATTATTGGAACAAGGTGGGTGTTTAGAAATAAAATTGATGATAGAGGTGAAGTAGTTAGAAATAAAGCTAGACTAGTTGCTAAAGGGTTTAGTCAAGTCGAAGGTTTAGATTACGATGAGACCTATGCCCCAGTAGCTAGATTAGAGTCCATTCAAATGCTATTAGCATATGCAGCATATCGAGGATTTAAGTTGTTTCAAATGGATGTGAAATCTGCATTCTTAAATGGATACATTAAAGAAGAAGTTTATGTTAGTCAACCCCCCGGTTTCGAAAGTTTAGACAAACCCGATCATGTCCTTAGGTTAAAGAAAGCTCTTTATGGACTTAAACAAGCTCCTCGAGCTTGGTACGAGAGACTTTTGATTTATCTTAAGTCCAAAGGCTTTAACCAAGGTGTAGTTGACCCAACCCTTTTCGTAAAAACCTTAGGTAAAGACATATTCATAGCCCAAATCTACGTAGATGATATTATTTTCGGAACCACCAACTCAATCCTACTAAATGAGTTCATTTCACTTATGGAAAGTGAATTTGAAATGAATTTAGTAGGTGAGTTAAGTTTCTTCTTAGGTCTACAAATTAAACAAACTAAAGATGGAATATACCTACATCAACGCAAATATACTAGGGAATTAATTAAATTCTTTGGAATGCAAGACGCTAAAATTATTAATACCCCAATGGCAAATAATGTGAATATAGAAGAAGATTTAATCAGAAACTCAATTGATTTAAAATACTATAGGAGCATAATAGGGAGTCTCCTTTACTTAACTGCAAGCCAACCTGATATCCTATTTGCAGTAAGTATGTGCGCAAGGTTTCAACCGGTGTCAAGGAGTCTCACCTAACTCTAGTCAAGCATATCCTTAGATATCTAAAGGGTACACTTAATGTCGGTATTTGGTACCCAAGATCTACCGAGTTCGAACTAATCGGCTACTCTGATTCGGACTATGCCGACAGTAAGCTTGATAGAAAGAGTACGAGTGGTTGTTGTCAACTTCTCGGCTCGAGTCTAGTGAGTTGGTGCAGTAGGAAGCAACATTGTGTTGCCTTATCTACCACCGAAGCCGAATACATCGCGATGGGTGAGTGTGTCACGCAGCTTCTTTGGATGAAGCACACTCCGCGATTTTAAGTTAGACTTTACCAACACAAAACTCCACGTAGATAACATTAGTTCAATTAACCTTACTAAGAATCCGATATGTCACTCTAGGACTAAACATATAGAGGTCAAACACCATTTCATTCGAGAACATGTGGCCAACGGAGCCATACAACTCGAATACGTCGAATCAAAGTCTATCTTAGCAGACCTATTTAATAAACCCCTACCCGAAGCCGAATTTAGTCTATTAAGACGAAAATTGGCCATGTGCGTAGTAGAATAGGAACTTGCAAATTATATTTTCTTACTACTATTGCTTAAATTTTCATTTTTATGGAGCTAGCATAGGACATACCTTAGATATCATGCACCTATAGATTTAAGGAGCCAATACATCTCACAACACATAGGACTAATGTATTTGTGTACTTAGCCACGTAGATGGGCGTGAGATGTTAGGACCTTACTCCTGGTTCCAGATGTAGAGCTAGTGCATCGCTATGAACCACGGAGTATAATCATACATACTAACCGACTCTAACCAGGACTGGTTGATCTTTCATATCAATCAAGCCAAATATGAGTCGAACATTTTATAGATGAACTTATTTTCAGTATATTATTTTCAAAATAATGTGGAACATGCTTGGACTTTATATTTAACACTTATTTTCCACACACACCCTCATTATTTTCGATATATGGCAAAAGGGGGAGAAAAAGGCCAAAGTTAAGGGGTCAAAATCTTTTTTATATAACTTAACTCTTACTTCACATTTAAACCAAAAGTTAACTCTAAGTTTTTGAAAACTTATTTAACTTTTAACAAAAGGAAGTAAAGGTCAAGTTAAGAGAATTCTTAACTTAAACTTATGTGTGCCATCAATGTAAACATTATGTCGTTAATGCTTTACTTAAAGGGGAGAACTTAACTTAAACGTTTTACTAAGGCCAACTTTAAGTAATTACTTAAAGCAACCCTAAAGGGGGAGGATTAAGGTCTTTCTTCAAGACTCACCCTCGGTCAAGGGGGAAGTTTCCTCAAGGGGGAGTACTTGAAGAAAATCCTTACTACTCCAACTTAATCTTCTTTATTTCTTGTTTGTTTCTAATGCACATTATTCTTCATGCTTGATATTTACTTAACTTTGTATGTGGGTTTGCCATAAATCAAAAAGGGGGAGATTGTTGGTGCAGTAGGCACCTAAGTCGAACCTGAGTTTTGATTATAGCAAACGATACAAAGTTAAGCTCATGTCGTTATCTCACGAGCTGAATTGAGTGTGTAGAAGATTGCTATAGATGGAGCTGAAGGCTAGCAACACCCGGAGGAAGCCGCGGTGGTCGAGCGACACTCGAGTGACTTCGAAGGGAGCCGAAGGAATCGAGTGGAAGGCCGAAAGCAAAAACAACAAGTAAGTATCGAGGTAAGCTCGTGTGTGCGAGCGTAAGTGAGGTCGTATCCTCGTTACGGGGATGATCTTAAGCGTAGATCCGACCAAAGACATCCTATATATAGTCTAGGTCGAGATCGGACGGTCGACAACCGTCGAAATTATGTTTTTGTTGAGCTAACTTTGACTTGCAGCATCGAGGACTCGACCGATCGCCAATCACCGATCGCTGAAGGTCGATCCACCGATGTTGCCGCCATCACGATCGATGATGACCATCACCGATCGATGGTCAATGATCAGATTCGAGGAGTCAAGGCTTATCACCCCATTTCAAGGAGTTTTTGTGTCCATTTGTGATTGGTTGAAGACCTATTAGATGAGGGGCTCAAAGGCTATAAAAGGAGGGCATGTCTTAGGGTTTTTTATCAATTAAAAAGCTTCCAAGTGCTTCCGATACGCTCCGACTCTCCGACATCCCTACGACGAAGCGCTGCCGAGACGACGACTAGAGCTTCAACCTCCATCCTTTGAAGTCGTCGGTAATGAAAGTTTGAATCATATTTCAGTTTATAAGTTGTTCTTATTTCGAGCTTTAAATCATATCAAGGAGAGGGGGAGTGTCCCTCTACCTTGAGCTTTTATCATCTTGTGTATCCGTCTAACTCCTACCTCCAACGAGGAGGAGCTTTTTCGTAGTTTGCCCTCCGTACATGGTCAAGGACCACTAGGGCCTTTGAGTAGTAGCCTTCGGCTACGAACCAAGTAAAACCTTTGTGTCTATTATCTCTATTTTTGTTTTTATCTTCCGCTGTGTCTACTCGCATTTTAACAAAAAATTTCTATCGCTATTCACCCCCCCTCTAGCGATCCGATCGATCCAATAATCTCTTTATCACATCGTCTATGACACGAGGCTAGTGACTCATATGAAGACGAGACTCGTGACTTTGTGAAGTCATCCTGATGATACTCGGCGTGGATACGGATAGAGGGGATTCTTGCGAGAGTCGCTCCGGTTGATGTCTTTTCCACTACACGTGATACGTCAGGTATACGTAGAATAAATTTCTTTTTATTGCAAAAATTTGAAACTACGGTTATGTCTACACATGATGTACTATGCATGTATGTGGTGTGTGTGTTGTAATAAATTAGATTTATTATTTTTATTTCTTCCGCTGTGCACTTGTTTACGAAACATGTTCGAACACACACTCGACGGCGTGCCAGAAACCCAACACGTCTAGGGTTTGCAAGGCTATAAAAGTAGGGGTCCTTCCTATTTTCATTATCAAAAGCTCTCTGAAAAGCCTCCGCTACGATACTCTTTTACGACGACGAAGTGCTACCGCATTTTCGACGACAAGTGCCTACCTTTCATTAATTTAATAGTCGTCGCTATTCTTTCTTATTGTCGTCTTAAATTCTGTATTTAATCATGCTTTAATCGTAACAAGGAGAGGGGTAGTGTCCCTCTACCTTGAGCTTTTTCATCAATTGTATTCGCTTACTCCTTCCTCTAACGAGGAGGAGTGTTTTTAGTGTTTTGTCCTCCGTACGCAGTCTAGGACCGTTAGGGCCTTGGACCAGCAGCCGAAGGCTGTGAACAAAGTAAAAATAAATTAGTATTATTTTCTTTCCACTGTATTTACTCTTACTCGCATTTTATATCGAACAAACGAACGAAGAAAATTTTGCGCTATTCACCCCCCCCCCCCTCCTCTAGCGCTTTAAACGATCCAACATTTAGGACAATTGCAAAGCTAAAATTTGTGTACCCATAATACGCACATTTTATATCTCATATAAAACATGAAAATCTAAATTTATATCACATATAAATTATATAAACAACAAAATGTATGTTTCGCAAGTGGCTCTGATACCACTGTTGGGATCCTACTATGCGTGCAAACCGATTCGCAAAACTGCAATGGAAATAAAATTTTGGATCCCACCAGAGATCCAAGCAAAAACATATAAATTATTTTTAACCATCTAGATCCTATCTAGAAGAAGTATTATACCTTTGAAGTGAGCCCTTCGCAATCCCTCTAGTCCAAAGTTGTCGGATTTAAATACGGTAAGGATAATCGTATCTCTAAGGTATCCACATTAACACTCAACTCTTTTTGAAATATGGTTGTGATAACAACCATTGTAGAACAACTAACCAAAATTAGGAGGATGAAGAAGTGAAGAAGAAGAAAGAACACCCAACTCTATTTTTTTCTCTTTGGCTCTTCTTCCACCCTTATATATTATCATGCTTGAATTCCAAAATCAATGCATCAATGAAAATCCACTAGCCTCTTCCCATTCTACACGTTGAAATCCAATGCATCAAATGCATTGAATTGTAATCAAATGCATTATTGAAAAGCCACTTCCAATTCAAAGCCACTTCCAATTCTTCACGTTGAAATCCAATGCATTTTTAATGCATCATGCATGCATTAAAACCTTTTGCATGTGACTTGGGTTTAACTCAAGTCTAACTTGAGTTTTGCATGTGATTTGGGTTTAACTCAAGTCTAACTTGAGTTTTGCATGTGACTTGGGTTTAACTCAAGTTTAACTTGAGTTTTTCATGCGAATTGAGTTTAATTCAAGTCTCACTTGATTCTAAATCAAATTTAGTTTTCATCCATCCAATTTAGTTTGAGTCTAACCAAATGTAACCCGCTTGAGTCTAACTCAACCAACTTGATTTTGACTCGAGCCTTGACCATCCATTATTCTCATTGTTCTTTTAGTCAAACTAAAAGAACCGATTTCCAAAATAGAATGTCATTTGTGTGTGACCCTATAGGCTCTTGTAACATTGGCAATGTGTCTAAAACCCCTTTTAGACACATAAGCAATGAGCGGCATCTAGCAATACATAATTCCTACTCAAGTTACAAGAAAGTTGAGATCCAACAATCTTTCCGTGACTATTATTATGTATGACGGTGTCCTTCTATCCTTGATATCTTAGATCGATTAATGAGGCACAGACCGTGTCATCCCCTTATCGATCTTTGTGTTTCTTTATCCCCAAGTAGACTCACTCAAACAAATGAGCTCAATATCTCTTATTGACTCATTTGAGCATGGTCATGCAATTCATGGTCCTACTCTATCAAGAGGCCAAAGATATCACTCCTGTCATATAGGAGGGATAGATCCCATCTACGTCACTCACATCCCTCCGCATAATTCATTACATACACAGTGATTGCCGTTATAGTACACCCTTTTACGGTGTGACGTTAGACGATACCAAAGTACATAACTCCTTATGTAGGGAATCGTAGTGACTTCATGTATAAGGACTATTCATACCAATAGTCACATGAGAAAGTATATGACACTTATATAACGATCCATGACACTTTCTCATGGCGGGTCAATTCAGTATATATATTCTCCAATATATATACCCATGTGTCAATGTGATATCTCATATCCATGACTTGTGAGATCAAGTCATCCATTGACCTAAAAGCTAGTCTCAATATATTAATATTGCCCTTGTCTTTTAATACTTGACTAGGAATATTAAGAATAGTGTTCTCTACAGCTTCTCATAATCAATTCTACCAATTGATATACTGTAGATTAGAACCTACTATTCAAGGGCATTATTATATTTATTTACCTGGCACATGCATAAAGTAAATATAATAACCAATGTTTGCCTATATTAATATAAGATATGAAACAAAAGTTTCCCTCACCAATCATCTCATAATTGACACTATGGGCTCATACTAACAGATCCAACTCCTCCTCATGGTTCATATTGTAGCCTATTATAAATACCTCATGAAGCCTAGACCTAGAGATAACATTTTTTTGGGTTGGCGTTGGAGAGGTTGGGCGGCAAAAAGTTGGAGGCTAGGGTTTTGGTTTGTCCATCTCCTTAGGGCCAGCAGCAACAAGACAAAGAGCTAGGGTTTCCTTCCTCCTTGGCTGGCACCTCCTCCCCATCTCATTGCCGACTCCTCTTTTCCTTCTCCAAAGGCCGACGACATCAAGGGTTGAGGGTGATCCTTCTCTGTTGGCCAGCGCCATCTTCTCCCTCTCCTTAGGGCTAACAGACACCAAGGACTTGGTCTTTGGTTGTCATGCCCCGAGAGTATACCGTGCCGAAAAGCAAACGGACGACATCTCCCCTGTACGTGGTAACATTTCGGGTTAATACAAGACCTGTAGGCCACAACAACAACACCATATATATATGAAAACAAACCACAGCAGAAACTAACCACAACAACATAACAAACTAAACTACAACAAATACTCACAATGTATACCGGTATGACTAACCACATCACACATAACGGAACACCAACAAAAGCCCAAATCCACGTGTGTACATCACATGACAGGTTCACATCACCTTACACCACGCGAAACTTCAAATACATAACACAACAATACAGAAAGCCCAAAAAATCACGGGAGTCTCGGAGGTGAGATGAGATGTCAGCTAGCGGTGCTCCAAGCTATCACGAAGACTTCTACCTGTTACCTAGGCGACAGAAAAACCCAGGGTCTGTGGTGGTGAGTAAAACTCAGTAGGTAATAAGATAGAACATGTAAATATATATATCAATATCACATGTCATTCAACAACATAATCTAGAGGTACAATAGGTATATAAGCATAGCATATAAATACGTGCATATACCGTCTAACCAAATGAATAACGTAAAATTCAGACATATCTGAAAGTCTCCTACGCTACTCTAATCCAACCTGGACATATATCTAACCTATATATATAATAGGAAGAGTAATACTAACTTACAATATCCTCCTGATACAAATCAAGGTATCTAATGGTCTGTCCAACAAATATACAAGTATCCGATACGACCGTATAACAGATGCAAGAAGCATGGATGAATATGATGTACAACCAAGTGTAGCAAGCATAGTACAATCAAATGCAACATCACAATAAGCATATATATATAGACTGCATCTATATATATATTACTCACAACCATCCATATATATATATACATGCATATATGTATATATATGGTAATATGCAAAGCACCATAAGATACGACAATGCAGCATGCATGGTCATGCCTGTGCACCCCTACTCGCTACCATGACCCCAGTGTGGCCTAGGTGGCACGACATGACAACTGTCCCAACTCAACACCAACCACTGCTCTAGAGTGGCCGAGTGGGCAGTATGATCAAGTATAATATGAGCATAAAGAGCTGGCTACATAACGGGAGTCCCTACTGCTGGCCACTCCGGCTGACTCTACTAATGAGTGGTCTAGTGCCACGCACCCAGGACAACTGCACGTAACTCCAACTACCACTGTCTATAGTGGTAGAGTGCGGCACAACAAATGCTCTGCCCTCACACCAGTTAATCCTTGGGGAGTAACCTGGGAGGCAGGATGACTGACGACTCTCTCAACCCTAAGGGAGACTATGTCGTCAGAATGCATGCAAATAACATGTCACACGCATAAAATATCTACCAGACTCTACTGCTCAATGTAGAGAGTCGTACCCATCTGATCAATACACTCTCTATCTTGTAGAGTGTCGTACTCAACTGATCGACGAACTCTCTATCTTGTAGAGAGACGTACTCAACTGATCATAACTCTCTATCCAATAGAGAGTCGTACTCAACTAATCATATTAAGCTGGGACCACCGGTCCGTAGCGACACACTAATCACCCTTCTCTTAACCATTACACAACACATGGTTGGTAATAAGTATGCAATATACAGGTATTGGAATAAATCCTACATTTAGGGCATTACCTACCCACGGATGACCTTTTTGCCAATTTACTAATTGGGTCATCACCCGTACTCTAACATCTACACCCTACTAAACATTTAAGCCTATTTACATCACATCTGTAACTCCTAAATCATGATAAAGCAATATGTGATATCAATAATTGAGCATATATATAGCCAATGATAAGTATCAAGCATACGATAAATAAGAGCAGGGTCAAGATGATATGAACATATAACATGCTCATATCTATATCTAAATTTGAATGCAATTACATCTACCTGACCAGGGTAAGATATTACCCACCTGATGATGTAGAGTATATGAAAATATCATTTGCCTTCATGTCTAAGAATTACTTTCGATTCAACATCTTGCACACAACATAGAACATAATTAAGTTCTATCGTACATCGCATAATCAAACCAAACTCCACATCGACTTCGTATCTCAAACTATAACATTGATTTAGTTATCCAATTAACCCAATCAATCCTTCACACCCATCCTTATATTTCATCATCAACTAACATCAGATTATATAACAAAATAACCAATAGTATACATACATAACAACCTTGCTCCTGACTCACCTAGGTTAGCTTCAATAGCTAAATGGCTCAATCCTAATCAACTCGTTGAACTGCAACAACTCACTTAAATTGGAGGCAAATTCCAATTCTAATAATCCTAATCTTGAAATTACACAGCATTCAAATTTCTCTCAAACCAAATAAATAGCATATCCATACGAACCTCCAAATCATCTATCTCCAACCCACAACCACTCCACCGAAGGGATAACCACCCCGAAATCCACCAATCAAATCTGCTCACAGCTCCATCACGGGCATGAATAGGACATCACTAGCAACCCCCTAAACATCCACGCTGAAACCTAATAAGAAACAACTGAACAACATGGAAAGGAAACAGCTAAGAGGTATACCTGAGGTTATAGCTTCACCGATGACCCTTCCCCCTTATCCCTTGTTCACCGGCTCATGGCACTGCCCAAATTCACAGATCGCTCAGATAAGGAAAATCCACAGCAATTCCAAAAATTTCTTCCAGGGTGAGATACAAGCAGACTCTTACCTAACTTTGGTGATAATCGGCCAAGCAGCTCACAATGACGCCGATCTGGGAAAACAACCTGTCGGTCCGGCAGAGTGGCAGCACTGGATGTCCAGTGTGGTCAAAGCTGACCGTGGTGGTTGTGCTTGTCCATGGTGGTCGAAGGCAATCGAATGGCGTTGCTATTCCTGACCAACAAGGCTCCCTGCAGTGAAGGTCTTCGACGACAGAAGGCTCGATCGACGACGACGATGAAGCGGCGAGCGACCAAGCGGAACGGCGATGGCGACGGCTGATGGCCGCAGCGAGCTTGAAAGCAGATCGGGCGAAGATAAAGTGGGGATCGACTGAATCGGGCGGGGATCGGGCTTGAGCGGCTGATCCAACTCGTGGTGGCAGTGGCAGCGGCGTGGCGACAGCAACTGGCATGGCGGTTGGCTTGGGGCACTGGCGATCGAAGAGGAGCTTGCGGCGGTGACTGATGGAAAGGAAGGCCCTGCGCCTTGGGAGAGAAAGAGAAGATGGTGGCCGTGAAACCCTTGCTTAGTAGCAACGGCGGAGAGGAGAAATTGTGTGGTGGAGAAGGAGCGCCATCGAGTGAAGGAGGACAAGAAGAAGAGAAGTTAGGTTCAAGGTATTATAGGTAGTAAGATCTAGATGAATTTAACTAGATTGCTGATGCAATCCCAGGTTAAGCATTTAATGTTTGATGATAGCTTTGACCATTGTACATGGGGAAAGTCCAAGTCACAGCACATACGTAACTGAACAGAAAAATTTCTAAAAATTCCTGAAAAATTCTACAAGATATTTTATCAATTAATGAGGAATATTTTATTTTATTTTATTTTATTTTCCTTGGTATTTTACATTCTCCCCCACTAATAAAAATTTGGTCCCCAAATTTCATACTAACATGCAAGAACCAATTCAAAGATTTCTTGAACTACTACATGCCTCAAGTGAACATATGAGGATATCGAGCTCGAATAGTATCTTCCAGCTCTCACGTAGCCTTCTCATCAGTATGATGCTGCCATCAAACCCTTACAAGTCAGATGGTTTTGTTTCGCAATTGTTGCTCCTTGCGACCAAGAATTTGCACTGAAATATCCTCATAGGTTGCATTAGGCTGAAGTGGGGTGGGAACCTCTTTCAGAATATGATCTGAGCGGGGAACGTATTTCCTCAGCATATAAACATGAAATACGTTATGAACACCCGCAAGTGTCAGAGGTAAAGCCAACCGATAAGCTACACTCTCAATCCGCTCTAATATCTCAAATGCACCAATGTAGTGTGGAGATAACTTTTCTTTTAGCCTAAATCACTTCACCCCTTTCGTAGGTGAAACACATAGAAATATCAAATCCCCAATTGAAAATTTCAAAGGCCTTCACCTCCGGTCTACGTAACTCTTTTGTTGATCCTGTACCTCCAATAACCATCATCTTATGATGCGCACCAACTCTGCATCATGTTGGATACTCGGTGGCCCCAATAGTTGTCGTTCTCCAACTTCCTCCCACAACACAGGAGATCTACAGGGTCTACTGTATAAGGCCTCGAATGGAGCTATCTGGATATAAGAGTGGTAGTTGTTATTATAGGCAAATTCCACTAAAGGAATGTGATCCTTCAATGTTTGAATTGTACGCTTAGATAGTCCATCAGTCCGCGGATGAAATGTTGTACTGAGCCGAAGCTCTATGCTCATAGTCTGATGCAGACTCTGTCAAAATCGCAAGGTAAAATGCGGGTCTCTATCAGATATAGTACATAAAAGTACCCCATGCGATCTGATAATCTTTTGGCAATACAACTCTGTCGGATGATCCAACTAGTATGACCCATGAATAGGAAGGAAGTAAGCTGATTTTGTTAGTCGATCCACGATCACCCAAATTACATCATGTCCTTTACGGGTTCTAAGCAATCCTGTAACGAAATCAATAGTGATATGCTCCCACTTCCATTCCGAAAATCAAAATTTTCTGGAGCAATCAGTGGTTTCTGATGTTCAGCCTTCACCTATTGGCATACTAAACATCGAGCATCAACATCTGCTACATCTCTCTTTATACCGTTCCACCAGTATAGACATTTTAAATCTCGGTACATCCGAGTACCACCAGGGTGTATAGCAAATCTCTAATGATGTGCTTTCTGTAGCAACTCTTCCTTAACTGGATGCGTGTCCGGAACACACTATCCTTATTAGAGACGGAAAATTATCTTCTCATAAGAGAAGTCCATCTACCGTCAAAAATCCACTCCACCACACACTCTGTAAGTGCATGAAAGACTATAGCGACCAATCTCACTTGTTGCAAATGTTTGCAATCCAGCAACTCTATAGTAGCTACCGAGTAGCCAGTTAAATTCAATGAGCACTTCTGCTCCATACCTGTTGGCTGAGTGGAAACTTCGCTTCCACCCTCGACTCGGTCGCTTGTTCATGGCGATCCCTTTTACATCCCCAGATAAAAAAAAATTATCCTTGACAAGAGGGATTGCCCAAGCAACCTTGTCATCGTCGTGCTATCCATTTAGAGAAGTCACTTAAACAAACTTGTTATTCAAGCGACCAACCTCTATTCCAAGAATAGCCGCGGAATAGACGATGTACGGATCGCCGGATTTTGTGTTTATGTTTGGGGTCCAAGTATATTTAGCCACAAAACAGAATATATATCATGCATATAATTGAAAAACAAGTATAAACATGTAACCAATGAAAATAGAGAATCGATATATCTCTCGATCTTCTATTGTATGACCTTCCTCCTTTCGGACATCGTGTGGGCGATGATCTACCAAAAGTTGAAGCTCCTAGAACACGCTCTTCCTTCCTTGCTCGCCATGAACAAGAGGAAGTGTGGAAACAAGACTCATCTCTTATCTAGGACCAACCATCAAGCTACAAGCATGATGTTTGCTGCCGGCCCAAAGAGAATAAAAGGATTGCCAACCAACCTTGAAGAAGGTTGCTGCCGACCAACCTTGAAAGAGAAGAGGAGTGGATGCCCCGACCAAGAGAGGAAGATGAGAAGCTAATCCCTTACCTTCTTGCCGCCGACCACAACCCTTGGACAATGGGCGCCGCCCAACCATTAGTGTTCTAAACCTTAATCTTTCCGCCCAAAGTCTCTCCCAAAACCCTAATCTTCTCAGCATTAGGTTGTCGCCCAAGCCAATAAGCCTTATTTATCGAGTTAGGCTTAAGCCTCCTTTTATTCTCCACCATTGGATCTAGGGATTTAATCTCAACCGTCGGATCTAGAGAATTAATCTTAACCGTCGGATCTAGAGATTTAATCTCCACCGTCGGATCTAGAGTTCCATTTTCCACCATCGGATCTAGGCTCCATGAGGTTTTAATAGGCTACAATAGGGACCATGAGGAGGAGTTGGATCTTTGCCACCCAATGGATCAAGGCCACATAAAATTCGATCCATTAATGATTATCTATTCCACTAGAGGATTTTCATTGATCTACCTCACCAACCCCCATAAGTTAATATGGGCTCCATGTATTATTTGTACATTTTCTCCCCGTGTTTAAGATCTCGAATGTCTATCGATTAATTAATTTACTGACCATTAACTAATCAACATCTAACTCCATGAGTAGTACCACTCAACATTATCATCATGCCGGACCAAGTCCACCTATAGGGTTTACATGATGAACCTTATGAGCTCCTCAAGGGGACATCATAATCGTAATATATAGGACACAATTTCCTCTTATAATCAACGACACACCATATAAATAATACCATTTCCCAACTTACCGAGCCTATCGATTTAATCTATAAATCTCGCCCATTGGTAAATCAAAGAAATGAATACTAAGTATATGTGCCCGTTATTATATCAGGATTAAGAGCATGTACAATATAATATCTGAGGTCTGATTTGATTATGTAGTCAACAATAAATCGAATCACCTCTAAATCAGCCCTGATCAATACACACAAAGTGTACTAGTGTGATTCTATGGTCAAGACAAACCAATACCAAATCACACTACAACCATTCCAATAGTTTGTCCAAAGCCATCTCGGTTGTGAGCCTTTACTTATACTTTACATGGAGACGATAACATGATCTTCCGTGTGACACCACACACCATGTTATCTACAATGTAATGTATTAGACAATATGCATAACAATAAAAATGCAAACAATGATCATGTGATTTTTATTTCAAAAATAAAAATGTTCATACAAAATATAGACTTTTCAGTATACATCCCAACAATCTCCCACTTTTACTAAAAGACTATGATGTTCTCGTACTGCCATACATCTGATTCCCCTTCCCTCCACAAGCCTATCAAAAGCTCTCGTCGGAAGGGCCTTAGTGAAAGGATCTGTCAGGTTATCCTCCGATGCAATCTTGGCCACAACAACTTCTCCTCTCTTTACAATTTCTTGTATCTGGTGGTACTTGCGCTCTATGTGTTTACTAGCATTATGGGCTCGTGGTTCCTTCGAGTTTCCAACTGCACAACTATTATTACAATAAATCATGATAGTTCTGAGCAAACTAGGAATCACATCCAAGTCCATCAGGAAGTTCCTGAGCCACACAACTTCTTTGGTCGTCTCAAAGGTTGTCACATACTCAGCTTCCATGGTGGAGTCCGCCACGCATTTCTGCTTGACACTTTTCCATACAATGGCTCCACCTCCCAAAGTAAACACAAAACTTGAGGTAGACTTACTGTTATCCCTATCAGATTGGAAGTCAGAATCCGTGTAACCCACAGGGAGTAATTGGTCTGCCTGGTAAACCAGCATATAATCCCTAGTCCTTCTCAGGTACTTCAATATATGCTTTACCGCAGTCCAATGTCCCTGTCCTAGATTACTCTAATATCTGCTGACCATGCCCACGGTATAACAGATATCTGGTCTCATACATAGCATTGCATACATGAGGCTTATTACCGGCGAAGCATAAGGAACCGCCTTCATCTCCTCTATCTCCTCAGATGTTCTAGGACACATCTCCTTAGATAAAGGAACTCCATGCCTGAAAGGTAGAAAACCCTTCTTGGAGTTCTGCATGCTAAAATGATCCATAATCATGTCTATGTATGAAGCTTGAGATAAGCACAATATCCTTTTCCTGCGATCCCTTATAACCATGATCCCAAGGATGTGTCCCACCTCTCCCAAGTCCTTCATATCAAACTGTTTGGACAACAATACCCTTACGTTCGATAACACCTTGATATTGTTGCCAATCAACAAAATGTCATCTACGTATAGTACAAGAAATACCACTATGTTTCCGTCACATCTCTTGTATACACAAGTCTCATCCGTACTTTGAATAAATCCATAAGACTGGATTACCTCATCAAAGCGGATGTTCCAAGACCTCGAAGCTTGCTTCAATCCATAAATGGACCGATTAAGCTTACATAAAAGATGCTCTTTGCCTTTAGCAATGAATTCCTCTGGTTGCTTCATATAGATGTTTTCCTCAAGACTTCCATTAAGAAAAGCTGTCTTGACATCCATCTGCCACACCTCATAATCCATATGAGCTGCTATGCATAAGAGAATCCGGATAGACCTAAGCATGGCTATCGGCAAAAAGGTATCCTCATAATCGATACCCTCATTCTATGTATACCCTTTCGCAACAAGACTTGCTTTGAAGGTCTCAACCTTCCTGTCTATTCCTCTATTTCTTTTGTAGATCCACTTACATCCAATAGTTTTTACACCATCGGGTGGTTTCACTAGCTCCCAGACTTGATTTGAATCCGTAGATTCAATCTCAGTATTCATTGCACTTTGCCAAGATGCTGCATCTTTATCTTGGATTGCCTCATCATATGTCAAGGAATCACGTTCATGTTCGCCAGGGACCAAATCAAAAGATTCTCCTAAGAACATGAATCTATCAGGCTATCTCACAACCCTCCCACTGCGACGAGGTATCTCTTGTGCATCCTCTGTGACACGCGGTGCAGTGACTTATGGTATATCGTCTTGTACCGGTGGTACTGAAGAAGTGACTTCCCCATTTAATTCCTCCAAAACAATTTTACTCATGGGTTTGTGGTTCATCACATAGTCTTCCTCTAGAAATCTGACGTTCGTGCTAACAATCACCCTCTGATCTCTAGGACTATAAAACAAACCACCTTTCGTTCCTCTAGGATAGCCAACGAACATGCATACTACTGTACGAGGTTCCAACTTACCAGCATCTGCCTTCAACACATGTGCAGGACTCTCCCAAATCCGAATATGTCTTAGACTGGGCTTTCGCCCAGTCCACAATTCTGTGGGAGTAGAAGGCACTGATTTAGATGGAACTAAGTTCAGAATATACACCGTCGTATCTAGAGTATATCCCCAGAATGAATCTGGCAACCCAGAATAACTCATCATTGATCTAACCATCTCCATAAGAGTCCTATTCCTTCGCTCTACTACACCATTCTGCTGGGGTGTGCCAGGTGCAGACAATTGGGATTTAATCCCAGCCTCTGATAAATAATTCCTAAACTCTCCCAAGAGGTACTCACCACCACGATCAGATCGTAGTGTCTTGATACTTTTACCTTGATGTTTCTCCACATCAGCGTTGAATTCTTTGAACTTGTCAAAACATTCAGACTTGCGGCGCATCAAGTAAATGTATCCATATCTCGAATAATCGTCTATAAAAGAGATGAAATACTCGAAACCACCTCTAGCCTGGATAGACATGGGACTACACAAATAAGAATGAACCAATTCTAACACATCTTTGGCTTTATAACCCTAGGCCTTAAAAGGCCTCTTGGTCATTTTACCCTCCAAAGCAAGATTCGCAGGTTGGGAAATCTTCCACCACTAATGAAGCCAGAGGTCCATCAGCTATCAACCTTTGAATTCTGCTTAGGTTAATATGACCAAGTCTTAGATGCTAAAGATATGTTTGGTTCATCTTCGAAGGTTCTTTTCTTTTATTGGAATAAGAAGATGCGTTATTAACTTCTATTTGCATCGTGGGAGCTTTTGGTTCATGTGTATACAAATTTCCTATTAATGCACCAGATCAGATAATGCCCCTATTCCTTTTTATAACAACTCTGTCATTAAAGAAATAGAATATCCATCCATAAACAATTTAGAAACCGAAATTAAATTCTTTCTAAATAAAGGTACATAAAGGAAATTCTTAAGAACTAAAACTTTATTTTTCTCAAAAGATAAATAAAACATCACCCACTGTAATAGCCGCCACTTCATGGCATTGCCTATGTAAACGGTAATCTCTCCCTCAGCTCGTCATCGGGTTTCCTGGAACCCCTGCAAAGTATTGTAGACATGATCAGAGGCTCCCGTATCTACACACCAGGTTTTTAGTAATATATGAGAGATGTCCTAAGGCAATCGCCTTATGTATGAACCATTTATATGATAAATGAAGATTCACTATTTGAGTATACATGTTTCATGTATTTGATTGGATCTTAAACTCATTTACTGAATGTCCACGATACGATTCACAGCATGAGAGAATTTGTGATTGGATCACAACTAGTGAGTATCTCTACATGTGTAATTGTGATGTATCGGAATTATCCCTAGTCGATGAATTGATGGATTTGGACACCATCAATTCTGTCGAGACTAGCACGAGGTATACTCTTTGGTGTATCCAAGCAGCTGATTCTCACTGGCTGGAGACATAGTGATGTCCGGAGTTAATTGTGGATGCTAGTTATGGTAACTAGTTCATTGGAGGTGACCAGCCGTAAGACTTCATATGGTTCTCTTCATATATAGATATGTCAATGAAGTTCTTACTGTGGCTTAAGTGCGATGTTCCTTTGACTTGCGGTATTCAAGTCATCTTGATCATGGAGACTTATGCTTTGACATCTTAAGCAAACATCTCTAAGGTGTTTGAATAGCCTATAAAGGATTCACCACTCCTTGCGAGGAGATGTATACCCATGGCCTCTCGTCGGATTGTTACTAAAGTCTTTGGCCAAAGCATTACATGTTTAGAGTAAGGTACTCTTCGATACATGTGGAGTAACTAGAATCCGTAAACAAGGAAATAATACTTGGGCTAGGTGTGACGTAGTTAGCCTGGTGGGGACTGACACAATAGACCATGTCCTGAACCAAGTGGGTATAAGATGAGTGAAGGGAATGGGGCACGAATCATTCGAGCTACTGAAGGGTTTCAGAAATAGTTCTGGATCAACCGTTGATCTTTTCGGTTAATTGGGGATCATGATGTACTACTAGGTGCCACTCATGATCGTTCTATAATTAATGGTTAATTATAGACGGCCAACATAAACCGAGAACCTATTTGGTCACACGCACAACGAGCGTAATCCAAAGGATTTAAAACGAGCTTGAGAAGGAGATTCTCAGACCGAGAGAAACTAGGTTTGGTTGGACCAAACATAAAGCGAGCATGAAATCGTTTCAGTCGCAATGGAAGCGTGGATGGGCCGTGTCTTATGAAGACATAATGGATGAACCAAAATGGTTTGGTTCTAATCCAATGGATGAGAATAAACCAAAGGGGTTTGGTTTATTTTAAACGAATGAACCAAAAGTTGGTTCGGTTCGTTTTAACTTAAAATAAACCATCATGGTTTGGTTTATTTTAACTTATCTTAATGGAGCGGGTTAACGGGCCTAATGGTTATGATCCAATAACCATTAAGAGAATTAGTTCTCTATAAAAGAGGGCTTAATGGATAATTAAGCCCTAACCTAATCCAAAACCCTAGCCTCTTGAGTTGCCGCCCACCTCCACCCTTGGAGTTTTTCGGCGCCAACCAAAAGGTTACTGCCGCCCAGCTTGTGTGCTGCCGCCCAGCTTGTGTGCTGCCGTCCAAGTCCTTGCCGGCGTCCAAGCTTCAGCCGATGATCCTCCGGTGACCCTCCGGTGATCTTCCTAGGCTTCGATGAAAAGGTGAGCACTTGGCTTCCTTTGTTGGCCGGCGCCTATCTCCTCCACCAAGCTGTCCAGTTTTCTGGACAGCTTCTTCTCCTCTCGTCGGAGCGTCGTTTGGACGACGGTTAGAGCTCCGACAGCGGCTAACTTACCAGGGATTCGATCTCCGGTAATCCTCTGAGGTGGAGGATGAAGGATTCATCAATCGGTTGACAAATACCTCTCCGGAGAAGCGAGTTTTGAGGACTCATCTTAGGATCCGAATTTGGATTCGGATCGTGATCATCTCTCGATCACGTCGTCTTCAACACGAGGCTAGTAACCCGTACGAAGACGAAGCTCGTGGCTTAGCGAAGTCATTTCAAGGAACTCAGCGTGGATACGGATAGAGACGATTCTAGCGAGAATCGTTCCGGTTGATGCCGTTCCCGCTACACGTCATACGAAAGGTATAACGTAGTTAAATATCCTTTTATTGCAAATCTAAATTTACGGTTATGTCTACACTTGTTGTAATATGCATGCGTGTGTTGTGTGTGTTGTAATAAATAGGAGTATTTATTATTTTTATTGCTTCCGCTGCGTTCATGTTTACGAAACATGATCGAACACACACATGCCGCGGTGTCGAAAACCCAATAGTGGTATCAGAGCCCAGGTTGTGTTTCGACATAATCGTAAAATTGGTTTTGCGATAGTCATAATGTATTTCTGGAAATTTTCTAATTTTGGAAATTTAGAAGTATTTATGGAAATTTTTCAATTTTGGAAAGTCTAGAAGTATTTATGGAAATCTTCCACTTTTGGAAAGTTGGAAGTATTTATGGAAATTGATATTTTTCATAAATAAAATATTTGATTAGATTCTGGAAATTTGTTTCCTAATTTAATCATGATTTAATTTGGGAAATCAAATCTTAAAATATTTTATTTCCATAAGTAGTTTTAATGATTTAGGAAATTGGTTTCCTAAATAGATTTTCCTTAATCAAATAATTCCATGAATAAAATATGTGATTAGATTTGGAAATTTGTTTCCTAATTTAATTATGATTTGATTTGGAGAATCAAATCTTAAACATATTTTATTTCCATAAATAGTTATGACATATAAGGAAACATATACATGACATAATTGTATGCCATGTAATTGCATTAGATGCATAACATTATGCCATGCGTGTCGTGACATGTAGATGTATGCCATGTATGTCATGCCATGTAGATAATAGTTATTTGCATGCAAAGAGGATGAGACATAAAAAACCCTTCAACAATATTAAGGCCTACACCTTCCATTAATATGGTTAGAACCAGAGTTCCGTTTCTCTTTTGGGTTGTTGGACTCTCTCCAAGCCCGGCTCGAACCCGAATATGTTCAAACCATGGAATAGTTTAATACTAATATGGTAAGAGTCAGAGGTCAATCATTAGCTTTGGTTGTTGGACTCTCTCCAAGCTGGGCTAATTGGTTGAATGCGCTCTAACCATATTAAAACTATGTCCCGATTAATGGGTTGGCTTTAACCTGGAGCATCGGCTTGTTGGACTCTCTCCAAGGTCGATGTAAAGGGAGGTGAAGTTGGGTGCTATGCATATGATGCATACTTGTTAATGTGTTAACAACCCGATGTATGTGTGAACATTCAATTAGTTGATAGCACATTGTGATAGTTGCATATACGTGATATGCAATCGGTATAGTTGATACCTACCATCGTAGTTATGAATGGCTTGTTGGACTCTCTCCAAGGTTGTTCATAACTATGATGGATATCATCCCATTCGGAGATGGACCTACGATCTCCCGAAGTGATTTTGGGGTTTTTGAAATTCGAAAAATGAATGGGATTTATAAATGTATATTGATGCATTTTAAAATCATCTTTCTCATATATGCTCGTTTTGTATTTCTAAGTTAATATATTGATCATGATGTGTTTGAATTTGCGTTCCATTTTGGATTCAAATAAATTGACTGGGCCGAACTTCTTGGACTAGCTTAGAAACTTGAGAATTGTTCTCAAGGTGGAAAAGCTTGCGTATGTCCTCGAAGCACCTCTTCCCGCCCATCCTAGTGACAATGCAACTCTGGACCAATTGTTGGCCTATCAGAAACATATGAGTGATTCTGAACAAATGAGTTCCATCATGCTAGCCATGATGGAACCCAAGCTACGAAAACAGCATGAGCATATGGATGCTCATATCGTAGTTCTTCATCTTTATGAGTTGGTTGATGAGCAAGTGAGATTCGAAAGGTTCGAAGTCTTCAAGCTCCTCTTCACCTTTGAGATGTAAGAAGGTTCATCTGTGGTACTGCTCAACATGCTGAAGACTGTGGAACCTTCTGAGAAGCATGAGCAGGGGACGGTGTTGCTAGTTGATTCCTCAAAGAAAGGTTCTAAGAGGGAGTCAAAGGAACAACAGAAGGGGAAGAAGAAAAGGGCTAAAAAGGCAGAACCAGCTCAAAAGGACACTTGCCATCATCATGGCAAGGAGGGCCATTGGCGAAGAAATTGCAAGATTGATCTTGAGTCCGTGAAGAAGGATAAGGCATCGGATGCCCCATCTTCTTTAGGTATCTTCGTTATTGATTGTCATTCTATTTCCTTAGACACTTGGGTATTGGATACTGGGTGTGGCTCACATATATGTAATGACATACATGGGCTAAGGAATAGAAGAAGACTCATCAAGGGAGAGTCAAATTTACGTGATGGGAATGGAGCAAAGGTTGCTGCAGTCGCCATTGGAACGCATTTGTTGAAACTCCCTACAGGACTTGTCTTAGAACTGGACAATTTCTTTTATGTTCCTTTGTTGATAAATAACATCATTTCTATTTCTTGTTTAAATAGAAATGGGTACCATTTGACTTTTAGTAACAATTGTTGTTACATAACTTTGAATGGAGTTCTTTATGGGACTAGAACATTAAGCAATGGTGTTTATACGTTGGACGTATCTAGTGACATCTTCAATATCGAAGCGAGCAACAAGCGTGCTCGAAAGGATAATCAATTAGATTCTCATATGTGGCATTGTCGTCTTGGCCATATAAGCAAGAAATGCATGTCCGAATTACACCGATGTGGAATTCTGGAATCGTTTGAATTGGATTCATACGATACATGCGAATCATGCTTAAAAGGCAAGATGACTAAGTTACCTTTTACTGGAAATGGTGAACGAGTGGGAGAGTTACTAGGTCTAATACATACTGATGTATGTGGACCTATGTCAACTCAAGCATTAGGAGGCTATAGCTACTTCATTACCTTCACCGATGATCACTCACGGTTTGGGTATGTGTTCTTGATGAAACACAAGTCTGAAGCCTTTGAAAGGTTCAAAGAATTGTAAATGAAGTAGAGAAACAACATGACAAGAGTATTAAAATACTTCGATCGGATCGAGGTGGTGAATACTTAAGTCAAGAGTTTCTTGATTATCTAAGAGACAATGGTATATTGTCTCAATGGACTCCGCCATATACACCACAGCATAATGGTGTATCTGAGAGGCGTAACCGGACCATGTTGGACATGGTCAGGTCAATGATGAATCAGGCAACTCTTCCCAAGTCCTTTTGGGGATATGCACTTCAGACAGCTGTTTACTTGTTAAACAGAATGCCTACCAAGGTAGTCTCAACTACTCCATATGAGATATAGAATAGTAAGAAACCTCATGTATCTTACTTGAAGATATGGGGTTGTCCTGCTTATGTGAAGCGGACTGTATCAGACAAATTGGATGCTAAGTCTGATAAATGTCTATTTATTGGATAGCCTAAGGAAACAAGGGGTTACCAATTCTATCATCCTGTGGAACAAAAGGTGTTTGTTTCAAGGCATGCTGTGTTTCTAGAGAAAGAGTTTCTCTTGCAAGAAAATAGTGGGAGTGTCGTCGAGCTTGAGGAGGCTCGAGAGACTCAAATAGACATTCATGAGATACCTGGTGAAGCACAACAGCCGACAACTCATAGTGATGAGCAATCGGCTGGACCTATTGTAACACCACATCTTCGTAGATCTGGTAGAACACGCAATATTCCTGAGAGATATGGATTTCTCGTAAGTGAATCGAACGACGTGTTACTCATTGATGATGAGGAGCCTACCAGTTATGAAGAAGTGCTGACAAGTTCAGAAAGGGACAAGTGGCTTGGTGCCATGAAGTCGGAAATGGATTCCATGTATGAAAACCAAGTTTGGAACTTGGTTGACCCACCTGAAGGGATAAAGCCTATAGGGTGCGAGTGGGTTTTCAAGAAGAAAACCGACATGGATGGTAATGTGATTACCTATAAGGCTAGATTGGTAGCGAAAGGATATCGTCAAAAATAAGGTGTTGATTATGACGAAACCTATTCACCTGTAGCTATGCTTAAATCCATTCGGATGCTCCTGGCCATAGCGGCTCATTATGATTATGAGATATGGCAGATGGATGTGAAAACAGCTTTCCTTAATGGAAACCTGCTCGAGGACGTGTATATGATACAGCCTGAGGGTTTCACATCGGTTGATAAAACCAAGGTATGCAAATTACGACGGTCCATATATGGATTGAAGCAAGCATCCAGGAGCTGGAATATCCGTTTTGATGAGACCATCAAAAAGTTTGATTTCTCACAAAATCCAGACGAACCTTGTGTGTACAAGAAGGTTAGTGGGAGTGCAGTCGTGTTCCTAGTATTGTATGTCGATGACATACTACTTATAGGAAATGATGTTTCAATCTTACAGTCAGTGAAGGTTTGGTTATCCAAGACATTCTCCATGAAAGACCTGGGAGAAGCAACCTACATCCTCGGGATTAAGATCTATAGAGATAGATCGAAACGGTTGCTTGGTCTTTCGCAGTCTACATATATAGACCGAGTGCTAAAGAGGTTTAGCATGTCGGAATCCAAGAAAGGTTTCCTACCCATCAGGCATGGGGTACACCTTTCGAAGTCTATGTGTCCGCGCACAGAAGACGAGAGGATTTGCATGAGTAAGATTCCCTATGCATCCGCAATAGGATCTATCATGTATGCTATGTTATGTACGAGGCCCGATGTATCGTATGCTCTGAGTGTCACGAGCAGATACTCATCCGATCCAGAATGGATCATTGGCGGCTATTAAGACGATCCTTAAGTACTTAAGAAGAACTAAGGATGTGTTCCTAATATATGGAGAAGGGGACATGGTGATACGCGGGTATACGGATGCCAGCTTCCAGACAGACAAGGATGATTCCAGGTCTCAGTCTGGGTATGTATTCACCTAGAATGGAGGCACAATAAGTTGGAAAGGTTCCAAGCTTGACACTATAGCGGATTCTGCCACTAAGGCAGAATACGTTGCAGCTTTGGAAGCAGCAAAGGAAGCGGTTTGGATCAAGAAGTTCATCTCTGAACTTGATGTGGTCTCATCAATGATCCAAACATGTGCTTCGCCGCTATCATCTTATCAGAGAGATCATCAGTAGGAACAAAATACAAATCGAGAAAATTCCCACTGAAAGGAACTTAGCGGATCCCTTGACTAAGGCATTACCTCAAAATAAGTTTGAGGGTCATGTTCGAGCTTATGGTATTGGATACCGTAGAGATTGGCATTAGGCCAAGTGGGAGTCTGTTAGTAATATATGAGAGATGTCCTAAGGCAATTGCCTTATGTATGAACCATTTATATGATAAATGAAGATTCACTATTTGATTATACATGTTTCATGTATTTGATTGGATCTTAAACTCATTTACTGAATGTCCACGATACGATTCACAACATGAGAGAATTTGTGATTGGATCACAACTAGTGAGTATCTCTACATGTGTAATTGTGATGTATCGGAATTATCCCTAGTCGATGAATTGATGGATTTGGACACCATCAATTCTGTCGAGACTAGCACGAGGTATACTCCTTGGTGAATCCAAGCAGCTGATTCTCACTGGCTGGAGACATAGTGATGTCCGGAGTTAATCGTGGATGCTAGTTATGGTAACTAGTTCATTGGAGTGACCAGCCGTAAGACTTCATATCGTTCTCTGCATATATAGATATGTCAATGAAGTTCTTACTGTGGCTTAAGTGCGATGTTCCTTTGACTTGCGGTATTCAAGTCATCTTGATCATGGAGACTTATGCTTTGACATCTTAAGCAAACATCTCTAAGGAGATGTGGACCCGGGATGATTGGGTATAAGTCGAAGTGATCGAAGGTGTTTGAATAGCCTATAAAGGATTCACCACTCCTTGCAAGGAGATGTATACCCATGGCCTCTCGTCGGATTGTTACTAAAGTCTTTGGCCAAAGCATTACATGTTTAGAGTAAGGTACTCTTTGATACATGTGGAGTAACTAGAATCCGTAGGACGAGGAAATAATACTTGGGCTAGGTGTGACGTAGTCAGCCTGGTGGGGACTGACACAATAGACCATGTCCTGAACCAAGTGGGTATAAGATGAGCGAAGGGAATGGGGCACGAATCATTCGAGCTGCTGAAGGGTTTCAGAAATAGTTCTGGATCAACCGTTGATCTTTTCGGTTAATTGGGGATCATGATGTACTACTAGGTGCCACTCATGATCGTTCTATAATTAATGGTTAATTATAGATGGCCAACATAAACCGAGAACCTATTTGGTCACACGCACAATGAGCGTAATCCAAAGGATTTAAAACGAGCTTGAGAATGGGATTCTCAGACCGAGAGAAACTAGGTTTGGTTGGACCAAACATAAAGCGAGCATGAAATCGTTTCAGTCGCAATGGAAGCGTGGATGGGCCGTGTCTTATGAAGACATAATGGATGAACCAAAATGTTTTGGTTCTAATCCAATGGATGAGAATAAACCAAAGGGGTTTGGTTTATTTTAAACGAATGAACCAAAAGTTGGTTCGGTTCGTTTTAACTTAAAATAAACCATCATGGTTTGGTTTATTTTAACTTATCTTAATGGAGCGGGTTAACGGGCCTAATGGTATGATCCAATAACCATTAAGAGAATTAGTTCTCTATAAAAGAGGGCTTAATGGATAATTAAGCCCTAACCTAATCCAAAACCCTAGCCTCTTGAGTTGCCGCCCACCTCCACCCTTGGAGTTTTTCGGCGCCAACCAAAAGGTCACGGCGCCACTTGTGCCGTAGTCAACTCCTTCTTGCGTCAAGCTTTCACCGTGATCCTCCTCGTTGGATCGAAAGTGTCGCTAGAGGGGGGGGTGAATAGTGATACGGTGTCGTTAAAAACTTTTGCAATAAGTAAAAAGCAAGTAGAGAATGCACAGCGGAAATATAAAGTAGACAAGATATTTTTACGTGGTTCACAATCTTTCGATTGCTAATCCACGGCCCTAGTGATCCTTGATCACGTACGGAGGGCAATTCACTAAAACCACTCCTCTTCGTTGGAAGTAGGAGCAACGATTACAAAAAGAAATCAAGGCAAAGGGACACTCCCCCTTTCCTTGTTACGATTAAAGCACAAAGACAATTTAAAGAAGTAGAACTTAAATAAATATACCGACAACTCTTATAAGTAGAAGATGTAGCTTTCGTTGTCGGCGGCACTTTGTCGTAGCAAATGTGAGTAGTAGTAGCGGCGTTACGACGGCGTGTTGAGAGCTCTTGAATTCTTGTTATTTTTCTTGGCGTGAACATGTCTATTTATGGATATTGATCTATGAATTTAGACATAGGTAGTGTCCAAGGTGAGGTTCTTATCCCCCAAGTCTTGTTCATCCACATCCTTTGCGCCAACTCAAGGATGAGGTGTTTCATCCAACCACCTTGTGCCACCTCCAACCTCCTTGTGCGCCAACTCAAGGATGAGGTGTTTCATCCAACCACCTTGTGCCACCTCCATCCTCCTTGTGCGCCAACTCAAGGATGAGGTGTTTCATCCAACCACCTTGTGCCACCTCCAACCTCCTTGGGCGCCAACTTGAGGATGAGGTGTTTCATCCAACCACCTTGTGCCACCTCCAACCTCCTTGGGCGCCAACTTGTTGGAGCCATTCAACTTGTGCCACATCATGGGAGCCAACCATCTTGTGCCAACTCACCTTATTTTGGGCGTCCACCACAAGGAAGCTTGGTGATGGTTTAGATGTCCACCTTGATGCCACATCACCCTTTGTACCAAAACACGAGTCAAGTCCAAATTCACCCCCTTGAAATTCGAGCTCTTCTCGAGGCTGGAACTTGACTAGCAGTTGACTGTAGTCAAAGGGTTTTGGACTGCAGTACAAGTTAGCTTAAAATATAAAGTACGCTGGTTCTAACCATCTGATCTCGACCTAGACCTTCCATTGGAGGTATTGGGTCGGATCTACGCTTAACGACCTTGCTTCGCTTTCACACGAGCTTACCTTGTAGCCTCGCTTCCGGTCTTCACCCAAGTACCTCGGCTTCCTCCGAAGTCCCTCCGGCGTTGCCCGACCACCTCGGTTCCCACCGGGTGTCGCAGACCTTCCGCTCAACTTTAGCATTTCTGCACACTTAATTGAGCTCGTAAGATAACAAATATACCCTTAACTATTGAGCCTTTTGCCATAATCAAAATACCGGTTCGACTTTGGTGCCCACTGCACCAACAATCTCCCCCTTTTTGATTCATGGCAAACCGACACAAAAGTTAAGGAAAAATTAAGCATAACAGTAAGCTAGCATAATGATTAAGCATGAATGAGCTAGCATAAAGATTAAATATGAATGAGCTAGCATAATGATTAAGCATGAATGAGCTAGCATAAAGATTAAATATGAATGAGCTAGCATAATGATTAAGTATGAATGAGAAATATTATTGTTTCAAGTTCTCCCCTTTGAAGTAACCTCCCCCTTGACCGAAGGTGAGTTCTTGAAAAATAATTTTTACTCCCCCTTAATAGTTGCTTAAGTAAACGGAATTACTTAATATAAAAGGTAATAATTTTGTTTACTTTCTTCCTTACTTTTGTGACTTTCTCCCCCTTTTGCCTTAACTCAAAAAGTTTGTAAATATATTTTAGGGTTTGTAAGTCCAAGCAAGTTCCCAATATAAATATATATATTTTTTTAAATAATAATAAGCTTGAAAATATGTTCATCTAAAATGTACAACTCCGGTTGGACTTGATTGATATAGAATGATCAATAAGTCTTGAAGGAGTTGATTAATTTTAAATAATTATACTCCATGGTTCATGTCGATGCACTGAATCTACATCTGGAACCAGGAGTAAGGTCCTAACATCTCACGCCCGTCTACGTGGCTAAGTACACAAACACATTAGTCCTATGTGTTGTGAGATGTGTTGGCTCCTTAAATCTATAGGTATATGATTTCTAAGGTAAGACTTAGGCTAATTTCATAAAAAGAAGCAAAAGTAGAGTACATATATAGAAAAATTTAAATCCTACTCTATTACGCACATACCTAACTTTCGTCTTAATAAACTAAATTCGCTTGGGTAGTGGTTTGGTGAAGATGTCCGCTAGGTTTGATTTGGACTCAACATACTCTAGTTGTATAGTTCCATTAGTTACATGTTCCCTAATGAAGTGGTGTTTAACTTCTATATGTTTTGTCCTAGAATGACATATTGGATTTTTAGTTAAGTTAATTGAACTAATGTTATCTATGTAGGTTTTAATGTTGTTAAAGATTAAGCTAAAGTCTTGGAGAGTGTGCTTCATCCACAGAGCCTGAGAGACACACTCACCCATCGCAACGATTCGCCGGTGGTAGATAAGGCAACGCAATCTGCTTCCCTCTCACCAACTCACTAGACTCGGTAGGATTTGACAACAACCACTCGTGCTCTTTCTATCGAGTTTACTACCGGCATAGTCGGAGTCGGAGTAGCCGATTAGATTAAACTCGGTAGATCTAGGGTACCAAATACCTACGTTTAGCGTGCCCTTTAGATATCTAAGGATACGCTTGACTAGGGTTAGGTGAGACTCCTTGGCACAGGTTTGTAACCTTGCGCACATACTTACCGCGAATAAAATGTCGGGTCGGCTCGCGGTTAAGTATAGGAGACTTCCTATTGCGCTCCTATAGTATTTTAGGTCAACGGGTTTTCCTTCTACATCTTCGTTTATATTAACATTAGTTGCCATAGGTGTATTGATTATTTTAGCATCTTGCATTCCAAATCGATTTATTAAGTCCTTAGTATATTTTTGTTGATGTAAATATATTCCATCTTTAGTTTGTTTAATTTGTAAACCTAAGAAGAAACTTAACTCTCCCACTAAATTCATTTCAAATTATTTTCCATAAGTGAGATGAATTCGTTTAGCAGGATCGAGTTGGTAGTTCCAAAAATTATATCATCTACATAGATTTGGGCTATAAAGATTTCTTTTCCTACGGTTTTAACGAATAAGGTTGGGTCGACTAAACCTTGGTTGAATCCTTTGGACTTAAGATAGATCGAAAGCCTTTCGTACCAAGCTCTTGGGGCTTGTTTGAGTCCATATAGGGCTTTCTTAAGTCTAAGGACATGGTCAGTTTATCTAGATTTTCAATCCGAGAGGTTGGACGTAAACTTCTTCCTTAATGTATCCATTCAAAAATGCTGACTTGACATCCATTTGAAACAATTTAAAACCTCGATGTGCAGCATATGCTAACAACATTCGGATGGACTCTAGTCTGGCTACAGGGGCGTAGGTCTCATCGTAATCTAAACCTTCGACTTGACTAAACCCTTTTGCGACTAACCTAGCTTTATTTCTAACTACTTCACCTTTATCATCAAGTTTATTTCGAAATACCCACCTTGTTCCAATAATTGATGTTTCTTTAGGTGGTGGTACTAATTCCCAGACTTCATTTCTAGTGAATTGAGCTAGCTCTTCTTGCATAGCAATAATCCAGTCGGGATCAAGAAGTGCTTGTTCAATAGTTTTGGGTTCGATTTTGGAAATTAACGAGATTTGACTACGGTTTCGATATGAAGCTCTAGTTCGAACCCCTAAATTTGGATCACCTATAACTTGATTGATAGGATGATTTGTTTGAGTCTTAGTGTGACTCGGGTTAGGGTCATCTATCACTTGGTCGATAGGATGACTTGGGTGAGTTCTAGTTTGACTTGGGTTAGAGTCATCTATCACTTGGTCGATAGGATGACTTGGGTTAGGACGAGATTCAAGTTCAAGATCAGAGTCGGGTTCGCTATAAGTTGATTTGCTAGTTGGTTTTGTTAAGGATTGAACGGGTTCGTGTCCTTCGTCGAAAACTATATTAATGGTTTCTTCGACTCTAAGAGTGTCGTGATTGTATACCCTATAAGCTCTACTGGTGGTTGAGTATCCTAGAAAGGTTCCAGTAGAGGTTTTGGATTTGAATTTCCCTAGGTAATCCTTAGTGTTTAAGATATGTACCTTGCATCCAAATACCCTAAAGTACTTGATGTTCGGTATTTTATCGTGATAAATCTCGTACGAGGTCTTTTGGTGCCTCTTTACCATAAGGATCCTATTTTGGACATAGCAAGCCGTACTAACGGCCTCTGCCCAAAATCTATCGGGTAGGTTATACTCGTTTAACATTGTCCTAGCGGCTTCTTGTAGGGTTCTATTTTTCCGTTCGACTAACCCATTTTGTTGTGGGGTTCTAGGACATGAAAACTCATGGTGGTATCCGTTTAGGTTACAGAAATCTGTAAACCTGTGGTTTTCGAATTCACCACCATGATCACTTCTAAGTCTTTTATTATCCAAGTTGTTTAGTTTAGTCAAACCTATAACCAAGATCGACTCATCTTGTGGAGGTCTTAGGAGTGTCCGAGTCTTCGGTGCCATAACCAAGATTCCTCTTGCTGTGTCATAAGACACTTGGTTGAGGAGTTGGGTAAATTTATTGTGTAGATGTTGCTACTCCTAGTTCCTTTAAGTATTATTTTAGATGTTGCATTTATTTTGATTACGCATTCATTTTCTAGAAATATGACCTTATAATTGTTATCACACAATTGGCTTACACTAAGTAAATTATATTGAAAGTTTTCTACTAATAAGACATTTTGAATTGTAAAGTTAGAGTTGAGCTCAATATCACCTGATCCGATGATTTTGAGTTTGCCGTTATTTCCGAAGGCTACCGATCCTTGTCGTTTGAATCGTAACTTCGAAAATTTGAGTTGATCCCCGGTCATGTGTCGGGAGCAACCACTGTCCAACATCCATTGATCCTACACATAAGGTAGTTGGATCGGATATTGGAATTACTAAAGGGTTGTTTGTAAGTTTTTAAACCTAAATCATCTCACCAATATCTACATGATCAAAACATGTTATTCCTATGTGTTATTGTGAGATGACTTTCAATTTTACTTGATTAATTTTAATGAATTTAAATTAACCAACATTAGGTTAGATTCAGATTTAGTCTAAGCTCATCAAGTAATCTTTTCAAGAGATTAGCTTCAGTGTCGTGGCGAGGCACAGAGGCCTTCTTTGATCGGAACAACGACCACTTCCTTAGACAAAGCTAATTTCAAGAAATTGATAACTCGACTTACTTGAGACTACGTCTTGGTCTAACTAGTTATTTTTGAAAAGAGGCTCCCCGAGGCTCAATCTTTTCGTAGGATTTTAGTTGGTTTATTTTTGAAAAGAGGCTCCCAGAGGCTCAATCTTTTCGCAGGATTTTAGTTGGTTATGAGTCCTATCTAACAATTCTAAAAATAAAGTAAAAACTAAGCATGCAATTTCTAAGACTTAACAAAAATACATTTTGTATTGGCTCCCCCTGGACCATTGAATCGAGTGGGTCTATTCACATTTTGAATTTGGTCCTTGGGAACCCAATACATGTTATATCCTAAAGTTGAAATCAAAGTGGTCTTAGGGACCCATGCTTGGACATTTTTCTTATGTTGGTTTACTATAGACATATATGACTTATTGGTTGTATTTGAGTTAAACCCGAGTCCGTCCTTGTTGTACACGGCCCTTTGTGATCCAAGTAAGAGGTCAAGTCCCTTGGATCCCAAAGTGAACCTTTCCAACGTGTTCCTAAGGTCTTCGACTTGTGTTTTAAAAAGCGAGTTCTCAACTTCAAGCTTTTCAAATTGAGTTGAGTCCTCCTCTTGAATACGAGTAGTCGAAGAGGTTAGTGATACCTCATTTTTGAGAAGGTTAACCTACTAAATTAGGTTCTCTACCTTGGACTCGTAATTATCTAGTTTCTTTTTTAAAAATTTAATTGCACCATACAAAGTATTACGTAACTACCGACTTACCCTTAATGATTCTTTTGAACCGGATACGGATCCGGTGCTTGTCTTGAATGGAAGCTCATCGCCATTCGGACTCGGACTCTTCTTGGTTTGAGTCGTGCTCGGTCGGCTTGGCCATTAGAGCTTGGATATCGTCTTCTTCCTCCGACAACTCCTCCCAAGTAGCGTTTAGCGCTTTCTTGGTCTTTGATCGTTATTCTTTAGCTTTGGGCACTCGGACTTGATGTGACCGAACACAGCACTCATAGCATCTAAAATTAGAAGTATTTGAATTAGGTTTGCTTACCTTGAGTTGTTGGTCGTTGCCTCTTGATCATCTTCCTAACTAGATTGACTAGTTCGGATTCTATTTCGAGTCTACTCCGATTCGACTCGCCTTCTTCCTTCGGGTGGCTTGCTTGCGGGCTTCTTCTTCTTGGAACTCGCAACTAACGCAAATACTCTCTCGGCCCGACCACGTTAGTTTGCTCATGTAATTCAAGTTCAAAACAATTCGCCTAACCTAATTTTAGAAAGGTCCTTGGAGACCTTGTAGGCATCGACCATGGATGCCCACAAGGTGGTCCTAGTAAAAGAGTTTAGAGAATACCTGATATGGTCGCTATTCTCGACCTTTTTTCCGATGGAATGGAGTTGGTTGACGATGTCTTTGTTACGTGCATGTAGTTGAGTTGCGGTCTCGTTTTCCTGTATTTTCAAGTTATACAATTTATTTAAAAGTAAATCTCTTTTACATACCTTCGTGTCGTCGGTGCCTTCGTGTAGTTCCACTAGCTTGGTCCATAAGTCCTTTGCACTAATGAAGGGGCCGACGCGGTTGAGCTCTTCCTTGACAACCCACATTGCAAGATTTGAGTTGCCTTGGCATCGGCTTCTACTTGTTTTTTCATGGATTTGATTCATTGATCGTAACCCAAAGATTCACCATCTTCATTAATAGGAAGTGTGAAACCGGTTTGATTACGATCCACATCTCGATTTCGGGTTTTAAGAAAGCATTCCATCCGACCCTTCCAATAACGAAAGTCATTACCGCTTGTAAACGGGGGTCGGGCGGTGCTAAACCCTTCGAGATGGGCCATTTAAAAACAAGAAGAAGAACGATTTAAAAGAATCTTGCAAAACACACACGAAAGAATATTCCAAGACTTTCGCCTTGGATTAGTAAAAAGGGAAGTAAAAAGATATATAAAATGTAACTTGCAAAAAGAAATAAACAATCAAATGCGAATGTCGCTGAAGTTCCGAGGACAACCTTACTCGGATCTAACCCAAGGACAACCTTATCCGGATCCTAAAGCCTCTAATGCAATTCTATATGTAGGAGAAGATAAGCAAGTGAAATAATTATACGAAAAGAAATAAATAAATAAAAATCTGTGAAAAAAAGAAAAACAAAGCTAGATTGGTGGTTTCACCGAATCTTAGCGCCCCCGGCTCTGATACCAATTGTTGGATCGAAAGTGTCGCTAGAGGGGGGGGGTGAATAGCGATACGGTGTCGTTAAAAACTTTTGCAATAAGTAAAAAGCAAGTAGAGAATGCACAGCGGAAATATAAAGTAGACAAGATATTTTTACGTGGTTCACAATCTTTCGATTGCTAATCCACGGCCCTAGTGATCCTTGATCACGTACGGAGGGCAATTCACTAAAACCACTCCTCTTCGTTTGAAGTAGGAGCAACGATTACAAAAAGAAATCAAGGCAAAGGGACACTCCCCCTTTCCTTGTTACGATTAAAGCACAAAGACAATTTAAAGAAGTAGAACTTAAATAAATATACCGACAACTCTTATAAGTAGAAGATGTAGCTTTCGTTGTCGTGCACTTTGTCGTAGCAAATGTGAGTAGTAGTAGCGGCGTTACGACGGCGTGTTGAGAGCTCTTGAATTCTTGTTATTTGCTTGGCTTGAACATGTCTATTTATGGATATTGATCTATGAATTTAGACATAGGTAGTGTCCAAGGTGAGGTTCTTATCCCCCAAGTCTTGTTCATCCACATCCTTTGCGCCAACTCAAGGATGAGGTGTTTCATCCAACCACCTTGTGCCACCTCCAACCTCCTTGTGCGCCAACTCAAGGATGAGGTGTTTCATCCAACCACCTTGTGCCACCTCCAACCTTCTTGTGCGCCAACTTGAGGATGAGGTGTTTCATCCAACCACCTTGTGCCACCTCCAACCTTCTTGGGCGCCAACTCAAGGATGAGGTGTTTCATCCAACCACCTTGTGCCACCTCCAACCTCCTTGGGCGCCAACTTGTTGGAGCCATTCAACTTGTGCCACATCATGGGAGCCAACCATCTTGTGCCAACTCACCTTATCTTGGGCGTCCACCACAAGGAAGCTTGGTGATGGTTTGATGTCCACCTTGATGCCACATCACCCTTTGTACCAAAACACGAGTCAAGTCCAAATTCACCCCTTGAAATTCGAGCTCTTCTCGAGGTCGAACTTGACTAGCAGTTGACTGTAGTCAAAGGGTTTTGGACTGCAGTACAAGTTAGCTTAAAATATAAAGTACGATGGTTCTAACCATCTGATCTCGACCTAGACCTTCCATTGGAGGTATTGGGTCGGATCTACGCTTAATGACCTTGCTTCGCTTTCACACGAGCTTACCTTGTAGCCTCGCTTCCGGTCTTCACCCGAGTACCTCGGCTTCCTCCGAAGTCCCTCCGGCGTTGCCCGACCACCTCGGTTCCCACCGGGTGTCGCAGACCTTCCGCTCAACTTTAGCATTTCTGCACACTTAATTGAGCTCGTAAGATAACAAATATACCCTTAACTATTGAGCCTTTTGCCATAATCAAAATACCGGTTCGACTTTGGTGCCCACTGCACCAACACCGGCGACCCTCCGGTGATCTTCCTAGGCTTCGGTGAAAAGGTGAGCACTTGGCTTCCTTTGTTGGCCGGCGTCTATCTCCTCCACCAAGCTGTCCAGTTTTCTGGACAGCTTCTTCTCCTCTCGTCGGAGCGTCGTTTGGACGACGGTTAGATCTCTGACAGCGGCTAACTTATCGGGGATTCACTCTCCGGTAATCCTCTGAGGTGGAGGACGAAGGATTCGTCAATCGGTTGACGAATACCTCTCCGGAGAAGTGAGTTTTGAGGACTCGTCTTAGGATCCGAATTTGGATTCGGATCGTGATCATCTCTCGATCATGTCGTCTTCAACACGAGGCTAGTAACCCATACGAAGACGAAGCTCGTGGCTTAGCGAAGTCATCCCGAGGAACTCAGCGTGGATACGGATAGAGACGATTCTAGCGAGAATCGTTCCGGTTGATGTTGTTCCCGCTACACGTCATACGAAAGGTATAACGTAGTTAAATTTCCTTTTATTGCAAATCTAAATTTACGGTTATGTCTACACTTGTTGTAATATGCATGCGTGTGTTGTGTGTGTTGTAATAAATAGGAGTATTTATTATTTTTATTGCTTCCGCTGCGTTCATGTTTACGAAACATGATCGAACACACACACGCCGCGGTGCAGGAAACCCAATACAGGTGCCGGTAGATAACACCGCTAACCATGTTTCAACGACTAGGCCAAAGGATATACCTTTGTTCTGCTTCAGATTGGGACAATCCTTCTTCCAATGTCCATCCTGCTTGCTAGTGAAGTACTTGCCTTTCGGCTTCTTCACTCCTCCCTGAGATCCTCCCACCACCTTTGCTCCACCTTGTTTCTTCTTCTTCTTGCCTTTCGACTTAGAAGTAGAAACCTTTTGAGCAACCATGGCCTGAGCCTGAGCAAGCATTTCTGTCGACTGGAGAATGATATCGACCTGGGTTTCCCCATCGATCTCACCTCCAAGGACTTCCAGCTCATTTGCAGGCATAGGAGGACACTCTTCGAAGAGTACATACTTGTACTCCTCAGCAGTTAAGACAATATCTAGATTCCTTTATCCAATTAACATAATTATGTACAGTAAGTTTATTTTCCTTTAGTATTATAGCAAGTGGACTGAAAGTCATTTTTGAAAATCCTAAGAATCACATAGATCATTATTTTAGATTTCAAAAAATTATTGATTCCTCAAACAATAAAATTTTAAAATCAACCAACGCCTCAAAACACCGAGAATATCGTATGCCACGATCGTGTGGACGTATACGAATTCTACATTTGTAAGAGGAGATTTTACCCATTAATTTTACTATCTTGTCAACCTAACTTTTTTCACAAATAAAATTAATAGTTGGTTTCTCTTCGGCCCTACTAATAAAAGCAGTGACTCCGATGGGGAGGATACTTATATTTGTATCTAAGTGTTCACCATTAGTTGGTACCAAGGTAATTATCTCGGGTTATGTGCCTTACGATGAAGAAGTACACACGCTCCTTAATAATTTTCTATAATCATAATCGACCTTGTGATCCGCAAACAAACTCATCCGATGGGGAGGAAGGCACTCAGAGCCGACACACAAGTTTGTTTGCATCACTAGTCAAATCGTAATGGAGGCTGTGGGAATTTATAAAAATATCCATCTCCCACTTAGTAATTTGAAATTGAGGAATTTTCTAGCCTACGACATGCATATCAAATAATAAGCACTAAATATGGAAAAAAAATTATTTTCCAACTATTATGGCTTTTGTCTTCAATATGTCTCCCGTCGCATCACCATCTCGTCCGCTCCTCCTACGCCATGTACGAGCCATCTAGAGATCCGAGCCGAGACTAAAAAACTATTTTAATTTACATCCATCGATCCTATACTCCACGAGGGAGTGTACATGAAATCTAGATCGAAAGTAAACTAAAATAAAAAGAGTGGCTAAACAATGTCGTATCTAATTTACAAAAAATTAAATACTAGCCTCGTCAACCCCTAGGATTCAACAAAATATACTGTTACACACATACAATCACATACACACATATGGCCATAATAATTGGATCTTATGCCTACAATCAAAGAGTTAACCTACGCATATACTACTATTATCCGCCACATATAATATATGAAAAATGCATAAGAGTAACCGAATCTTAAACACACAAAACCGAAAACCGTAGCTCTGATACCAATTGTTGGCTGAGGGAAAACTTCGCTTCCCCTCTCGACTCGGTCGCTTGTTCATGGCGATCCCTTCTACGTCCCTGGAAAAAAAAATTTATCCTTGACAAGAGGGATTGCCCAAGCAACCTTGTCATCGTCATGCTATCTGTTTAGAGTAGTCACTTGAACAAACTTGTTGTTCAAGCGACCAACCTCTATTCCACGAATAGCCACGGAATAAACGATGTACGGATCGCCGGCTTTTGTGTTTATGTTCGGGGTCCAAGTATATTTATCCACAAAACAGAATATATATCATGCATATAATTGAAAAACAAATATAAACTTGTAACCAATGAAAATAGAGAATCGATATACCTCTCGATCTTCTATTGTATGACCTTCCTCCTTTCGGACATCGTGTGGGCGATGATCTACCAAAAGTTGAAGCTCCTAGAACACGCTCTTCCTTCCTTGCTCGCCCCGAACAAGAGGAAGTGTGGAAACAAGACTCATCTCTTATCTAGGACCAACCATCAAGCTCCAAGCATGATGTTTGCCGCCGACCCATAGAGAATAAAAGGATTGCCGACCAACCTTGAAGAAGGTTGTAACGCCCGTAAAATTCTAAACTATGCCAAGTAATTATATAGGTTTTAAGGTCATAAAAGGTTTAAAATAAAATAAAAATAAAAGATCGTTATAGGTAGGATTTGAACCATGAACCTCCTAATAGGGAGGTAGCCTTGACACCACTAGACCCTAGGATAATTTATGGATAAGATATATAAAGAATATAAAAAGAATATAGATGGGAAGATGAGGAGTTGGTTCATCCCCTCCCATGAAAGGATGGAGAGTGTTCATTCCCTAGGTATTAAAGAGGAGAATTAAGAAAAGAGAGGAAGTAAAACCCCACTTTCCTTCTTCATTCTCCTTCTTCCTCATCCTTGGCCGAATTCCCCATTTCCCTTTCCTCTCTTTTCATCCCAAGCTCTAGAAATTTTATAATAATTTTTGTATGATTATAATGGGCTTTATGTGGGCTCTTTCAAAAATAAAAGAAAATGAGCCAAAGAGGATGCAAGGCCTAGGAATTGAACCCCAAACCTCTAGAGATAGCCAAGACCTATAGATGCATCCACTAACCAGAAGCCCAATGAGATGTTATTAGTAGAGGAATAAGGGAAATGATAGTTAAGGGTAAGGGAGGCTAAGGGACACTTCATGAGAATAAATAGGGAATGAAGGGACAAGAGAAAGGCAACTTCTCCACTTCTCCCTCTTCTCTTCTTCTTCCTCACCGAATTCTAGAGCTCCCTCTTCATCCTTTGGCCGAAACCCCATCCAAGAAAGGAGAAGGCTAGGTTTTGTTTCCTTAGGTCATCTTCCCACTCAAAGCAAAGCGAAGGATGTAAGATTCCCTCACCTGCAGTATATTTGTTTTTGTAGATACATGAAAGAATATGAAGCTTTGAGCCCCTACATGTTTCGGCCAAACAAGGTTTTTGGGGCTAGGGTTGCATGAAAATGATTCTAAGGATATTTTATAGGTTGTATGCTTCTTGTAGGAATTTGTAGGTGACCAATAATCCAAGCTTATAGCCCCTACATGTTTCGGCCAACCAAGGTTTTTGGGGCTAGGGTTGCATGAAAATGATTCTAAGGATATTTTTATAGATTGTATGCTTCATGTAGAAATTTTTAGGTGACAAAAATCCAAGCTTATTGCCCCTACATGTTTCGGCCAACATTGGTTTTTAGGGTTAGGGTTTCATGAAAACACCCCTTATGAAGTTATATTATGTTGTGTGCCTTCATGTAGGAGTTTATGTAACAAAAATAAAGAAATTCGTACCCTACATGTTTCGGCCAACATTGGTTTTTAGGGTTAGGGTTTCATGAAAACACCCCTTATGAAGTTATATGATGTTGTGTGCCTTCTTGTAGGAGTTTATGTAACAAAAATAAATAAATTGGTACCCTACAAGTTTCGGCCAACAAAGGTTGTAGGGCTAGGGTGGCATGAAAACACCCCTTAGGAAATTAGGATATGTTGTATGCCTATGTGATGAATATGTTTATGTTTTTAATATGCCATGAATTATGCCTATGTGATGAATATGTTTATGATTTTTAATATGCCATGAATTATACCCATGTGATGAATATGTTTATGATTTTCACATGTCATGAATTATGCCTATGTGATGAATATGTTTATGTTTTTAATATGCCATGAATTATGCCTATGTGATGAATATGTTTATGATTTTAATATGTCATGAACTATGCCTATGTGATGAATATGTTTATGATTCAATATGTCATGAAATATGCCTATGTGATGAACATGTTTATGATTTTAATATGTCATGAACTATGCCTATGTGATGAATATGTTTATGATTCAATATGTCATGAAATATGCCTATGTGATGAACATGTTTATGATTTTAATATGTCATGAATTATGCCTATGTGATGAACATGTTTATGATTTTCATATGTCATGAAGTATGCCAATGTGATGAACATGTTTATGATTTTAATATGCCATGAATTATGCCTATGTGATGAACATGTTTATGATTTTAATATGCCATAAAATATGCTTATGTGATGAACATGATTATGCTTTAAGACCCCTTTAGGGTATTCTTATGTTATGAATGCATACATGCTATGAAATGTCTAAGGAGATGCTTCCCTTTCAAGTAGGGATTAAGAGCTCTCCTTATGATAAGATAAGATGGAGATGCTTCCCTTTCAAGTAGGGATTAAGAGATCTCCTTATGATAAGATAAGATGGAGATGCTTCCCTTTCAAGTAGGGATTAAGAGCTCTCCTTATGATAAGATAAGATGGAGATGCTTCCCTTTCAAGTAGGGATTAAGAGCTCTCCTTATGATAAGATAAGATGGAGATGCTTCCCTTTCAAGTAGGGATTAAGAGCTCTCCTTATGATAAGATAAGACGGAGATGCTTCCCTTTTTAAGTAGGGATTAAGAGCTCTCCTTATGATAAGAATGCTTATGATTTTGTCATTTATGCATGTTTAGGATTTATGAAATTATGAATGCTTATGTTTAAGTTTAAGAATGCTTATGATTATGTCCTTTATGCATGTTTAGGATTTATGAAATTGTGAATGCTTATGTTTAAGTTTAAGAATGCTTATGATTATGTCCTTTATGCATGTTTAGGATTTATGATATTACGAATGCTTATGTTCAAGTTTAAGAATGCTTATGATTATGACCTTTATGCATGTTAGAATTGAGGATGTTATGAATGCTTATGGTTAAGTTTAAGAATGCTTATGATTATGACCTTTATGCATGTTAGAATTGAGGATGTTATGAATGCTTATGGTTAAGTTTAATAATGCTTATGATTATGACCTTTAGGCATGTTTAGGATTTATGATATTATGAATGCTTATGTTCAAGTTTAAGAATGCTTATGATTTTGTCTTTTATGCTTGTTTAGGTTTGATGATGTCATGTATGCTTATGTAAATTTTATGCCATGCTTATGTTTCATTACGTTAGTATGCTGATGTGTAGTGTTGTTATGCACTACTTATGTTGTTTATGCTAGTATGCTCATGTGGTCTAATTATTTGATGAAGTTTGTGGCTTTTGTGAGTAGGCAAGAATCTTACTAAGCTATATGCTTATAGTTTATGTTGTCCATATACTGCAGACGAAGGAAACATGAACTAGAGGAAGTAGCAGGAGGGGCCAAGTGTGTGTGATAGTGGCATGGTGGAGAAAGACCCTATTACTATCTGCTTATATTTATGTGCTCAATGAACAACTTAAGACATTGCTTCCGCTTATAAGACTTGTGATTTATTAGTACCATGTTGGATATATTACTGTTCAATTACTTAAGAAAGTTTGATATGTTAGAACTCATGAATGAATCTTCATGTTATGCATGTTATAAAATGAGATAAGATATGTTAACATGCTAATTATGAATATGATATGTGATGCATGTATAAAAGAAGGTTTAAGCCATGATAACATGTTTAAGTATGTAGATTGTGAAATGATCCATATATGTTATGTTAAAAAAAAAAAAAGTAGCATCGCCCTGAGGGCAGATAAGGGCGGGCGTTACAAAGGTTGCCCCCGACCAACCTTGAAAGAGAAGAGGAGAGGATGCTCCGGCCAAGAGAGGAAGATGAGAAGCTAATACCTTACCTTCTTTCCGCCGGCCACAACCCTTGGGCAATGGGCGTCGCCCAACCATTAGGGTTCTAAACCCTAATCTTGCTGCCCAAAGTCTCTCACGAAACCCTAATCTTCCAAGCATTAGGTTGTCGCCCAAGCCAATAAGCCTTATTTATAGAGTTAGGCTTAAGCCTCCTTTTATTCTCCACCGTCGGATCTAGGGATTTAATCTCAACCGTCGGATCTAGAGAATTAATCTAAACCGTCTGATCTAGAGATTTAATCTCCACAGTCGGATCTAGAGTTACATTTTCCACCATCGGATCTAGGCTCCATGAGGTTTTAATAGGCTACAATAGAGACCATGAGGAGGAGTTGGATCTTGGCCACCCAATGGATCAAGCCCACATAAAGTCCGATCCATTAATGATTATCCATTCCACTAGAGGATTATCATTGATCTACCTCACCAACCCCCATAAGTTAATATGGGCTCCATGTATTATTTGTATATTTTTCCTCGTGTTTAAGATCTCGAATGTCCGTCGATTAATTAATTTACTGACCATTAATTAATCAACATCTAACTCCGTGAGTAGTACCACTCAACCTTATCATCATGCCGGACCAAGTCCACCTGCAGGGTTTACATGATGAACCTTATGAGCTCCTCAAGGGGACATCATCATCCTAATATATAGGACACGGTTTCCTCCTATGATCAATGACACACCATATAAATATTACTATTTCCTAACTTACCGAGCCTATCGATTTAATCTATAAATCTCGCCCATTGGTAAATTAAAGAAATGAATACTAAGTATATGTGCCCATTATTATATCGGGATTAAGTGCATGTACAATATAATATCTGAGGTCCGATTCGATTATGTAGTCAGCAATAAATCGAATCACCTCTAAGTCAGTTCTGCTCAATACACACAAAGTGCACTAGTGTGATTCTATGGTCAAGACAAACCAATACCAAATCACACTACAACCATTCCAATGGTTTGTCCAAAATCATCTCGGTTGTGATCCTTTACTTATACTTTACAAGGAGCTGATAACATGATCTCCCATATGACACCACACACCATGTTATCTACAATATAATGTATTAGACAATATGCATAACCATAAAAATGTAAACAATGATCATGTGATTCTTATTTCAAAAATAAAGATGTTCATACAAAAGATAGACTTTTCAGTATACATCCCAACAATACCTCAACAAATCCAGATAATAACTTCTAAAACAACCTATTTCGTAGTTTCTTAACTGACGTAGGCGTAAGATACATCTCATGAAACTGCATCAGAATCGCTCCGATCCCTGAAATGATGCATTTGCGTACAACGTCCTTTTATCCACTCCGGAAGGATTAACTAATAATCGTGTAAAAGTTAATCGCCATCTAGGTCCTTTAAACTGGTTTCCCCAGCTTCTGACTAAATGATTTCCATCATCACCTTTGTCAAACAAGTCCGTTGTATAGTAATGCCAAACATTCTATCCACATCTACAGAATTATCCAAAACATACAAGGAAAACCACCATCTACGGTGGTCGAGTGTGCAACTCCAACTACCACAATCAACAGTTGCCAGGTTATGCAACTCCAACAACCACAAATGGATCCAATCGTATTAAGGATACACGATTCTCAAATCCAGTGATGACTAAATCGTTAATTAGTCTAACAACTTAATCACAACTCATAAAATTTATACTAAGTATGAAATTGTCGTCTTTACACAATTGCATCATCTTTACTCTTCACTGATGATATATCAATCATCATAACGACCTTGATAATTGTATGACATCCTGTCACTACAATATTAATACTCCAGTCGTAAATCAACCCTAGAGTATATACAGGTGTCCTTAGCTGATCTAAATAGATCATCTATCCTCAACGAAGGATATTAATTTTTAACAACTACCCTATTTCATCATCGATAATCGATGCATAATCTCAAAGGTCCATCTCTCTTTTAACAAAGAGTTCCGTATCTCCTCTAAAAGAAATACTGGGACAGATAAATAACCCATCCAACACCTATAATCGCAACTTATGTTCTTTCAATTTTCATAGTATTTAGCAACACTGATACCAACAACATTATCCCTCATATGTGGTATTCAATATCAAAACTATTTTCTACAATCATTTCGATCGCCTACTCCACTTGCCTATGCAACGGTAAGCCTTGGAGTTCATCCAAAACTACATCCGACTACTCTCAGATTATTTGCACAACCGAGAGACATATCGTATCATACTTCCAACAATTTGACCATCCGTAAGGATATGTCTATAGTAAAAGTATGTCTATTAAAGTCTAAGGGCATCCCGTGACTTCTTAATTGTTGGTCCACATCTCACCTGACGGTAGAGATACCACCGACCCACAAGTCGATGTATAGGAACCCTTCTAATCCAAACTAAGAATGTTCTAGACCAATATACCTATAAATACAAGCATCTCTCAATATATTAACCTAGAGGGTAGACTAAAGTAATGCCCTGCACGATCAATTGTCTGCCAATCCGATCCAAAGGCTCCCCACAAGTCTCAGCCTTTCTCCGAAGAGAACAAGATCAGATCTAACAGTCTGCGATAAAGTAGTCTCATTTCTGTGACGAATGACCCGAGGATTTTTCTAGATCATATGATCCAATCACTTAATCCTACGAGATGCAACTGTAGAATGCCGAATAGATACGACCATCGTCGTATACTCTCTCCTCTATACAAAGCAAATCACATCTGGGGTAACTGTCATTGTCTGCTGAGTCTTCTAAGATGTCTTCTGCTGATACTGCTGCGTAAATCACTTCCCTTCAAGGCAAGCATCATGGAACTCCAACCACGCCTGAGGTAGTAGGTCGTTGCTGATGAAATAACCCAATCTTCTATGCTGATCCCTGCTGTCGAGACGGTGCATCATCCTCTCGGAACACCATTGATAGTCTTCAACTAAGTCTTCAAAGTATAGCTTCTCAAATGTACCAGTTGCTTACAATAGCAACAGATGAACTGATCCAATAAATAATCTGACTTCGCGTGTCTTCATGATCCGCACTACACGCACATAATCCCTTCGGAGTCTTTGTTCTGATTTCGCTGATGTGCACGAGAACATCCTGATGATCTGCAATTGGTCTTCTATAATTGGAAAGTAGCTGAAGGCATATGACTCTGATCTTGCTCCTTTTATCCAACAGTCGGAGACTTCAGACTCTAATAAGTTGACCTGCAATATTTGCTTATCGGTCTCCAACTCTTAAACACTTGTACGGAGTCATTTCTAAACTCTTGACTCAATCCAATGTCTTCCGATAGGATCTGATAGAAGATCCTGTCATCTTAATCCAACAGTAAGCCAACAACCATGGGTGGCTTATGACATCCATTCACCTTCTGGAGCTATTAGGTGGTCGTAACCTCTGCAAGTCTAACGACCCTGCATGGTAATCCCGTTACCGATTATCACCCTACTTGAAGCTCAAGAATTTCTTACAATGTGTCACAGGAAGTGACACGGGGAAATACTCTCCCTCAACATCACTAAACCATGATCAAGTGATGTTTTATTCCACGAAGGTTATTTTCTACATTTTCCACCAAATACCGGCTTGATCCCAATAATGGTATGCAAATAACTCTACTTTCTGTGTATAACCCGAGTTAAGTACTCAAAAGTACCTTCAAGGTTATACAACCCAGTACGAACAACTCAGGGATAAAAAAAATTCCTATGAAACATCATAAACTAGACTTCTGCTATCTGCATCAATAATAGCCTATTTGTCTTGTCCATTACCCAACAGGTAATGATCTGACTAGCAAAATTAGTCAAAATTTCTAAAACTATAGTCTCTGATTTCCACAAGAAATGTGATGACTTGACCCATATTTTCTGACTCGGTATCAGTCGGTTCTCAAAGGTAAATCACCTTTTCGACACAGGTTTAAGACTTACAGACTCAATTGGTCGTTCCCGTGGTCAACTCATACCACAGTTACGAACAATAACCAACACATTGTAGGTTATTCCTTGTTATATACACTAAATGCATAACCAACAAAATCGAGAGTATAAACCCTAAAGGCAACTCCAGCTAGTCGCCTCGGTGGACGACCCCTACTACAAGTCTGTACAGATATCATAACTCTAACTGTATACACCTGTTGAGCAAGTTTAGATAAATATCTACTAAACTCTAAGTTATCAGGAATTCTTACCTCGTGCTGCTTAGAGCTCAGGCCGCTGTCAATCTCATCTCAAAAAACCAAAATCGAAACAAATCGACTCCCGAGAATCCAAGACTCGACTAAAAAACAACATTATATGGCATTGCAGAACCTAGGGATCTGATACCACTAAAGTTGTCACACCCCGAGAGTATGCCGTGCCGAAAAGTAAACGGACGACATCTTCCCTATATGTGGCAATATTTTGGGTTAATACAAGGCCTGTAGGCCACAACAACAACATCATATATATATGATAACAAACCACAGCGGACACAACCAAACAACATAACAAACTAAACTACAACAAATACTCACAATGCATACCGGTATGACTAACCACATCACACATAACGGAACACCAACAAAAGCCCAAATCCACGTGTGTACATCACATGACAGGTTCACATCACCTTACACCACGAAAAACTTCAAATACATAACACAACAATACGAAAAGCCCAAAACAATCACGGGAGTCTCGGAGGTGAGATGAGATGTCAGCCAGCGTTGCTCCAAGCCGTCACGAAGACTTCTACCTGTTACCTGGGCGACAGAAAAACCCAGGGTGTGTGGTGGTGAGTAAAACTCAGCAGGTAATAAGATAGAACATGTAAATATATATATCAATATCATATGTCATTCAACAGAATAATCTAGAGGTACAATAGGTATATCAGCATAGTATATAAATACATGTATATACCATCTAACCAAATGAACAACGTAAAATGTAGACATACCTGAAAGTCTGCTACGCTACTCTGATCTAACCTGAGCATATATCTAACATATATATATATATATATAACAGGAAGAGTAATACTAACTCACAATATCCTCCTGATACAGGTCAAGGTATCTAATGGTCTGTCCAACAAATATACAAGTATCCGACATGACCATATAACAGATGCAAGAAGCATGGATGAATATGATGTACAACCAAATGTAGCAAGCATAGTACAATCAAATGCAACATCACAATAAGCATATATATATAGACTGCATCTATATATATATTACTCACAACCATCCATATATATATATATATATATATGCATATATGTATATATATGGTAATATGCAAAGCACCATAAGATACGACAATGCAGCATGCATGGTCATGCCTACGCACCCCTACTCGCTACCTCGACCCCAGTGTGGCCTAGGTGGCATGACATGACAATTGTCCCAACTCAACACCAACCACTGCTCTAGAGTGGCCGAGTGGGCAGTATGATCAAGTAGATATGAGCGTAAAGAGCTCGCTACACAACGGGGGTCCCTATTGCTGGCCACTCCGACTGATACTACCAATGAGTGGTCGAGTGTCACGTACCCAGGACAACTGCACCCAACTCCAACTACCACCGTCTATTGTGGTAGAGTGTGGCACAACAAATGCTCTTCCCTCACACCAGTTACTCCTCGGGGAGTAACCTGAAAGGCAGGTGAAAGGAGGAAACTTTGCTTCCCACTTTAACTCGGTCGTTTGTTCATGGCGATCCCGTTTACGTCCCCGGATAAAAAAAATTTATCCTTGACAAAGAGGGATTACCCAAGCAACCGTTCCATCGTCGTGCTATTCGATTAAAGTGGTCACTTGAACAAACTTGTTGTTAAAGCAACCAACCTCTATTCTACGATTAGCCACGGAATAGACGATGTACGGATCGCCGGTTTTTTTGTTTGTATTCGGGGTCCAAGTAAATTAGCCACATACAATACATACAATATACAAAGAAACAAAAGGAAAGCAAAACAAGAATTATACCTCTTGTTTACCTCAAGGCCTTCTATCGTCTGTCCTATCCTCCTCTTGGACATTGTGTGGGCAACGATCTTCCAAGAGATAAAGCCTTTTAGATCACAATCTTCCATTCCTTGCTCGCTCCGACAAAAGAAAGAAGAAAAGCACCCTTCTTCTCCTTACTTGCGCCAACCACCAAGGACAAGCTCCTTGGTGTCTGCCAGCCCTAAGGAGAGGGAGAGGTTTGAGCGCCGGCCAACTTCAATGGATGTATGCCGGCCAAGAGCTCCAATGGAAGAAAAAGAAGCTACCCTACGGAAAGGAGAAGGCGGCCAAGATCAAAGGAGAAGAAGAAACCATAGTCCTTCTCTTGTGTTGCCACTGGCCCTAAGGGAGAGGAGAAACAATGTTGCCGTCCACCCCTTAACCTAAACCCTAGCTCTCCAAGGTTTCTTGCCGCCCAAGCCAAGGGAAACAAAAACCCTAATGTCCAAAAGTATATTCACGCCCAAGCCCTAAGCCTTTATTTATAGAGTTTGGCTCGAGCCTCCTTTTAATATCCACTGTCGGATCTAGGGATTTAATATCAACCGTCGAATCTAGAGGTTTAATCTCAACCATCGGATCTAGAGATTTAACCTCCACCGTTGGATCTAGAGTTTCATTTTCCATCATCGGATCTAGGCTCCATGAGGGTTTTAATAGGCTACAATAGGGACCATGAGGAGGAGTTGGATCTTGGCTACCCAATGGATCAAGCCCACACAAAGTCCGATCCATTAATGATAATCCATTCCACTAGAGGATTAACAATGATCTACCTAACCAACCCCCATAAGGTAATATGGGCTCCATATATTATTTGTACATTTATCTCTTTGAGTTTAAGATCTCGAATGTCCGTTAATTAATTAATTTACTGACAATTAATTAATCAACATCTGACTCGATGAGTAGTACCACTCAACTTTATCATCATGTCGGACCAAGTCCACCGGCAGGGTTTACATGATGAACCTTATGAGCTCCTCAAGGGGACATCATCATCCTAATATATAGGACATCGTTTCCTCTTATAATCAATGACACACCATATAAATAATATCATTTCCCAACTTACTGAGCCTATCGATTTACTCTATAAATCTTGCCCATTGGTAAATTACAGAAATAAATACTAAGTATATGTGTCCGTTATTATATCGGGATTAAGACCATGTACAACATAATATCCGAGGTCCGATTAAATTATATAGTCAGCAATAAATCGAATCACCTTTAAGTCGGTCCTGCTCAATACACACAAAGTGTACTAGTGTGATTCTATGGTCAAGATAAACTAATACCAAATCACACTACAATCATTCTACTAGTTTGTCCATAACCATCTCGGTTGTGAGCCTTTACTTATACTTTACAAGGAAGTGATAACATGATCTCCCATGTGACACTACACACCATGTAATCTACAATGTAATATATCAGACAATATGCATAACCTTAAATATGCAAACAATGATCATGTGATTCTTATTTCATAATAAAGATGTTCATATAAAAGATAGACTTTTCAGTATACATCCCAACAATCTCCCACTTATACAAAAAGACTATGTTATCCTCATACTGCCATACATCTAATTCTCATTCCCTCCACATGCCTATCAAAAGCTCTCACTGGATGGGCCTTAATCAAAGGATTTGCCAGGTTATCCTCTAATGCAATCATGGCCACAGTAACTTCTCCTCGCTTTACGATTTCTCGTATCAGGTGGTACTTGCGCTCTATGTGTTTACTTGCCTAATGGGCTCGTGGTTCCTTCAAGTTTGCAACTGCACCACTATTATCACAATAAATTGTGATAGTTCTGGGAAAACCAGGACTCACATCCAAGTCCATCAAGAAGTTCCTGAGCCACATAGCTTCTTTGGCCGCCTCAGAGGCCACCACATACTCAGCTTCCATGGTAGAGTCCGCCACACATTTATGCTTGACACTTTTCCATACAATGGCTCCACCTCCCAAAGTAAACACAAAACCTGAGGTAGACTTACTGTTATCCCTATCTGATTGGAAGTCGGAATCTATGTAACCCACAGGGAGTAATTGATCTGCCTGGTATACAAACATATAATCCCTAGTCCTTCTCAGGTACTTCAATATAAGCTTTACCGCAGTCCAATGTCCTTATCCTGGATTACTCTGATATCTTCTAATTATGCCCATGGGAAAGCAGATATCCGGTCTCGTACATAGCATAGCATTCATGAGGATTCCTACTGTCGAAGCATAAGGAACCGCCTTCATCTCCTCTATCTCCTTAGATGTTCTAGAACACATCTCCTTAGATAAAGGAACTCCATGCCTGAAAGGTAGAAAACCTTTCTTAGAGTTTTGCATGCTAAAACGATCCATAATGGTGTCTATATATGATGTTTGAGATAAGCAAAACATCCTTTTCCTGCGATCCCTTATAACCTTGATCCCAAGGATGTGTCCCACTTCTCCCAAGTCCTTCATATCAAACTGTTTGGACAACCATACCCTTACGTCTGATAATACCTTGACATTATTGCCAATTAACAAAATGTCATCTACGTATAGTACAAGAAATACTACTACATTTCCGTCACATCTCTTGTATACATAAGACTCATCCGAACTTTGAATAAATCCATAAGACTGGATTACCTCATCAAAACGGATGTTCCAAGACCTCGAAGCTTGCTTCAATCCATAAATGGACCTATTAAGCTTGCACACAAGATTCTCTTTGCCCTTTGCAATGAATCCTTCTGGTTGCTTCATATAGATGTTTTCCTCAAGACTTCCATTAAGGAAAGTTGTCTTGACATCCATCTGCCATATCTCATAATCCATATGAGTAACAATACATAAGAGAATCCGGATAGACTTAAGCATGGCTACCGGCGAAAAGGTCTCCTCATAATCGATGCCCTCTTTCTGAGTATACCCCTTCACAACAAGCCTCGCTTTGAAGTTCTCAACCTTCCCATCTATTCCTCTCTTTCTTTTGTAGATCCACTTGCATCCAATGGCTTTTACACCATTGGGTGGTTCTACCAGCTCCCAGACCTGATTTGAATCCATAGATTCTATCTCAGAATTCATCGCACTTTGCCAAGATACCAAATCTTTTTCTTGGATCGCCTCGTCATATGTCCAGGGATCAGGTTTATGTTCGCTAGGGATCAAATCAGAAGATTCTCCCAAGAACATGAATCTATCAGGTTGTCTAACAACCCTCCCACTACGACGAGGTATCACCTGTGTATCCTCTGTGACACGCGGTGCAGTGACTTGTGGTATATCCTCTTGTACCGGAGGTACTAAAGCAGTGACTTCCCCTCTTAATTCCTCAAGAACAATCTTACTCATGGGTTTGTGGTTCATCACATAGTCTTCCTCTAGAAATCTGGCATTCGTACTAACAATAACCCTATGATCTATAGGACTATAAAACAAACCATCTTTCGTTCCTCTAGGATAGCCAACGAAAATGCGCACTTCTGCACGAGGTTCCAACTTACCAGCATCTGTCTTCAGCACATGTGCTGGATGTTGGTGCAACAATTCCCTAAGCATTTATATATGTTTTGATGTTTGGTTAAATCATCTAAGTTAGGCAATGCTTTCTGATCTAATTGTGCACATGTTTAAGTGACAGGGAAATCCAAGGATGAAGACTTGGTAAAAGAGAAGTCCAAGTATGATCTTGGCAAGGAAAGTCCAAGGGACGGACTTGGCAGCATAAGACCAAGCTTGTAGTCTTAGCATCATAAAGTCCAAGTGAACCTTGGCAAAGAAATTCCAAGGGATGGACTTGGTAGCATAAGACCAAGCTTGTAGTCTTGGCAGCGTAAAGTCCAAGTGAACCTTGGCAAAGAAAGTCGAAGGGATGGACTTGGCAGCATAAGACCAAGCTTAGAGTCTTGGCAGTGTAAAGTCCAAGTGAACCTTGGCAAAGGAAGTCCAAAGTAAAGTCTTGGCAGCATAAGTCCAAGCATTTGGCAACCCAAGACATGACGAGGCTGAAGGAAACTCTTGAAGGTGGGTGCATGGCTGAAGGAAGAGTTAGAAGGTCAAGTCTAGGTCTAGGGAGTCAATTCAAGTATGAATTATTCATACTTGACTAGTATCAGTCGACTGGTCAGGTGCTCGACTGAGTCAGGATGAAACCCTGACTATCAGTCGACTGCTTGGTCATAGCAGTCGACTGATGAGGCAATCAGTCGACTGCCAATCCAGGCAGTCGACTGATCGAGTCAAAAATGGGCACAGAATGGAGTCTCACTCGACTCCTCGCGGCGATCACTCGACTGATCGCCTCATCAGTCGACTGATGAGGCGATCAGTCGACTGATAGGCCTCCCGTTGGAAATGGCAGTTGCGAATCCCCGCGGATCGGCTTTGTTAGAAGCCGTTAGCTTCGACGGCAGTCGACTGATGGTGATCATCAGTCGACTGATCAAAGCCCAACGGGAAAAACAACCCTTCTTCTATAAGAAGGGGCCTTGGGGAGCTTGGTTAAGTTAGTGCTCTCATTCCTAGCTACACCCTCATGCTCACCAAGTTTTTCTCCAAGTATTTTTGTGATTATAAACCTCCTCTTCTCTAATCTTAATCTTCCATCATTGTAAAGAAGAGGAGTGCATTGTAAGACAAGGTTTCTCCACCTTTTTTCATCAAAAGGAGGTTTTAGTGAAGATTGGCTTGGGCTAATCCACCTTACGGATTGTCGTGGAGTAGGAGCATCATCTCCGAACTATGTACATTGGGTGTTAGCATTGTTTTCTTGTTTCTTTCTCTTATTTTTGATTGTATTTGTATTGCTTCCGCTAATGTATGTTGTAGAAACAAAGAAAGACTAATCACCCCCTCTAGTTATTACAAAGATCCCAACAAGTGGTATCAGAGCCCGGATAGCTTGGAAGATTTCACCATCAACCAAGGCATCAATGGCTCTTCAAGAGGGATATAGCACCGCCAAGCCACCGCTCTTCGATGGGAGTCACTTTGCATATTGGAAAGGTAAGATGAAGTATTATCTAATGAGTAATATTGAAATTTGGTATAGTATTGTAGATGGCTTTGAGGAACCGGTAGATGAACATGGAAACCCTATTCCAAGCAAGGATTGGACAAGGGAAATGAATAGGAGGTTCGAATCAAATGCAAAGGTGGTACTCACCATCCAATGCGGTATTACAATGGAGCAACTCAACAAGGTGGGGCCTTTTGAATCCGCCAAGGAATTATGGGAAAAGCTCATTGAGCTAAATGAAGGATCCAAGGAGTCAAAGAGGGCCAAGAAGGACTTGCTAATTGGACAACTTCAAGCCTTCTAAATGAAGATGCATGAAACCGTAAGCCAAATGCATGGAAGGTTTAAGGAGATTGTGAATGGACTCCACATCATAGGTGAGCGAGTTGACAACCGGGATTTGGTAAGATATATTCTTCAAGCATTTCCTAGAACTTCTTTATGGACTTCTATAGTTGATGCTATTAAAGTAACTAGGGATCTTTCTCAAATTAAAATTGATGAATTATTTTGTGAGTTTGAATTGCATGAGCAAACTAACATGTCCTCTAAGGAAAAGGGTTTAGCTCTATTTGTTGAAAAGAAGGAAAAGAAGAAAGAAAGGAAAGAAGTGTCATCATCATCCGAATCGGAGCATGACTCAAGTAGTGATGGAGACTCGTCTAGCGAGATGGCCAACTTTGTCAAGAAGCTCTATAGAAAATCAAAGGAGTTCAAGAATAGAGAGGCAAGGAAGGGGTCCCTTTCTTCAAGAGGTAAAATTAGTGGTAATTCAAATTTTAACAATAATGTGATTTGCCATTCTTGCAATAAGAAGGGGCATATAAAGCCAAATTGCCTAGAGCTAAAGAAGAAAGAAGAAAAAGAAAAGAAAAAGGACAAGAAGGAGAAGAAGAAGAAGGAGGCCATGATGGCTCAAACTACATGGGACATACAAAGTGTTTAAGATTCCTCCTCCGATGATGAGCTTTGCCACATCACATGCCATGTGGCACTTATGGCCCAAGGAGACGACTCTGGTACATCAAGCCAAGAAGAAGACTCTTCAAGTGATGAATCGTCATCTAGTGACGATGAGGTAATGAACTCTCCAAAAGTTAAGCTTCTTTATAAATCAATTGCTTATCTTAAAGAGACTCTAGATAAGTCTAAATCTAAGGTTTGAAGCATGAAGGTAGAATTAAAGGCCATCAGGAATGAAAAACTTTCACATGTTGACTCTTGCATACTTAAGGAAGAGAATGACAAACTTAAGGATGAGGTTAGTGAATTAAAGGCATGCTTAGAAAAATTTACAAATGGCTCAAAATATCTTGACATGATCCTTAGCCGACAAAGAGCCGTTTACAACAAGGCCGGTTTAGGATATAAGTCAAAAGAAAAAGAAGTTGCTTATATTTCATTGATTAATAGGAAAGCAACCATTAAGGGTAAGGTTAAGAAAGCATGGGTACCTAAGAAGTTTTTACTTAATGCTACCGGTCCAAATGTTTGGGTACCAAAAGATTGTGTTTTTCATGTGATTTAGGTAGGAGAGCAAGGTATGTGGATTGTGGATAGCGGTTGCTCAACACACATGACCGGGGATGTGAGCAAGTTCTCCACAATTAAGTATGTGAAGAAGGAAGCGGTGTCTTTTGGAAATAGTGGAAAACTCAAGATATTAGGTAGAGGTACAATTGAGGTATCCCCCAAAATTGTCATTCACAAAGTTTTACTAGTTGAAAATATGAAATTTAATTTATTAAGTGTTAGTCAACTTTGTGATGCAAGCTACCATGTTTCTTTTGAATCTTCTAAATGCATGATTAGACACAAGGAATTAAATGATTGTATGTTAGATGGATATAGGAAATCAAATATTTATTATGTTGATCTTTCATATGCTTCTAATATTTCTACTAAGTGTTTTGTTGCAAAAGAAGAGTTGGCTATGGCATAGGAGATTGGGGCACATCAACATGAAAAACATAGCCAAGGTAGCAAAATTGGAGTTGGTCAAAGGGATACCAAAGATCAAGTATGTCAAGAACAAAATGTGTGATGCATGCCAAGAAGGAAAACAAGCAAAGGCATCACACAAAGGTAAAACCTTAACTAATACCTCTTTACCGTTAGAACTATTGCATCTCGACTTATTTGATTGCCATAGTACTCCTTCTTTAAATGGTAACAAATATTGTTTAGTCATAGTAGATGATTTTTCTAGGTATATTTGGGTCTATTTTATGAAACATAAGGATGATACCTTAAAAATACTCATAGGATTTAGTAAAAGAGTTGAAAATGAAAAGAGTCTCAAAATCAACCAGATCCGTAGTGATCATGGTGGTGAATTTGAGAACTCTAAATTTTCACAATTTTGTTTAGAGCAAGGGTACAAGCACGAGTTCTCTTGTCCTAGAACACCCCAACAAAATGGGGTGGTGGAAAGGAGAAATCGTGCCCTACAAGAGGCGGCTAGGACTATGCTTAATGTATATTCTCTACCTAGCTACTTGTGGGCGGAAGCGGTTAATATCGCTTGCTATATCCAAAATAGGGTTCAAATCCATAAGTTTTTAGGAAAGACACCATTCGAATTATGGAATGGGACAATTCCCACAATTCATTATTTCAAAGTCTTTGGATGTAACGTTTACATTTTAAACACCAAAGATAACTTAGGAAAATTTGAATCCAAAGTGGATGAGGGAATTCTAGTTGGATACTCATCCACAAGTAGAGGATATAGAGTCTACAATAAGGGAACCCAAGGGATTGAGGAGTCCTCTAATGTTTAATTTGATGAAACCACTAGTACCTACCCTAGAAAGTCCTCCATTGATAAGGATATTAATGACAATAATGAAGACATTACCCAAACACTTCAAAATTTGACCATAATGGGTAATGATCAAGGGGGAGGAAGAGGAGATTCAGATGATGAAAGGAGGGCAGAAGATAACAATGATCAATTTGAAACCCATTCTAGAACCCTAAGAACTCATCAAGATTATTCACTTGACCAAGTAGTAGGAGATCTATCTCAAGGAGTAATAACTAGGTCATTTCATAGAACTCCTACTAGTCAAGTTGCTCTTATTTCACAAATTGAGCCCAAATCGATCAATGATGCATTACATGATCCGGATTAGATTTTGGCAATGCAAGATGAATTGACTCAATTTGAGAGGAGCCAAGTATGGGAGTTAGTTCCTAGACCCAATGATAGCACCATAATTACTACAAGATGGGTCTTTAGGAATAAGCTAGATGACCAAGGAAATATCACTATAAATAAGGCTAGGTTGGTTGCTAGGGGATTCAATCAAGTTGAGGGGCTTGACTATGATGAGACTTATGCCCCGGTTGCTAGGTTAGGGTCTATTAGAATTCTTTTAGGATATGCTTCCTATATGGGATTTAAACTTTATCAAATGGATGTTAAATCGGCATTCCTAAATGGTTATATTAAGGAAGAAGTATATGTAGAACAACCACCCGGGTTTGAAAACCTAGATTATCCAAACCACGTATATAAGATTAGGAAAGTGTTATATGGGTTAAAACAAGCTCCCCGGGCATGGTATGAAAGATTGTCATCCTTCTTAATTTCTAACGATTTTAGAAGAGGCCAAGTAGATCAAACCTTGTTCATAAAGTCAACATTAAAGGATATCTTCATAGCCCAAGTATATGTTGATGACATTATTTTTGGGTCCACAAATGATGATCTTCTTCAAGACTTTATAAAAAACATGGAGAATGAATTTGAAATGAGTTTAGTTGGAGAGCTTAACTTTTTCCTAGGGTTACAAGTCAAGCAAACCAATGAAGGGATTCATATTTATCAAACCAAATATGCAAATGAAATGATCAAGAAATTTGGTTTGGATAATGCCAAAATTGTAACCACTCCTATGGCCACTAGCACTAGAATAGATAGTGATCATGATGGTAAATCAATTGATCTTAAACTTTATAGGAGTATGATTGGTAGCCTACTATACCTAACCGCTAGTAGACCCGATATCTTATTTGCGGTAGGTATGTGTGTAAGATACCAATCTTGTGCCAAAGAATCACATTTAGTAGCCGTTAAGAGAATTTTAAGATATATTAAAGGCAACCTAAATGTAGGACTTTGGTATCCTAGGACTAGGTCTTTTGAGTTGCTTGGCTATACCGATTCCGATTATGCCGGTTGCAAATTGGATAGGAAGAGTACTAGTGGTGGATGCCAATTTCTTGGGTCCTCCCTAGTTAGTTGGAGTAGTAGGAAGCAACATTGTGTTGCTTTATCAACCACCGAAGCCGAATATGTGGCTATGGGTGATTGTGTAGCTCAATTACTTTGGATGAGACACACTCTTGAGGACTATGAGCTACACTACTCTAACATTAAAGTTTATTGTGACAATGTGAGTACCATCAACTTGACCAAAAATCTGGTACATCACTCTAGGACAAGCACATTGAAGTGAAACATCACTTCATAAGAGATCATGTGGCAAGAGTTCAACTTCATAAGCACATTGAACTTAATTATGTAGAATCTAAGTCTAACCTTGCCGATATCTTTACGAAAGCTCTTTCGGAAACCGAATTTTCATCATTAAGGAGAGAGCTTGATATGTGCTTTGTAGAGTAAAATTCTAGGTTTGCATGATCCCATATTCTTAATGTTTAACCTTATACCTCGATGCATCTCACAAAAAGCCTTTAGAAACCTTGATTTTTGTATTGAGACACTTAGGAACATGTGAGATGATAGGGAAGGTGTACTTGGCTCATCATGCTTGTTATGATGCATTACTATGAGCCAATGACACACCTAGAAACATGAATACTTCATGGAACAATCATTGGGAAGGCTTGTATTCAAGTAATGAATACATAGCTCTAAGAACATGGTTGGAAATTCCTAATCATATATATTTTAAACTATGTTTATCATATTTTGAAAAACAGTTTTCAAGTGGAACACAAAAGTGATACAAAGTTTGCAAAATTTTTAGAACTTTTGTTAGCTTCCAAGTTTGTATCAATCTTGAAATCTGGAAAACATATATTTTTCAAAATATTTTTCCTTAATAAAGTATGATCTCAGAAATGTGTACACAAAATTTCGTGATTTTTTGAGGTTTCTAGAATTTCTAACGCATTTCTTAAGTTGGGATGAAAAGGCTGAAATTCGGATTTCAGCCGTAGCAGTCGACTGGTTCAGAAACTAGTTGACTGATACACTGTAATTTCTGATAAATAGCTCCATTTTCTGATATTTAGTGAATCTTTGATGTCCTAAAACTATAGCATGATAATATTGAGTATAAACAAACTTTTAGGATTGCTTAATGCAGTGTTTTAGGGGGAGTTTCATAAAATATATCATTTTCATCCCCAAACTTACATTGTTGGTGCAAAGTTAGGACTTAACTTTTGAACTTTTGTTATACTTTGCCTCAAACGTTATTCACACATCATGAAGTATATCTTGGATTAAGGGGGAGCTTAATATCAATCTTATACCTCAGTCCAAGAAACAAAAATCTTAATTCTTTCATGAAATTTATGAATCCTTCTATTTTTGATGTATGTCAAAGGGGGAGAAGGATTGTTTAAGTGAGAATTCATATTATGATTATGTAAATACCTAACTTAAATGTTTTCCAAACATCAAAAAGGGAGAGATTGGTGGTGCAACAATGCCCCAAGCATTTATATATGTTTTGATGTTTGGTTAAATCATCTAAGTTAGGGAATGCTTTGTGATCTAATTGTGCACATGTTTAAGTGACAGGGAAATCCAAGGATGAAGACTTGGTAAAAGAGAAGTCCAAGTATGATCTTGGCAAGGAAAGTCCAAGTGATGGACTTGGCAGTATAAGACCAAGCTTGTAGTCTTGGCAGTGTAAAGTCCAAGTGAACCTTGGCAAAGAAAGTCCAAGGGATGGACTTGGCAACATAAGACCAAACTTGTAGTCTTGGCAGCGTAAAGTCCAAGTGAACCTTGGCAAAGAAAGTCCAAGGGATGGACTTGGCAGCATAAGACCAAGCTTGGAGTCTTGGCAGCATAAAGTCCAAGTGAACCTTGGCAAAAGAAGTCCAAAGTAAAGTCTTGGCAGAATAAGTCCAAGCTTGTAGTCTTGGCGGCATAAAGTCCAAGCATTTGGCAACCCAAGACATGATGAGGTCGAAGAAAACTCTTGAAGGCGGGTGCAAGGCTGAAGGAAGAGTTAGAAGGTCAAGTCTAGGTCTAGGGAGTCAATTCAAGTATGAATTATTCATACTTGAGATCGATACGATGTATCGACTAGTCTGCTCGACCGAGTCGATGAAATCCTCGATTATCACCGAACCGCTTGGTCATAGCAATGATCGAGATAATCACCGATCGCCAATCCAGAAGTCACGATCGAGTAAAAAATGGGCATAGAATGGAGTCTCACTCGACTCCTCGCGGCGATCACTCGACTGATCGCCTCATCAGTCGAATGATGAGGGGATCAGTCGACTGATAGGCCTCTCGTTGGAAATGGCGGTTGCCAATACCCGCGGATCGGCTTTGTTAGAAGCCGTTGGCTTTGACGGCAATCAACTAATGGTGATCATCAGTCGACTGATCAAAGCCCAACGGGAAAAATAACCCTTCTTCTATAAGTAGGGGCCTTTGGGAGCTTGGTTAAGTTAGTACTCTCAGACCTAGCTACACCCTCGTGCTCACCAAGTTTTTCTCCAAGTATTTTTGTGATTATAAACCTCCTCTTCTCTAATCTTAATCTTCCATCATTGTAAAGAAGAGGAGTGCATTGTAAGACAAGGTTTCTCCACCTTGGTTCATCCAAAGGAGGTTTTAGTGAAGATTGGCTAGGGCTAATCCACCTTACGGATTACCATGGAGTAGGAGCGTTATCTCCGAACCACGTACATCGGGTGTCAGCATTGTTTTCTTGTTTCTTTCTCTTATTTGTACTTGTATTTGTATTTCTTCCGCTAACGTATGTTGTAGAAACAAAGAAAGGCTAATCACCCCCTCTAGCTATTAGAAAGATCCCAACACTGGACTCCCCTATATCCGAATATGTCTTAGACTAGGATTTCGTCCAGTCCACAATTCTGTGGGAGTAGAAGGCACAGATTTAGATGGTACCAAGTTTAGAATATACACTACCATATCTAGAGGATATCCCCAGACCAAATCTGGCAACTCAGAATAACTTATCATCGATCTAACCATCGCAATAAGAGTTCTATTCCTTCGCTCTGCTACACCATTCTTCTGGGGTGTGTCAGGTGTAGATAATTGGGATTGAATACCACCCTTTGATAAGTAATTCCTAAACTCTTTCAAGAGGTACTCACCACCACGATCAGATCGTAGTGTCTTGATACTTTTACCCTGATGTTTTTCCACATCAGCCTTGAATTCTTTGAACTTGTCAAAGCATTCAGACTTGCAGCGCATCAAGTAAATATATCCATAGCTTCAATAATCGTCTATAAAAGAGACAAAATATTTAAAGCCACCTCTTGCCTGGCTAGACATTGGACCACACAAATTAGAATGAATCAATTCCAACACATCTTTGGCTCGATACCCCTTGGCCTTAAAAGGCCTCTTGGTCATTTTACCCTCCAAGCAAGATTCGCAGGTTGGGAAATCTTCCACCACTAATGAACCCAGAGGTCCATTAGCAATTAACCTTTGAATTCTGCTAGGTTAATATGACCTAGCCTTAGATGCCAAAGATATTTTTGGTTCATCTTCGAAGGTTCTTTTCTCTTATTGGAATTATAAGATTAGTTATTTACTTCTATTTGCATCGTGGGAGCTTTTGGTTCGAGTGTATATAAATTTTCTATGAATGCATCAGAACAGATAATCTCCCTATTCCTTTTTATAACAACTCTGTCATTAAAAGAAATAGAATATCAATCCATAAACAATTTAGAAACCGAAATCAAATTCTTTCTAAATAAAGGTATATAAAGGCAATTGTTCAGAACCAAAACATTATTCCTCTCAAAAGACAAATAAACATCTCCCACTGCAACAGCCGCTACCTTCGTAGCATCACCCAAGTAGATGGTAATCTCCCCTTCATCCAATCGTCTGGTTTCCTAGAACCCCTGCAAAGTATTGCAGACATGATCAGTGGCTCCCGTATCTACACACCAGGTGTCGGTAGATAACACCACTAAACATGTTTCAATGACTAGACCAAAAGATATACCTTTGTTCTACTTCCGGTTGGGGCAGTCCATCTTCCAGTGTCCAGTATGCTTGCAAGTGAAGCACTTGCCTTTCTGCTTCTTCATTCCTCCCTGAGGTCCTCCTGCCACCTTTGCCCCATCTTTTTTCTTTTTCTTCTTGCCTTTCGGCTTAGAAGTAGAAACCTTTTGGGCAATCAAGGCATGAGCCCGAGCACTCTGACGAAATAGCCCCAACGAATACAACCTTTTATTCATGTTGTAGTTCAGGTGAAACTGCTCAAAACTTTTAGGTAGAGACTGGAGAATGATATTGACCTAGATTTCTCCATCGATCTCATCTCCAAGGACTTCCAGCTCATTCAAATGAGCCATCATCTTGAGAACATGATTCCTCAGGGGTGTTCCCTCGATCGTGGTGGTCGTCATCAAGTTCCTCATGGCTTCCTGCCTAGCAGCCCGATTTTGGTGTCCGAAAAGCTCTTTGAGATTGAGCATCATGTCATAAGCAGTGGACATGGCTTGATGCTGATGTTGTAGTACATTTGACATAGAAGCCAAAATGTAACATCGTGCCATATCATCAACCTTGTTCCACTTCATATAACTCTCCTTCTCCTTTTCCCCAGAATCATCTGCAGGCTTAGGAGGGCACTCTTCGAGGAGTACATATTTGTACTCTTCAGCAGTCAAGACAATATAAAGATTCCTCTTCCAATGAACATAATTGGGTCCAGTAAGTTTATTTTCTTTCAGTATCACAGGAAGCAGGATGAAAGCCATTTTGAAAAACCTAAGAATCACATAGATCAAAACATTATATTTTAAAAAATTATTGATTCCTCAAACAATAAAATTTTAAAATCAACCAAAACCTCAAAACACCAAGAATATCGTATGCCACGATAGTGTGGATGTATACGAATTCTACATTTGTAAGAGGAGGTTTTACCCATTAATTTTACTATCTTGTCAACCTAACTTTTTGACAAATAAAATTAATAGTTGGTTCTTCTTCAGTCCTACAAATAAAAGAAGTGACTCCGATGGGGAGGATACTCTTATTTGCATCTAAGTGTTCACCATTACTCGGCACTAAAGCAATTATCTCGGGTTATGTGCCTTCCGATGGGGAAGTACACATGCTCCTTAATAATTTCCTATAACCATATTCGACCCTGTGATCCGCAAACAAACTCATCCGATATTGAGAAAGGCACTCATAGCAGACGCGCAAGTTTTTTTGCATCACATGTCAAATCGTAAAGGAGGCCGTGGGAATTTATAAAAATATCACTCTCCCACTTAGTAATTTAAAATTGAGGAATTTTCCTAGCCTACGACATGCATATCAAACAAGAAGCAATAAATATAAAAAAAGTATTTTCCAACTATTATGACTTTTGTTCTCCGATATGCCTCCCATCGTATCGCCATCTCATCCGCTCCTCCCTATGCCATGTACATGTTGGGATGTATACTGAAAAGTCTATCTTTTATATGAACATCTTTATTTTTGAAATAAGAATCACATGATCATTGTTTACATATTTATGGTTATGCATATTTGTCTGATACATTACATTATAGATAACATGATCTGTAGTGTCACATAGGAGATCATGTTATCGGTTCATTGTAAAGTATAAGTAAAGGCTCACAACCGAGATGGTTATGGACAAACCATTGGAATGGTTGTAGTGTGATTTGGTATTGGTTTATCTTAACCATAGAATTACACTAGTACACTTTGTGTGTATTGAGAAGGATCGACATAGAGGTGGTTCGATTTATTGCTGACTACATAATCGAATTAGACCTCAGATATTATGTTGTAGATGCTCTTAATCCCATATATAATAACAGACACATATACTTAGTATTCATTTCTTTGATTTACCAATCGGAGAGATTTATTAAGTAAATCGATAGGCTCGGTAAGTTGGGAAATGGTATTATTTATATGGTGTGTCGTTGATCATAGGAGGAAACTGTGTCCTATATATTAGGATGATGATGTCCCCTTGAGGAGCTCATAAGGTTCATCATGTAAACCCTGCAGGTGGACATGGTCCGGCTGTAGGGATCTCATATACAAAATAGCATATGCGCAACGGAAAAATAGGATCCCTTCCAAGTGATCCTTGTGAAAGAAAACCTCGTACAAAAATAAATTTCTCAAACCCTATCTTATAGGAGAATATTACCTTTGTTGCGTGCCCTTTGTAATCCAGCTTCTCCTTGGGTTTGTTTGATCTTTTAGCACGTTCAAATGTCCGTGCCTCTATATGTATCCACACGAGCAAGCTCTTGTCTCACAAAAGAAACTAGAAGAGCTCTCCTTTACTTTTTGCTAGAGAAGTCCCTAAAGGAGAGGAAAGTAGGGAAAAAGAGAAAGGAAGAAGAAGACTACTCTTCTTGCTACACTCACAAAAGCCACACAACCAAATGCTCTCACCACCAAGCTCTCTCCAAGCCTCAAGCTTCAACCATTTGGCCGGCCACCCCATGGGTTGTTTTATAGGATTGAACAACCTTTCACCTCCTAACACATTCAATGCAATCAATTGCATTGAAACACTCCTTGTTTGGCCGGCCACATGTGGGGGAAATCCAAAGGTCAAAACCCTTTGTCTCCGTCCACCTCATCAAGCTTAGGTGGCATGCTTATGTGACATGCTTAGGTGGCATGCTTATGTGGCATTCATGCATATTGAATTAAACTTATTAATCCAATAAGCTTATGTTGTCATATTGAATTAATCTCATTAAATCAATAAGGTAACATATTGAATTAATCTTATTAAATCAATTAAGCTTAGCAAATTGAATTAATCTCATTAAATCAATAAGCTAAAATTCTCATTAAGCTTAAAGTCCAAAAACCATTTTGTACTTAAGCTCATTCCCAAATTGTTCTAGTCAAACTAGAATGCACTAATTCTTCTAATCATCATGCTCTTTGTGTGTGACCCTATAGGCTCTCATAACGTTGGTAGTCGATCTAAGCTCTTTTAGATACACAAGCAATGAGCGGCATCTAGCAATACACAATTGCTACCCAAGTTATGAAATAAGTCAAGATCCGACTAACCTTTCCGTGACTACTATAATGTATGACCGTGTCCTTCTATCCTTGATATCAGATTGACCAATGAGGCATAGACCGTGTCATCCTCGATCAATCTATGTGTTTCTTGATCCCTGAGTAAACAAACTCAAACAAATGAGCTTAATATCTCATATTGACTCATTCGAGCATGGCCATGCATTTTAGTAGTTCTACTCAATCAAGGGGCCCACAGATATCACTCCCGTCATATGGGAGGGATAGATCCCATCTACATCACTCACAACCCTCCGCATAATTTGTTATATACCCAAGAATCGCTTTATAGTCCAGCGCCAAAAGTTTTCATTTATTGACTTCTCATACAGACGCATAGGAGATTTACTACCCGCCCTGGCCTCAATATTGTTACTAAACCGTACGATGACTTCGTAATTTCGATACAACAAAGAACTAGAACTGTTAGACTTGATAGCAATACGCAACTGACATATATTCTCTAATATATACCCATGTGTCAACTTGATATCATATATCCATGACTTGTGAGATCAAGTCATCATTTGACCTACATGCTAGTCTTTATGTATTAATATTGCCCTTGCATATTAATACTTGACTAGGAACATTTAGGAAAGTGTTCTCTACAGCCTCTCATAATCAATTCTGTCAATTGATGTGCTGTAGATAAGAACCTACTTTTATAGGGAATTATTATATTTAATTTAGCTGGCACAAGCAAGATATAAATATAATAATCAATCCTTTGCCTTTGTAGAATATGATACAAAACGTTCCCTATTCAACCAACACATGATTGGTTCTAGGGCTATAACTAACAATCTCCCACTAGCACTAGTACCAATCACTATAATATCTGATACCTAGTGACCTACTGTGACCATCATGCTTCCTCTGTGCCAAAGCCTTGGTCAATGGATCTGCGATGTTAGCTTCTGTCGGTACTCTGCATATCCTCACATCTCCTCTATCGATGATCTCTCGAATGAGATGGAAGCGCCGTAGTATGTGTTTGGTCCGGTGATGTGATCGAGGTTCCTTAGCCTGTGCAATAGCCCCATTGTTGTCACAATAGAGGTCTATTGGATCTGCAATGCTAGGAAATACCCCAAGTTCACTGATGAACTTATGAGCCAACAGCCTCCTTTCGCATCGATGATGCAATATACTGCTTGTAGAATCAAGAATCGTGTCTCGCTTGAACTCTTCCACCATGACTCCACCATTTAGGCAAAACACGTACCCCGATTGCGATCTATAGTCATCCTTGTCTGTTTGGAAGCTTGCATCACTGTAACCCTTTACAGTTAGCTCCTCATTGCCTCCAAATATCAGGAAATATTCTTTCATTCTTCGTAAGTATTTTAGAATATTTTTGACTGCTATCTAGTGACTTTCACCTGGATCCAACTGGTATCTACTCGTCATGCTCAAAGCATACGAGACGTCAGTGTTAGGGCAATCTCTTGCCGTAATATGGTTTTGATGGTGTGGCAAAGGGTTTAAGTTAGTTTGATATGTTGATTTGATATGTGCGTTGAAGTCGTGCAGGACTTAGTAATTCGCACATGGAGCCGTGGCGAGTTTCACATCTAATGACTCGTGCCTTGAGTCGGTGAAGGATAGCTTTGTGGATGTCGTGCGCTTGGAGCATCCGAGGGACCGCCAGACGAGAAGCTTGGAGTGAAGCCGGAGGAAGTAGACTTCGAGGCAAGAGACGCGAAGGAGCATTGCAGAGTCGTGCGCCTGATGCTGCGAGGGACGTGCCGAGAACAAGAGAACTTCGGCGAGGACTCGAGAGATGAGAGTGAGCGATTGTAACCCGGGAGGGTAGCTCTTAGGTGAAACTTGGCCATTTTGGCCAAGTGTCGGATGGGTTTTCGACACCGCCGATCGCTATGTCATGGCGCCGATCGCTTCCGAGTCGAGTAAGTTCGACCCGTATACGATCGATCGGATTAGTCTGCCGATCGCCATATGGGCGATCGATTACCGATCGATCATCGGCGCAATGACCGTCAATAGGTTTGGCTAGAGCGTGTCTCGTGAGCCGATGCGATCGATTACGGAGGGAAATGCGATGAGGTCCATCACCGACGCCTAAGAGTTCCGTTGGACTACAACGGTCGGGATCCGACGTGTTCGGAGGCCGCTAGGACGCATCCGATCGCCAAGGGCACGATCGTGATGGTGGCCAACGGGAAGAAATCAGCCCTCTCTATAAAAAGAGAGGGTGTAAGCCTTTGAGAGGCTAATGCTTATGCTCCAAGTGATCTTCCTAGTGCCCCACAAGCTCTAAACTCTTCTTACTTGCTTTTACTCCATTCTATTTGTAAGAAGAGTGATTTTGATTGTAAAGGTTACCTCCACCTAGCTTGGTGCAAAGGAGAGACCATTTAGTGGATTGGTTAAGCGGAGTGATTCACCGAGGACGAATCGGGGACCGTGGATTAGCGGCGTAGCCGTGAACCACGTTACATTCTTTGTTAGCATTTGTTTTTCTCGTATTTCTATTTTCTTGTCTTTATTAGTCTTCCGCTTGCGCTAATTAGTTTTGTAGACGAGCAAATACCGGCATCCAAATGAAAAGGGCTATTCACCCCCCCTCTAGCCGGCCATCCGATCCCCTACAAGTGGTATCAGAGCCGAGGAAAGCTTGTCGAGGACTAACCGCCACAACAAGCAACCTTGAAAATGGCCGGCTCCAACATCCATCCTCTGAAGTTTGAAGGAGAATTCGCTTGGTGGAAGAAGCGAATGGAGGTATTTTTCGAAACGGATTTTGACATTATGATTACAATGGAATCCGGTTTCGTTTTGCCTAGGGATGAAGAGGGGAAGCCAATAGAGAAATCTAGGTGGACCAAAAGGCAAAGGGAAGAGCACCTTGCAAATTCAAAAGCCAAGCATCATCTCTTCAATGTGCTCCCCCAACAAGAAATCAACCGAATAGGAGAATGCCTAAGCGCCAAGGAGATGTGGGAGAAGCTAATTGAGCTTCATGAAGGCACATCCGAGGCAAAGCTAGCAAGGAGAGATCTTCTCCGCTCCCAACTATCCAACATTAAATTAGAAAAGGGAGAAAAGGTAACTTCTTTGCATTCTAGATTCAAAGAAATTTTAAATGGACTAACAAGTGTAGGAGAAAGGCTCTCAAATCGCGACATGATAATGAAGGCCATAGATGCTTTCCCCCGATCATCCAAGTGGAGTTCAATGGTGGACTCATTTTACATTTCAAAGAATCTAGAGGTAAGTACTCTAGATGAATTTTTCTCCACTATGGAATTACATGAATCTAGGCTTGAAGGAATACAAGAAGAGCCTAGAATTCAACCCTCAAGAGGAGTAGCTTTGATAGCGAACAAGGGGAAGAAGAAGATGGAAATCCCCTCCTCCTCCGATGACGAAGCGTCTTCCTCCTCCTCCATGGATAGCACCGAAGAAGCCTATATGGTAAGGAGGGTAAGACGTGCATTTAAGAATTTTAGATTTGATAAATCTAATGATAGGAATAGAAGACCAAGGGGGAAGGTCATATGCTACAATTGCCAAGGAGAGGGGCACATAAGGGACAATTGTCCTCTCTTAAACAAGAGCAAGGAAGAGAGGAAAAAGAAAGAAGAAAAGAAGAAGAAAAAGGGGAGCAAGAAAAAGAAGGAAGAGGAGAAGAAGACAAAGGAAAAGGGAAAGGCTAAAGCTCTCAAGGCAAGGACTTGGGATGATCCATCCTCATCCTCCTCATCATCATCGGATGAGGAGAATGCCTTTGTCACCAATTTTGCCTTGATGGCCTTTGATGACTTGGATTGCTCTTCATCCGAAAATGAAGGATCAAGCTCAAGAGGAGAGAGCTCAAGTGAAGGGGGAGCTTCTACATCCTCCTCATCCGAAGAAGAAGAGGACATGGAAACTATGGTAACGAAAGCCTCTCCTAAGAAAATAGTTTCCATAATTTCTAGTTTAACTAAGGACTTATTTGGAATGAAAAAGAAAAATAAAAGCATGCTTAATCAAATTAAGGCATTAGAAAATAAGCTAGAAAATGCATGCTTAAATGATAATATTTCTTCTAGCTTAAATGATGCATGCTCACATGATTATATGCCTTTGGATGTTAATGATGCATGCATAAAGGAAAATAGGACATTAAGGGAAAAGGTAGATTATTTAACCAAAGCCCTATAAAAATTCACAATTGGCTCCAACACCTTAAATATGATCTTAGGGAGCCAAAGAGCTAGTTTCAACAAGAAAGGCCTAGGATACAAAGAAAAGAAAAATGAAAAGGCCTATAAATGCCTAATAGCTAGGGGACAAGATAAAAAGAAAGTAATTGCTAGGAAATGGATCCCCAAGGAGTATTTAGTGAACCCAATAGGAAGAATCTATTTTGGGTTCCAAAATCCATCCTTAAGGGTTAGAAAACCCCTAGGGTAGTCAACCATATGAACTTGACCTATATCATATTTTGGTTGACTTAGGATGACGGGACAACATTTTTTAGATAGTGTTGGGTGATGATAACGTGCCCATAAATAGATAATAATGCTTAAATCATGATAATTGATGTAATTCCTATGTATATTTGCAATCATGATTTATATTCTAATATTTGCCACGTAATCATGAGAAATAGGAGTGAATCATGCTTTAGGTGATACTTTGCTTATTATCATCATCATGTAATACCTAATGCATGACTATTATTTGATGAATACATGAGTTTCGTGATCATAATATAAAATTAATTCATATATGTCTTTATGATCATGAGTATTATTAGGTTGATACTTAACCATGATAGAATTGCATGAATATATTGGTTAAGTATACACAAATACCCCCTAGGATGCATCTCACACTCACTATAGGCTAACTTGATTGCAAACTTAGCATGGGTGAGATGTTAGGATGATACAAATGTCCACTAATGCCTATGACATTTAGATGGTCATTTAAAGTATCAACATAGCAATAATAGACCAATCATGGGGAAGGCTTATGTTTAATTCATAGACATATTGCCCAAAGATCATGGTTGGATATTTCATATGTTTTCAAAACAATTTCTTACTTTAAAATACATGTATTCATGTTTTGAAACAATTGGATGCAAGGCTAGGTGTTAAAATGGATACTCTTATGATCAAAAACCTAGTAGTTTTTAAAGCTTTTGGATTTTTGGCAAATATGTAGAAATATAATGATTTTTCATGAAAACCTATTTTTCACTGATAGATATACTTAAAAGAAATATGTTCCTCAAATTTCATGATTTTTCGAATTTTCTGGAATTTTTAATGCATTTCTGAAATTCGCCCAGAAAATCAGAATTTCGGAATAAATTGTGCCAGTCGACTGCCATACTGATAGCAGTCGACTGCTCACCTGAAAATCAGCCTGCAATCTTCTGATTTCAAATTTTAATCATGTTCTTGGTATTTTCCCTCCATTATACTTGATGCCATGAGCTTATAACTTAGTGTTAATCTTTTTGATGGTGTCAAAGGGGGAGAAATAATTATGTTTAAGTTAATTATTTTAGGGGGAGAAATATATTTTAGGGGGAGAAAATTTGCATAGAGAGTTTCATGGATTAAGGGGGAGTTGCATGTTGCTATATCATAATTATCTTTACATGCTTTCTTACCTTAGAATTTATATCAAATGTTTTTACCTAACTTAAACGGATTGCCACACATCAAAAAGGGGGAGATTGTTAGGGCAATCTCTTGCCGTAATATGGTTTTGATGGTGTGGCAAAAGGTTTAAGTTAGTTTGATATGTTGATTTGATATGTGCGTTGAAGTCGTGCAGGACTTAGTAATTCGCACATGGAGCCGTGGCGAGTTTTACATCTCATGACTCGTGCCTTGAATCGGTGAAGGATAGCTTTGCGGAAGCCGTGCGCTTGGAGCATCCGAGGGACCGCCGGACGAGAAGCTTGGAGTGAAGCCGGAGGAAGTAGACTTCGAGGCAAGAGACGCGAAGGAGCATTGCAGAGCCGTGCGCCTGATGCTGCCGAGGGACGTGGCCGAGAACGAAGAGAACTTCGAAGGCGAGGGACTCCGAGAGATGAGAGTGAGCGATTGTAACCCGGGGAGGGGTAGCTCTTAGGTGAAACTTGGCCATTTGGCCAAGTGTCGGATGGGTTTCGACACCGATCGCGCCATGTCATGGCGATCATCGCTTCTGAGTCGAGTAAGTTCGATTGGTATCGATCGATGGATTGTAGCCACGGCGATCGCCATACATGGGCGGATCGCCAAGATATCGATCATTCAAGCGACGATGATCGTCAATAGGGTTTTGGCCACAGAACCGTTCGTAGCCGACTGGGCAGTCGACTACGGAGGCAGCAGTCGACTGATGAGGTCCATCAGTCGACTGCCAAGAGTTTCGTTGGACTACAACGGTCGGGATCCGACGTGTTCGGAGGCCGTTGTAGTGACGGCAGTCGACTGCCAAGGGCGGCAGTCGACTGATGGCGGCCAACGGGAAGAAATCAGCCCTCTCTATAAAAAGAGAGGGTGTAAGCCTTTGAGAGGCTAATGCTTATGCTCTAAGTGATCTTCCTAGTGCCCCACAAGCTCTAAACTCTTCTTACTTGCTTTTACTCCATTCTATTTGTAAGAAGAGTGATTTTGATTGTAAAGGTTACCTCCACCTAGCTTGGTGCAAAGGAGAGACCATTTAGTGGATTGGTTAAGCGGAGTGATTCACCGAGGACGAATCGGGGACCGTGGATTAGCGGCGTAGCCGTGAACCACGTTACATTCTTTGTTAGCGTTTGTTTTTCTCGTATTTCTATTTGCTTGTCTTTATTAGTCTTCCGCTTGCGCTAATTAGTTTTGTAGACGAGCAAATACCGGCATCCAAACGAAAAGGGCTATTCACCCCCCCTCTAGCCGGCCATCCGATCCCCTACAGTCAGGACGAGTACAAAGCATGGCGTACATGATAGACCCTATAGCAGATGCATAAGGGATCTTATCCATGCGATCTCTCTCCTCCTTAGAAGAGGGACATTGAGTCTTCGAAAGACTCACACCATGTGATAAAGGTAGAAATCCTTTCTTGGAATTTTGCATAGCAAAATGATCTAGCACTTTATCAATGTATGTACTCTGACTTAGGCCAAGTAATCTCTTAGATCTATCTCTATAGATCTTGATGCCTAAAATATAGGCAGCTTCACCTAAGTCTTTCATCGAGAAACAATTCCCTAACCACATCTTCACAGATTGGAGTGAGGGAATATCATTTCCGATGAGAAGTATGTCATCTACATACAAGATAAGAAATACAACTGTGCTCCCACTATTTCTCTTGTAGACACAAGGTTCATCTTCATTCTTGATGAAACCAAACTCCTTGATTGCATTATCGAATCGAAGATTCCAGCTTCGAGAGGCTTGCTTTAGTCCATAAATGGACCTTTGCAGTTTGCATACCTTTCCAGGATGCTTTGTATCTTCAAAACCCTCAGGCTGTGTCATGTACACATCCTCGAGTAGCTTTCCATTCAGAAAAGCGGTTTTGACATCCATCTGCCAGATCTCATAATCGTGGTAGGCTGCAATAGCAAGTATGATCCGAATGGATTTAAGCATCGCAACTGGTGAAAAGGTTTCATCATAGTCAATACCATGAATTTGTTTGAATCCTTTAGCCACCAATCTACCTTTATAGGTATTCTTATTACAATCCATGTCAGTCTTTACTTTAAAGACCCACTTACACCCAATAGGTTTTACCCCTTCAGGTGGATCAACCAAAGTCCATACTTGGTTAGTGTACATGGATTCCATTTCGGATCTCATGGCCTCTAGCCATTTCTCGGAATCTGGGCTCATCATAGCTTCTTGATAGGATGTAGGCTCGTCAAGATCGACAAGCAATACTTCACCGTTGTCAGTCAAGAGAAAAGAATATCTCTCGGGTTGACGACGGATCCTATCAGATCTACGAAGAGGTTGGTCTACTTGAACAGGTGTTTGCTCCACAACTCTTTGGGCAACAATTTCCTCATCCACAACACTTTGTGGTGCCTGTTCATTTTCCATCGAAGCCTTAGTGTTATCTTCATCTTGAATTTCTTCAAGATGAATTTTACTCCCACTAGTTTGTCTAGAAATAAATTCTCTTTCTAGAAAGACAGCATTTCTGGCAACAAACACCTTGCCAAGTGTGGGATTGTAAAAGTAATATCCCTTAGTTTCCTTGGGATATCCTACAAAATAACACTTATCTGATTTGGGTCCTAATTTATCTGAGACTTGACGTCTCACATAAGCTTCACAACCCCAAATTTTTATAAAAGATATTTTGGGACTCTTCCCAGTCCATAACGTATATGGTGTCTTTTCTATGGCTTTTGATGGGACGCGATTAAGTGTGAAAGCGACTATCTCTAGAGCTAAACCCCAAAAGGAAGTAGGTAGATCAGTCTGGCTCATCATTGATCGTACCATATCTAATAGAGTAGGATTTCTCCTCTCATATACACCATTCCATTATGGTGTTCCAGGTGGAGTGAGTTGGGATATTATCCCACACTCAGCCAGGTGATCACGAAACTCTTGACTAAGGTATTCACCACCTCGATCTGATCGAAGTAGCTTAATACGCTTACCAAGTTGGTTTTGTACTTCATTCTTGAATTCTTTTAACTTTTCAAAGGATTCTGACTTATGTCTCATCAAATATAAGTAGCCAAATCTACTCATATCATCAGAGAAAGTAATAAAGTACTTATAGCCTCCTCTGGCTTCGACATTGAAAGGGCCACATACATCAGTATGTATGAGTCCTAACAAGTTCGTCGCTCTCTTGCCATGTCCACTAAATGGAGTTTTAGTCATCTTTCCTAAAAGACAAGATTCGCATACCTCATATGATTCAAAATCAAATGAGTCCAATAATCCATCTTTATGGAGTTGGGATATGCGTTTTTCATTTATGTGACCTAGGCGACAGTGCCAGAGATATGTTTGGTTCAAATTATTCGATTTGAACCGTTTGGTATTTACGTTATAAATTGGGTTTTCTAAATCTAGAACATAGAGAACATTCATAAGTGGTGCATTACAATAGAACATTTCATTTAAATAAATGGAACAACATTTGTCCTTTATTATAAAAGAAAAGTTTTTCTTGTCTAAACAAGATACAGAAATTATGTTCTTCGTTAATGCAGGTACATAAAAGCACTCCTCTAGTTCTAAGATAAGCCCAGTGGGCAAAGACAAAGAATATGTTCCTACAGCTACAGCAGCAACTTTTGCGTCATTGCCTACTCGTAGGTCCACTTCGCCCTTTGCCATTAGTCTACTATTTCTCAATCCCTGCACATTAGTACAAATGTGAGATGCACATCCGGTATCTAATACCCATGTAGAAGAAATAGATAGATTAACTTCTATAACATGTATACCTGAGGCAGAAGTCCCACTTCTTTTATTCTTTACTTCCTCAAGGTAGACTTTGCGGCCCGCTTCCTGTCCATCTCACCGCCTTCCGGTACTTTACCTTTACCCTTTGAAGTGGATGAATTGGCCTTGCCTTTGGCTTGGTCTTACCCTTGCCTTTGCGCTTACCTTTACCCTTCTTGACCATTAGCACGCTAACTTTCTTTCTTTTGAGATTCGGTTTATCTTCTTAACATCGAGAATCTTAAATTTCATTCATGTTATAATTCATGACGAATTGATTATATGCTTCCGGCAACGATTGCAGGATAACATCGGTTGCCAATTCTTGGCTCAATGGAAAACCTAGTCTTTCAAGGTTCTCAACGTACCCAATCATTTTAAGTACGTGAGTTCCTACAGGTGTTCCTTCTTGCATCTTGCATGCAAAAAGAGCCTTAGACACTTCAAAACGCTCGTGCCTAGCTTGTCCTTTATATAGTTGTTTCAAATGCTCAACCATATCATAGGCATCCATGTTCTCATGTTGCTTCTGAAGCTCAGAGTTCATGGTGGCAAGCATAAGACATGACACATCTAATGCGTCATCTTGATGCTTCTTATAAGCATCCTTTTCAGCACGAGTGGCCGCAGGGGCGGGTGTTTCAGGGATAGACTGCTCTAGGACATACAGTTTACATTCTTGCTTGAGGATAATCCTCAAGTTCCTATACCAGTCTAGAAAGTTAGCTCCATTGAGCTTGTCTTTCTCAAGGACAGATCGCAAGTTGAGGGGGTGTGTCGTGTTAGATGACATGGTGATCTACAACATTAAAATGCAAAATTAAGTATCATACCTAAGTCATTTAATTAGGCCTTTAATTAAATGAGGCTCCCACTAAATTCTCATAGCTTTGATATGAGCTAATTATTGATGTAGGCAAACACATTTTGCTTACATCATTAGCTTCTATTTAGCTATAAATTTATATGGGATAAAGATCCACATCATACTTCGTCTTGAGTTAGCTTTGGCTAATCACCCAAGACGTAGTATGATTAGGTAGGCAATCTTTTGCCAATTACATCTGATGTAAATCTTTAATAGCTTTGGTTAAGTTTAGATTAGTTTAGTGCTTATTCCTAAACCATCTTCTAGGTCGTGGCGAGGCACAGAGGCCTTCTTTGATATCGGAGCAACGACCACTTCTAAGACAAAGCTGATATTCGGAAATCACACAAAACTAATTTTTAAAACTTATGTTCAAAGCTAATATATTCCTCTACTTTCTTAATTAAGTCTTAACCAAGTTTGATAGTGGGACATCACGATTGTCCACTCGCACTCTTCCAAGATAAAATGCATTGCTTTGCTTTGGCAAACCCAACAACAAATGATCGAGGAAGTAGTGAGTACCAAACTTTGGTAGGCATATCGTTTTTGACTTATTAAGATATAAACTTAAACATGCATCACATACATATTAGCATACATCACATATAAGCTAAATTAACATGCATCATATACAAGCTAAATTAACATGCATCACATACATATTAAACTAAGCGTGTCATGGTTATGGCCCTTATTCTACAATCTTCTCAATCCAATGAAAAGATTGATTGGTCAACCTAGGGATAGCATCTTCTCCCAAGTGCTTCCTTTTGGTTGTCTTGTGTTGTTGACTTCCTCCTTGTAACATCATCTTCCAATGGACCCTCCATCTTTGTTGTGTATATTACAAAAGGAGAAATACTCGAGTTACATTCGAGTCTAAAACTAATTTTACAACAAGAATTTTAGGAGAAAGGCATGACACGCAGGCCGTATTAAGAATTACAATACACACATTCACAAACTTTTTAGGACTAGGCCATAACCATGCACCATGTCAATTTTAACTTTTAAAAGACATCGGATATTTTATTATGTTTGAAAAATTTCTAATGCAATTATCAACACATAATAAAATTTATCCTACTTCTATATCATATATAAAATAGAGAAAATCTATTTTTATACGATCTTTCGCAAGTGACTCTGATACCACTGTAAGGATCTCGTATGCAAAATAGCATATGCGCAACGGAAAAATAGGATCCCTTCCAAGTGATCCTTGCGAAAGAAAACCTCATACAAAAATAAATTTCTCAAACCCTATCTTATAGGAGAATATTACCTTTGTTGCGTGCCCTTTGTAATCCCGCTTCTCCTTGGATTTGTTGGATCTTTTAGCACGTTCAAATGTCCGTGCCTCTATATGTATCCACACGAGCAAGCTCTTGTCTCACAAAAGAAACTAGAAGATCTCTCCTTTACTTCTTGCTAGAGAAGTCCCTAAAGGAGAGGAAAGTAGGGAAAAAGAGAAAGGAAGAAGAAGACTACTCTTCTTGCTACACTCACAAAAGCCACATAACCAAATGCTCTCACCACCAAGCTCTCTCCAAGCCTCAAGCTTCAACCATTTGGCCAGCCACCCCATGGGGTGTTTTATAGGATTGAAAAACCTTTCACCTCCTAACACATTCAATGCAATCAATTGCATTGAAACATAATCCACATGTGGGGGAAATCCAAAGGTCAAAACCCTTTGTCTCCTTCCACCTCATCAAGCTTAGGTGGCATGCTTATGTGGCATGCTTATGTGGCATTCATGCATGTTGAATTAATCTTATTAATCCAATAAGCTTATGTTGTCATATTGAATTAATCTCATTAAATCAATAAGGTAACATATTGAATTAATCTTATTAATTCAATTAAGCTTAGCATATTGAATTAATCTCATTAAATCAATAAGCTAAAATTCTCATTAAGCTTAAAGTCCAAAAACCATTTTGTACTTAAGCTCATTCCCAAATTGTTCTAGTCAAACTAGAATGCACTAATTCTTCTAATCATCATGCTCTTTGTGTGTGACCTTATAGGCTCTCATAACGTTGGCAGTGGATCTAAGCTCTTTTAGATACATAAGCAATGAGCGGCATCTAGCAATACATCATTGCTACCTAAGTTACGAAATAAGTCAAGATCTGACTAACCTTTCCATGACTACTATAATGTATGACCGTGTCCTTCTATCCTTGATATCAGATTGACCAATGAGGCATATACCGTGTCATCCTCGATCAATCTATGTGTTTCTTGATCCCTGAGTAAACTAACTCAAACAAATGAGCTCAATATCTCATATTGACTCATTCGAGCATGGCCATGCGTTTTAGTAGTTCTACTCAATCAAGGGGCCCACAGATATCACTCCCGTCATATGGGAGGGATAGATCCCATATACATCACTCACATCCCTCCGCATAATTTGTTATATACCCAGTAATCGCCTTTATAGTCCACCCTGTTACGGGTGACGTTTGACGATAGCAAAGTACATAACTTCTTATGTAGGGAACCGTAGTGACTTCAGGTTTGAGGACTATTCATACCAATAGTCACATGAGAAAGTTTATGACACTCATATGACGATCCATGAAACTTTCTCATGGCGGGTCAGTTCAGTATATATTCTCTAATATATACCCATATGTCAACTTGATATCATATATCCATGACTTGTGAGATCAAGTCATCAATTGACCTACATGCTAGTCTTTATGTATTATGATTGCCCTTGCATATTAATACTTGACTAGGAACATTTAGGAAAGTGTTCTCTACAGCCTCTCATAATCAATTCTGTCAATTGATGTGCTGTAGATAAGAACCTACTTTTCTAGGGCATTATTATGTTTAATTTAGCTGGCACAAGCAAGATGTAAATATAATAACCAATCCTTTGCCTTTGTAGAATATGATACAAAATGTTCCCTATTCAACCAACACATGATTGGTTCTAGGGCTATAACTAACACCGGCATGATGATAAGGTTGAGTGGTATTACTCATGGAGTTAGATGTTGATTAATTTATTGTCAGTAAATTAATTAATCGACGGACATTCGAGATCTTAAACACGGGGAGAAAATATATAAATAATATATGGAGCCCATATTAACTTATGGGGGTTGTTGAGGTAGATCAATGATAATCTTCTAGTGGAATGGATTATGTGGGCTTGATCCATTGGGTGGCCAAGATCCAACTACTTTTCAAGGTCCCTATTGTAGCCTATTAAAACCTCATGGAGCCTAGATCCGATGGTGGAAAACAAAACTCTAGATCCGTCGGTGGAGATTAAATCTCTAGATCCGACGGTTGAGATTAAATCTCAAGATCCGACAGTTGAGATTAAATCCCTAAAACCGACGGTGGAGATTAATGGAGGCTTAGGCCTAACTCTATAAAAGGAGGCAAGGGGTGGACGGCAAGAGCAATTCAAGAGGGGATTAGGGTTTGGGCAGCTAGGGTTTGGAGGCTTGGGCGACCACTCTTAAGGAAAGTTTTTCCTTTCTTTCTTCTTGGCCGGTGCCCAACTTGCTTCTCCCTTTCCTTGGCCGGCGTCCAACCTCTTCATCCTCTTCTCCTTGGCCGGTGGAAACAAGGGATAGGGTGATTCCATGGAGATCTTGGCTGGCGCCCATTTCCTCATCTATTCTCTTTTTGGCCGGTGGCAAGCATCAAGGTTGGTGCTTGGTGGTTGGTTAAAGGAAGGAGAAGAGTTTTGTTTCTATACTTTCTCTTGTTCGGAGCGAGCAAGGAAAGGAAGATCATGATCAAGGAGGCTTCGACTTTTGGAAGATCATCGCCCACACGACGTCCAAAAGGAGGAAGGACATACAATAGAAGATCGAGAGGTATAATGCTTGATTATATTCTTTTGTATTATGTCGATAATTGTTTTTCAATTATATGAATGTTGTATGTTTTGTTATGTGGCTAATTTACTTGGACCCCGAATACAAATGTAAAAACCGGTGATCCGTACATCGTCTATTCCACGGCTATTCGGAGAATAGAGGTAGGTTGCTTGAACAACAAGTTTGTTCAAGTGACCACTCAAATCGAATAGCACAATGATAAAATGGTAGCTTGGGTAATCCCTCCTTGTCAAGGATAAATTTTTTTTATTGGGGGACGTAGAAGGGATCGCCATGAACAAGCGGCCGGGTTGAAGTAGGAAGCGAAGTTTCCCACCCTTCAAGTGGTATCAGAGCCACAGTTTCCGGTTTTGTGTGTTTAGGATTCGGTTACTTTTATGCATTTTTTTCATATATTTTATGTGCCGGATAATAGTAGGATGTGCGTAGGTTAACTTTTTGGTTGCAGGCATAGAATCCAACTATTATGACCATATGTGTGTATGTGATTGTATGTGTATAATTGTATATTATTTGAATCCTCGGGGTTAAAGAGGCTAGTATTTAATTTTGTATTTAAATACGACATTGTTTAGCCACTCTTTTTATTTTAGTTTCCTTTCGATATAGATTTCATGTACACTCCTTTATGGAGTATAGGATCGATGGATGTAAATTAAAATAGTTAGTCTCGGATCGGATCTCCGGATTGTTGGGATTCCGGCATTGCGGCGAGTGTTTGTTCGAACATGTTTCGTAAACATGAACACAGCGGAAGAAATAAAAATAATAAAATCTACATTTATTACAACACACACAACACACGCATGCATAGTACAACATTTGTAGACATAACCGTAAATTTAAATTTTGCAATAAAGGAAATTTAACTATGTATACCATTCGTATCACGTGTAGCGGGAACGGCATCAACCGGAACGATCCTCGCTAGAATCGTCTCTATCCGTATCCACGCCGAGTATCCTTAGGATGACTTCGTTAAGCCACGAACTTCATCTTCGTACGGGTTACTAGCCTCGTGTTGAAGACGATGTGATCGAGAGATGATCACGATCCGAATCCAAATTCGGATCCAAAGACGAGTCCTCAAAACTCGCTTCTCCAGAGAGGTATTCGTCAACCGTTTGACGAATCCTTCGTCCTCCACCTCAGAGAATTACCGGAGATCGAATCCCAGGTAAGTTAGGCACTGTCGGAGCTCTAACCGTCGTCCAAACGACGCTCCGACGAGAAGAAAACAAGCTGTCCAGAAAACTGGACAGCTTTGGTGGAGGAGTAGGTGCTGGCCAAGCAAGGAAAGCCAAGTGCTCACCTTATCGCCGAAGCCTAGGAAGATCACCAGAGGGTCGCCGGAGGATCAACGGATGAAGCTTGGACGCCGGCAACAAGTTGGACGGCTACACAAGGGGCTGGGTGGCAATGGAGGTTGGCGCCGAGAATCTCCAAGGAAGGAGGTGGGCGACAACTTAGGGCTAGGGTTTTGGATTAGGGCTTAACAATCCCTTAAGCCCTCTTTTATAGAGAACTAATTCTCTTAATGGTTAATGGATTATAACCATGAGGCCCGTTAATCCGCTCCATTAATATAAGTTAAAATAAACCAAACCATGATGGTTTATTTTAAGTTAAAACAAACCGAACCAACTTTTGGTTCATTCGTTTAAAATAAATCAAACCCTTTGGTTTATTCTCCTCCATTGGATTATAACCAAACCATTTTGGTTCATCCATTATGTCTTCATAAGACACGGCCCATCCACGCTTCCATTGCGACTGAAACGATTTCATGCTCGCTTCTTGTTTGGTCCAACCAAACCTAGTTTCTCTCGGTCTGAGAATCCCATTCTCAAGATCATTTTAAATCCTTCGGATTGTGCTCGTTGTGCGTGTGACCAAATAGGTTCTCGGTTTATGTTGGCCGTCTATAATTAACCATTAATTATAGAACGATCTGTTGGTGCAATCGACCCAGGTGACGATTGACCAGGACTCGAGTTTAACTCGAGTGATGTTTTGATGTTTCGACAAAAACATATGACAATGTAATTGTCATTTGGTAAAGTCCAAGTCTTGAGTACTTGGCATGGAAAGTCCAAGTGGGACACTTGGCACATGAAAAGTCCAAGCATGGGTCTTGGCATGGAAAGTCCAACATGGGTTGGCAAGGAAAGTCCAAGCATGGTCTTGGCATGGAAAGTCCAACATGGGTTGGCAAGGGAAAAGTCCAAGCTTGAGTCTTGGCATTTGAGAAGTCCAAGGGTTTGATATTGGCAGCGTAAAGTCCAAGCGGGAGTCTTGGTAGCATAAGTCCAATGGTTGGCGACGTAAAGTCCAAGCGGAGTCTTGGCAGCGTAAGTCCAAAGTTCCTTGGCGGTGTAGACACCGTTAGCATGACATAGTCGATGGAAGCACCTGAAGGCTAGCGTGATGGATGAACAAGTCATGGATGACTTGGAGGGATCCGAGAGGCATGAGGCTGATGGAGGTGGCTAGAAGGCTTAGGTCTAGGCTAAGGGTGGTCTAGCAAGTATGGGGGAACCATACGTGGGTTAAAACCTCATGTTTGAGGTGTGCCAGTCGACTGGTGCCATGTGGCAGTCGACTGGACCGAGTCAACTAGGGTTTGACTGTGGGTTATAGTTTAGCAATGCCGCCGAGGTGGGCGATCGATGGCTCAGCAAATCGACTTATCGTGTGATCGATCGGGTGCTGCGATTTCGCTGAATGGAGCCGGAATCGATCGGTGAAGGCTCCATCAGTCGATTGATGGTCATGATCAGTCGACTGATGAAGGTTCCGTTGGACTTATCCAGCGTGGATCTAGCCGTTGTCTCACGACAACGATGGCATCGATCGATGGTCCCGATCACCGATCGATCGACTTTTTCCAGGACAGGTTGAAGCTATATATGGAGCTCGTGATGGAGGAAAAACCAATCGATTTCTTGGACGTCTTGAGGCGATTTGCTGTTGCAAATCAGGGTCTTCAACCACGATTCAAGCGATCAACAAGCAAGCAATCCAAAGGCATTTGTAAAGTTGTTTTCTTTACTAGTTTTTCTTTGTATTTCATTGTATTCGCTTGTAGCTTTTGATTATTGTTGTAATCATCCTGTACGAGGTTTCTCCGCCTCCGGATTGTTCCGAGAAGGAGTTATTGTTATAGTGGTGTGTGATTGGCATCGCTAGGGTTCGTACGAACCCGATTCGTGGAGTAGGAACCGTGCAGTTCCGAACCACGTTAAATCTTCGTGTCTTTGTGTGTGCTTGTCCATTTCGTCATTGTATTATATCTATATTCCGCTGAGCTAACGAAATTGTAGACACGAACGCGAAAGAATTCCATTGACGCTATTCAACCCCCCCCCCTCTAGCTTCCAAACGATCCCTAACAAGTGGTATCAGAGCCCGGGGCTCTTCTACAGACTAACCGCCGGGAGCTAAGACAAAAGGCTAGAGGGTGAAGATGGAATTCCAAGACAAGCTTGGATGGGATATCAATACTCCACCTCCATATGATCCATAAGATTTTCCGGCGTGGAGAGCAAGAATGGAAACATTCTTGATGATGAACATAGAGGATTGGTTCATCCTCATTGAAGGCCTGGAACCCCCTAGGGATAAGAAGGGGAATGTCCTAAAATTGAAAAAGTGGACCCAAGAGCAACGTCAAAAGCTCAAGACCGAAGTTAAGGTAACAAAACTTTTGGAAGATTTAATCCCTAATGATGTTTTGTGCAAGCTAGGGGATTACATGTATGCCAAGGAGGTATGGAGAAAATTGGAAAGATTCCATGAGGAGAGTTCATCCTCAAGTGAAAGTGAGGAATCGGAAGTTGAGATGGAGTCAACTTCCGGATCGGAGAAAGGAGTAGAAGAGGTGGAAGAAGCATCTACTTCTAGGATTGAGGAGGAGAGACCATCCTCTATACCGGAGCAACCTCAAGAAGAGCCTTCAACATCCGATCAAGATGAGGAAGCTCAAAATTGAACTCCGGCACCTACCACCACCCTAGGTAACTCAAACACTTTATCTTCCAATAAAAATCATATAATGTGTTTTGAGTGTAGGAAATTTGGGCATTATAAGAGTAAGTGCTCAAAGAAGGTTAGGAAAGCTCCACAGGCACCAAAGGCCAAGGATGCCGGTCCCTCAAGTCAAAAGAGCAAGGAGCATATTATATGCTTCAAGTGCAACTCAAAGGTACATTATCGGAGTCAATGTCCAAGGGGAAAGAAGAAAGGGCAAGAAGGAGCAACACAAGTAGGGGGAGCCTCCAAGGCAAACCCTAAGGTAAAATTTATTAATGCACCTTCAATTTCTAGGGATAAGAAGCATGCTAGGAATAATTTTAATAGTCTTGCTATTGTGCATGAAAAGCATGCTAGAAATAATAGATATATTTGCCTAGGAGCTAAGAGTGTTCACTTAGGAAATAAGAAGAAATTTGGGACTAATGTTCCTAAAAATATATTACCTAAGGAAAGCATTAAGAAAATAGGAGAACATCTAGGCTTTAATGCTAAGAAATCTAGACATATGCCTAGAAATAAAAATATCTCAAGAGAAAATGAAAAAACAAAAATTGAGATATTAGAAATGGAAAATCAAGCCTTGAGATCAAGGCTTGAAAAACTTGAAAAGACCCTTAAGGTTATGCAAAATCAAATGCAAGGGTCAATTAGTCAAACTTCTAGGTCCAAAAGTCAAAGTCAACACCTAGGACCTAAGAGTCAAAAGTCAACCAAGGGCAAGCAAGGTTTGGGTCACAAACCTAAGCCTAAGGTGGCTTACCATAGTGTTCCATTTGATTATGGAACACAAACTAGGTCTAGGAAGACTAAGGTCAATAGGGAAGTCATCCCTAGAGTTGACCAAGGGTTGTGCCTAGTGGCTAAGGTTTCTAGGAAACCTAGGATGGCCACTAAGAAGGTTGCAAGGGGAGTTACCCCAAGAGTCAACCTAGGTAAGACCCAAATGACCAAGGCTAATAAGCCTAGAAGGGTCATTAGGAAGGTATCTAGGGAGGTTATCCCTAAGAAATACCTAGTTAACCCAAGGAGCTCAAATAGGTTCTGGGTTCCTAAGAGCGTGATTGAATCACGCTAGATGGGGTTAGGATGTGCCAAAGGTGGCACTTTAGGTTATTTTCAAGGTTAGAGTTACCTTGGAAATGAATTTGAATTATAATCCTAAAAGTTTTTAGGATATGCCAATAATTTTTGAGAAGTTTGATAAAATAATTAAATTGGAACAATTTAGGTTTAGAGGTTAGTGTGCCATTTTGGGTTTTTGGCACACTTGAGAAAAAAATAGAAATATGGCAAAATATAATTAATTATATGAAATGGCAATTAATATTAAAATTTAGGTATTACTATACCTATATATTTTATATGCCATGCTTTGTTTGCCATATAACATGCCATGACATCATGCTTAGTCTTAATCATATAAAATGTCATGATCATGTTTAGGGTTTAGGTTAATGTCATGAGTTTTTAGTTTATATCATATATCATGACATCATGATCATTGGCAATGTTTTAATTTTTGCTATCATTATGCCATGATCATTTCATGCATTAATGTGATTGAAATTGATTTAAGGACAATGGCATGACTTGGAGTCCCATTTATAAGGGAATCAAGTAGGGTTGCCTAGAAAATGCATGAAACCCTAGCTTAGGGAGAACAAAACCCTCATCTCACATCATATTGACATGTATGTGTATTTATACACCCTAGATACATGTGAGATGCTAGGATATGAGTTGAGTTCAAGGTGCATAGTTTTTGCATCTAGATGAACTAAAACTCATCTTATTTCAATTGGTGGATCATTGGGAGAGCATGTGTACAAGTCATGTACATAGAGCCTAAGGAATATGATCCAAAATAAGATTTTGAAAACATTTTAAAATCTTTTTGAAAAACCTTGGTGAAGTCTATCTTTTGATAGCAATCACCATTGATAGAGTTGATACAAAATAGGGCCAAAACATTGAAAATTTCAATGGTTTTGAGTTTTGTATCAAATTCACTATTTTATGGGTAAAATAATTTTAAAATATTTTTCACCCATTGTATGTGTCATAAGTATTATACGTATGAACTTTCAGGATTTTTCGATAAACGTATAATTATTTATGAATTTCCAAATTATCGATCGCCTGAGTGGCGATCGATGAGTGTGGCTGATCGTAAATGACAGAGTCGACTGCCAAGGCTGATTTCGGGAAAACTAGGTTTGGTTAGCCCGTGTTCAGCCATGGTAAAGGTCCCTAATCACTCCTAACACTAGGATATGCTTTGGGAAGCATTATAAAGGGTAAAAATCCATTGGATATGGATTAGGAGAAGTATTTAGGGTTTGTATCAATTTTAAGGTGTTGGAAAGTTCTATATTAAATTTCTAACTTTAATTTTGATGGTTTAGAGTTCTTATTGGCTTAGGGACTGCCCAAGGACATTATTGCTGCAATGGTCAAGGGGGAGCAAGCCTTTAGGGGGAGATATCCATCTTGGGATGATGGATGTATTTTTCTCTTTGAAGAGGAGAAGTTATTGGGAGAATATGACATCAATTGGGAAATTGATGGGACTTTTGAGAGACCCAATTTGGAAATTGGGAGAGTAAATGGGATAGTCTCTCTTGAGTGATATTGGACTTATCACTGGGAAGATGGTAGTCATCCTAAGTATTTTTGGACCAAGGGGGAGATTGTAAGATCTCATTGGGACATGAGACATTGACCCTCTTGGGGAGAAAACCTTTTTGATGTTAGTCAAAAAGGGAGAGAATGTTTGGGGGAGAACATTTGGAGAGTATTTACCAATTTGGGATAATTGGTAAATGATTTGAGTTAGTGTTCTAACTCAATTATTTGTTTGGTTTTTGTCAAACATCAAAAAGGGGGAGATTGTTGGTGCAATCAGCCCAGGTCACGATTGACCAGGACTCGAGTTTGACTCGAGTGATGTTTTGATGTTTCGACAAAAACATATGACAATGTAATTGTTATTTGGTAAAGTCCAAGTCTTGAGTACTTGGCATGGAAAGTCCAAGTGGGACACTTGGCACATGAAAAGTCCAAGCATGGGTCTTGGCATGGAAAGTCCAACATGGGTTGGCAAGGAAAGTCCAAGCATGGACTTGGCATGGAAAGTCCAACATGGGTTGTCAAGGGAAAAGTCCAAGCTTGAGTCTTGGCATTTGAGAAGTCCAAGGATTTGATATTGGCAGCGTAAAGTCCAAGCGGGAGTCTTGGCAGCATAAGTCCAATGGTTGGCGGCGTAAAGTCCAAGCGGAGTCTTGGCGGCGTAAGTCCAAAGTGCCTTGGCGGTGTAGACACCGTTAGCATGACATAGCCGATGGAAGCACCTGAAGGCTAGCGCGATGGATGAACAAGTCATGGATGACTTGGAGGGATCCGAGAGGCGTGAGGCTGATGGAGGTGGAAAGAAGGCTTAGGTCTAGGCTAAGGGTGGTCTAGCAAGTATGGGGGAACCATACGTGGGTTAAAACCTCATGTTTGAGGTGTGCCAGTCGACTGGTGCCATGTGGCAGTCGACTGGACCGAGTCAACTAGGGTTTGATCCGGTTATGGGCCTAGACTACCGTGAGGTGGGCGCGATCGATGGAGCTCAGATCGATCGATCGTGATCACCGACTGGTGCTCGGTATTTCGGGCACAGAATGAAGTCAAGACTCGACTGGTCGAGTGAAGGCTCCATCAGTCGACTGATGGTCATGATCAGTCGACTGATGAAGGTTCCGTTGGACTTATCCAGCGTGAATCTAGCCGTTATTTCACGACAACAGTGGCATCAGTCGACTGATGATCCCAATCAGTCGACTGATCAACTTTTTCCAGCACAGGTTGAAGCTATATATGGAGGTCGTGATGGAGGAAAAACCAATCGATTTCTTGGACGTCTTGAGACGATTTGCTGTTGCAAATCAGGGTCTTCAACCACGATTCAAGCGATCAACAAGCAAGCAATCCAAAGGCATTTGTAAAGTTGTTTTCTTTACTAGTTTTTCTTTGTATTTCATTGTATTCGCTTGTAGCTTTTGATTATTGTTGTAATCATCCTGTACGAGGTTTCTCCGCCTCCAGATTGTTCCGAGAAGGAGTTATTGTTATAGTGGTATGTGATTGGCATCGGTAGGGTTCGTACAAACCCGATTCGAGGAGTAGAAACCGTGCGGTTCCGAACCACGTTAAATCTTCGTGTCTTTGTGTGTGCTTGTCCATTTCGTCATTGTATTATATCTATATTCTGCTGCGCTAACGAAATTGTAGACACGAACGTGAAAGAATTCCATTGACGCTATTCACCCCCCCTCTAGCTTCCAAACGATCCCTAACACGATCATCAGTGGCACCTAGTAGTACATCATGATTCCCAATTAACCGAAAAGATCAACGGTTGATCCAGAACTATTTCTGAAACCCTTCAGTAGCTCGAATGAATCGTGCCCCATTCCCTTCACTCATCTTATACCCACTTGGTTCAGGACATGGTCTATAGTGTCAGTCCCCACAAGGCTGACTACGTCACACCTAGCCCAAGTATCATTTCCTCGTCCTACGGATTCTAGTTACTCCACATGTATCGAAGAGTACCTTACTCTAAACATGTAATGCTTTAGCCAAAGACTTTAGTAACAATTCGACGAGAGGCCATGGGTATACATCTCCTCGCAAGGAGTGGTGAATCCTTTATAGGCTATTCAAACACCTTCGATCACTTTGACTTATACCCAATCATCCCGGGTCCACATCTCCTTAGAGATGCTTGCTTAAGATGTCAAAGCATAAGTCTCCATGATCAAGATGACTTGAATACCGCAAGTCAAAGAAAAATCGCACTTAAGCTACAGTAAGAACTTCATTGACATATCTATATATGCAGAGAACCATATGAAGTCTTACGGCTGGTCACTCCAATGAACTAGTTACCATAACTAGCATCCACGATCAACTCCGGACATCACAATATCTCCAGCCAGTGAGAATCAGCTGCTTGGACACACCAAGGAGTATACCTCGTGCTAGTCTCGACAGAATTGATGGTGTCCAAATCCATCAATTCATCAACTAGGGATAATTCTGATACATCACAATTACACATGTAGAGATACTCACTAGTTGTGATCCAATCACAAATTCTCTCATACTGTGAATCGTATCGTGGACATTCAGTAAATGAGTTTAAGATCCAATCAAATACATGAAACATGTATACTCAAATAGTGAATCTTCATTTATCATATAAATAGTTCATACATAAGGCGATTGCCTTAGGACATCTCTCATATATTACTAACAGACTCCCACTTGGCCTAATGCCAATCGCTACGATATCCAATACCATAAGCTCTAACATGACCCTAAAACTTACTTTGTGGTAATGCTTTAGTCAAAGGATCCGCTAAGTTTCTTTCTGTGGGAATTTTCTCGATTTGTATTTCGTTCCTACTGATGATCTCTCTGATAAGATGATAGCGGCGAAGCACATGTTTGGATCGTTGATGAGACCTTGGCTCTTTCGCCTGTGAAATTGCTCTATTGTTGTCGCAGTAGACTGGTATTGCTTAAACAATGGCCGGAATCACACCAAGTTCATAAATGAACTTCTTGATCTAAACCGCTTCCTTTGCTTCTTCCGAAGCTGCAATGTATTCTGCCTCAGTGGTAGAATCCGCTACATTGTCTTGTTTGGAACTTTTGCAACTCACTGCGCCCCCATTCAAGGTGAACACGTATCCAGACTGAGATCTGGAATCATCCTTGTCTGTCTGGAAGCTGACATCTGTATACCCGCGTATCACCATGTCCCCTTCTCCATATATTAGGAACACATCCTTAGTTCTTCTTATGTACTTAAGGATCGTCTTAACATCCACCCAATAATCCATTCCTGGATCGGACTGGTATCTGCTCGTGACACTCAGAGCATACAATACATCGGGCCTCGTAATTAACTTAGCATACATGATAGATCCTATTGTGGATGCATAGGGAATCTTACTCATGCAAATCCTCTCGTCTTCTATGCGCGGACACATAGACTTCGAAAGGTGTACCCCATGCCTGATGGGTAGGAAACCTTTCTTGGATTCCGACATGCTAAACCTCTTTAGCACTCGGTCTATATATGTAGACTACGAAAGACTAAGCAACCGTTTCGATCTATCTCTATAGATCTTAATCCCGAGGATGTATGTTGCTTCTCCCAGGTCTTTCATGGAGAATGTCTTGGATAACCAAACCTTAACTGACTATAAGATTGACACATCGTTTCCTATAAGTAATATGTCATCGACATACAATACTAGGAACACGACTGCACTCCCACTAACCTTCTTGTACACACAAGGTTCGTCTGGATTTTGTGAGAAATCAAACCTTTTGATTGTCTCATCAAAACGGATATTCCAGCTCCTGGATCCTTGCTTCAATCCATAAATGGACCGTCACAATTTGCATACCTTGGTTTTATCAACCGATGTGAAACCCTCAGGTTGTATCATATACACGTCCTCGAGCAGGTTTCCATTAAGGAAAGCTATTTTCACATCCATCTTCCATATCTCATAATCATAATGAGCCGCTATGGCCAGGAGCATCCGAATGGATTTAAGCATAGCTACAGGCGAATAGGTTTCATCATAATCAACACCTTGCTTTTGACGATATCCTTTCGCCATCAATCTAGCTTTATAGGTAATCACATTACCATCCATGTCGGTTTTCTTCTTGAAAACCCACTTGCACCCTATAGGCTTAATGCCTTCAGGTGGGTCAACCAAGTTCCAAACTTGGTTTTCATGCATGGAATCCATTTCCGACTTCATGGCATCAAGCCACTTATCCCTTTCTGAACTTGTCAGCACTTCTTCATAACTGGTAGGCTCCTCATCATCAATGAGTAACACGTCGTTCGATTCACTTACGAGAAATCCATATCTCTCAGGAATATTGCATGTTCTACCAGATCTACGAAGATGTGGTGTATCAATAGGTCCAGTCGATTGCTCATCACTATGAGTTGTCGGCTGTTGTGCTTCACCAGGTATCTCATCAATGTCTATTTGAGTCTCTCGAGCCTCCTCAAGCTCGACGACACTCCCACTGTTTTCATGCAAGAGAAACTCTTTCTCTAGAAACACAGCATGCCTTGAAACAAACACCTTTTTTTCCACAGGATGATAGAATTGGTAACCCCTTGTTTCCTTAGGGTATCCAATAAATAGACATTTATCAGACTTAGCATCCAATTTGTCTGATACAGTCCGCTTCACATAAGCAGGACAACCCCATATCTTCAAGTAAGATACATGGGGTTTCTTACTATTCCATATCTCATATGGAGTAGTAGAGACTACCTTGGTTGGCATTCTGTTTAACAAGTAAACAGTTGTCTGAAGTGCATAGCCCCAAAAGGACTTGGGAAGATTCGCATGATTCATCATTGACCTGACCATGTCCAATAAGGTTCGGTTACGCCTCTCAGATACACCATTATGTTGTGGTGTATATGGCGGAGTCCATTGAGACAATATACCATTGTCTCTTAGATAATCAAGAAACTCTTGACTTAAGTATTCACCACCTCGATCCGATCGAAGTATTTTAATACTCTTGTCATGTTGTTTCTCTACTTCATTTCTGAATTCTTTGAACCTTTCAAAGGCTTCAGACTTGTGTTTCATCAAGAACACATACCCAAACCGTGAGTGATCATCGGTGAAGGTAATGAAGTAGCTATAGCCTTTTAAATCTTGAGTTGACATAGGTCCACATACATCACTATGTATTAGGCCTAGCAACTCTCCCACTCGTTCACCTTTTTCTGTAAAAGGTAATTAGTCTTCTTGCCTTTTAAGCATGATTCGCATGTATCGTATGAATCCAATTCAAACGATTCCAGAATTCCACATCGGTGTAATTCGGACATGCATTTCTTGCTTGCATGGCCAAAATGACAATGCCACATATAGGAGTCTAATTGATTATACTTTCGAGCACTCTTGTTGCTCGCTTCGATATTGAAAACGTCACTGGATACGTCCAACGTATAAATACCATTGCTTAAAGTTCCAGTCCCATAAAGAACTCCATTCAAAGTTATGTAACAAAAATTATTACTAAAAGTCAAATGGTACCCATTTCTATTTAAGCAGGAAATAGAAATGATGTTCTTTATCAATGAAGGAACTTAAAAGCAATTGTCCAGTTCTAAGACAAGTCCTGCAGGGAGTTTCAACAAATACATTCCGATAGCGAGTGCAGCAACCTTTGCTCCATTCCCAACATGTAAATTTGACTCTCCCTTGACGAGTCTTCTTCTATTCCTTAGCCCATATATGTCATTACATATATGTGAGCCACACCCAGTATCAAATACCCAAGTGTTGAGGAAATAGAATGACAATCAATAACGAAGATATCTGAAGAGGATGGGGCATCGGATGCCTTCTTCTTCTTCATGGACTCAAGATAAATCTTGCAATTTCTTCGCCAATGGCCCTCCTTTCCATAATGATGGCAAGTGCCCTTTTGAGCTGGTTATGCCTTTTTAGCCTTTTTCTTCTTCCCCTTCTGCTGTCCCTTTGACTCCCTCTTAGAACCTTTCTTCGATGAATCAACTAACAGCACCGTCCCCTGCTCATGCTTCTCAGAAGGCTCCACATTCTTCATCACATTGAGCAGTACCACAAATGAACCTTCTTACATCTCAGAGGTGAAGAGGAGCTTGGAGACTTCGAACCTTTCGAATCTCACTTGCTCATCAAACAACTCATAAAGATGAAGGACTATGGTATGTGCATCCATATGCTCATGCTGCTTCCGCAGCTCAGGTACCATCGTGGCTAGCATGATGCAACTCGCCATTTCAGAATCAGTCACATGTTTCTGATAGGCCAACAATTGGTCTAGAGTTTCATTGTCACTAGGACGGGTGGGAAGAGGCGCTTCGAGGACACACACAAGCTTTTCCACCTTGAGAACAATTCTCAAGTTTCTAAGCCAGTCCAAGAAGTTCGGCCCAGTCAATTTATTCGAATCCAAAATGGAACGCAAATTCAAAGGCATCATGATCAATCTTAGAAATACAAAATGAGCATATATGAGAAAATGATTTTAAAATGCATCAATATACATTTATAAATCCCATTCATTTTTTGAATTTCAAAAACCCCAAAATCACTTCGGGAGATCGTAGGTCCATCTCCGAATGGGCTGATATCCATCATAGATATGAACAACCTTGGAGAGAGTCCAACAAGCCATTCATAACTACGACGGTAGGTATCAACTATACCGATTGCATATCACGTATATGCAACTATCACAATGTGCTATCAACTAATTGAATGTTCACACATACATCGGGTTGTTAACACATTAACAAGTATGCATCATATGCATAGCACCCAACTTCACCTCCCTTTACCTCGACCTTGGAGAGAGTCCAACAAGTTGACGCTCCAGGTTAAAGCCAACCCATTAATCAAGAAATAGTTTTAATATGGTTAGAGCGCATTCAACCAATTAGCCCGGCTTGGAGAGAGTCTAACAACCAAAGCTAACGATTGACCTCTGACTCTTACCATATTAGTATAAAACTATTCCATGTTTTGAACATGTTCGGGTTCGAGCCGGGCTTGGAGAGAGTCCAACAACCCAAACAAGAAACGGAACTTTGGTTCTAACCATATTAATGGAAGGTACAGACTTTAATATTGAGTAAGGGTTTTTGTCTCATCCTCTTTGCATGCAAATAACTATTATCTACATGGCATGATATACATGACATACATCTACATGTCACGACACACATGACATTATGATATGCATCTGATGGAATTACATGGCATACAATTATGTCATGTACATAATTTCCTTATATGTCATAACTATTTATGGAAATAAAATATGTTTAAGATTTGATTCTCCAAATCAAATCATGATTAAATTAGGAAACAAATTTCCAAATCTAATCACATATTTTATTTATGGAAATAGTTGATTAAGGAAAATCAATTTAGGAAACCAATTTTCTAAATCATCAAAACTACTTATGGAAATAAAATATTTTAAGATTTTATTTCCCAAATAAAATCATGATTAAATTACGAAACAAATTTCCAAAATCTAATCAAATATTTTATTTATGGAAAATTTCAATTTCCATAAATACTTCCAACTTTCCAAAAGTGGAAGATTTCCATAAATACTTCTAGACTTTCCAAAATTAAAAAATTTCCATAAATACTTCTAACTTTCCAAAAGTAGAAAATTTCCAGAAATATCATTATGACTATCGTAAACAATTTTACGATTATGTCGAAACACAACCTTGGCTAAGATACCACTGTTGGGTTTTCGGCACCGCGGTGAGTGTGTGTTCAAACATGTTTCGTAAACATGTCCATAGCGGAACAAATAAAAATAATAAATCTACATTTATTACAACACACACAACACACGCATGCATAGTACAAAAAGTGTAGACATAACCGTAAATTTAAATTTTGCAATAATGGAAATTTAACTACGTATACCTTTCGTATCACGTGTAGCGGGAACGACATCAACCGGAACGATCCTCCCTAGAATCGTCTCTATCCGTATCCACGCCGAGTATCCTTAGGATGACTTCGCTAAGCCACGAGCTTCATCTTCGTACGGGTTACTAGCCTCGTGTTGAAGACGACGTGATCGAGAGATGATCACGATCCAAATCCAAATTCGGATCCAAAGATGAGTCCTCAAAACTCGCTTCTCCGGAGAGGTATTCGTCAACCGTTTGATGAATCCTTCGTCCTCCACCTCAGAGGATTACCGGAGATAGAATCCCCGGTAAGTTAGGCGCTGTCGGAGCTCTAAACGTCGTCCAAACAATGCTCCAACGAGAAGAAAACAAGCTGTCCAGAAAACTGGACAGCTTTGGTGGAGGAGTAGGCGCCGGCCAAGCAAGGAAAGCCAAGTGCTCACCTTATCGCCGAAGCCTAGGAAGATCACCGGAGGGTCACCGGAGGATCACTGGCTGAAGCTTGGATGTCGGCAACAAGTTGGACGGCGGCACAAGGGGCTGGGCGGCAATGGAGGTTGGCGCCGAGAATCTCCAAGGAAGGAGGTGGGCGGCAACTTAGGGCTAGGGTTTTGGATTAGGGCTTAACAATCCCTTAAGCCCTCTTTTATAGAGAACTAATTCTCTTAATGGTTAATGGATTATTACCATGTGGCCCGTTAACCCGCTCCATTCATATAAGTTAAAATAAACCAAACCATGATGGTTTATTTTAAGTTAAAACGAACTGAACCAACTTTTGGTTCATTCGTTAAAAATAAACCAAACCCTTTGGTTTATTCTCCTCCATTGGATTAGAACCAAACTATTTTGGTTCATCCATTATGTCTTCATAAGACACGGCCCATCCACGCTTCCATTGCGACTGAAACGATTTCATGCTCGCTTCTTGTTTGGTCCAACAAAACCTAGTTTCTCTCGGTCTGAGAATCCCATTCTCAAGCTCGTTTTAAATCCTTCGGATTACGCTCGTTGTACGTGTGACCAAATAGGTTCTCGGTTTATGTTGGCCGTCTATAATTAACCATTAATTATAGAATGATCATTAGTGGCACCTAGTAGTACATCATGATCCCCAATTAACCGAAAAGATCAACGGTTGATCCAGAACTATTTCTGAAACCCTTCAGCAGCTCGAATGAATCGTGCCTCATTCCCTTCACTCATCTTATACCCACTTGGTTCAGGACATGGTCTATAGTGTCAGTCCCCACTAGGCTGACTACGTTACACCTAGCCCAAGTATCATTTCCTCGTCCTACGGATTCTAGTTACTCCACATGTATCGAAGAGTACCTTACTCTAAACATGTAATGCTTTGGCCAAAGACTTTAGTAACAATCCGACGAGAGGCCATGGGTATACATCTCCACGCAAGGAGTGGTGAATCCTTTATAGGCTATTCAAACACCATCGATTACTTTGACTTATACCAAATCATCCCGGGTCCACATCTCCTTAGAGATGTTTGCTTAAGATGTCAAAGCATAAGTCTCCATGATCAAGATGACTTGAATACTGCAAGTCAAAGGAACATCGCACTTAAGCTACAGTAAGAACTTCATTGACATATCTATATATGCAGAGAACATTATGAAGTCTTACGGCTGGTAACTCCAATGATCTAGTTACCATAACTAGCATCCACGATAAACTCCGGACATCACAATGTCTCCAACCAGTGAGAATCAGCTGCTTGGACACACCAAGGAGTATACCTCGTGCTAGTCTCGATAGAATTGATGGTGTCCAAATCCATCAATTCATCAACTAGGGATAATTCCGATACATCACAATTAAACATGTAGAGATACTCACTAGTTGTGATCCAATCACAAATTCTCTCATGCTGTGAATCGTATCGTGGACATTCAGTAAATGAGTTTAAGATCCAATCAAATACATGAAACATGTATACTCAAATAGTGAATCTTCATTTATCATATAAATGGTTCATACATAAGGCGATTGTCTTAGGACATCTCTCATATATTACTAACACGGATGACTCGTACATGGCGTAGGGAGGAGCGGACGAGATGGCGATACGATGGGAGACATATTGGAGACAAAGGCCATAATAGTTGGAAAATATTTATTTTTCATATTTATTGCTAATTGTTTGATATGCATGTCGTAGGCTAGAAAATTCTTCAATTTTAAATTATTAAGTGGGAGAGGGATATTTTTATAAATTCCCATGGCCTCTATTACGATTTGACATGTGATGCAAACAAACTTGCGCCACGGCTCTGAGTGCCTTCCTCCCCATCGGATGAGTTTGTTTACGGATCACAAGGTCGAATCTGGTTATAGGAAATTATTAAGGAGCGTGTGTACTTCCCCATCGGAAGGCACATAAGCCAAGATAATTACCTTGGTACCAAGTAATGGTGAACACTTAGATACAAATATAAGTATCCTCCCCATCAGAGTCACTTCTTTTATTTGTAGGGTCGAAGAGGAACCAACTATTAATTTTATTTGTCATAAAGTTAGGTTGACAAGATAGAAAAATTAATAGGTAAAACCTCATCTTACAAATGTAGAATTCGTATATGTCCACACTATCGTGGCATACGATATTCTCGATATTTTGAGGTGTTGGTTGATTTTAAAATTTTATTGTTTGAGGAATCAATAATTTTTTGAAATATAATGATTTGATCTATGTGATTCTTAGGTTTTTTCAAAATGACTTTCAACCCGCTTGCTGTGATACTGAAAGAAAATAAACTTACTGGACCCAATTATGTTGATTAGAAGAGGAATATTGACATTGTCTTGACTGCTGAGGAATACAAATATGTACTCCTCGAAGAGTGCCCTCCTAAGTCTGTGGATGATTCTGGGGAAAGGAGAAGGAGAGTTATAAGAAGTGGATTAAGGCTGATGAGATGGCGCGATGTTACATTTTGGCATCTATGTCAAATGTACTGCAACATCAGCATTAACCCATGCCCACTGCTTATGATATGATGCACAATCTCAAAGAGCTTTTTGGACACCAGAATCGGGCTGCAAGGCAAGAAGCCATGAGGAACTTGATGGCGACCACCATGATCGAGGGAACACCCGTGAGGAATCATGTTCTCAAGATGATGACTCATTTGAATGAGCTGGAAGTCCTTGGAGCTGAGATCGATGAGGAAACCCAGGTCGATATCATTCTCCAGTCTCTACCTAGTAGTTTTTAGCAGTTTTGCCTAAACTACAACATGAACAAAAGGTTATATTCATTGGCGGAGCTTCTGACAGAACTCTAGGCGATAGAGGGGCTATTTCGTCAGAGTGCTCAAACGCAAGCCATGGTTGCCCAAAAGGTTTCTACTTCTATGACGAAAGGCAAGAAGAAAAAGAAACAAGCTGGGGCAAAGGTGGCGGGAGGAACTCAGGGAGGAGTGAAGAAGCTGAAAGGCAAGTGCTTCACTTGCAAGCAGACTAGGCACTAGAAGAAGGACTGCCCAAACTGGAAGCAGAACAAAGGTATATCTTTTGGTCTAGTTGTTGAAACATGTTTAGCGGTGTTATCTATCGGCACCTGGTGTGTAGATACGGGAGCCACTGATCATGTCTGCAATACTTTGCGGGGGTTCCAGGAAACCAGACGACTGGCTGAGGGGGAGATTACCGTATACTTGGTCGATGCCACAAAGGTGGTGGCTGTTGCAGTGGGAGATGTTTATTTGTCTTATGAAAGGAATAAAGTTTTGGTTCTTAAAAATTGTCTTTATGTACCTTTATTTAGAAAGAATTTGATTTCGATTTCTAAATTGTTTAAGGATGGATATTCTATTTCTTTTAATGATAGAGTTGTTATAAAAAGGAATAGGGAGATTATCTGTTCTAGTACATTGATAGGAAATTTGTATACACTCGAACCAAATTCTCCCATGATGCAAATAGAAGTGAATAACTCATCTTCTAATTCCAATAAGAGAAAAGAACCTTCAAAGATGAACCAAACACATCTTAGGCATCTAAGGCTAGGTCATATTAACTAAAGCATAATTCAAAGATTGATAGCTGATGGACCTCTGGGTTCATTAGTGTTGGAAGATTTCCCAACCTGTGAATCTTGCTTGGAAGGTAAAATGACCAAGAGGCCATTCAAAGCCAAGGGGTATAGAGCCAAAGATGTGTTAGAATTGGTTCATTCTGATTTGTGTGGTCCTATGTCTATCCAGGCAAGAGGTGGCTTTGAATATTTTATCTCTTTTATAGACGATTATTCAAGGTATGGATACATTTACTTGATGCCGCCGCAAGTCTGAATGCTTTGACAAGTTCAAAGAATTCAAGGCTGATGTGGAGAAACATCAAGGTAAAAGTATCAAGACACTACGATCTGATCGTGGTGGTGAGTACCTCTTGGGAGAGTTTAGGAATTACTTATCGGAGGATGGGATTTAATCCCAATTGTCTGCACCTGGCACACCCCAGTAGAATGGTGTAGTAGAGCGAAGGAATAGGACTCTTATGGAGATGGTTAGATCGATGATGAGTTATTCTGAGTTGCCAGTTTCGTTCTAGGGAAATGCTCTAGATACGGTAGTGTATATTCTGAACTTGGTTCCATCTAAATCAGTGCCTTCTACTCCCACATAATTGTGGACTTGGCGAAAACCTAGTCTGAGACATATTTGGATTTGGGGGAGTCCAGCACATGTGCTGAAGGCAGATGCTGGTAAGTTGAAACCTCGTATAGAAGTGAGCATGTTCGTTGGCTATCCTAGAGGAACGAAAGGTGGTTTGTTTTATAGTCCAAGAGATTAGAGGGTGATCGTTAGCACGAACGCCAGATTTCTAGAGAAAGACTATGTGATGAACCACAAGCCCATGAGTAAGATTGTTCTGGAGTAATTGAAAGGGGAAGTCACTACTTCAGTACCACCGGTATAATAGGATATACCATAAGTCACTGCACCGCGTGTCACAGAGGATACACAAGTGATACCTCGTCGTAGTGGGAGGGTTGTGAGATAGCCTGATAGATTCATGTTCTTGGGAGAATCTTCTGATTTGATCCCACGCGAACATGAACTTGATCCCTAGACATATGACAAGGCAATCCTAGATAAAGATACTGTATCTTGGCAAAGTGCAATGAATGATGAGATTGAATCTATGGATTCAAATCAGGTCTGGGAGCTAGTAGAACCACCAAATGGTGTAAAAACCATTGGATGTAAGTGGATTTACAAAAGAAATAGAGGAATAGACGGGAAGGTTGAGACCTTCAAAGCGAGGCTTGTTGCGAAGGGGTATACTCAGAAAGAGGGTATCGATTATGAGGAGACCTTTTCATCGGTAGCCATGCTTAAGTCTATCCGGATTCTCTTATGTATTGCTGCTCATATGGATTATTAGGTATGGCAGATGGATGTGAAGAAAACTTTCCTTAATGGAAGTCTTGAGGAAAACATCTATACGAAACAACCAGAGGTATTCATTTCAAAGGGCAAAGAGCATCTTGTGTGCAAGCTCAGTCGGTCCATTTATGGATTGAAGCAAGCTTCGAGGTCTTGGAACATCTGCTTTGATGAGGTAATCCAGTCTTATGGATTTATTCAAAGCCCGGATGAGTCTTGTGTATACAAGAGATGTGACGGAAACGTAGTGGTATTTCTTGTACTATACGTAGATGACATTTTGTTAATTGGCAACAATGTCAAGGTGTTATCGGGCGTAAGGGTATGGTTGTCCAAATAGTTTGATATGAAAGACTTGGGAGAAGTGGGACACATCCTTGGGATCAAAGTTATAAGGGATCGCAGGAAAAGGATGTTGTGCTTATCTCAAGCTTCAAACATAGACACCATTATGGATCGTTTTAGCATGCAGAACTCCAAGAAGGGTTTTCTACCTTTAGGGCATGGAGTTCCTTTATCTAAGGAGATGTGTCTTGGAACATCTAAGGAGATAGAGGAGATGAAGGTGGTTCCTTATGCTTCGGTAGTAGGAAGCCTCATGTATGTGATGCTATGTATGAGACCAGATATTTGCTTTGCCGTGGGCATGGTCAGCAGATATCAAAGTAATCCAGGATAGGGATATTGGACTGCGGTAAAGTATATATTGAAGTACGCTAGAAGGACTAGGGATTATATGCTAGTTTACCAGGCAGACCAATTACTCCCTGTGGGTTACACAAATTCCAACTTCCAATCAGATAGGGATAACAGTAAGTCTACCTCAGGTTTTGTGTTTACTTTGAGAGGTGGAGCCAGTATGGAGGAGTGTCAAGCAGAAATGTGTGGCGGACTCTACCATGGAAGTTGAGTATGTGGCAGCCCCTGAGGCAGCCAAAGAAGCTGTGTGGCTCAGGAACTTCTTAATGGACTTGGATGTGATTCATGGTTTGCCCAAAACTATCACAATTTATTGTGATAATAGTGGTGGAGTTGCAAACTCGAAGGAACTACGAGCCCATAAGGCAAGTAAACACATAGAGCGCAAGTACCACCTGATACGAGAAATCGTAAAGCGAGGAGAAGTTGTTATGGCCAAGATTGCATCAGAGGATAACCTAGCAGATCCTTTCACTAAGGCCCTTCCAGCGAAAGCTTTTGATAGGGATGTGAAGGGAATGGGAATCAGATGTATGGAAGTTTAAGGACAACATAGTCTTTTAGTATAAGTGGGAGATTGTTGGGATGTATACTGAAAAGTCTATCTTTTGTATGAACATCTTTATTTTTGAAATAAGAATCACATGATCATTGTTTGCATATTTATGGTTATGCATATTTGTCTGATACATTACATTGTAGATAACATGTTGTGTAGTGTCACACAGGAGATCATGTTATCGGTTCATTGTAAAGTATAAGTAAAGGCTTACAACCGAGATGGTTATGGACAAACCATTGGAATGGTTGTAGTGTGATTTGATATTGGTTTTGTCTTGACCATAGAATTACACTAGTACACTTTGTGTGTATTGAGCCGGACCGACATAGAGGTGATTCGATTTATTGCTGACTATATAATCGAATCGGACCTCAGATATTATGTTGTACATGCTCTTAATCCCGATATAATAACGGGCACATATACTTAGTATTCATTTCTTTGATTTACCAATGTGCGAGATTTATAGAGTAAATCGATAGGCTCGGTAAGTTGGGAAATGGTATTATTTATATGGTGTGTCGTTGATCACAGGAAGAAATCGTGTCCTATATATAGGGGATCGATCGATGTGGTTGGTCGGCTAGAGGGGGAAGAATAACCCTTAATCGTTCGATGGTGGAATTCGTTCGTTCTCGTTGCGTTGCTTTCCTACGATTGTCGTTAGCGTAGCGGAAACAATAGAAACAATAATGATACTAACAACAATACAAGCACACGCAAACACACACAATATACGTGGTTCGTTACCGAATGGTCCCTACTCCACGGGCGAGCTCACTGAGCTCTAGTTATGCGCACGACACTAACTAAACTCCTTCTCGACTACATGTCGGTGGTGGAGAAACCTCGTACAAGCTATTACAACAATAATACTACAAGAAATACAAAGACACAAGAAATACAAGTAAAGAACACTTTACAACTCTTTGCTTTGAACGCTTTCTTATGGCTTGCTTTGGATGGCTCTTGAAGGACTGGAATGCAGTAGCAATTCCCCTCCAATCGCTTCCTTAAAGTCTTGGCGAAATCCTTCCACTTGAGCTCCATTTATAACCTGCATCAAGCTATTTTTTTGCCCAACAGTCGCCTGCTAAAAGGCACCAGTCGACTGCCCCTGTTGCCGTTGTCTCACAACGGCCAGATCCACGTTGGATAAGTTCCAATGGATCACCTACCAGTCGACTGATAATGCTCATCAATCGACTGGTGACCTAGTAGTTGACTGTCTAGTCAGCTATGGAGCATTCTATGATCGCGATATTCCCATCAGTCAACTGCCATCCCTCGGCAGTTGACTGTTGTCGACATTAGTCGACTACCAGTCCATGGGAGTCGACTGCCAAGCACAAAACTATAGTCTAACACCATTTGAACCCTAGTCGACTTGGATAAGTCGACTGGCATCTATGCCAGTCGACTGTTGTCGGGTAAAACCTCAAACACCAAGTTGTTTGAGCATCCGACCGTCAGGTAAATCCTCAAACATCAAGTTTGAGCCTTCGACCATCAGGTAAATCCTCAAACATCAAGTTTGAGCCTCCGACACTCAGTCTTAGCCACTTGGCCAAGTCCACCTTATCCCTCATGGAGTTCCCCACCGAAGCTCTCTTTCCTCGGCCAACGTCCCTCGGATGCGCCAAGCGCATGGCTTCGCAACGCCATCCTTCGTGTCTCTTGCCCTCAAAGTATGCTTCCCTTTGGTCTCACTCCATTCGCACCCTGTCCGGCGGTCCCTCGGATGCACCAAGCGCACGGCTTCGCAATGCCATCCTTCACCGACTCAAGGACCCCGAGCCAAGTGAACTTGCCAAGTCCACAAGACTTTGCACATGCACCAAGCGCATGACTTCGCAATACATTTCTCACCAAACACCAAGCGCACGGCTTCGCAATGCTTTGGATTTTCCCACACCAAGCCCCATGCTTGGATTTTCTATGCCAACTCCATGTTGGACTTTCCCATGACAATACCATGTCATGAGTTTTGTCTATCATCAAAATACTATCAAAGTACTGCTCGAGTCAAACTCATGTCAACCTGGGCCGATTGCACCAACAATCTCCCCCTTTTTGATGATTGACAAAACTACCATCTCAAGCCTACCAATTCTCCCATATTGGAAATTCTCATATCCCAATGAGAATTCCAACGAACCGTAATTGGTAACTTGGTAACTTCTCTCCCTTTTTGACATTACATCAAAAAGGTCCTCCCCAAGGGTATGAATGTCTCATATCCCAATGAGATCTTACAATCTCTCCCTTAAAGGAACACATGCCTACAATCTTTCTAGTGATCCCATATCACTTAAAGAGAGGCAACCCAAATTTCCTCCCATGAGGAAATACACATCCATCTTACCATGATAGATACCTCCCCCTAGAGGCTTGCTCCCCCTTGACCATTGCACCAACAACGTCCTTGGAGAGTCCCTAAGCCAATAGGAACATTTAACCAATCATAATTAAGGCAAAGTTCAACAATGAACTCTCATCCACCTTAAAATTGATACTCTCCCTAAACCCTTCTCCTAATCTATGTCCAATGGATTTCCACCCTTTCTAATGGTCTCCCAAGCATATACTAGGGTTAGGAGTGGTTATGGGACCTTAATCTAGCTGAACATGGGCATAACCAACAAGGTTTACCCGAAATCAGCTTGTGCAGTCGACTAAATTCAGAAATCAGTCGGTTGACCCCATCACGATAGCCACCATGGCGGTCATTGATCGATAATCAGATTTTTTTAGTTTTCTGAATTTCGAAAATGAATTTCCAAAATTCATAAGTAAATATACATAAGTTGATAAATCTTGAAATTTGGTATGTATATTACTTATCACAATCATTATGGGTGAAAAATATTTGAAAATTATTTTACCCACTAAATTAAGAGATTGATACAAAGTCCAAAAGTTAAGAAAAGCTTCAATATTGAGCCCTCTTTGTATCATTCCATTCAATGGTGATAGCTATCAAAAGATATACTTCACCAAGGTTTTTCAAAATGTTTTCAAAATGTTTTTGAAACCTTTAATTTCTTTTTCCTAAATATCTCACTTATATCTAGATGTGTAAAACACATACAAGTAAAGTTTTTAGTGAGATGTGGGGTTTTGTTCTTTTTATGGTTTCATGCATATTTCTAGGCAATATTATTTGATTCCCATCAAATCATGCCATAGTCCTTAATTTCATTTTAGTTATATGCATGATGATGATTATGGCATAAATATGATATAGATAAAAGCATATGCCAAAATCATGATGTCATGGCATGTGAATGACATTTTAACATACATGACATATAAAGAAGAAGTCTAAACATGATCATGACATTTTTAGAGATAAAAATGAAGATGATGTCATGACATGGCAAGGCAAATAAATCATGACAAGTAAAATATGCTAAGGTATAGAATACCTAAGTGTTGAATCCAAATTGTCATTTCTAGGGTTAAGTCCATTTTTGCCTTAAAGCTATCATTCCCCCTAGTGTGCCAAAAACCCAAAATGGCACACCAATACCTCTAAGACCAAATTGTGCCAATTTAATCATTTTTCAACTTCTCAAAGCATATTGGCACATCATAATGTGTCAACTCTACTATGGTTAGGTTAACTACCGATCCACTTAGGGATGACACACCCTAACCCTTCTAGCGTGAATCGATCACGCTCCTAGGAACCCAATACCTATTGGAGCTCCTTGGGTTAACAAGGTATTCACTAGGGATAACTTCCCTAGATACCTTCCTAATGACCCTTTTATGTGTTAGTGCATATAAGATCCACATATCTCCACAATGGTATGATATTGTCCACTTTGGGTCTAAGCCCTCATGGTTTTATTTTTGGGCTTTACCCAAAAGGCCTCATTCCAATGGAGATATCTTTTTTCTTATAAGCACATGATCTTTTCCATGTCTTACCAATGTGGGACTTTGATTGTATTCCCCATACTCCCAACAATCCCCCCCTCAAACGAAGGACCACATTGGGCCCCCCCTCAAGCCTATCCCTCCTCGAAGGATTTTCTCTGCTTGATGTCCGATCTTCAACCCACCAGGACTTCCTGTCAGTTGTTCGGTCCCCCCGACCCAACTAGACTTCCTTCCTGATGTCTGGTTCTCTTGATCCGGACGTGGGAGCTCAACTTCCTTCGTTCGAGGTTCATGGCTTGACATGGACCATGGCTCTGATACCAATTGTTAGTGCATATAAGATCCACATATCTCCACAATGGTATGATATTGTCCACTTTGGGTCTAAGCCCTCATGGTTTTATTTTTGGGCTTTACCCAAAAGGCCTCATTCCAATGGAGATATCTTTTTTCTTATAAGCACATGATCTTTTCCATGTCTTACCAATGTGGGACTTTGATTGTATTCCCCATACTCCCAACATTATGCTTTGAAGCCATAGTCTTTTGGGTCTTTTCTAGGTCAACTCTAGAGGTAACTCCCCCAAAGACCTTCCTAGTGGCTTTCTTAGATTTTATTAAGTCCTTAGCCACTAAACACATACCATGGATAGACTTAGGGATGACTTCCCTATTAGCCTTGGGTTTTCTAGACCTAGATGTTGTTCCATAATTAAATGAATCATTGTGATAGGACATAGGTTTGTGACCCAAACCTTTCTTGCCCTTAGATCGTTCTTGTTTCCTAGGTCTTGACTTTTGGCCATTAGACCCCTTAACCAAATTTTTGATTATTGCTAGGGTCTTCACAAGTTTTTCTAGCCTTGAACTCAAGGCTTGGTTTTCCATCTCTAATCTTCCCAATTTTGTATTTTCATCCTTTCTTTGGGAAGGACTCTTTCTAGGCATATGCCTAGACTTTTTGGGATTAATACCCAAATTTTCTTCTATTCTTCTAATTGACTCACTAGGAAGAATTGGTCTAGTGTTATTGGTCCTAGGTTTGTCCTTAGGTAAATTAACATGCCTTGCACCTAAACAATAAACATTATTATTTCTATTAGCATGCTTTTCATTAATAATAGCAAGAGAGCTAAAATAGTTTTTAGCATGCTTTTTAACTTTAGGAATTGAAGGTGCATAATTTAAATTTACCTTAGGGTTAGCTTTAGGAGCTCCCCCTAGATGAAATACACCTTCTTGCCCTTTCTTCCTCCCCCTAGGGCATTGGCTTCGGTAGTGCCCCTTTTGATTGCATTTAAAGCACACAATGTACTCTTTACTTCTAGTTGTGGGGACTCCGGCATCCTTTGACTTTGGGTTGACTTATGGTGCCGGTGTTTTCTTCTTAGCCAATTTTGGGCATTTACTCTTGTAATGCCCTTTCTCCCTACACTCAAAGTATATTATGTGATTTTTATTTAAAATAACAACACTTGAGTTACCTAGGGAGGTGGAGGAAGCCTCTTCTTGATCTTCACTTCTCCCGGATGTGGATGTTTCTTGTTCTTGCTCCGGGATGGAAGATTGCCTCTCCTCCCCCTCAATGCTAGAGGTGAAGGTTTCCTCCAAGTCATCCACATCGTCGAATGTGGATGGCAATTCTTCAACGGCATTCTCCTCTACTTGTGCTAGTTGGGAATCTTTGTGGAATTCAACCATTTTATTCCACAAATCCTTTGCATCCATAAAATTACCTAGCCTAGACCAAATATGGTTAGGAATCAAATCACTAAGCAATTTCATTACCTCGAGATTTGTCTTGAAATCCTTAATTTGGTCTTTGCTCCATTTTGATTTTTTTAGTGGCTTGTTTTCTTTGTCCCTAGGCACTTCAAAACCATTTTCAATGATTAACATGAAATCAAAATTGGTTTCGAAATATACCTCCATCTGTTTCTTCCACCAAGCAAAATCTCCATTGAATTTCGATGGATGGATGTTATAGCCAGCCATCTTGTAGTGCTTGTGTCGGCGGTTAGTTTTTGACAAGCTCCTTGGCTCTGATACCACTTGTAGCGGATCGATCGATGTGGTTGGCCGGGTAGAGGGGGGTGAATAGCCCTCAATTGTTCGATAGTGGAATTTGTTCGTTCTCGTTGCGTTGCTTTCCTATGATTGTCGTTAGCGCAGCGGAAACAATAGAAACAATAATGATACTAACAACAATACAAGTACACGCAAACACACACGATATACGTGGTTCAGAACCGAAATGGTCCCTACTCCACGGGCGAGCTCACTGAGCTCTAGTTATGCGCACAACACTAACTAAACTCCTTCTCGACTACACATCGGAGGTGGAGAAACCTTGTACAAGCTATTACAACAGTAATACTACAAGAAATAAAAAGACACAAGAAATACAAGTAAAGAACACTTTACAACACTTTGCTTTGAACCCTTTCTTGTTGCTTGCTTGGAATGGCTCTTGAAGGACTGGAATGCAGCAACAATTCCCTTCCAATCGCTTCCTTAAAGCCTTGGCGAAATCCTCCCACTTGAGCGCCATTTATAACCTGCATCAAGCTATTTTCGCGCCCAGCAGTCGTCTGCAAAAAGGCACCAGTCGACTGCCCCTATAGCCATTGTCTCACAATGGCCAAATCCACGTTGGATAAGTTCCAACAGATCACCTACCAGTCGACTGATGATGTGTTGGGTTTTCGGCACCGCGGTGAGTGTGTGTTCGAACATGTTTCGTAAACATGTGCACAGCGGAATGAATAAAATAATAAATCTCATTTATTACAACACAAACACCACACGCATGCATAGTACAACATGTGTAGACATAACCGTAAATTCAAATTTTGCAATAAAAGGAAATTTATACTACTTATACCTGACGTATCACGTGTAGTGGGAAAGGCATCAACGGGAACAATTCTCGCTAGAATCGTCTATATCCGTATCCACGCCGAGTATCTTCGGGATGACTTCACAAAGTCACGAGCCTCGTCTTCGTACGGGTTACTAGCCTCGTGTTGAAGACGATGTGATTGAGAGAAGATCATGATCCGAATCAAAATTCGGATCCAAAACGAGTCCTCAAAAACTCGCTTCTCCGGAGAGGTATTCATCAACCATTTGACGAATCCTTCGTCCTCCACCTATGAGGATTGCCAGAGATCGAATCCCCAGCAAGGCTACTGCATTTGGAGCTTCAAACGTCGTCCAAACGAAGCTCCGACGAGAAGGAAACAAGCTGTCCAGAAAACTGGACAGCTTTGGTGGAGGAATAGGGGTCGGCCAAAAGGCAAGGTTGAAGCTCACCTTAGTGCCGAACCTAAGGGAGATCACCGTGTTGGGCTTTTCCGGGCCGCAAAAACCGCTTTTTGCGTTGCGGAAACCCCGGAAGTCCCGGCCACGGATCCGTGCGAAGAAGTATTAAAACTAATTACATGTATGTGCTTACAAAATCCTCTAGATCTACCTTAGAACTAAGAGATAAGGATGTTACCCTTGATGCGATGCCCTTCGCAAATCCGCCATTCAAAGTCCGCCGGAACTCGAGAGTGTCAAGTGCACACTCCTCTATGGTATCCACACAAGCAATAGGTGGAAGAAAACTCAACCTTGAGTGTGCTAGCACTCCTTGGTTGGTTCGGCCAAAGAGAGGAAGGAGAGGGAGAGCTTGAGAGGAAAATTCCCAAGGAAGAAGATGAAGTAATGAGTGATTACTCACCAAATGAATTTTCACTCACATAACCCCCAAATGGGTGGCCGGCCACTTCATGGAGGGGGGGTTACATGCATGCATGTAACTCCCATGACCCTTGGTCTCCCTCATGATGTGGCACTAATTGATAAGTCAATGATGATGTGGAGCATCATCATTGGCGGCCATGCCTAGTCATCATCATGACATGGCATTTGGTCAAGTCAAACTTGACCTTTCATCTTCCCTCTCAAGTCAAGTCAAACTTGACCTCTAATCTCCCATGGTTGATCAAATCTAACCACTTGACTCAAGTCAATTTAATATAATGAATCTCTATTCATTAATTTAAATTGATTTGATGAATCAAATCTCAATTAGACTCATTCAACACTTGAATCAACTTGAGTCTAACTCAATTAGTCTAATTTGGATTACTCTTAATCCAATTTGGTTCATCCCATGAACCTAATCCTCATGGTTCATCATATGAACCTAATCTCCATCTAATTGCTCTTATGTGTGTGACCCTATAGGTTCTTGTAACGTTGGCAATGTACCTAAACCGATTTAGGAACATAAGCAATGAGCGGTATCTAGCAACACATCATTGCTACCCAAGTTACAAGAATGTTGAGCTCCAACATCACCTTTGTGACTACTAATTGTGACTCTCACAATATGTGACAATGTCCCTCTATCCTTGACATCTAGATTGACCAATCGAGGCATAGACCGTGTCATCCTCGGTACAATCTAAATCTTGAACTCCAAGTAGACTCACTCTAATCAAATGAGCTCAATATCTCATATTGACTCATTTGGGCATGGCCATGCACTTCGTGGTCTCACTCTATCAAGAATATCGATGTCACCCCCGTCATATGGGAGGGATAGATCCCATCTACATCACTCACATCCCTCCGCATAATTCGTTACATACCCAGTAATCGCCTTTATAGTCCACCCATTTACGGGTGACGTTTGTGGCCAAAGTATGCAACTCCTTATGTAGGGAACCATGGTGACTTCAGGTCTAAGGACTAATAGTCATACTAATAGACACATGTGAAAGTATATGACACTCATATAACGATCCATGATACTTTCTCATGGCGGGTCATTCAGTATACATTCTCCAATGCATACCCATGTGTCAACTTGATATCTCATATCCATGACTTGTGAGATCAAGTCATCTTGTTGACCTACATGCTAGTCTCTATGCATTAACATTGTCCCTGAATGTTAATACTCGACTAGGAATGATTAAGAGTAGTGTTCTCTATATCATCTCATTATCGATTCAACCAATCGATTGATATAGATAAGAACCTACTACTCAAGGACATTATTATATTTAGTTATTTGGCACCAATACAAGTAAATATAATAACCATGCCTTTATAAATAGGAATATGATACAATAAAGTCCATACAACGATCATCACATGATTGGCTCTAGGGCTTTCACTAACAATCTCCCACTAGCACTAGTGCCAATCACCGTAGTATCTAATACCCAATGACCTAGTGTGACCATCATGCCTTTTACGTAAAAGCCTTGGTCAAGGATCTGCGATGTTAGCCTCTGTGGGTACTCTGCAAATCTTCACATCTCCTCGATCGGCGATCTCACGAATGAGATGGAAGCACCGATATATTCGGCCTCATTGTAGAATCAATAAGCGTGTCTGCTTGGAACTCTTCGACTCACAGTGCTACCTATTCAATTAAAACACGAACCCTGACTGCGATCTATAATCATCCTGGTCAGTTTGGAAGCTGGCATCGCTGTAACCCTTTACAGCTAGCTCCTCATCGCCTCCAAATATCAAGAAATATTCTTTAGTCCTTCTCAGTACTTAAGAATATTCTTGGACTATCGATGGCGCTCACGGATCTGAGTATCTACTCGTCATGCTCAAAGCATACGAGACATCGAGATAGTACACATAACATGCATGATAGATCCTATAGCGGATGCGTAAGGATCTTATCCATGCGGTCTCTCTCTCTCTAGAAGAGGGACTTTGAGTCTTGAAAGACTCACACCATGTGACATCTCGCGAAGTCCTTTCTTGGAATTCTGCATGGCAAACCAGTAATACCGTGTCAATGTATGTACTCGACTTAGGCCAAAGCAATCTCTTAGATCTATCTCTATAGATCTTGATGCCTAGAATACTGGTACGCTTCACCTAAGTCCTTCATTGAGAAGCACGTCCCGACCAAGTCTTCACGAGGTAGCGAAGGATGTCATTCCCAATGAGTAGTATGTCATCCACATACAATACAAGGAACACAATTGTGTTCCCATTAACCCTCTTGTAGACACGGGGTTCATCTTCATTCTTGATGAAACCAAAGATTTGATCGCATCATCGAATCGAAGATTCCAACTCGAAGCTTGCTTTAGCCCATAAATGGACCTTTGCGCATACCTTCCCGGTATCTTTGTGGATCTACAAAACCCTCGGGTTGTGTCATGTACACATCCTCGAGCAAGTTTCCATTCAGAAACGCGGTTTTGACATCCATCTGCCAGATCTCATAATCGTGGTATGCTGCAATAGCAAGCAAGATCCGAATGGACTTAAACATCGCCACCGGAGAAAAGGTTTCATCATAGTCAATACCATGAATTTGCTTGAAACCTTTAGCCACCAATCGACCCTTATAGGTATGCGCAAGTCCATCCATGTCAGTCTTTCTCCTAAAGACCCACTTACACCCAATGGGTTTGACCCCTTCAGGTGGATCAACCAAAGTCCATACTTGGTTAGTGTACATGGATTCCATTTTGGATCTCATGGCGTCTAGCCATTTCTCAGAATCTGGGCTCATCACAGCTTCCTGATAGGAGGTAGGCTCATTCTCAATGAGCATAACGTCATCATGGTCAGACAAGAGAAATGAGTATCTCTCAGGCTGATGACGTACCCTATCAGACCTGCGAAGAGGTAGGTCTACTTGAACAGGTGGTTGTTCCACAACTCTTTGTGCAATAACCTCATCACCCACAACACTTTGTGGTTCCTGTTCAACCTCCATCAAGGCCTCAGTGCTATGGTCCTTATCTTGAATTTCTTCAAGATAGAAGGTACTACCAATAGTTTTTCTAGAAACAAAATCCCTTTCTAGAAAAACCCAGTCTTTACCACAAACACTTTGTCTTTGTAGAATGTAAATAATATCCCTTTGTATCCTTGGGATATCCAACAAAATAGCACCTATCGAATTTGGGTCCCAGTTTGTCTGAGACTTGACGTCGAACGTAAGCCTCACAACCCCAAATCCTCATAAAAGACATCTTGGGATTTTTCCCTGTCCATATCGTATATGGTGTCTTTACCTGACCTTGGATGGTACGGTTAAGGGTAAAGGCTGCGTGTCGAGCATATCCCCAAAGGATATAGGAAGATCATGTGACTCATCATAGATCGTACCATATCTAATAAGTGCGATTCCTCCTTTCGGATACACCATTCCCTTTGTGGTGTTCGGGAGGAGTGAGTTGGGATAGAATCCACACTCGGCTAGATAGTCACGAAACTCATGGCTAAGGTATTCACCACCTCGATCTGATCAGTATCTTAATACTCTTGCCAGTGGTTTTGTACTTCATTCTTGAATTCTTTGAACTTTTCAAAGGATTACGATTTATGTGTCATAAGATACACATAACCATATCTCTTGAAGTCATCGAGTAAATGTAATGAAGTACTGTAACCACCTCTAGCGGCAACATTGAAAGGACCACATACATCACTATGTATAAGTCCTAACAAATCTGTTGCTCTTTGCTATGTCCACTAAAGGAGTCTTGGTCATCTTGCCTAAAGGCAAGACTCGCATGTCTCATATGATTCAAAATCAAATGAGTCTAACGACCATCCTTATGGAGGTGAGATAAGCGACTCTCATTTATGTGACCTAGCGACAATGCGAGAGATAGGTTTGGTTCAACTCATTTGACTTGAACCTCTTGGTACTTATGTTATAGATAGGGCTCTCTAAGTCTAGAAAGTAGAGTCCGTTCATTAGAGGTGCACTACAATAGAACATATCATTTAAATAAAGTGAACAACATTTGTTCTTTATTATAAATGAAAACCTTTCTTGTCCAAACAAGAAAGCTGAAATGATGTTCTTAGTTAAAGCGAGGCACATAACAACATTCATCTAATTCTAGTACAAGCCCGGAGGCGAGAGATAGATCATAAGTTCCTACGACGACAACCCTTGCTCCATTGCCTACTCGTAGGTCCACCTCGCCCTTTGTCAATGCCTTGCTATTTCTCATACAAATGTGAGATGCACATCCCGTATCTAATACCCATGATGAAGAAATAGATAGATTGACTTCTATAACATTTATACGTAGAAGTCTCACTTCTCTTCTTCTTAAGATCTTCGGTATGCCTTGCGATTCGCTTCGAGTGTCACCTTCATGAAAGCAAGCCCCTTCCTTAGCTACCCCTCCTTTGGGTTTAAGTTCTTTGCCTTTGCCCTTGGCTTGGGACTTTCCCTTACCTTTAGGCTTGCCCTTGCCTTTCTTCTTTTGCACCATCAAAATGGTGTCGATTTTCCTTCTTAAGGTTAAGCTCGTGATTCTCAACATCTTTGAGCATTTTGGCTTATCAATTTCATTCATGTTATAATTCATGACAAATTGATTGAAGGCTCTTGGCAAAGATTGCAAGATTAGGTCAGTGGCTCTTGGCCAAGTGGGAATCCCAACCTTTGTAGGTTTTCTCGTACCCAATCATCTTGAGTACATATGTACCTACAGAGTCCCTTCTTGCATTTTGGACCCAAATAATGCCTTAGAGACTTCATATCTCTCATGCCTTAGCTTGTCCTTGATATAGTTGAAGATGTCAACCATATCATAAGCATTCATGAACTCATGTTGCTTACGGCTCGAGTTCATGGTCGCGAGCATTAGACATGACACGTCTAATGCATCATCTTGATGCTTCTTGTAAGCATCTTTGTCAGCTCGCGAGGCAGTGGCAGGAGGTGCCTCTGGAATGGGTTGCTCGGGGCGTACACTTCCTTTCTTAGGTGAGAACAATTCTCGAGTTCTGTATGCAGTCCGAAATTTGCTCCATTGAGCTTGTCCTTCTCAAGATCGCAGAGAGAGAGTGTTCGTGTTTGTCGACATAGTAATCTACAACATACAATGCAGAGAATTAATATCATATTCCTTTTATCATTTAATTAGGCCTTTAATCAAATGATGCTCCCACTGAATTATAGGAATTTTGTAGAATCGAGTTATGGATGTGGTCAAACCACATTTACTAGATTCATACAAACTAGCTATAATTCTTACGGGACAAGATCCACATCATACTAAGCCTTGAGTTAGCTTTGGCTAAATCGCCCAAGACTTAATACGATCGGTGGGTAACACATTACCGATTACATCTCTATGCAACTCTTGTTTATAGGATTAAGACCCACATTTACAAAAGACCTTGAGTTAGCTTTGGCTAAATCGCCCAAGGTTTAGTGTAAATGCGATCTTAACCTATCTTTCCAACGATTGGAATATGCCTATAGTTCTACTCGATCCAATTGAGTTAACTAGTTTTGCTCAATCAAATTGAGCTTACTCTAACCCAAGCGTGAAAGGCGGGACCAAGATTGTCCCTCCGCACCCTACCAAGATAATATGCATTGCTCTGCTTTGGCAGATTCAACAACAAATGATCGAGGTAGTGATGGGTATCGAGCTCTAGGCATTTTGAGTTGATTCGATTATGATCTAATCTAATCGTAATGTGTATCTTATACGCATTTAGGCCTTTATTATCCTATATTAGCATGCATCATATACATACATTAATTATTCTAGCATGCATCATATACATACAAGAAAATTAACCTAGCATGCATCATATACATACAAGCTCTATTCTTCTAGCATGAATCACAGACATACAAGCAAAATCAATTAAATATACATATATATATATATATCAACATATATATATATATATCATTAAATGTGATATAGTCATGGCCCTACGATCTTCTCAAGCCAATGAGAAGATCGGACGGTCAACCTAAGGCTAGCAGCTTCTCCAAGCGCTTCCTTTGACTGCCATGTGTCGTAGTCACCCTTCTCGTAAGCTCGTCTTCAAGTGGACTTTCCACGGCTCCATTTTGTACATTACAAATATAAAACTCGAGTTACATTCGAGTCTAAAACTATTTACAACTAGAATATTAAAAGAAGAGGTACGAGCCTTGGTCGCATACACTATACAACACGACCACAAAAGCGCCGGTATTATGAATTACAACACACTTAATCCAATCAATTGGGGTTATTGGGCCATGACAATCACAGAATTATACATAATTCTAAATTATGTATTTTACAGAAATTTCTATAATTTTTCCTAATTTATTTCAATTTTATGAGTCAACTCTCCGTAAGCAGGTCCACTAAGCGGTTTCAGGCGCGATCGCGGGACATGGCCCCTTTGGGGATAGGGGCAGCGCCCCTACTCAAAATAAACTTTGGAGTGTCCCTACAACGATCTTACAGCGACTTAAGTCGCTGTCCCAAAACCTAAAGCGAGAACTTCGCCGTTTCGGAGAGTTTTCTCGATGGTTGAAGCCTACGAGTGTCCCAACACTCGTTGCCGACTCTCTTGAGAAAAATACCCAAAAATTCTATAAAATAGAAATTTACAGAAACATATAAATCTGTAATTTTTATATCTAATATAAAAAATACAAAATAAAACACATACATGCTTGCGTGGCTCGATACCCTTTGTTGGTTTTAGCCATAAAACCGCTTTTTGCGTTGAAACCTCAGGAAGCCCGACCCGCGGATCCGTCTGAAGATAGTATTAAAAATATAATTACATGTATGTGCTTACAAAATCCTCTAGATCTACCTTAGATCTAAGAGATAGAAGGATGTTACCCTCGTAGCGGCGCCCTTCGCTTATCCCGCTCGTAGTGTCAAGTGCACACTCCTCTATGGTATCCACACAAGCAATAGGTGGAGAAAACTCAACCTTGAGTGTGCTAGCACTCCTTGGAATTTCGGCCAAGAGAGGAGGAGAGGAGCTTGAGAGGAAAAATTCCAAGGAAGAAGATGAAGTTGGAGTTACTCACAAATGAATTCATCACATAACCCCAAAGTGGTGGGCCACTTCATGGAGGGGTTACATGCATGCATGTAACTCCCATGACCCTTGGTCTCCCTCATGATGTGGCACCAATTGATAAGTCAATGATGATGTGGAGCATCATCATTGGCCCATGCCTAGTCATCATCATGACATGGCATTTGGTCAAGTCAAACTTGACCTTTCATCTTCCCTCTCAAGTCAAGTCAAACTTGACCTCTTATCTCCCATGGTTGATCAAATCCAACCATTTGATTCAAGTCAATTTAATTTACTTAATCTATATTCATTTACTTTAATTTGATTTGATGAATCAAATCTAAATTAGACTCATTCAACACTTGAATCAAGTTGAGTCTAACTCAATTAGTCTAATTTGGATTACTCTTAATCCAATTTGGTTCATCCCATGAACCTAATCCTCATGGTTCATCATATGAACCTAATCTCCATCTAATTGCCTTTTGTGTGTGACCCTATAGGTTCTTGTAACGTTGGCAATGTCCCTCAACCGATTTAGGAACATAAGCAATGAGCGGTATCTAGCAACACATCATTGCTACCCAAGTTACAAGAATGTTGAGCTCCAACATCACCTTTGTGACTACTAATTGTGACTCTCACAATATGTGACAATGTCCCTCTATCCTTGACATCTAGATTGACCAATCGAGACATAGACCGTGTCATCCTCAGTACAATATAAATCTTGAACTCAGTAGACTCACTCTAATCAAATGAGCTCAATATCTCATATTGACTCATTTGGGCATAACCATACGCCGTGGTCTCACTCTATCAAGAATATCGATGTCACTCCCGTCATATAGGAGGGATAGATCCCCTCTACATCACTCACATCCCTCCGCATAATTTGTTACATACCCAGTAATCGCCTTTATAGTCCACCCATTTACGGGTGACGTTTGACGAAGCCAAAGTATGCAACTCCTTCTGTAGGGAACCAGGGTGACTTCAGGTCTAAGGACTAATAGTCATACTAATAGCCACATGAGAAAGTATATGACACTCATATAACGATCCATGATACTTTCTCATGGCGGGTCATTCAGTATACATTCTCCAATGCATACCCATGTGTCAACTTGATATCTCATATCCATGACTTGTGAGATCAAGTCATCTTGTTGACCTACATGCTAGTCTCTATGCATTAACATTGTCCCTGAATGTTAATACTCGACTAGGAATGATTAAGAGTAGTGTTCTCTATATCATCTCATTATCGATTCAACCAATCGATTGATATAGATAAGAACCTACTACTCAAGGACATTATTATATTTAGTTATTTGGCACCAATACAAGTAAATATAATAACCATGCCTTTATAAATAGGAATATGATACAATAAAGTCCATACAACGATCATCACATGATTGGCTCTAGGGCTTTCACTAACACACCGGAGCTCCTCCGGCAGCAGCTCGACGCCGACAAGGGGGAAGAACAGTACCTTCTAGACTCCGGCAAGGGAGCTAGGTGGTGGTGGGCGGCGGCACTAGGGTTGGCGCCGACTACACCAAGGAGAGGAGGGGGCGGCAACAATTAGGGTTGCATGGCTTTTGGATTAGGGCTTAGCAAAACCCTTTGGCCCTATTTTATAGAGAACAAATTCTCTTAATGGTTATCGGATCATAACCAAAGGCCCGTTAACCCGCTCCATTAATTTAAGTTAAAATAAACAAAACCATGACGGTTTATTTTAAGTTAAAACGAACCGAACCAACTTTGGTTCATTCGTTTAAAACAAACCAAACCCTTTGGTTTATTCTCCTCAATTGGATTAGAACCAAACCAATTTGGTTCATCCATCATGTCTTCATAAGACACGGCCCATCCACGCTTCCATTGCGACTGAAACGATTTCATACTCGCTACATGTTTGGTCTAACCAAACCTAGTTTCTCTCGGTCTGAGAATCTCATTCTCAAGCTTGTTTTAAATCCTTCGGATTACGCTCATTGTGCATGTGACCAAATAGGTTCTCAGTTTATGTTGGTCGTCTATAATTAACTATTAATTATAGAATGATCATGAGTGACACCTAGTAGTACATCATGATCCCCAATTAACCGAAAAGATCAACTGTTGATACAGAACTATTTCTGAAACCCTTCAGAAGCTCGAATGAATCGTGCCTCATTCCCTTCACTCATCTTATACCCACTTGGTTCAGGACATGGTCTATATTGTTAGTCCCCACTAGGCTGACTACGTCACAACTATCCCACGTATCATTTTCTCATCCTACGGATTCTAGTGACTGCACATGTATCAAAGAGTACCTTACTCTAAACATATAATGCTTTGGCCAAAGACTTTAGTAACAATCCGACGAGAGGCCATGGGTATACATCTCCTCGCAAGGAGTGGTGAATCTTTTATAGGCTATTCAAACACCTTCGATCACTTTGACTTATACCCAATCATCCCGGGTCCACATCTCCTCAGAGATGCTTGCTTAAGATGTCAAAGCATAAGTCTTTATGATCAAGATGACTTGAATACCGCAAGTCAAAGTAACATCGCACTTAAGCTGCAGTAAGAACTTCATTGACATATCTATATATGCAGAGAACCATATGAAGTCTTACGGCTGGTCACTCCAATGGACTAGTTACCATAACTAGCATCCACGATTAACTCCGAACATCACAATGTCTCTAGCTAGTGAGAATCAACTTCTTGGATACACCAAGGAGTATACCTCATGCCAGTCTCGACAGAATCAATGGTGTCCTAATCCATCAATTCATCAACTAGGGATAATTCCGATACATCACAATTACACATGTAGAGATACTCACTAGTTGTGATCCAATCCCAAATTCTCTCATGCTATGAATCGTATCATGGACATTCAATAAATGAGTTTAAGATCTAATCAAATACATGAAAACATGTATACTCAAATTATGAATCTTCATTTATCATATAAATAGTTCAAACATAAGGCGATTGCCTTTGGACATCTCTCATATATTACTAACAAACTCCCACTTGGCCTAATTCCAATCGCTACGGTATCCAATACCATAAGCTCTAACATGACCCTCAAACTTACTTTGAGGTAATGCCTTAGTCAAAGGATCCGCTAAGTTTCTTTTAGTAGGGATTTTCTCGATTTGTATTTCCTTCCTACTAATGATCTCTCTGATAAGATGATAGCGGCGAAGTACATGTTTGGATCATTGATAAGACTACATCAAGTTCAGAGATGAACTTCTTCATCCAAACCGCTTCCTTTGCTGCTTCTAAAACTGCAATGTATTCTGCCTTAGTGGCAGAATCCGCTAGAGTGTCAAGCTTGGAACCTTTCCAACTTATTGCGCCACCATTCCAGGTAAATACCTACCCAGACTAAGACATGGAATCATCCTTGTCTGTCTGGAGCTGACATCCGTATACCCACGTATCACCATATACCCTATTCCATATATTAGGAACGTTGTCACGCCCGCCCTTTTTGGGGACCCTAAATGTCCGGAGAGGCGGCGCGTGACGCGACCGTACATACATTTCATACAGCGGAAGACTTTATATATGTACTTCTTAGTTCTTACAGCAGAAGACTTTAGACCTAAATACTTTTCTTTTCTCTTTTTTTTTCTTTTAAACATAAACATGCATAAACGCTTCTTCTTAACATAGAGTATGTTTCATACCATGCATGGATGGATACTTCTTCTTACTTCTTCTTTACTTCTTCTTATCAACATAAAGCATGCATCATATATATATAGATACTTAGTGCTTAGTAGGTTCATAACATCATCGTCATAGGGAGACATAAGTAAAGACATCCATAGACATCATCATCATAGGTAACATGTATAAATAGACTTAACGGATCTTCTCCACCGTGCCACTATCACACACATTGGCCCCTCCTGCTGCTCCCTTTAGTTTACCCATCCCTTACCCTTATCTGCGATGCTGAGGAAAGATAAACTATAAGCTCATAGGCTTAGTAAGATCCTGTCCTACTCACAAAAACCATACATCATTATTAATCATGGCTTGTAGCATTTATAACGTAAAATCAATATAACATGTAACTTACATGGTGTCATCAACTCATCATGTAGCATAAGTAACATAAGTGAATATAGCATGGATCATCCCTAACTTAGTAGCATAACATGAATATATACTTAATCAGCATAATATGCATCATATGTAACTTAGTAACATAGACATCATAGCGTACCATCGAACATAACATGTAACGTATACATCATGACATATCATTCAACGTAACATGTAACGTAAACATTATGGCATATTATCAAACAAACATGTAAACATCATGGCATATCATCAAACATAACATGTACACATCATGGCATATCATCGAACATAACATGTAAACATATGGCATATCATCAAACATAACGTGTAAACATATGGCATATCATCAAACATAACGTGTAAACATCATGGCATATCATCAAATATAACATGTAAACATATGGCATATCATCAAACATAACATGTAAACATATGGCATATCATCAAACATAACGTGTAAACATATGGCATATCATCAAACATAACGTGTAAACATCATGGCATATCATCAAACATAACATGTAAACATATGGCATATCATCAAACATAACATGTAAACATATGGCATATCATCAAACATAACGTGTAAACATCATGGCATATCATCAAACATAACATGTAAACATATGGCATATCATCAAACATAACATGTAAACATATGGCATATCATCAAACATAACATGTAAACATATGACATATCATCAAACATAACATGTGCAGGATGCTTTTGAAAACATATATGTTAGGTACGTAAATATAAATCTCAACATATTTGGGCCCGGCATTGTACCACTTCTTCATTATCATAGCGCGCATCCCTAAATAGGCCCGAGGTAGCAAGTCTCGAACCTAATAGGTTTCTAGGCCCGAGTCTTATTCCATCGACCTAGGGGCAATTGTCATAGCGTAGAAGCCCATCCTAGGCCCGAGTCTTACTCCATCGACCTAAGGCATCTTGGAGCCCATCCGTACTAGGCGAGTCTTATTCCATCGACCTAGGGGCAATCATACATAAGCCCATCCTAGGCCGAGTCTTATTCCATCGACCTAGGGCATCTTAGAGCCCATCCTTCTTGGACCTTGTTAGGGTCTTGGTACAAGCCATGCAGAAGGTAAAATACTTATATGCTTAATATAACATAGCTTATTTCATTTCTTGACAACATAGCATAGCATACTTCATTTCATAACACATCATGCTTCATTTCATGAACATATCTTCTTTCATTTCATAACATAGCATACTTTATTTCATAACATATCATACTTCGTTTCATCATCATATCATATTCATTTTTGTGAACATATCCTTTTGTTTCATTCCATAGTCTTATCGTATTCCATTTCGTAATATTAGATATCACTTACACAAAGGCATGGCATGAGACATGGCATCAAGAGTAAGTGAATACTAACTAAGGCATGGTATCTTCACCTAGCATTATTTAAGATCACATGTCATCATAAATTCACTCAAACACAAGGCACATGTGAACCTAATTCATTTAGCATGGCTACAACTTCATAAGCACATAGAGTTTGAATTAAACTTCATCTATTCCCCAAAACATAGGTTGGCCGAATGGTCCATGTAGGGTTTTTAGGGTTAATCTTTAACCTAAATTTATCTACATACTAAACAACATTATATGCATACCAATCATGGTATGAAACTTCATTGAACATAATAACCAAGGGTGGCCAAATGGCCCTTATAGGATTTTTAAGGATTAGACTTTTAACTAATTCAATTAACATACATATGCATACACTTCATGGTGTAAACTTCATTGAAACACACAAAAAAAAAGAAACAACCAAGGGTGGCCGAATGGCCCTTTTAGGCTTCTTAGGGTTCTTGTCACCCAACATTCATTCATGAGCATTATAACCTAGCATAGCATTATTAGGGACATTTTCATACCTTTAAAACCCTAATTCCCTAGGGTGGCTGAAACACATAAGGGGCTCAACTAGGGTTCTTGTTACCCAACATTCATTCATGAGCCTTATACCCTAGCATAGCATCATTAGGGACATTTTCATGCAACCCTAACCCTAATTCCTTAGGGTGGCCGAAACACATAAGGGGCTCAACTAGGGTTCTTGTTACCCAACATTCATTCATGAGCCTTATAACCTAGCATAGCATCATTAGGGACATTTTCATGCAACCCTAACCCTAATTCCTTAGGGTGGCCGAAACACATAAGGGCTCAACTAGGGTTAGCTTTTGGTCCTAATCCATTTTTAAATCTTAACTACATCATATAGTGAATAAAACATAGCATGTAACTTCATGTAAAACCCCAATCCTAGCTTGGCCGAATAGGTCTTGGTGGCCATTAGGGCTAGCTTTTTAACCTAACCTCTTTTCCCATCTTAGCATCATCATATACTTCCTAACATAGATTACAAACATAGATTACCACTTCATTGATAAACCAAAACATGCTTGGCCAGATCTAACATATAGGTTGTTCAAACATTCAATCGAAACTACTCGTATGCAGGTGAGGGATACTTACATCCTTCGCTTTGCTTTGGGTGGGGAAGATGACCTAAGGAAGACCAACACCTAGCCTTCTCTTGCTTGGATGAGGTTCGGCCAAGGGGTGGAAGGGAGAGGGAGAGCTCTAGGATTTCGGTGAGAAGAAGGAAAGAAGAGAGGAAGTGACCAAATTCAATCTTCCCTCTTCTTTATAAAGGGGAGGAAGAGAAGTTCCTCTTTTCTTTTCTATGCCTCTTCATTTACCCTTAGTCCCACTTATCTATAGTTTCCACTCTTCCTTAATCATATAATCCTATTGGGCTTCTGGTTAGTGGGTGCATCTATAAGGCTTGGCTATCTCTAGAGGTTTGGGGTTCAATTCCTAGGCCTTGCACCCCTTTTTGGCTTATTTTCTTTTATTTTTGAAAAGGCCCACATAAAGCCCATGATCATCAAGCCAAAAATTCTTGTAAAATTTGAGGCGTTACTAATCCATAATCCTTCATACCTTTTAAAAGTTTCGTCCTCGAAACTTAGAATAATTGTGGGTACTTCTGCTTCATGTCCTCCTCGCGTTCCCAGGTAGCTTCCTCGTACCGTTGATTCTGCCACAGGACCTTTACTAAGGGCACCTCTTTGTTCCTTAGCCTCTTGATTTCTGGTCTAGTATTTGGATAGGTGACTTTCAATACTCAGTCCTCTTGAACTTGTACCGCTTTGTGGCTCGATCACTTGGTCCGTCTTGGAAATGCATTTCTTGAGTACTGAGACATGGAACACGCCAGAATAGCCGACATCTCTGCGGCTCTAGCTTATAAGCTACCTTGCCAATCTGTGCGAGCATCTGGTGCGATCCCACGTAACGTGGACTCAGTTTACCCTTCCTTCCAAACCTCATCACTCCCTTCATAGGAGCCACTTTGAGGAATACTAGGTCCCCAACTTTGAATTCTAACGGTCTACGCCGCATATCCGCATAGCTCTTTTGTCGGCTCTGAGCAGTTTCAATTCTCTGACGGATGTTCCGTATAGCTCGGGTGGTGTTGTCGATGAAGTCCGTCTGGAGTCCCATCTTCTTCTTTTCACCACCCTCGTACCAGCATATGGGAGATCTACATTTCCTCCCGTATAGTGCCTCGTAGGGTGCCATTCCAATAGTAGCTTGATAGCTATTGTTGTAGGCGAATTCTGCCAAACATAAGTATCGGCACCAGCTACCTTTGAAATCCAGGGCGCAGGCTCGTAACATATCCTCCAGTACTTGATTTACCCTTTCGGTCTGTCCATCCGTCTGGGGATGGAAGGCAGTACTGAACAATAGCTTCGTGCCTAAGGCTTTCTGAACACATTCCCAGAAATGGGAAATAAAGCGACCATCTCTGTCAGAAATGATGGTCTTAGGAATTCCAGGTAGTCTAATAATTTCCTTAGCATATAACTGGGCCAATTGCTCCGTCGAATAGGTCATCTTGATTGCTAAGAAATGGGCGGACTTCGTCAATCTGTCCACAATTACCCATATAGCATCCACTGTCTAGCATCTTACGTGCCTGTAGGGCTGATAAAATCTTATTGACTCCTCTCCTTGGTTCTCCAATAAATTCGAACTTAGGTTCCGCTTCCGGCTGGAAAACCACTTTCCTTTTTCGGCACTCGATCGAAGCACCGTACTTGCTCAAGAAATCCATGCCCAATATAATGTCATAATCCTGCATGTCGAGCACTATCAGATCGCAGTAGAGTTCTCTATCTGCAATTCTGATGGGTGCGGCTCGCAGCATATGAGTGGAGGGCATTACCTCTCCCGAGGGCAGGGTGGTTAAGAACTTGTGATCTAGGGCTTGTGGTGGTATGTCTATGTTTCCGGTAAAGTGTGTAGAAACAAACGAATGTGTTGCCCCAGTATCAAATAATGCAGTAGCATGCTGGCAGAAAATAAATATCTGACCTGTGACAACTGTGGAGGCGTTTGCCACGTCTTCTTGGGTGAGAGAGAATACCCTAGCATCTGTCATAGCTGGTGGGGCTTCTAGTCTCCCTTGGTGGATTGGGGTCCCTTCTATTGCATCATCGTGTAGCGTGGAGGGGCACCTGGGCTGAGTATCTCTGAGTGAGGTGCTTGAACCGATAGGGCGATCCTTGATTCTATGCCCCGTCTGGCCCACGATTATAACATCGATTTGTGCCTTGAGTAGCATACTCCGGATGTATCTTCCGCATGAGTAGCACCTGAGAGGAACTGCTTGTTCTTGGACCTCCTTTAGGATTCTCCCATTGTCTTCTCTTGCCAGTGGGGTTCCCTTTCCAAGCACTCTGGTTCCTCTGACCTCCTGACTGGGCCTGACCCCTGCCTTCACTCAGTGCTTTCTTTTGTTGATTAATGTTGTTCAGGTAATGCTCGGTAATCAAGGCACTACTGAACAGCTCCTCTGCGGTCTGCGGCCTATGAACTCCGCTGGCCACATTCAGAGCTATTTCTGGTTAGAGCATCTTCAGCATGAGTCTAACCCTTTCTCTTTCCGTGTTGACCAACTCTGGGCATAGGCATGCGAGTCGGTTGAATCTCTTCACGGCCACACCGAGGTCACCTTATGCGAACCAGTGAACTCGTCGTAATGCTTGTTGGTTACCCTCATGTGGAAGAATTCCTCTAAAATCGTACTAAAATCATGTCCATCTCATCCGATTTACTTGTCTCTTTGCTTTAACCCTTCCCACCACATCCGGCATCTCGAAAGCGAGCGATGCACACATAATCTTTTCCGTCGATCCGGTAGCTCCACGATGCTTTCCACCGTCTTGAACCAGGCTTGGGCATCCCATGGTTCACCAGCACTAGAGAAGTTTTTCGGCTTCAGCCTCTGCCACTGGATCAGGTAAGCTTCCTGTCGAACCATCGGGCCAGGGCCCGTCGGTGGGGCAGTAGGGTTTCCTCGCTGATTCATTAGGGTATTTATTACTTGCTACTGTTCTGTGACTTATCGCTGGAGTTCAGTAGCTACGTGTGTAAGGTCATGCGGGGGTTCTATCTCATCAGCTCTACTACTGCGTCTTCCAGACATATTTATCTTCATGTATTAAAGTAAAGCTAGTATAAGTTAGTTCGTTTACCTATGCATAATTAGACTAAAGCTATCATAAGGTCGTTTCAAGCTTAAGCATCATTCACGTTCTAAGGCATAATTTAGCTTAAGGTATTTTACATCATATATGAACAAGCATAAGGGTATCATACATATTTTCATGCATATTTAGCTAGAAACATTTCCCATCATACATGAACAAGCATAAGGTAAAGACATTTTATAAATAAGCTAGAGGCATTTTATATTATACATGAACTAAATAATCTAAAGACATTTTTATATCATGCATGATAAAAATTAACAAAGTTAGAGTAGACATAGAATTCTTACTTGGAGCAGTAGGATTTGGAGCTTGATGTGTGTGTAGTGGAAAGGCAGATCCGCTCTGATACCAACCTATCACGCCCGCCCTTTTTGGGGACCCTAAATGTCCAGAGAGGCGGTGCGTGACGCGACGGTACATACATTTCATACAGCGGAAGACTTTATATATGTACTTCTTAGTTCTTACAGTAGAAGACTTTAGACCTAAATACTTTTCTTTTCTCTTTTTTTTTCATTTAAACATAAACATGCATAAACGCTTCTTCTTAACATAGAGTATGTTTCATACCATGCATGGATGGATACTTCTTCTTACTTCTTCTTTACTTCTTCTTATCAACATAAAGCATGCATCATATATATATAGATACTTAGTGCTTAGTAGGTTCATAACATCATCGTCATAGGGAGACATAAGTAAAGACATCCATAGACATCATCATCATAGGTAACATGTATAAATAGACTTAACGGATCTTCTCCACCATGCCACTACCACACACATTGGCCCCTCCTGCTGCTCCCTTTAGTTTACCCATCCCTTACCCTTATCTCTGATGCGAGGAAAGATAAACTATAAGCTCATAGGCTTAGTAAGATCCTGTCCTACTCACAAAAACCATACATCATTATTAATCATGGCTTGTAGCATTTATAACGTAAAATCAATATAACATGTAACTTACATGGTGTCATCAACTCATCATGTAGCATAAGTAACATAAGTGAATATAGCATGGATCATCCCTAACTTAGTAGCATAACATGAATATATACTTAATCAGCATAATATGCATCATATGTAACTTAGTAACATAGACATCATAGCGTACCATCGAACATAACATGTAACGTATACATCATGACATATCATTCAACGTAACATGTAACTTAAACATTATGGCATATTATCAAACAAACATGTAAACATCATGGCATATCATCAAACATAACATGTACACATCATGGCATATCATCGAACATAACATGTAAACATATGGCATATCATCAAACATAACGTGTAAACATATGGCATATCATCAAACATAACGTGTAAACATCATGGCATATCATCAAACATAACCTGTAAACATATGGCATATCATCAAACATAACGTGTAAACATATGGCATATCATCAAACTTAACTTGTAAACATCATGGCATATCATCAAACATAACATGTAAACATATGGCATATCATCAAACATAACATGTAAACATATGGCATATCATCAAACATAACGTGTAAACATCATGGCATATCATCAAACATAACATGTAAACATATGGCATATCATCAAACATAACATGTAAACATATGGCATATCATCAAACATAACATGTAAACATATGGCATATCATCAAACATAACATGTGCAGGATGCTTTTGAAAACTTATATGTTAGGTACGTAAATATAAATCTCAACATATTTGGGCCCGGCATTGTACCACTTCTTCATTATCATAGCGTGCATCCCTAAATAGGCCCGAGGTAGCAAGTCTCGAACCTAATAGGTTTCTAGGCCCGAGTCTTATTCCATCGACCTAGGGGCAATCGTCATAGCGTAGAAGCCCATCCTAGGCCCGAGTCTTACTCCATCGACCTAAGGCATCTTGGAGCCCATCCCGTACTAGGCCTGAGTCTTATTCCATCGACCTAGGGGCAATCATACATAGAAGCCCATCCTAGGCCCGACTCTTATTCCATCGACCTAGGGCATCTTAGGAGCCCATCCCTTCTTGGACCTTGTTAGGGTCTTGGTACAAGCCATGCAGAAGGTAAAATACTTATATGCTTAATATATAACATAGCTTATTTCATTTCTTGACAACATAGCATAGCATACTTCATTTCATAACACATCATGCTTCATTTCATGAACATATCTTCTTTCATTTCATAACATAGCATACTTTATTTCATAACATATCATACTTCGTTTCATCATTATATCATATTCATTTTTGTGAACATATCCTTTTGTTTCATTCCATAGTCTTATCGTATTCCATTTCGTAATATTAGATATCACTTACACAAAGGCATGGCATGAGAAATGGCATCAAGAGTAAGTGAATACTAACCAAGGCATGGTATCTTCACCTAGCATTATTTAAGATCACATGTCATAATAAATTCACTCAAACACAAGGCACATGTGAACCTAATTCATTTAGCATGGCTACAACTTCATAAGCACATAGAGTTTGAATTAAACTTCATCTATTCCCCAAAACATAGGTTGGCCGAATGGTCCATGTAGGGTTTTTAGGGTTAATCTTTAACCTAAATTTATCTACATACTAAACAACATTATATGCATACCAATCATGGTATGAAACTTCATTGAACATAATAACCAAGGGTGGCCAAATGGCCCTTATAGGCTTTTTAAGGATTAGACTTTTAACTAATTCAATTAACATACATATGCATACACTTCATGGTGTAAACTTCAATGAAACACACAAAAAAAAGAAACAACCAAGGGTGGCCAAATGACCCTTTTAGGCTTCTTAGGGTTCTTGTCACCCAACATTCATTCATGAGCATTATAACCTAGCATAGCATTATTAGGGACATTTTCATGCAACCCTAACCCTAATTCCCTAGGGTGGCCGAAACACATAAGGGGCTCAACTAGGGTTCTTGTTACCCAACATTCATTCATGAGCCTTATACCCTAGCATAGCATCATTAGGGACATTTTCATGCAACCCTAACCCTAATTCCTTAGGGTGGCCGAAACACATAAGGGGCTCAACTAGGGTTCTTGTTACCCAACATTCATTCATGAGCCTTATAACCTAGCATAGCATCATTAGGGACATTTTCATGCAACCCTAACCCTAATTCCTGTAACGCCCGCAAAATTCTAAACTAGGCAAAGTAATTATATAGGTTTTAAGACCATAAAATGGTTAAAAATAAAATAAATAAAAGATGGTTATAGGTATGATTTGAGCCATGAACCTCCTAATAGGGAGGTAGCCTTGACACCACTAGACCCTAGGATAATTTATGGATAAGATATATAAAGAATATACAAAGAATATAGATGGGTGTTCATTCCCTAGGTATTAAAGAGGAGAATTAAGAGAAGAGTGGAAGTAAAACCCCACTTTCCTTCTTCATCCTCCTTCTTCCTCATCCTTGGCCGAATTCCCCATTTCCCTTTCCTCCCTTTTCATCCCAAGCTCTAGAAATTTTATAATAATTTTTGTATAGAATTTAATTTCATGTCTAGGAGATTATATATGGAATCTTGGAAAAAAAAAATGATGATAAAAGAATAAAAGTGGAGAGGTGAGGTTTGAACCTTAAACCTCTTGGTGAGAGTTAACTCTTACCATGCATGTGATGACCAAGTGCTTAGCAATAGCTTACTATTAGAGGAAGAGGAATTATAGATAAGTGTGATAAGAGTAAATGAAGAGGCATGACAAAGAGAAGAGAAACTTCTCTTCCTCCTTTATAAAGAAGAGAGAAGTTCCACTTGGCCGCTTCTTTCTTCCTTCTTCCTCTCCTCTTCATCCTCCACCGAAACCCTAAGCCTTCTTCCTTGAAGTTTCGGCCAAAACAAAATAGGGTGTCACCCTAGAGAGTTAGGCAAAGGGAAGGGTTCATCTAAGGGGCTAATAACCATCTAAGGGTCAAGAGCACCAAGAAGGGTACTATGGCAAGATTATTTCTTGTCTCCTCTCCTTCTTCTTCCTTTGGCCGAGAGCCCCATTCAAGCTAGGAGAAAGCTAGGTGACTTCTTTAGGTCATCTTCTCCACCCAAAACAAAGCGAAGGAAGTAAGTATCCCTCACCTGCATACGAGTAGTTGCGATTGAATGTTTGAACAACTTGTATGTTATATTCGGCCAAGCATGTTTTAGTTTACCAATGAAGTTGAAATCTATGTTTAGGAAGGATATGATGATGCTAAGATGGGAAAAGAGGGTTGGTTACAAAGCTAACCCTAGTTGAGCCCTTATGTGTTTCGGCCACCCTAGGAAGTTAGGGTTAGGGTTTCATGAATGCCATGTTTTAATTGCTATATGATGTAGTTAGGGTTTAAAAAGGGATTAGGTCAAAAGTTAACCCTAGGAAACCCTATGGACCATTCGGCCAACATGGGTTTTTGGTGTTTTTGTTGAAGTTTATATCTTGCTTTACTTGCAAATGATGATGATAGCATGTTAAAAGGGATTAGGATAAGGATCTAACCCCAAAGGTCTCCATGAACCATTCGGCCAAGTCATGGACTAGGGTCTAAATGAAGCTCCATGTTATGTTTATGCTATGTTCTATAACTAGATGATGATGTTAGGGGTTAAAGTGGATTAGGACAAAAGCTAACCCTAATGAACCCTAAGAACCATTCGGCCAAGTCATGGACTAGGGTCTAAATGAAGCTCCATGTTATGTTTATACTATGTTCTATAACTAGATGATGATGTTAGGGGTTAAAGTGGATTAGGACAAAAGCTAACCCTAATGAACCCTAAGAACCATTCGGCCACCTTTGAGTTTTTAGGTTACAATGAAGTTCATACCATGAATTTTATGGAATTTGTATGCATATGTATGTTACTTGGATTAGGTTAAAGGTCTAAACCCTAAAAAGCCTATAAGGGCCATTCGGCCACCTTTGACCTCTTTAGGTTACAATGAAGTTCATACCATGAAGTATGCTATGCGATGTTAATGAAATAAGCTAAGTTGTTATGAAATGAAGTATGCTATGCTATGTGAATGAAATGAAGCATGATGTATATGAAATGAAGTATGCTATGCTATGTTAATGAAATAAGCTAAGATGTTATGACATGAAGTATGCTATGCTATGTGAATGAAATGAAGCATGATGCGTTATGAAATGAAGTATGCTATGCTATGTTAAAGAAATAAGCTATGTTGTAAAATAAGCATATAAGTATTTTACTTTCTGCATGGCTTGTACCAAGACCTTAACAAGGTCCAAAGAAGGGATGGGCTCCTAAGATGCCCTAGGTCGATGGAATAAGACTCGGGCCTAGGATGGGCTTCTATGTATGATTGCCCCTAGGTCGATGGAATAAGATTCGGGCCTAGTACGGGATGGGCTCCAAGATGCCTTAGGTCGATGGAGTAAGACTCGGGCCTAGGATGGGCTTCTACGCTATGACGATTGCCCCTAGGTCGATGGAATAAGACTCGGGCCTAGGAACCTATTAGGTTCGAGACTTGCTACCTCGGGCCTATTTAGGGATGCGCGCTATGATAATGAAGAAGTGGTACAATGCCGGGCCCAAATATGTTGAGATCTATATTTACGTACCTAACATATATGTTTTCAAAAGCATCTTGCATATGTATGCCATGATTGTTTAAGTTACATGTTATGTCAGATGATATGCCATGATTGTTTAAGTTACATGTTATGTTAGATGGTATGCCATGATTGTTTAAGTTACATGTTATGTTAGATGATATGCCATGATTGTTTAAGTTACATGTTATGTTAGATGATATGCCATGATTGTTTAAGTTACATGTTATGTTAGATGATATGCCATGATTGTTTAAGTTACATGTTATGTTAGATGATATGCCATGATTGTTTACGTTACATGTTAGGTTAGATGATATGCCATGATTGTTTAAGTTACATGTTATGTTAGATGATATGCCATGATTGTTTAAGTTACATGTTATGTTAGATGATATGTCATGACGTATAAGTTACATGTTATGTTCGATGTCACGCTATGAGGTTAGGTTACTAAGTTACATATGATGCCATGTATGTTATGTTTATGTTACTTAAGCTACAAGTTAAGTTGAAGATGCCATGTATGTTACATGATATATTGACTATATGTTATAAATGCTACAAGTCATGATTAACGATGATGTATGGTTTTTGTGAGTAGGACAAGATCTTACTAAGCCTATGTGCTTATAGTTTATTTTCCTAAATCGCAGAGATAAGGGTAAGGGGTGGATAAACTAAAGGGAGCTGCAGGAGGGGTCAATGTGTGTGGTAGTGGCATGGTGGAGAAGATCCGTTAAGTCTACTTATACATGTATTACCTATAATGATGATGTCTGTGGATGTCTTTACTTATGTCTCCCTATGACGATGATGTTATGAACCCACTAAGCCTTAAGTATCTATATATATATATGATGCATGCTTTATGTTGATAAGAAGAAGTAAAGAAGAAGTAAGAAGAAGTATTTATGCATGCTATGCTATGAAACATACTCTATGTTAAGAAGAAGTGTTAATGCATGTTTATGTTTAAAAGAAAAAAAAAAGTATTTAGGTCTCAAATCTTCCGCTGTAAGAAATAAGAAGTATATATATAAAGTCTTCCGCTGTATGAAAAGTATGTACGGTCGCGTCACGCGCCGCCTCTCCGGACATTTAGGGTCCCGGAAGGGCGGGCGTGACAGGTTGGTATCAGAGCGGATCTGCCTTTCCACTACACACACATCAAGCTCCAAATCCTGCTGCTCCAAGTAAGAATTCTATGTCTACTCTAATTTAGCTTATTTTGTTCATGTATGATATGAAATGCCATTAGCTTATTTTGTTCATGAATGATAAGAGATGTTTTTTTTGTTTAGCTTAAATATGCATGAATTCATGTAGGATAATCTTATGCTAGCCTAGCTTTAGTTTAAGTAATGCATGAATATACAAATGATAACTTTATGCTAGCTTTAGTTTAATTATGCATAGATCAACGAACGAAAAACTTATGCTAGCCTTATTATAATATATGAAGATAAGTGTATGATAAAGAATGTTTTTAGTTAAATATGCATGAATATAGGTATGATAGTCTTATGCTTATGTATGATAAGGAATGCTTTTAGTCAAAATATGCATGAAAGTATGTATGATACCCTTATGCTTGCTCATGTATGATATAAAATGCCTCTAGCTTATTTTGTTCATGTATGATATAAAATGCCTTTAGCTTATTTCGTTCACATACGATATAAAATGCCTTTAGCTTACTTTTTTTCATGTATGATATAAAATGCCTTTAGCTTAAATACGCATGAAAATATGTGTGATACCCCTTATGCTAACTTTTAGTTTAACTATGCATAGATAAATGAACGATAATCTTATACTAGCCTTACTCTAATATGTGAAGATAAACATGACTAGGAGACATAGTAATAGAGTAGATGAGATAGTACCCCCACCTGATCTTATGCATGTGGTTACGGAACTCCAGGGACAGCTACAGGAGTTCTGTAGCCTATTCAAATCCCAGAATGGAAGTGGGAAGATATAGCTATGGACTTCATAGTACCCAGAATGGAAGTAGGAAGATAGAGCTATGGACTTCATAGTAGGACTACCCAAAACAACTAATGGATATAAAGCTATTTAGGTGATTGTTGAAAGATTAACAAAAATCTCCCTATTTTCTAGCAATCAAGTATCAGATTACTCAATGGAACAACTAGCTCGGTTGTATGTTGAGAAGGAGATCGATTGCATAGAGTTAATAAGACCATGTGATCGAGCCACAAACGGTACAAGTTCAAGAAGATTTAAGTTATGAAAGTTGACCTATTCAGATAATAAATCGAGAAATTAAGAAATAGAGAACCAAAGGAGTACCTTTAGTTAAAGTCACATGACAAAAATCAAAAGTTTGAAGAAGCAACTTAGGAACGCGAGGATGACATGAAATAAAAGTATCCGGAGTTGTTCTAAGTTTCGAGGACGAAACTTTTATAGGTATGAAGGATTGTAACATAAAATTCTAAACTAGTCAAAGTAATTATATAGGTTTTAAGACCATAAAATGGTTAAAAATAAAATATATAAAAGATGGTTATAGGTATGATTTGAACCATGAACCTCCTAATAGGGAGGTAGCCTTGACACCACTAGACCCTAGGATAATTTATGGATAAGATATATAAAGAATATACAAAGAATATAGATGGGTGTTCATTCCCTAGGTATTAAAGAGGAGAATTAAGAGAAGAGTGGAAGTAAAACCCCACTTTCCTTCTTCATCCTCCTTCTTCCTCATCCTTGGCAATTCCCCATTTCCCTTTCCTCCCTTTTCATCCCAAGCTCTAGAAATTTTTTTATAATAATTTTTTATAGAATTTAATTTCATGTCTAGGAGATTATATATGGAATCTTGGAAAAAAATGATGATAAAAGAATAAAAGTGGAGAGGTGAGGTTTGAACCTTAAACCTCTTGGTGAGAGTTAACTCTTACCATGCATGTGATGACCAAGTGCTTAGCAATAGCTTACTATTAGAGAGGGGAAATTATAGATAAGTGTGATAAGAGTAAATGAAGAGGCATGACAAAGAGAAGAGAAACTTCTCTTCCTCCTTTATAAAGAAGAGAGAAGTTCCACTTGGCCACTTCTTTCTTCCTTCTTCCTCTCCTCTTCATCCTCCACGAAACCCTAAGCCTTCTTCCTTGAAGTTTCGGCCAAAACAAAATAGGGTGGCACCCTCGAGCGTTAGGCAAAGGGAAGGGTTCTTCTACGGGGCTAATCACCATCTGAGGGTCATGAGCACCCAGACGGGTACTATGGCATGTTTCTGTCTTGTCTCCTCTCCTTCTTCTTCCTTTGGCAGAGCCCCATTCAAGCTAGGAGAAAGCTAGGTGACTTCTTTAGGTCATCTTCTCCACCCAAAACAAAGCGAAGGAAGTAAGTATCCCTCACCGCATACAGTAGTTGCGATTGAATGTTTGAACAACTTGTATGTTATATTGCCAAGCATGTTTTAGTTTACCAATGAAGTTGAAATCTCCGTGTAGGAAGGATAGGCTGAAGATAAGAGGGGAAAAGAGGGTTGGTTACAAAGCTAACCCTAGTTGAGCCCTTATGTGTTTCGGCCACCCTAGGAAGTTAGGGTTAGGGTTTCATGAATGCCATGTTTTAATTGCTATATGATGTAGTTAGGGTTAAAAGGGATTAGGTCAAAGTTAACCTAGGAAACCCTATGGACCATTCGGCCAACATGGGTTTTTGGTGTTTTTGTTGAAGTTTATATCTTGCTTTACTTGCAAATGATGATGATAGCATGTTAAAAGGGATTAGGATAAGATCTAACCCCAAAGGTCTCCATGAACCATTCGCCAAGTCATGGACTAGGGTCTAAATGAAGCTCCATGTTATGTTTATGCTATGTTCTATAACTAGATGATGATGTTAGGGTTAAAGTGGATTAGGACAAAAGCTAACCCTAATGAACCCTAAGAACCATTGCCAAGTCATGGACTAGGGTCTAAATGAAGCTCCATGTTATGTTTATACTATGTTCTATAACTAGATGATGATGTTAGGGGTTAAAGTGGATTAGGACAAAGCTAACCCTAATGAACCCTAAGAACCATTCGCCACCTTTAGTTTTTAGGTTACAATGAAGTTCATACCATGAATTTTATGGAATTTGTATGCATATGTATGTTACTTGAATTAGGTTAAAGGTCTAAACCCTAAAAAGCCTATAAGGGCCATTCGGCCACCTTTGACCTCTTTAGGTTACAATGAAGTTCATACCATGAAGTATGCTATGCTATGTTAATGAAATAAGCTAAGTTGTTATGTGAATGAAATGAAGCATGATGCGTTATGAAATGAAGTATGCTATGCTATGTTAAAGAAATAAGCTATGTTGTAAAATAAGCATATAAGTATTTTACTTTCTGCATGGCTTGTACCAAGACCTTAACAAGGTCCAAAGAAGGGATGGGCTCCTAAGATGCCCTAGGTCGATGGAATAAGACTCGGGCCTAGGATGGGCTTCTATGTATGATTGCCCCTAGGTCGATGGAATAAGATTCGGGCCTAGTACGGGATGGGCTCAAAGATGCCTTAGGTCGATGGAGTAAGACTCGGGCCTAGGATGGGCTTCTACGCTATGACGATTGCCCCTAGGTCGATGGAATAAGACTCGGGCCTAGGAACCTATTAGGTTCGAGACTTGCTACCTCGGGCCTATTTAGGGATGCGCGCTATGATAATGAAGAAGTGGTACAATGCCGGGCCCAAATATGTTGAGATCTATATTTACGTACCTAACATATATGTTTTCAAAAGCATCTTGCATATGTATGCCATGATTGTTTAAGTTACATGTTATGTCAGATGATATGCCATGATTGTTTAAGTTACATGTTATGTTAGATGGTATGCCATGATTGTTAAGTTACAGGTTATGTTAGATGATATGCCATGATTGTTTAAGTTACATGTTATGTTAGATGATATGCCATGATTGTTTAAGTTACATGTTATGTTAGATGATATGCCATGATTGTTTAAGTTACATGTTATGTTAGATGATATGCCATGATTGTTTAAGTTACATGTTAGGTTAGATGATATGCCATGATTGTTTAAGTTACATGTTATGTTAGATGATATGCCATGATTGTTTAAGTTACATGTTATGTTAGATGATATGTCATGACGTATAAGTTACATGTTATGTTCGATGGCACGCTATGAGGTTAGGTTACTAAGTTACATATGATGCCATGTATGTTATGTTTATGTTACTTAAGCTACAAGTTAAGTTGAAGATGCCATGTATGTTACATGATATATTGACTATATATGTTATAAATGCTACAAGTCATGATTAACGATGTATGGTTTTTGTGAGTAGGACGGGATCTTACTAAGCTATGTGTATAGTTTATTTTTTCCTCAGACCGCAGATAAGGGTATGGATAAACTAAAGGGAGCAGGAGGGTCAATGTGTGTAGAAGATCACTTTATACATGTATTACCTATAATGATGATGTCTATGGATGTCTTTACTTATGTCTGATGATGTTATGAACCCAATGTATCTATATAAGATTTATATATTACATGCTATATACTATGAAACATACTCTATGTTAAGAAGAACATGATATCCTAAACCCCCGGTCCTTAATAGGTCTTGGTGTTAGATTTTTTAACCAATCTTTTCCCATCTTAGCATCATAGATTTACATTGATAAACCAAAACATGCTTGATTCAACATATAGGTTGTTCAAACATTCATTATTGTGATGTTACATCCTTCGCTAGATGGTAAGACACCATGGAAACCCTAGCAATACGTAACGGAAGGGCGGGCGTGACAATTCCTTAGGGTGGCCGAAACACATAAGGGCTCAACTAGGGTTAGCTTTTGGTCCTAATCCATTTTTAAATCTTAACTACATCATATAGTGAATAAAACATAGCATGTAACTTCATGTAAAACCCCAATCCTAGCTTGGCCGAATAGGTCTTGGTGGCCATTAGGGCTAGCTTTTTAACCTAACCTCTTTTCCCATCTTAGCATCATCATATACTTCCTAACATAGATTACAAACATAGATTACCACTTCATTGATAAACCAAAACATGCTTGGCCGGATCTAACATATAGGTTGTTCAAACATTCAATCGAAACTACTCGTATGCAGGTGAGGGATACTTACATCCTTCGCTTTGCTTTGGGTGGGGAAGATGACCTAAGGAAGACCAACACCTAGCCTTCTCTTGCTTGGATGAGGTTCGGCCAAGGGGTGGAAGGGAGAGGGAGAGCTCTAGGATTTCGGTGAGAAGAAGGAAAGAAGAGAGGAAGTGACCAAATTCAATCTTCCCTCTTCTTTATAAAGGGGAGGAAGAGAAGTTCCTCTTTTCTTTTCTATGCCTCTTCATTTACCCTTAGTCCCACTTATCTATAGTTTCCACTCTTCCTTAATCATATAATCCTATTGGGCTTCTGGTTAGTGGGTGCATCTATAAGGCTTGGCTATCTCTAGAGGTTTGGGGTTCAATTCCTAGGCCTTGCACCCCTTTTTGGCTTATTTTCTTTTATTTTTGAAAAGGCCCACATAAAGCCCATGATCATCAAGCCAAAAATTCTTGTAAAATTTGCTAGAAATTTTACGGGCGTTACAAACGTATCCTTAGTTCTTCTTAAGTACTTAAGGATCATCTTAACAGTCACCCAATGATCCATTCCTGGATCAGACTAGTATCTTCTCGTGACACTCAGAGCATACGATACATCGGGCCTCGTACATAAGATAACATATATGATAGATCCTATTGCGGATGCATAGGGAATCTTACTCATGCAAATCCTCTCGTCTTCTGTGCGCGGACACATAGACTTCGAAAGGTGTATCCCATGCCTGATGGGTAGGAAACCTTTCTTGGATTCCGACATGCTAAACCTCTTTAGCACTCGGTCTATATATGTATACTGTGAAAGACCAAGCAACCGTTTCGATCAATCTCTATAGATCTTAATCCCGAGGATTTAGGTTGCTTCTTTCAGGTCTTCCATAGAGAATGTCTTGGATAACCAAATCTTAACTGACTGTAAGACTGAAACATCATCTCCTATAAGTAATATGTTATCGACATACAATACTGTTAGTAATATATGAGAGATGTCCTAAGGCAATCGCCTTATGTATGAACTATTTATATGATAAATGAAGATTCACTATTTGAGTATACATGATTAATGTATTTGATTGGATCTTAAACTCATTTACTGAATGTCCACGATACGATTCACAGCATGAGAGAATTTGTGATTGGATCACAACTAGTGAGTATCTCTACATGTGTAATTATGATGTATCGGAATTATCCCTAGTCGATGAATTGATGGATTTGGAGACCATCAATTCTGTCGAGACTAGCATGAGGTATACTCCTTGGTGTATCCAAGCAGCTGATTCTCACTGGCTGGAGACATTGTGATGTCCGGAGTTAATCGTGGATGCTAGTTATGGTAACTAGTTCATTGGAGTGACCAGCCGTAAGACTTCATATGGTTCTCTGCATATATAGATATGTCAATGAAGTTCTTACTGTGGCTTAAGTGCGATGTTCCTTTGACTTGCGGTATTCAAGTCATCTTGATCATGGAGACTTATGCTTTGACATCTTAAGCAAACATCTCCGAGGAGATGTGGACCCAAGATGATTGGGTATAAGTCGAAGTGATCGAAGGTGTTTGAATAGCCTATAAAGGATTCACCACTCCTTGCGAGGAGATGTATACCCATGGCCTCTCGTCGGATTGTTACTAAAGTCTTTGGCCAAAGCATTACATGTTTAGAGTAAAGTACTCTTGATACATGTGGAGTAACTAGAATCCGTGGGACGAGGAAATGATACTTGGGCTAGGTGTGGCGTAGTCGACCTAGTGAGGGCCCGACACAATAGACCATGTCCTGAACCAAGTGGGTATAAGATGAGTGAAGGGAATGGGGCACGATTCATTGAGCTCTTGAAGGGTTTGAAATAGTTACGGATCAACGTTGATCTTTTGGTTAATTGGGGATCATGATGTACTACTAGGTGCCACTCATGATCGTTCTATAATTAATGGTTAATTATAGGCGGCCAACATAAACCGAGAACCTATTTGGTCACACGCTGCGAGTGTAATCCAAAGGATTTAAAAAACGAGCTTGAGAATGGGATTCTCGGCCGAGAGAAACTATGTTTGGTTGGACCAAACATAAGCGAGCATGAAATTGTTTGATGCAATGGAAGCGTGGATGGGCCGTGTCTTATGAAGACATAATGGATGGACCAAAATGGTTTGGTTCTAATCCAATGGATGAGAATAAACCAAAGGGTTTGGTTTATATTAAGCGAATGAACCAAAGGTTGGTTGGTTCGTTTTAACTTAAAATAAACCATCATGGTTTGGTTTATTTTAACTTATCTTAATGGAGCGGGTTAACGGGCTTTATGGATATGATCCATTAACCATTAAGAGAATTAGTTCTCTATAAAATAGGGCTTAAACCTAATCCAAAACCCTAATCTATTTTGGTGCCCAACCTAATTGCCGCCCACCCCTTGTTGGTGAATTCGCCCAACCCTAAGTGCCGCCGCCCAGCTTTGTGCCGCCGTCCAAGTCCTTGCGGTGACCAATCTTCAGCCGGTGAACACTCCGGCGACCCTCCGGTGATCCCCTATAGGTTTGGCATCAAGGTGAGGCTTTTCTTTCCTTGGTTGGCCGGCGCCTACATCCTCCACCAAGCTGTCCAGTTTTCTGGACAGCTTCTCCTCCTCGTCGGGCGTCGTTTTTGGGCGGCGGTTAGTGCTCGACAGTGGCTAACTTACGGGATTTGATCTCCGGTAATCCTCTGAGGTGGAGGGCGAAGGATTCGTCAATTGGTTGTGAATACCTCTCGGAGAAGCGAGTTTGAGGACTCGTTTTGGATCCGAATTTGGATTCGGATCGTGATCATCTCTCGATCACGTTGTCTTCAACACGAGGCTAGTAACCCGTACGAAGACGAAGCTCGTGACTTAGTGAAGTCATCCCGAGGAGCTCGGCGTGGATACGGATGGAGACGATTCTTACGAGGGTCGTTCCGGTTGATGCCGTTCCCGCTACACGTCATACGAAAGGTATAACGTAGATAAATTTTATTTATTATAAATTTTAATTTACGGTTATGTCTACACTTGTTGTAATAGCATGCGTGTGTTGTGTGTGTTGTAATAAATATAGATTTATTATTTTTAATTGCTTCCGCTGTGCTCATGTTTACGAAACATGATCGAACACACACTGCCTTGATCGGAAACCCAATGGTATCGAGCCCGGTTGTGTTTCGACATAATCGTAAAATGGTTTTGCGATAGTCATAATGTATTTCTGGAAATTTTCTAAATTTTGGAAATTTAGAAGTATTTATGGAAATTTTTCAATTTTGGAAAGTCTAGAAGTATTTATGGAAATCTTCCACTTTTGGAAAGTTGGAAGTATTTATGGAAATTGATATTTTCCATAAATAAAATATTTGATTAGATTCTGGAAATTTGTTTCCTAATTTAATTATGATTTGATTTGGGAAATCAAATCTTAAAATATTTTATTTCCATAAGTAGTTTTAATGATTTAGGAAATTGGTTTCCTAAATAGATTTTCCTTAATCAAATAATTCCATGAATAAAATATGTGATTAGATTTGGAAATTTATTTCCTAATTTAATTATGATTTGATTTGGAGAATCAAATCTTAAACATATTTTATTTCCATAAATAGTTATGACATATAAGGAAATTATAAACATGACATAAGTGTATGCCATGTAATTGCATTAGATGCATAACATTATGCCATGTGTGTCGTGACATGTAGATGTATGCCATGTATGCCATGCCATGTAGATAATAGTTATTTGCATGCAAAGAGGATGAGACATAAAACCCTAACTCAATATTAAAGCCTACGCCTTCCATTAATATGGTTAGAACCGAGTTACATTTCTTGTTTGGGTTGTTGGACTCACTCAAGCCGGCTCGAACACGAACATGTTCAAATCATTGGAATAGTTTAACTCTAATATGGTAAGAGTCGAGGTCAATCGTTAGTTTGGGTTGTTGGACTCACTCCAAGCTGGCTAATTGGTTGAATGCGCTCTAACCATATTAAAACTATTTCGCGATTAATGGGTCGGCTTTAACTTGGAGCATCGATTTGTTGGACTCACTCCAAGGTCGATGTGAAGAGAGGTGAAGTTGGGTGCTATGCATATGATGCATACTTGTTAATGTGTTAACAACCCAATGTATGTGTAAACATTCAATTAGTTGATAGCACATTGTGATAGTTACATATACATGATATGTAATCGGTATACTTGATACCCACCATCATAGCTAAGAATGGCTTGTTGGACTCACTCCAAGGTTGTTCTTATCTATGATGGATATCAGCCCATTCGGAGATGGACCTACGATCTCCCGAAGTGATTTTAAAGGTTTTTTTGAATTCGAAAAATGAATGGGATTTTGTAAATGTATGTGGATGCATTTTAAAATCATCATTCTCATATATGCTCGTTTTGTATTTCTAAGTTAATATATTGATCATGATGTGTTTGAATTTGTGTTCCATTTTGGATTCAAATAAATTGACTGGGCTGAACTTCTTGGGCTGGCTTAGAAACTTGAGAATTGTTCTCAAGGTGAAAAGCTTGTAAATGTCCTCGAAGCGCCTCTTCCCGCCCGTCCTAGTGACGATGCAACTCTGGAACAATTGTTGGCCTATCAGAAACATGTAAGTGATTCTGAACAAATGAGTTGCATCATGCTAGCCACGATGGAACCCAAGCTACGAAAGCAGCATGAGCATATGGATGTTCATATCGTAGTCCTTCATCTTTGTGAGTTAGTTGATGAGCAAGTGAGATTCGAAAGGTTCGAAGTCTCAAAGCTCCTCTTCACCTCTGAGATGCTAGGAGGTTCATCTGTGGTACTGCTCAATATGCTGAAGACTGTGGAGTCTTCTGAGAAGCATGAGCAGGGGACAGTGTTGTTAGTTGATTCCTCGAAGAAAGGTTCTAAGAGGAAGTCAAAGGAACAGCAGAAGGGAAAGAAGAGAAGGGCTAAGAAGGTAGAACTAGCACAAAAGGAAACATGCCATCATTATGGCAAGGAGAGTCATTTGCGAAGAAAGTGCAAGATTTATCTTGAGTCCGTGAAGAAGGATAAGGCATCGGATGCCCCATCTTCTTCAGAAATCTTCTTTATTGATTGTCATTCTATTTCCTCAGACACTTGGGTATTTGATACTGGGTGTGGCTCACATATATGTAATGGCATACATGGGCTAAGGAATAGAAGAAGACTCGTCAAGGGGAGAGTCAAATTTATGTGTTGGGAATGGAGCAACGGTTCTTTCTCGCTATTGGAGCGTATTGTTGGAACTCCTGTAGGACTTTTCTTAGAACTGTACAATTCCTTTTATGTTCCTTCATTGATAATGAACATCATTTCTATTTCTTGTTTAAATAGAAATGGGTACCATTTGACTTTAGTAACAATTGTTGTTACATATCTTTTAATGGAGTTATTTATGGAATTTGGAACTTTAAGCAATGGTGTTTATCGTTGGGCGTATCCGGTGACATTTTCAATATCGAAAGCAACAGCGTGCTCGAAGGATAATCAAATAGACTCCTATATGTGGCATTGTCGTCTTGGCCATATAAGCAAAAGCATGTCCGAATTACACGATGTGGAATTCGGAATCATTTGAATTGGATTCATACGATACATGCGAATCATGCTTAAAAGGCAAGATGACTAAGTTACCTTTTACTGGAAAAGGTGAACGAGTGGGAGAGTTACTAGGTCTAATACATACTGATGTATGTGGACCTATGTCAACTCAAGCTTTAGGAGGCTATAACTACTTCATTACCTTCACCGATGATCACTCACGGTTTGGGTATGTGTTCTTGATGAAACACAAGTCTGAAGCCTTTGAAAGGTTCAAAGAATTCAGAAATGAAGTAGAGAAACAACATGACAAGAGTATTAAAATACTTGATCGGATCGAGGTGGTGAATACTTAAGTCAAGAGTTTCTTGATTATCTAAGAGACAATGGCATATTGTCTCAATGGACTCCGCCCTATACACCACCATAATGGTGTATCGAGAGGCGTAATTAGGACCTTGTTGGACATGGTCGTCAATGATGAATCATGCGACTCTTCCCAAGTCCTTTTGGGGCTATGCACTTGACAATTTGTTTACTTGTTAAGCAGAATGCCTACAGGTAGTCTCAACTACTCCATATGAGATATGGAATAGTAAGAAACCTCATGTATCTTACTTGAAGATATGGGGTTGTCTGCTTATGTGAAGCGACATGTCGGACAAATTGGATGATAAGTCGATAAATGTCTATTTGTTGGATACCTAAGGAAACAAGGGGTTACCAATTCTATCATCCTGTGGAACAAAAGGTGTTTGTTTCAAGGCATGCTGTGTTTCTAGAGAAAGAGTTTCTCTTGCAAGAAAGCAGTGGGAGTGTCGTCGAGCTTGAGGAGGCTCGAGAGACTCAAATAGACATTGATGAGATACAGTGAAGCCACAACTCATAGTGATGAGCAATCGGCTGGACCTATTGTAATACCACATCTTCGTAGATCTGGTAGAACACGCAATATTCCTGAGAGATATGGATTTCTCGTAAGTGAATCGAACGACGTGTTACTCATTGATGATGAGGAGCCTACCAGTTATGAAGAAGTGCTGACAAGTTCAGAAAGGGATAAGTGGCTTGGTGCCATGAAGTCGGAAATGGATTCCATGTATGAAAACCAAGTTTGGAACGTGGTTGACCCACCTGAAGGCATAAAGCCTATAGGGTGCAAGTGGGTTTTCAAGAAGAAAACCGACATGGATGGTAATGTGATTACCTATAAGGCTAGATTGGTGGCGAAAGGATATCGTCAAAAAAAAAGGTGTTGATTATGACGAAACCTATTCGCCTGTAGCTATGCTTAAATCCATTCGGATGCTCCTGGCCATAGCGGCTCATTATGATTATGAGATATGGCAGATGGATGTGAAAACAACTTTCCTTAATGGAAACCTGCTCGAGGACATGTATATGATACAGCCTGAGGGTTTCACATCGGTTGATAAAACCAAGGTATGCAAATTGCGATGGTCCATTTATGGATTGAAGCAAGCATCCAGGAGCTGGAATATCCGTTTTGATGAGACAATCAAAAAGTTTGATTTCTCACAAAATCCAGACGAACCTTGTGTGTACAAGAAGGTTAGTGGGAGTGCAGTCGTGTTCCTAGTATTGTATGTCGATGACATACTACTTATAGAAAGCGATGTTTCAATCTTCTGATCGATTGAAGGTTTGGTTATCCAAGACATTCTCCATGAAAGACCTGGGAGAAGCAACCTACATCCTCGGGATTAAGATCTATAGAGATAGATCGAAACGGTTGCTTGGTCTTTCGCAGTCTACATATATAGACCGAGTGCTAAAGGGGTTTAGCATGTCGGAATCCAAGAAAGGTTTCCTACCCATCAGGCATGGGGTACACCTTTCGAAGTCTATGTGTCCGCGCACAGAAGACGAGAGGATTTGCATGAGTAAGATTCCCTATGCATCCGCAATAGGATCTATCATGTATGCTATGTTATGTACGAGGCCCGATGTATCGTATGCTCGAGTGTCACACGGCGAGATACGATCCGATCGAGGAATGGATTATTGGGTGGTATTAAGGCGATCCTTAAGTACTTGAGAAGAACTAAGGATGTGTTCCTAATATATGGAGAAGGGTACATGGTGATACGTGGGTATACGAATGCCAACTCCAGAAAGACAAGGATGATTCCATGTCTTTGTGCAGGTATGTATTCACACGGAATGGAGCGCAATAAGTTGGAAAGGTTCCAAGCTTGACACTATAGCGGATTACGCCACTAAGCGAGAATACGTTGCGGCTTTGGAAGGCGAAGGAAGCGGTTTGGATCAAGTAGTTCATCTATGAACTTGATGTGGTCTCATCAATGATCCAAACATGTGCTTGCTATCATCTTATCGAGAGATCATCGATAGAGCGAAATACAAATCGAGAAAATTCCCCGAAAGGAACTTAGCGGATCCCTTGACTAAGGCATTACCTCAAAATAAGTTTGAGGGTCATGTTCGAGCTTATGGTATTGGATACCGTAGCGATTGGCATTAGGCCAAGTGGGAGTCTATTACTAATATATGAGAGATGTCCTAAGGCAATCGCCTTATGTATGAACCATTTATATGAAAAATGAAGATTCACTATTTGAGTATACATGTTTTATGTATTTGATTGGATCTTAAACTCATTTACTGAATGTCCACGATACGATTCACAGCATGAGAGAATTTGTGATTGGATCACAACTAGTGAGTATCTCTACATGTGTAATTATGATGTATCGGAATTACCCCTAGTCGATGAATTGATGGATTTGGACACCATCAGTTCTGTCGAGACTAACACGAGGTATACTCCTTGGTGTATCCAAGCAGCTGATTCTCACTGGCTGGAGACATTGTGATGTCCGGAGTTAATCGTGGATGCTAGTTATGGTAACTAGTTCATTGGAGTGACCAGCCGTAAGACTTCATATGGTTCTCTGCATATATAGATATGTCAATGAAGTTCTTCTTGTGGCTTAAGTGTGATGTTCCTTTGACTTGCGGTATTCAAGTCATCTTGATCATGGAGACTTATGCTTTGACATCTTAAGCAAACATCTCTAGGAGATGTGGACCGGGATGATTGGGTATAAGTCGAAGTGATCGAAGGTGTTTGAATAGCCTATAAAGATTCACCACTCCTTGAGGAGATGTATACCCATGGCCTCTCGTCGGATTGTTACTAAAGTCTTTGGCCAAAGCATTACATGTTTAGAGTAAGGTACTCTTGATACATGTGGAGTAACTAGAATCCGTAGGGCGAGGAAATGATACTTGGGCTAGGTGTGGCGTAGTCGACCTAGTGAGGGGCTGACACAATAGACCATGTCTGAACCAAGTGGGTATAAGATGAGTGAAGGGAATGGGGCACGATTCATTCGAGCTCTTGAAGGGTTTGAAATAGTTACGGATCAACCGTTGATCTTTTAGGTTAATTGGGGATCATGATGTACTACTAGGTGCCACTCATGATCGTTCTATAATTAATGGTTAATTATAGGCGGCCAACATAAACCGAGAACCTATTTGGTCACACGCGCGAGTGTAATCCAAAGGATTTAAAGCGAGCTTGAGAATGGGATTCTCGAAGAGAAACTATGTTTGGTTGGACCAAACATAAGCGAGCATGAAATTGTTTGATCGCAATGGGCGTGGATGGGCGTGTCTTATGAAGACATAATGGATGGACCAAAATGGTTTGGTTCTAATCAATGGATGAGAATAAACCAAAGGGTTTGGTTTATATTAAACGAATGAACCAAAGGTTGGTTCGGTTCGTTTTAACTTAAAATAAACCATCATGGTTTGGTTTATTTTAACTTATCTTAATGGAGCGGGTTAACGGGCTTTATGGATATGATACATTAACCATTAAGAGAATTAGTTCTCTATAAAATAGGGCTTAAACACTAATCAAAAACCATAATCTATTTTGGCCCAACCTAGTTGCCGCCCCCCTTGTTGGTGAATTGGCGCCAACCCTAAGTGCCGCCGCCCAGCTTTTGTGCGCCGTCAAGTCCTTGCGGTGACCAAGCTTCAGCCGGTGAACACTCCGGCGACCCTCCGGTGATCCCCTATAGGTTTGGCATCAAGGTGAGGCTTTTCTTTCCTTGGTTGGCCGGCGCCTATATCCTCCACCAAGCTGTCCAGTTTTCTGGACAGCTTCTCCTCGTCTTGTCGGAGCGTCGTTTGGACGACGGTTAGTGCTCCGACAGTGGCTAACTTACCGGGGATTTGATCTCCGGTAATCCTCTGAGGTGGAGGACGAAGGATTCGTCAATTGGTTGACGAATACCTCTCCGGAGAAGCGAGTTTTGAGGACTCGGTTTTGGATCCGAATTTGGATTCGGATCGTGATCATCTCTCGATCACGTTGTCTTCAACACGAGGCTAGTAACCCGTACGAAGACGAAGCTCGTGACTTAGTGAAGTCATCCCGAGGAGCTCGGCGTGGATACGGATGGAGACGATTCTTACGAGGGTCGTTCCGGTTGATGCCGTTCCCGCTACACGTCATACGAAAGGTATAACGTAGATAAATTTCTTTTATTGCAAATTTTAATTTACGGTTATGTCTACACTTGTTGTAATAGCATGCGTGTGTTGTGTGTGTTGTAATAAATATAGATTTATTATTTTTAATTGCTTCCGTTGTGCTCATGTTTACGAAACATGATCGAACACACACACGCCGCGGTGCGGCAACCCAACAAATACTAGGAACACGACTGCACTCCCACTAACCTTCTTGTACACACAAGGTTCGTCTGGATTTTTTGATAAATCAAACTTTTTGATTGTCACATCAAAACGGATATACCAGCTCCTGAATGCTTGCTTCAATCCATATATGGACCGTCACAATTTGCATACCTTGGTTTTATCAACCGATGTGAACCCCTCAGGCTGTATCATATACATGTCCTCGAGCAGGTTTCCATTAAGGAAAGTTGTTTTCACATCCATCTGCCAAATCTCATAATCATAATGAGCCGCTATGGCCAAGAGCATCCGAATGGATTTAAGCATAGCTACAGGCGAATAGGTTTCGTCATAATCAACACCTTGCTTTTGACGATATCCTTTCGCCATTAATCTAGCCTTATAGGTAATCACATTACCATCCATGTCGGTTTACTTCTTGAAAACCCACTTGCACCCTATAGGCCTGATGCCTTCAGGTGGGTCAACCAAGTTCCAAACTTGGTTTTCATACATGGAATCCATTTCTGACTTCATGGCTTCAAGCCACTTATCCCTTTCTGAATTTGTCAGAACTTCTTCATAACTAGTAGGCTCCTCATCATCAATGAGTAACACGTCGTTCAATTCACTTACGAGAAATCCATATCTCTCAGGAATATTGCATGCTCTACCAGATCTACGAAGATGTGGTGTTTCAATAGGTCCAGCCGATTGCTCATCACTATGAGTTGTCGGCTGTTGTGCTTCACCAGGTATCTCATCAATGTCTATTTGAGTCTCTCGAGCCTCCTCAAGCTCGACGACACTCTCACTGTTTTCTTGCAAGAGAAACTCTTTCTCTAGAAACACAACATGCCTTGAAACAAACACCTTTTGTTCCACAAAATGATAGAATTGGTAACCCCATGTTTCCTTAGGGTATCCAATAAATAGACATTTATCAGACTTAGCATCCAATTTGTCTGATATAGTCCGCTTCACATAAGCAGGACAACCCTATATCTTCAAGTAAGATACATGAGGTTTCTTACTATTCCATATCTCATATGGAGTAGTGGAGACTACCTTGGTTGGCATTCTGTTTAACAAGTAAACAGCTGTCTGAAATGCATAGCCCCAAAAGGACTTGGGAAGATTTACATGATTCATCATTGGCCTGACCATGTCCAACAAGGTCTGGTTATGCCTCTCAGATACACCATTATGCTGTGGTGTATATGGCGGAGTCCATTGAGACAATATACCATTATCTCTTAGATAATCAAGAAACTCTTGACTTAAGTATTCACCACCTCGATCCGATCGAAGTATTTTAATACTCTTGTCATGTTGTTTCTCTACTTCATTTCTGAATTCTTTGAATCTTTCAAAGGCTTCAGACTTGTATTTCATCAAGAACACATACCCAAACAGTGAGTGATCATCGGTGAAGGTAATGAAGTAGCTATAGCCTCCTAAAGCTTGAGTTGACATAGGTCCACATACATCAGTATGTATTAGACCAAGTAACTCTCCCACTCGTTCACCTTTTCCTGTAAAAGGTAACTTAGTCATCTTGCCTTTTAAGCATGATTCGCATGTATCGTATGAATCCAATTCAAACGATTCCAGAATTCCACATCGGTGTAATTCGGACATGCGTTTCTTGCTTGCATGGCCAAAATGACAATTCCACATATAGGAGTCTAATTGATTATACTTTCGAGCACTCTTGTTGCTTGCTTCGATATTGAAAACGTCATTGGATACGTCCAATGTATAAATACCATTGCTTAAAGTTCCACTCCTATAAAGAACTCCATTCAAAATTATGTAACAACAATTGTTACTAAAAGTCAAATGGTACCCATTTCTATTTAAACAAGAAATAGTAATGATGTTCTTTATCAACGAAGGAACATAAAAGCAATTATCCAGTTCTAAGATAAGTCCTGCAGGGAATTTCAACAAATACGTTCCGATGGCGAGTGGAGTAACCTTTGCTCAATTCCCAACACATAAATTTTGACAGTCCCTTGACGAGTCTTCTTCTATTCCTTAGCCCTTGTATGTCATTACATATATGGCAGCCACACCCAGTATCCAATAGCTAAGTGTTTGAGGAAATAGAATGACTGTCAATAACGAAGATATCTGAAGAAGATGGGGCATCCGATGCCTTATTTTTTTTCACGGACTCAAGATAAATCTTGCAATTTCTTCACCAATGGCTCTCCTTTCCATAATGATGGCAAGTGCCCTTTTGAGCTGGTTCTGCCTTTTTAGACTTTTTCTTCCCCTTCTGCTATTCCTTTGACTTCCTCTTAGAACCTTTCTTCGAGGAATCAACTAACAGCACCGTCCCCTGCTCATGCTTCTCAGAAGGGTCCACAGTCTTCAGCATGTTGAGTAGTACCACAGATGAACCCTCTTGCATCTTAGAGGTGAAGAGAGCTAGGAGACTTCGAACCTTTCGAATCTCACTTACTCATCAAACAACTCATAAAGATGAAAGACTAAGGTATGAGCATCCATATGCTCATGCCACTTCCACAGCTCGGGTACCATCGCGGCTAGCATTATGCAACTCACTAGTTCAGAATCAATCACATGTTTCTGATAGGCCAACAATTGGTCTGGAGTTGCATCGTCACTAGGACGGGCGGGAAGAGGCGCTTCGAGGACATTCGTAAGCTTTTCCACCTTGAGAACAATTCTCAAGCTTCTAAGCCAGTCCAAGAAGATCGGCCCAGTCAATTTATTTGAATTCAAAATAGAGTGCAAATTCAAAGACATCACGATCAATCGATTAACTTAGAAATACAAAACGAGAATATATGAGAAAATGATTTTAAAATGCATCAATATACATTCATAAATCCCATTCATTTTTTGAATTTCAAAAACCCCAAAATCACTTCGGGAGATCGTAGGTCCATCTCCGAATGGGCTGAAATCCATCATAGATATGAACAACCTTGGAGAGGGTCTAACAAGCCATTCATAACTACGATGGTAGGTACCAAATATACCGATTGCATATCACGTATATTCAACTATCACAATGTGCTATCAACTAATTGAATGTTCACACATACATCGGGTTGTTAACACATTAACAAGTATGCTTCATATGCATAGCACCCAACTTCACCTCCCTTTACATCGACCTTGGAGAGAGTCCAACAAGCCGATGCTCCAGGTTAAAGCCAACCCATTAATCTAGAAATAGTTTTAATATGGTTAGAGTGCATTCAACCAATTAGCCCGGTTTGGAGAGAGTCCAACAACCAAAGCTAACGATTGACCTCTGACTCTTACCATATTAGTATTAAACTATTCCATGGTTTGAACAAGTTCGGGTTCGAGCCGGGCTTGGAGAGAGTCCAACAACCCGAACAAGAAACGAAACTCTGGTTCTAACCATATTAATGGAAGGTGTAGGCTTTAATATTGAGTTAGGGTTTTTATGTCTCATCCTCTTTGCATGCAAATAACTATTATCTACATGGCATGACATACATGACATACATCTACATGTCACGACATGCATGGCATAATGATATGCATCTAATGCAATTACATGACATACAATTATGTCATGTACAAAATTTCCTTATATGTCATAACTATTTATGGAATTAAAATATGTTTAAGATTTGATTCTTGAAATCAAATCATGATTAAATTAGGAAACAAATTTCCAAATCTAATCACATATTTTATTTGTGGAAATAGTTGATTAAGGAAAGTAAATTTAGGAAATCAATTTCCTAAATCATCAAAACTACTTATGGAAATAAAATATTTTAAGATTTGATTTCCCAAATCAAATCATGACTAAATTAGGAAACAATTTTCCAAAATCTAATCAAATATTTTATTTATGGAAAATATTAATTTCCATAAATACTTCCAACTTTCCAAAAGTAGAAGATTTCAATAAATACTTCTAGACTTTCCAAAATTAAAAATTTCCATAAATACTTCTAACTTTCCAAAAGTAGAAAATGTTCAGAAATATCATTATGACTATTGCAAAACAATTTTATGATTATGTCGAAACACAACCTGGGCTCTGATACCACTGTTGGGTTTCCGGGACGGCGGCGAATGTGTGTTCGAACATGTTTCGTAAACATGTGCACAGCGGAAGGAATAAAATAATAAATCTAATTTATTACAACACACACCACACGTATGCATAGTACAACATGTGTAGACATAATCGTAAATTTTAATTTTTCAATAAAAGGAAATTTATACTACATATACCTGACGTATCACGTGTAGCGGGAAAGGCATCAACCGGAATGATTCTCGCTAGAATCGTCTCTATCCGTATCCACGCCGAGTATCTTCGGGATTACTTCACAAAGTCACGAGCCTCATCTTCGTACGGGTTACTAGCCTCATGTTGAAGACGATGTGATCGAGAGAAGATCACGATCCGAATCAAAATTCGGATCCAAAACGAGTCCTCAAAAACGCACTTCTCCAGAGAGGTATTCGTCAACCGTTTGACGAATCCTTCATCTTCGACCTATGAGGATTGCCAGAGATCGAATCCCCGGAAAGGCTACCACTGTCGGAGCTCCAAACGTCATCCAAATGACGCTCCGACGAGAAGGAAACAAGATGTCCAGAAAATTGGACAGCTTTGGTGGAGGAATAGGGGTCGGCCAAAAGGGAAGGTTGAAGGTCACCTTATTGCCGAACCCAAAGGAGATCACCGGAGCTCCTCCGGCAGTAGCTCAACGCCGGCAAGGGGGAAGGACAGTACCTTCTGGACGCCGGCAAGGGAGCTAGGTGGTGGTGGGTGGCAACACTAAGGTTGGCGCCGACTACACCAAGGAGAGGAGGGGGCGGCAACAATTAGGGTTGAAAGGCTTTTGGATTAGGGCTTACCAAAACCCTTAAGCCCTATTTTATAGAGAATAAATTCTCTTAATGGTTATCGGATCATAACCAAAGGCCCGTTAACCCGCTCCATTAATTTAAGTTAAAATAAACCAAACCATGATGGTTTATTTTAAGGTAAAACGAACCAAACCAATTTTCGTTCATTCGTTTAAAACAAACCAAACCCTTTGGTTTATTCTCCTCCATTGGATTAGAACCAAACCAATTTGCTTCATCCATCATGTCTTCATAAGACACGGCCCATCAACGCTTCCATTGCGACTGAAACGATTTCATACTCGCTCCATGTTTGGTCCAATCAAACCTAGTTTCTCTTGGTCTGAGAATCTCATTCTCAAGCTTATTTTGAATCTTTCAGATTACGCTCATTGTGTGTGTGACCAAATAGCTTCTCGGTTTATGTTAGCCGTCTATAATTAACCATTAATTATAGAACGATCATCAGTGGCACCTAGTAGTACATCATGATCCCCAATTAACCGAAAAGATCAATGGTTGATCCAGAACTATTTCTGAAACCGTTCAGCAGCTCGAATGAATCGTGCCCCATTCCCTTCACTCATCTTATACCCACTTGGTTCAGGACATGGTCTATAGTGTTAGTCCCCACTAGGCTGACTACGTCACATCTAGCCCAAGTATCATTTCCTCATCCTACGGATTCTAGTTACTGCACATGTATCAAAGAGTACCTTACTCTAAACATGTAATGCTTTGGCCAAAGACTTTAGTAACAATCCGACGAGACGCCATGGGTATACATCTCCTCGCAAGGAGTGGTGAATCCTTTATAGGCTATTCAAACACCTTCAATCACTTCGACTTATACCCAATCATCCCGGGTCCACATCTCCTCAGAGATGCTTGCTTAAGATGTCAAAGCATAAGTCTTTATGATCAAGATGACTTGAATACCGCAAGTCAAAGGAACATCGCACTTAAGCTGCAGTAAGAACTTCATTGACATATCTATATATGCAGAGAACCATATGAAGTCTTACGGGTGGTCACTCCAATGAACTAGTTACCATAACTAACATCCATGATTAACTCCGGACATCACAATGTCTCCAGCTAGTGAGAATCAGCTGCTTGGATACACTAAGGAGTATACCTCGTGCTAGTCTCGACAGAATCCATGGTGTCCTAATCCATCAATTCATCGACTAGGGATAATTCCGATACATCACAATTACACATGTAGAGATACTCACTAGTTGTGATCCAATCACAAATTCTCTCATGCTGTGAATCGTATCATGGACATTCAGTAAATGAGTTTAAGATCTAATCAAATACATGAAAACATGTATACTCAAATAGTGAATCTTCATTTATCATATAAATAGTTCAAACATAAGGCGATTGCCTTAGGACATCTCTCATATATTACTAACATGATGTCCATCAGTCGACTAGTGACCTAGTAGTCGACTTTCCAGTCGGCTACGGAGCATTCTGTGCTCGCGACATTCCCATCAGTCGACTACCATCCCTCGGCAGTCGACTGCTGTCGACATCCGTCGACTGCTAGTCCATGGTAGTCGACATCCAAGTACAAAACTGCAGTCTAACACCATTCGAACCCTAGTCGACTTGGATCAGTCGACTGGCATCTATGCCAGTAGACTGTTGTCGGGCAAAACCTTAAACACCAAGTTGTTTGAGCATCCGACCGTCGGGAAAATCCTTAAACATCAAGTTTGAGCCTCCGACACTCAGTCTTAGCCACTTGGCCAAGTCCACCTTATCCCTCATGGAGTTCCCCACCGAAGCTCTCTTCCCTCGACCTATGTCCCTCGGATGCATCAAGCGCACGACTTCGCACTGTCATCCTTCGTGTCTCTTGCCCTCAAAGTATGGTTCCCTTTGGTCTCACTCCATTCGCTCCCCGTCCGTTGGTCCCTCGGATGCACCAAGCGCACGGCTTCGCAATGTCATCCTTCACCGACTCAAAGACACCGAGCCTAGTGAACTTGCCATGTCCTCAAGACTTCCCACATGCACCAAGCACATGACTTTGCAATGCATTTCTCACCAAGCACCAAGCGCACGGCTTCGCAATGCTTTGGATTTTCCCACACCAAGCTCCATGCTTGGATTTTCCATGCCAACTCCATGTTGGACTTTCCCATGACAATCCCATGTCATGAGTTTTGTCTATCATCAAAATACTATCAAAGTACTGCTCGAGTCAAACTCGAGTCAACTTGGGCCGATTGCACCAACACTATATATTAGGATGATGATGTCCCCTTGAGAAGCTCATAAGGTTCATCATGTAAACCCTACAGGTGGACTTGGTCCGACATGATGATAAGGTTGAGTGGTACTACTCATGGAGTTAGATGTTGATTAATTAATTATCAATAAATTAATTAATCGATGGACATTCGAGATCTTAAACATGGGGAGAAAAATGTGCAAATAATATTTGGAGCCCATATTATCTTATGGGGGTTGGTGAGGTAGATCAATGATAATCTTCTAGTGGAATGGATTATCATTAATGGATCGGACTTTATGTGGGCTTGACCCATTGGGTGGCCAAGATCCAACTCCTCCTCATGGTCCCTATTGTAGCCTATTAAAACCTCATGGTGCCTAGATTCGATGGTGTAAAACAAAACTCTAGATCCAATGGTGGAGATTAAATCTCTAGATCCGACGGTTGAGATTAAATCTCTAGATTCGACGGTTAAGATTAAATCCCTAGAACCAATGGTGGAGATTAAAGGAGGCTTAGCCCTAACTCTATAAAAGGAGGCAACGGGTGGGCGGCAAGAGCAATTCAAGAGGGGATTAGGGTTTGGGCGGCTAGGGTTTGGAGGCTTGGGTGACCACTCTTAAGGAAAGTTTTTCCTTTCTTTCTTCTTGGCCAAGAGCCAACTTGCTTCTCCCTTTCCTTGGGCGGCGTCCAACCTCTTCATCCTCTTCTCCTTTGCCAGTGGAAACAAGGGTTAGGGTGATTCCTTGGAGCTCTTGGACGACACCCACTTCCTCATCTATTCTCTTTTTGGCCAGCGGCAAGCATCAAGGTTGGTACTTGGTGGTTGGTTAAAAGAATAAGAAGAGTTTTGTTTCTATACTTTCTCTTGTTCGGAGTGAGCAAGGAAAGGAAGATTGTGATGTATGAGGCTTCGACTTTTGGAAGATCGTCGCCCACACGATGTCCAAAAGGAGGAAGGACATACAATAGAAGATCGAGAGGTATAATGCTTGTTTATATTCTTTTGTATTATGTCTATAATTGTTTTTCAATTATATGCATGTTGTATATTTTGTTATGTGGCTAATTTACTTGGACGGCGAATACAAACACAAAAACCAACGATCCGTACATCGTCTATTCCACGACTATTCGGAGAATAGAGTTAGGTTGCTTGAACAACAAGTTTGTTCAAGTGACAACTCTAATCGAATAGCACGACGATGAAACGGTAGATTGGGTAATCCCTACTTGTCAAGGATAATTTTTTTTTATCCGGGGACGTAGAAGGGATCGCCATGAACAAGCGGCTGAGTTGAAGTGGGAAGCGAAGTTTCCCACCCTTCAGTACAAGCCATCCGAAGATTCGAGCTGAGAATACCTATTTTAATTTACATCTATCAATCCTATACTCCACGAAGGAGTGTACATGAAATCTATATCGAAAGTAAACTAAAATAAAAAGAGTGGCTAAACAATGCCATACTTAATTACTAAAATTAAATACTAGCCTCGTCAACCCCAAGGATTTAAATAATATACAATTACACACAAACAATCACATACACACATATGACCATAATAGCTGGATCCTATGCCTGCAACCAAAAAGTTAACCTATGAACATCCTACTATTATCCGACACATATAATATATGAAAAGTGTAGAAAAGTAACTGAATCCTAAACACACAAAATCAGAAACCGTGGCTCTGATACCAATTGAAGGGAGGAAACATCGCTTCCCACTTCAACTTGATTGCTTGTTCATGGCGATCTCGTCTATGTCCCTGGATAAAAAAAATTTATCGGATTACCCAAGCAACCGTTGTATCATCGTGCTATTCGATTAGAGTGGTCACTTGAACAAACTTGTTTTCAATGCAACCAACCTCTATTCTACAATTAGCCGCAACATAGACGATGTAAGGATCGCCGATTTTTGTGTTTGTATTCGGGGTCCTAGTAAATTAGCCACATACAATACATACAATATACAAAGAAACAAAAGGAAAGCAAAACAGGAATTATACCTCTTGTTTACCTCAAGGTCTTCTATCGTATGTCCTATCCTCCTCTTGGACGTTGTGTGGCAACGATCTTCCAAGAGATAAAGCCTCCTAGATCACGATCTTCCTTTCCTTGGTCGCTCCGAACAAAAGGAAGAAGAAAATTACCCTTCTTCTCCTTACTCGCGCCAACCACCAAGGACAAGCTCCTTGGTGTCCGCCGACCCTAAGGAGAGGGAGAGGTTTGAGCGCCGGCCAAAATTTATGGATGAACGCCAGCAAAGAGCTCCAATGGAAGAAGAAGAAGCTACCCTAGGGAAAGGAGAAGGCGACCAAGATCAAAAGAGAAGAGGAAACCCTAGTCCTTCTCTTGTGTTGCCGCCGGCCCAAAGGGAGAGGAGAAACAATGTTGCCGCCCACCCCTTAACCTAAACCCTAGCTCTCCAAGGTTTCTTGCCGCCCAAGCCAAGGGAAACAAAAACCCTATTGTCCAAAAGTATATTCACGCCCAAGCCCTAAGCCCTTATTTATAGAGTTGGGCTTGAGCCTCCTTTTAATCTCCACCGTTGGATCTAGAGATTTAATCTCAACTGTCGAATCAAGAGATTTAATCTCAACCGTCGGATCTAGAGATTTAACCTCCACCGTTGGGTCTAGAGTTTCATTTTCCATCATCGGATCTAGGTTCCATGAGGGTTTTAATAGGCTACAATAGGGACCATGAGGAGGAGTTGGATCTTGGCCACCCAACGGATCAAGCCCACATAAAGTCCGATCCATTAATGATAATCCATTCCACTAGAGGATTATCATTGATCTACCTCACCAACCCCCATAAGTTAATATGGGCTCCATATATTATTTGTACATTTATCTCCCCGTGTTTAAGATCTCGAATGCCCATAAATTAATTAATTTACTGACAATTAATTAATCAACATCTAACTCGATGAGTAGTACAACTCAACCTTATCATCATGTCGGACCAAGTCCACCTGCAGGGTTTACATGATGAACATAATGAGCTCTACAAGGGGACATCATCATCCTAATATATAAGACACGGTTTCCTCCTATAATCAATGACACACCATATAAATAATATCATTTTCAAACTTACTGAGCCTATCGATTTACTCTATAAATCTCGTCCTTGGTAAATCAAAGAAATAAATACTAAGTATATGTGCCCGTTATTATATCGGGATTAAGAGCATGTACAATATAATATCCGAGGTCCAATTTAATTATGTAGTCAACAATAAATCGAATCACCTCTAAATCGGTCCTGCTCAATACACAAAGTGTACTAGTGTGATTCTATGGTCAAGACAAACCAATACCAAATCACACTACAACCATTCCAATAGTTTATCCATAACCATCTCAGTTGTGAGCTTTTACTTCTACTTTACAAGGAATTGATAACATGATCTCCCGTGTGATACTACCCACTATGTTATCTACAATGTAATGTATTAGACAATATGCATAACCATAAATATACAAATAATGATCATGTGATTCTTATTTCAAAATAAAGATGTTCATACAAAAGATAAACTTTTTAGTATACATCCCAACAGTAGGATGACTGACGACTCTCTCAACTCCAAGGGAGACTATGTCGTCAGAATGCATGCAAATGATATGAATGTACTGTCACACGCACATATATCTATCACAGACTCTCTGTTCAATAGAGAGTCATACCCAACTGATCAATACACTCTCTATCCTATAGAGAGTCATACTCAACTAATTGACGGACTCTCTATCCTGTAGAGAGCCGTACTCAACTGATCATAACTCTCTATCCAATAGAGAGTCATACTCAACTAATCATATCAAGCTGGGACCACCGGTCTGTAGCGACACACTAATCACCCTTTACTTAACCATTACACAACACATGGTTGGTAATAAGTATGCAACATATGGGTATTGGAATAAATTCTACATTTAGGGCATTACTGGCCAGGCATCTCACAGCGACGCCGATCTGGGAAAATAACTAGTCGGTTCGGCAGAGTGGTGGCGCTAGATGTCCAGTGTGGTCGAAGCTGACCGTGGTGGCTGTGGTTGTCCATGGTTGTCGAAGGCAATCGACTGGCATTGCTGTTCTAGACCAACAAGGCTCCCTGCAGTGAAGGTCTCCGGCGACAGAAGGCTCAATCGACGACGATGGAGTAGCGACCGCTGGCGGGAGAGAAGGGATGATGACGGGGTGGTTCAGTGGCCACGCAGCGAGATCGAGCAGAGATCGAGCGAAGATAAAGCGGGGATCGGCTGAATCGGGTGGGGATCTGGCCGGATCAGCATGGACGATAGTGGCTGATCTAACTCACGGTGGCAGCGGCAGCAGCGTGGCGACAGCAACTGTTGTGGCGGCTGGCTTGAGGCACCGACGATCAAAGAGGAGCTCGCGGTGGTGGCTGATGGAAAGGAAGGCCCTGCGCCTCGGGAGAGAAAGAGAAGATGGCAGCCGTAAAACCCTTGCTCAGCAGCAACGACGGAGAGGAGAAATTGCGTGGTGGAGAAGAAGGAGCGCCATCGAGCGAAGGAGGAGAATAAGAAGAGAAGTTGCGAAAAGAAAGAAATAGACAGGGAAATGGAAGGAATCGATTAATTAACCCATTTAATACGCCATTAGAAGATAGTCTAAACATGCTTTACAAAAGCCTGTTCGCTTTATCCCCATTAAATATCTAAAAAACTTCCGTTTAAATTCAGAAAAATTTCTAATTTTTTTTTAAAAATTCCACAAGATATTTTATCAATTAAAGAGGAATATTTTATTTTATTTTATTTTTTTCCTCGGTATTTTACATTGGTGGTCGGCACAAGCAAGGAGAAGAAGGAAGGATTATCTTCCCTTGTTCGGAGCGAACAAGGAAGGGAAGATACGTGGTCTAGGAGTCTTCTATTCTTGGAAGATCATCGCCCACACGACATCCAAGAAGAGGATAGGAATACAATAGAAGATCAAGAAGTAAAACATGAGATATAATCTTGTTCAATTTTGATTCTTGTTCTTTTGTATTTGTATGTTATTGATTGACATGGACTTCAATAATAAACACAAAAATCGGCGATCTGTTCATCATCTATTCTGTGGCTAATCGAAGAAAAGTGTTAGATTGCTTGAACAAGTTTTTTCAAGCGACCACTCAAATCGAGAAGCACGATGATGTATCGATTTCTTGGGTAATCCATCTCCGTTCGGATTAGTTTTAATCCATAACATTTTAATCTGGGGATGTGTGATAGGATCGCCATGCACAAGCGACCGAAACGAAGAAGCGGGAAACCCAACTTCTCCCTTCAAGTGGTATCAGAGCCACGGTTTTTGGTTTTGTGTGTTTGGATTCTGTTACTTTCATGCATTTATCATATATTGTATATGTCGGATAATAGTATGATGTGCGTATGCTAAATTTTTGCTTGTGGGCATAAGATCCAACTATTATGGCCATGTGGATGTATGTGATTGTGTGTGTGTGTGATTGTAACTAATTTTTTAATCCTTGGCGTTGACGAGGCTAATTAGTATTTAATTTTTGCAATTAAATATGACACTATTTAGCCGCTCATTTTAATTTACTTTTGATCTAGATATGTTGTACACTCCTTCATGGAATATAAGATCGATGGATGTAAATTAAAATGGTTTATCTCGGCTTGGATCTCCTTGTGGCTTATGTATGGGAAAGGGAAGAGTGGACGAGGTGCCGACACGACGAGAAGCATATTGGAAAACAAAAGCCATAATAGTTGGAAAGTTTTTTTTCATGTTTATTGCTTATTGTTTGATATGCATGTTGTGTGAAAATTCCTTAATTTTAAATTACTAAGTGGGAGAGGGATATTTTTTAATTCCTGCGGCCTCCATTACAATTTGACATGTGATATGAACAAACTTGCGCATAGGCTCTGAGTGCCTTTCTCCATATCGGATGAGTTTGTTTTGCGGATCACTAGGTCAAATACAATTATAGGAAATTATTTAGGAGCGTGTGTACTTCCCCATCGGAAGGCATATAATCCGAGATAATTGTCTTAGTATCGGGTAATGGTAAACACTTAGATGCAAATAAAAGTATCCTCCCTATCAGAGTCACTGCTTTTATTTGTAGGGACGAAGAGGAACCAACTATTAATTTTATTTGTCATTAAGTAAGGTTCAGACGATAATAAAATTAATGGGTAAAACCTTCTCTTACAAATGAAGAATTCGTATACATCCACACTATCGTGGCATACGATATTCTCAGTGTTTTGAGGTGTTATTTGATTTTAAAATTTTATCGTTTGTGAAATCGATAAATTTTTGAAATTTAATGTTTTGATCACTGTGATTCTTAGGTTTTTCAAAATGGCTTTCAACCCATTTGCTGTGATTTTGAAAGAGTCCGGAGGGGAGGCGCATGACGCGACCGTACATACATACACTTCTTACTACTTACAGAGGAAGACTTTAGATGTATTATTTTTTTTCTTTTCTTTTTAACATAAACATGCATTGACATTTGTAGATACTTCTTCTTAACATAGAACATGCATCATAATATATATAGATACTTCTTCTTAACATAGTCCATAAACATCATAACATATATAGATACTTCTTCTTAACATAGTCCATAAACATCATCATCATAAGGGGACATAAATAAGTACATCCATAAACGTCATCATCATAGGGAAACATATATATAAGGACATAACGGATCTTCTCCACCATGCCACTACCACACACATTTGGCCCCTCCTGCTGCTCCCTTTAGTTTATCCGTCCCTTACCCTTATCTGCAGTACGAGGGAAAGGTAAACTATAAGCACATAGGCTTAGTAAGATCCTATCCTACTCACAAAAACCATACATCGACATTAATCATGGCATGTAAAATTCATAACATATAAGCAACATAACATGTAACATACATGACATAAGTAACTAAACATGTAGCATAAGTAACAAAAGTAAACATAAGATGTATCATCCATAACATAGCAGCATAACATGTATATATATGACTTAATCAAACATAACATACAACATATGTAACATAGCAACATAAACATGACATAACATGCAACATATATATGACATATCAACATAGCATGTGAACATAGCAATCAAATAGTGTAACCTATGCAGGATGCTTTTGAAAACATATATTAAAGGTACGTAAACATAATCTCAACATATTTGGGCCCAGCATTGTACCACTTCTTCATCATCATAGTGTGCATCCCTAAATAGACCTGAGGTAGCAAGTCTCGAACCTACTAGGTTACTAGGCCCGATCTTAGTCCGTCGACCTAGGGCAATCGTCATAGCGTAGAAGACCATCCTAGGCCCGAGTCTTACTCCATCGACCTAGGGCATCTTGGAGCCCATCCCGTACTAGGCCCGATCTTAGTCCGTCGACCTAGGGGCAATTATACATAGGAGCCCATCCTAGGCCCAATCTTAGTCCGTCGACCTAGGGCATCTTAGGAGCCCATCCCTTTGGACCTTGTTAGGGTCCTGGTATAAGCCATGCAGAAGGTAAAATACTTATATGCTTTTATTATAACATAGCTTATTTCATTTTGCAAACATAGCATACTTCATTTCCTAACATATCATACTACACTTCATGAACATATCATTTTTCATTTCAAAAACATATCATACTTCATTTCATAATCATATCATATTCATTTCATGAAAATATCGTTTTTAATTTCATAATCATATCGTATTTCATTTCATAACATATCTTAAATATCACATACATATAGGGCATGGCATAAGGCATAAACATCAAGAGTAAGTAAACTCTACCCTAAAGCATGTTATCTTCATCTAGCATCATTTAATATCACAAGTCAACATGAATTCACCTAAACATAAAGCACATGTTAACCCAACCTAGAGCATGTTAAGGTACAATGGTTGGCCGAATGGTTCATAGGACTTTTAGGGTTAAACCTTTACCCTAATCCATCTAACATACTAACATCATCATATGGATACAAAACATGGAATAAAACTTCATTGAAACATCAATACAAGGGGGTGGACGAATGGTCCATGTAGGCTTTTAGGGCTAGTCTTTTAACCTAATCCCTCTAACATACTAACATCATCATATGCATACAAAATGTGGAATAAAACTTCATTGAAACATCAATACAAGGGGGTGGATGAATGGTCCATGTAGGTTTTTAGGCCTAGTCTTTTAACCTAATTCCCTCTAACATACTAACATCATCAAATGCATACAAAATATGGAATAAAACTTCATTAAAACATCAATACAAGGGGGTGGCCCAATGGTCCATGTAGGCTTTTAGGGCTAGTCTTTTAACGTAATCCCTCTAACATACTAACATCATCATATGCATACAAAATATGGAATAAAACTTCATTGAAACATCAATACAAGGGGGTGGCCTGTTAGTAATATATGAGAGATGTCCTAAGGCAATCGCCTTATGTATGAACCATTTATATGATAAATGAAGATTCACTATTTGAGTATACATATTTTATGTATTTGATTGGATCTTAAACTCATTTACTGAATGTCCACGATACGATTCACAGCATGAGAGAATTTGTGATTGGATCACAACTAGTGAGTATCTCTACATGTGTAATTGTGATGTATCGGAATTATCCCTAGTCAATGAATTGATGGATTTGGACACCATCAATTCTGTCGAGACTAGCACGAGGTATACTCCTTGGTGTATCCAAGCAGCTGATTCTCACTGGCTGGAGACATAGTGATGTCCGGAGTTGATCGTGGATGCTAGTTATGGTAACTAGTTCATTGGAGTGACCAGCCGTAAGACTTCATATGGTTCTCTGCATATATAGATATGTCAATGAAGTTCTTACTGTGGCTTAAGTGCGATGTTCCTTTGACTTGCGGTGTTCAAGTCATCTTGATCATGGAGACTTATGCTTTGACATCTTAAGCAAACATCTCTAAGGAGATGTGGACCCGAGATGATTGGGTATAAGTCGAAGTGATCGAAGGTGTTTGAATAGCCTATAAAGGATTCACCACTCCTTGCGAGGAGATGTATACCCATGGCCTCTCGTCGGATTGTTACTAAAGTCTTTGGCCAAAGCAATACATGTTTAGAGTAAGGTACTCTTCGATACATGTGGAGTAACTAGAATCCGTAGGACGAGGAAATGATACTTGGGCTAGGTGTGACGAGTCACCTAGTGGGACCGGCTGACACAATAGACCATGTCCTGAACCAAGTGGGTATAAGATGAGTGAAGGGAATGGGGCACGATTCATTCGAGCATCAAGGGTTTCGTAAATAGTTCGATCAACCGTTGATCTTTTCGGTTAATTGGGGATCATGATGTACTACTAGGTGCCACTCATGATCGCTCTATAATTAATGGTTAATTATAGACGGCCAACATAAACCGAGAACCTATTTGGTCACACGACAACGAGTGTAATCCAAAGGATTTAAAACGAGCTTGAGAATGGGATTCTCGCATCGAGAGAAACTATGTTTGGTTGACCAAACATAAAGCGAGCATGAAATTGTTTCACCGCAATGGAAGCGTGGATGGGCCGTGTCTTATGAAGACATAATGGATGGACCAAAATGGTTTGGTTCTAATCCAATGGATAAGAATAAACCAAAGGGTTTGGTTTATTTTAAACGAATGAACCAAAAGTTGGTTCGTTCGTTTAACTTAAAATAAACCATCATGGTTTGGTTTATTTTAACTTATCTTAATGGAGCGGGTTAACGGGCTTTATGGATATGATCCATTAACCATTAAGAGAATTAGTTCTCTATAAAATAGGATTAAACCCTAACCCTAAACCTAATCCAATTAGTACTAACCCATCCTCCTTGTTGTTGGCGCTAACAACAAGGGCTGCCGCCCCAACTTCATTGAGGGCTGCCATCTCCTTGCCGCGCCCAAGCTGCCGTGGACCTCCGCGACCCTCCGGTGATCTCCTTGGGTTTGTAAAGGTGAGGCTCCATCTCTTCTTTAGCCGGCGCCTATTTCTCCACCAAAGCTGTCCAGTTTTCTGACAGCTTTTCCTCCTTCCGCCGGAGCGCCGCTTGGACGACGGTTAGTGCTCCGACAGCGGATAACATACCGGGGATTTGATCTCCGGTAATCCTCTGAGGTGGAGGACGAAGGATTCGTCAATCGGTTGACGAATACCTCTCCGGAGAAGCAAGTCTTGAGGACTTGTTTTAGGTCCGAATTTGGATTCGACCGTGATCATCTCTCGATCACATCGCCTTCAACACGAGGCTAGTAACCCGTGACGAAGACGAAGCTCGTGGCTTAGCGAAGTCATCCCGAGGAACTCGGCGTGGATACGGATAGAGACGATTCTAGCGAGGATCATTCCGGTTGATGCCGTTCCCGCTACACGTCATACGAAAGGTATAACATAGATAAATTTCCTTTTATTGCAAATTTAAATTTACGGTTATGTCTACACTTGTTGTAATATGCATGCGTGTGTTGTGTGTGCTGTAATAAATGTAGATTTATTATTTTTATTGCTTCCGCTGTGTTCATGTTTACGAAACATGATCGAACACATACACGCCATCAAGGCGAAACCCAACAAAGGGTATCGTGAGCCTGTGTTGTGTTTCGACATAATCGTAAAATGGTTTTGCGATAGTCATAATGTATTTCTGGAAATTTTCTAATTTTGGAAATTTAGAAGTATTTATGGAAGTTTTTCAATTTTGGAAAGTCTAGAAGTATTTATGGAAATCTTCCACTTTTGGAAAGTTGGAAGTATTTATGGAAATTGATATTTTCCATAAATTAAAATATTTGATTCGATTCTGGAAATTTGTTTCCTAATTTAATCATGATTTGATTTGGGAAATCAAATCTTTAAATATTTTAATTCCATAAGTAGTTTTAATGATTTAGGAAATTGGTTTCCTAAATAGATTTTCCTTAATCAAATAATTCCATGAATAAAATATGTGATTAGATTTGGAAATTTGTTTCCTAATTTAATTATGATTTGATTTGGAGAATCAAATCTTAAACATATTTTATTTCCATAAATAGTTATGACATATAAGGAAATTATATACATGACATAATTGTATGCCATGTAATTGCATTAGATGCATAACATTATGCCATGCGTGTCGTGACATGTAGATGTATGCCATGTATGCCATGCCATGTAGATAATAGTTATTTGCATGCAAAGAGGATGAGACATAAAAACCCTTAATCAATATTAAAGCCTACACCTTCCATTAATATGGTTTGAACCAGAGTTCCGTTTCTTGTTTGGGTTGTTGGACTCTCTCCAAGCCCGGCTCGAACCCGAACATGTTCAAACCATGGAATAGTTTAATACTAATATGGTAAGAGTCAGAGGTCAATCATTAGCTTTGGTTGTTGGACTCTCTCCAAGCTGGGCTAATTGGTTGAATGCGCTCTAACCATATTAAAACTATTCTTGATTAATGGGTTGGCTTTAACCTGGAGCATCGGCTTGTTGGACTCTCTCCAAGGTCGATGTAAAGGGAGGTGAAGTTGGGTGCTATGCATATGATGCATACTTGTTAATGTGTTAACAACCCAATGTATGTGTGAACATTCAATTAGTTGATAGCACATTGTGATAGTTGCATATACGTGATATGCAATCGGTATAGATGATACCTACCGTCGTAGCTATGAATGGCTTGTTGGACTCTCTCCAAGGTTATTCATAACTATGATGGATATCAACCCATTCGGAGATGAACCTACAATCTCCCGAAGTGATTTTGAGGTTTTTGAAATTCGAAAAATGAATGGGATTTATAAATGTATATTGATGCATTTTTAAAAATCATCTTTCTCATATATGCTCGTTTTGTATTTCTAAGTTAATATATTGATCATGATGTGTTTGAATTTGCATTCCATTTTGGATTCAAATAAATTGACTGGGCCGAACTTCTTGGACTAGCTTAGAAACTTGAGAATTGTTCTCAAGGTGGAAAAGCTTGCGTATGTCCTCGAAGCACCTCTTCCCGCCCATCCTAGTGACAATGCAACTCTGGACCAATTGTTGGCCTATCAGAAACATGTGAGTGATTCTGAACAAATGAGTTGCATCATGCTAGCCACGATGGAACCCAAGCTCTGGCGGCATGAGCATATGGATGCTCATATCGTAGTCCTTCATCTTTGTGAGTTGGTTGATGAGCAAGTGAGATTGAAAGGTTCGAGTCTCAAAGCTCCTCTTCACCTCACGAGATGCTAGGAGGTTCATCTGTGGTCTTGCTCAATATCTTTGAAGACTATGGAGTCTTACGAGAAGCATGGCGGGGGGCGTCTTTGTTAGTTGATTCCTCAAGAAAGGTTCTAAGAGGAAGTCAAAGGAACGTGAAGGGAAAGAAGAGAAAGGCTAAGAAGGTAGAACTAGCACAAAAGGAAACTTGCCATCATTATGGCAAGGAGAACCATTTGCGAAGAAAGTGCAAGATTTATCTTGAGTCCGTGAAGAAGGATAAGGCATCGGATGCCCCATCTTCTTATGAAATCTTCTTTATTGATTGTCATTCTATTTCCTTGGACACTTGGGTATTTGATACTGGGTGTGGCTCACATATATGTAATGACATACATGGGCTAAGGAATAGAAGAAGACTCGTCAAGGGGAGAGTCAAATTTACGTGTTGGGAATGGAGCAACGGTTGCTGCACTCGCCATCGGAACGTATTTCTTGGAACTCCCTGTAGGACTTGTCTTAGAACTGGACAATTGCTTTTATATTCCTTCGTTGATAAAGAACATCATTTTTATTTCTTGTTTAAATAGAAATGGTTTCCATTTGACGTTTAGTAACAATTGTTGTTACATAACTTTGAATGGGGTTCTTTATGGGACTGGAACTTTAAGCAATGGTGTTTATACGTTGGACGTATCCAGTGACATTTACAATATCGAAGCGAGCAACAAGAGTGCTCGAAAGGATAATCAAATAGACTCCTACATGTGGCATTGTCATCTTGGCCATGTAAGCAAGAAACGCATGTCCGAATTACACCGATGTGGAATTCTGGAATCGTTTGAATTGGATTCATGCGATACATGCGAATCATGCCTAAAAGGCAAGATGACTAAGTTACCTTTTACGGGAAAAGGTGAACGAGTGGGAGAGTTGCTAGGCCTAATACATAGTGATGTATATGGACCTATGTCAACTCAATCTTTAGGAGGCTATAGCTACTTCATTACCTTCACCGATGATCACTCATGGTTTGGGTATGTGTTCTTGATGAAACACAAGTCTGAAGCCTTTGAAAGGTTCAAAGAATTCAGAAATGAAGTAGAGAAACAACATGACAAGAGTATTAAAATACTTCGATCGGATCGAGGTGGTGAATACTTGAGTCAGGAGTTTCTTGATTACCTAAGAGACAATGGTATATTGTCTCAATGGACTCCGCCCTATACACCACAGCATAATGGTGTATCTGAGAGGCGTAACCGGACCTTGTTGGACATGGTCAAGTCAATGATGAATCATGCAACTCTTCCCAAGTCCTTTTGGGGCTATGCACTTCAGACAGCTGTTTACTTGTTAAACAGAATGCCAACCAAGGTAGTCTCGACTACTCCATATGAGATATGGAATGGTAAGAAACCTCATGTATCTTACTTGAAGATATGGGGTTGTCCTGCTTATGTGAAGCGGACTGTATCAGACAAACTGGATGCTAAGTCTGATAAATGTCTATTTATTGGATACCCTAAGGAAACAAGGGGTTACCAATTCTATCATCCTGTGGAACAAAAGGTGTTTGTTTCAAGGCATGCTGTGTTTCTAGAGAAAGAGTTTCTCTTGCAAGAAAACAGTGGGAGTGTCGTCGAGCTTGAGGAGGCTCGAGATACTCAAATAGACATTGATGAGATACCTGGTGAAGCACAACAGCCGACAACTCATAGTGATGAGCAATCGGCTGGACCTATTGTAACACCACATCTTCGTAGATCTGGTAGAACACGCAATATTCCTGAGAGATATGGATTTCACATAAGTGAATCGAGCGGCGTGTTACTCATTGATGATGAGAGCCTACCGATTATGAAGAAGTCTTGACAAGTTAGAAAGGGATAAGTGGCTTGGTGCCATGAAGTCGGAAATGGATTCCATGTATGAAAACCAAGTTTGGAACTTGGTTGACCCACCTGAAGGCATAAAGCCTATAGGGTGCAAGTGGGTTTTCAAGAAGAAAACTGACATGGATGGTAATGTGATTACCTATAAGGCTAGATTGGTGGCGAAAGGATATCGTCAAAAACAAGGTGTTGATTATGACGAAACCTATTCACCTGTAGCTATGCTTAAATCCATTCGGATGCTCCTGGCCATAGCGGCTCATTATGATTATGAGATATGGCAGATGGATGTGAAAACAACTTTCCTTAATGGAAACACCTTTCGAGGGCGTGTATATGATCTGACTGAGGGTTTCACATCGGTTGATAAAACCAAGGTATGCAAATTGCGACGGTCCATTTATGGATTGAAGCAAGCATCCAGGAGCTGGAATATCCGTTTTGATGAGACGATCAAAAAGGTTTGATTTCTCACAAAATCCAGACGAACCTTGTGTGTACAAGAAGGTTAGTGGGAGTGCAGTCGTGTTCCTAGTATTGTATGTCGATGACATATTACTTATAGGAAACGATGTGTCCATCTTCTGATCGATTAAGGTTTGGTTATCCAAGACATTCTCCATGAAAGACACAGGAGAAGCAACCTACATCCTTGGGATTAAGATCTATAGAGATAGATCGAAACGGTTGCTTGGTCTTTCGCAGTCTACATATATAGACCGAGTGCTAAAGAGGTTTAGCATGTCGGAATCCAAGAAAGGTTATCTGCCCATCAGGCATGGGGTACACCTTTCGAAGTCTATGTGTCCGCGCACAGAAGACGAGAGGATTTGCATGAGTAAGATTCCCTATGCATCCGCAATAGGATCTATCATGTATGCTATGTTATGTACGAGGCCCGATGTATCGTATGCTCTGAGTGTCACGGCGGATCGTCTGATCCAGGAATGGATCATTGGGTGACTGTTAAGACGATCCTTAAGTACTTAAGAAGAACTAAGGATGCGTTCCTAATATATGGAGAAGGGTACATGGTGATACGTGGGTATACGGATGCCAGCTCCAGACAGACAAGGATGATTCCATGTCTTAGTCTGGGTATGTATTCACCTAGAATGGAGGCGCAATAAGTTGGAAAGGTTCCAAGCTTGACACTATAGCGGATTCTGCCACTAAGGCAAAATACGTTGCAGCTTTGGAAGCAGCAAAGGAAGCGGTTTGGATCAAGAAGTTCATCTATGAACTTGATGTGGTCTCATCAATGATCCAAACATGTGCTTCGCCGCTATCATCTTATCAGAGAGATCATCAGTAGGAACGAAATACAAATCGAGAAAATTCCCACTGAAAGGAACTTAGCGGATCCTTTGACTAAGGCATTACCTCAAAGTAAGTTTGAGGGTCATGTTCCAGCTTATGGTATTGGATACTGTAGCGATTGGCATTAGGCCAAGTGGGAGTCTGTTAGTAATATATGAGAGATGTCCTAAGGCAATCGCCTTATGTATGAACCATTTATATGATAAATGAAGATTCACTATTTGAGTATACATATTTTATGTATTTGATTGGATCTTAAACTCATTTACTGAATGTCCACGATACGATTCACAGCATGAGAGAATTTGTGATTGGATCACAACTAGTGAGTATCTCTACATGTGTAATTGTGATGTATCGGAATTATCCTAGTCGATGAATTGATGGATTTGGACACCATCAATTCGCCGAGACTAGCACGAGGTATACTCCTTGGTGTATCAAGCGGTGATTCTCCTTTGGTGGAGACATAGTGATGTCGGAGTTGATCGTGGATGCTAGTTATGGTAACTAGTTCATTGGAGTGACCGGTAGTAAGACTTCATATGGTTCTCTCTGCATATATAGATATGTCAATGAAGTTCTTACTGTGGCTTAAGTGCGATGTTCCTTTGACTTGCGGTGTTCAAGTCATCTTGATCATGGAGACTTATGCTTTGACATCTTAAGCAAACATCTCTAAGGAGATGTGGACCCGGGATGATTGGGTATAAGTCGAAGTGATCGAAGGTGTTTGAATAGCCTATAAAGGATTCACCACTCCTTGCGAGGAGATGTATACCCATGGCCTCTCGTCGGATTGTTACTAAAGTCTTTGGCCAAAGCATTACATGTTTAGAGTAAGGTACTCTTGATACATGTGGAGTAACTAGAATCCGTGGGGACGAGAAATGATACTTGGGCTAGGTGTGGCGTGAGTCGACCTAGTGAGGGCCCGACACAATAGACCATGTCTGAACCAAGTGGGTATAAGATGAGTGAAGGGAATGGGGCACGATTCATTCGAGCTCTTGAAGGGTTTGAAATAGTTACGGATCAGCAGTTGATCTTTTTCGGTTAATTGGGGATCATGATGTACTACTAGGTGCCACTCATGATCGTTCTATAATTAATGGTTAATTATAGGCGGCCAACATAAACCGAGAACCTATTTGGTCACACGCACAACGAGTGTAATCCAAAGGATTTAAAACGAGCTTGAGAATGGGATTCTCAGACCGAGAGAAACTATGTTTGGTTGGACCAAACATAAAGCGAGCTTGAAATTGTTTGATGCAATGGAAGCGTGGATGGGCAGTGTCTTATGAAGACATAATGGATGGACCAAAATGGTTTGGTTCTAATCCAATGGATAAGAATAAACCAAAGGGTTTGGTTTATTTTAAACGAATGAACCAAAAGTTGGTTCGGTTCGTTTTAACTTAAAATAAACCATCATGGTTTGGTTTATTTTAACTTATCTTAATGGAGCGGGTTAACGGGCTTTATGGATATGATCCATTAACCATTAAGAGAATTAGTTCTCTATAAAATAGGGATTAAACCCTAACCCTAAACCTAATCCAATTAGTGGCCGCCCAACCCATCCTCCTTGTTGTTGGCGTCAACAACAAGGGCTGCCGCCCAACTTCATTGAGCTGCTGCCATCTCCTTGCCGGCGTCCAAGCTTCGGCCGGTGGACCTCCGGCGACCCTCCGGTGATCTCCCTTGGGTTCGGTGTAAAGGTGAGGCTCCATCTCTTCTTTAGCCGGCGCCTATTTCCTCCACCAAAGCTGTCCAGTTTTCTGGACAGCTTCTTCTACTCGTCGGGCGTCGTTTGGGCGGCGGTTAGTGCTCCGACAGCGGATAACATACGGGATTTGATCTCCGGTAATCCTCTGAGGTGGAGGACGAAGGATTCGTCAATCGGTTGACGAATACCTCTCCGGAGAAGCAAGTCTTGAGGACTTGTTTTAGGTCCGAATTTGGATTCGGACCGTGATCATCTCTCGATCACATCGTCTTCAACACGAGGCTAGTAACCCGTACGAAGACGAAGCTCGTGGCTTGGCGAAGTCATCCCGAGGAGCTCGGCGTGGATACGGATAGAGACGATTCTTACGAGAATCGTTCCGGTTGATGCCGTTCCCGCTACACGTCATACGGAAGGTATAACGTAGTTTAATTTCTTTTATTGCAATTTTAATTTACGGTTATGTCTACACTTGTTGTAATAGCATGCGTGTGTTGTGTGTGTTGTAATAAATAGGAATATTTATTATTTTTATTGCTTCCGCTGTGCTCATGTTTACGAAACATGATCGAACACACACACGCCGCGGTGCCGGAAACCCAACATGGCCGAATGGTCCATGTAGGCTTTTAGGGCTAGTCTTTTAACCTAATCCCTCTAACATACTAACATCATCATATGCATACAAAATATGGAATAAAACTTCATTGAAACATCAATACAAGGGGGTGGACGAATGGTCCATGTAGGCTTTTAGGGCTAGTCTTTTAACCTAATCCCTCTAACATACTAACATCATCATATGCATACAAAATATGGAATAAAACATCATTGAAACATCAATACAAGGGGGTGGCCGAATGGTCCATGTAGGCTTTTAGGGTTAACTTTTAACCTAATTTATTATACATCTTAACTTCATCATGTGCATGTAAAACAAGGTATAGAACTTCAATAAAACACCAAGAACACATGTTGGCCGAACCTATCATAGGGGTTTCTAGGGTTAACTTTTAACCTAATTCATTCTACATCTTAACTTCATCATGTTCATGTAAAACAAGGTAGAGAACTTCAATAAAACACCAAGAACACGTGTTGGCCGAACCTATCATAGGGGTTTCTAGGGTTAACTTTTAACCTAATTCATTCTACATATTAACTTCTTCATGTGCATGTAAAACAAGGTATAGAACTTCAAGAAAACACCAAGAACACGTGTTGGCCGAACATATCATAGGGGTTTTTAGGGTTAACTTTTAACCTAATTCATTCTACATCTTAACTTCATCATGTGCATGTAAAACAAGGTATAGAACTTCAATAAAACACAAAGAACACATGTTGGCCGAACCTATGATAGGGGTTTCTAGGGTTAACTTTTAACCTAATTCATTCTACATCTTAACTTCATCATGTGCATGTAAAACAAGGTATAGAACTTCAATAAAACACCAAGAACACATGTTGGCCGAACATATCATAGGGGTTTCTGCACAAAATATCAAACGAAAGCTACTCGTATGCAGGTGAGGGATACTTACATCCTTCGCTTTACTTTTAGTGGAAAGATGACCTAAGGAAAGCCAAATCTAGCCTTCTCCTTGCTTGGATGGGGTTCGGCCAAAGAAATGGAGAGGGGAAGCTCTAGGATTCGGTGAGGAAGAAGAAGAGGAGGAGAAAATCATTTGGTAACTCATGCCCCCTCATTCCACCTATTTATTCACTTGAAGAGTCCCTTCATCTCCTTTACCTCTAACTATAATTTCCCATGTTCTTCTAACAATACATTCTTGTTGGGCTTCTGGTTAGTGGGTGCATCTATAGGGTTTGGCTATCTCCAGAGGTTTGGAGTTCAATTTCTAGGCCATGCATTCTTTTTGGCTTATTTTCTTTTATTTTTTTGAAAGAGCCCACATAAAGCCCATTATCTTCAAGCCAAAAATTCTTGTAAAATTGCTAGAAATTTTACGGGCCTTACAATTCTTCATACCTTTTAAAAGTTTCATCCTCAAAACTTAGAACAATTCTCGGTACTTTTGCTTCATGTCCTCCTCGCGTTCCCAGGTAGCTTCCTCGTATCGTTGATTCTGCCACAGGACCTTTACTAAGGGCACCTCTTTATTCCTTAGCCTCTTGACTTCTCGATCTAGTATCTGGATAGGCTGACTTTCAATACTCAGGTCCTCTTGAACTTGTACTGTTTGTGGCTCGATCACTTGGTCCGCACTGGAAATGCATTTCTTGAGCACAGAGACATGGAACACGTTGTGAATAGCCGACATCTCTTGAGGCAGCTCCAGCTTGTAAGCTACCTTGCCAATCCTCTGCAATATCGGATACGATCCCACGTAGCGCGGACTCAGCTTACCCTTCCTTCCGAATCTCAACACTCCCTTCATAGGGGCCACTTTGAGGAATACCAGGTCCCCGACTTCGAATTCTAACGGTCTATGCCGCATATCCGCATAGCTCTTTTGTCGGCTCTGAGCAGTTTAAATTCTCTGACGGATGTTCTGTATAGCTCGGGTGGTGTCGTCGATGAAGTCCGTCTGGAGTCCCATCCCCTTCTTCTCACCACCCTCGTACCAGCATATGGGGGATCTACATTTCCTCCCGTATAGAGCCTCGTAGGGTGCCATTCCAATAGTAGCTTGGTAGCTATTGTTGTAGGCGAATTCTACCAAACATAAGTATCGGCACCAGCTACCTTTGAAATCCAGGGCACAAGCTCGTAACATATCCTCCAGTACTTGATTTACTCTTTCGGTCTCTAAGTCCATCCGGGATGGAAGGCGATCTTGAACAATAACCGTGCCTAGGGCCTTAACACATTCGAAATGGGAAATAAAGCGACCATCTCATCGAAATGATGGTCTTAGGAATTCCATGTAGTCGATAATTTCCTAGCATATAAATCGAGCAGTTGCTCGTGAATAGGTCATCTTGATTGCTAAGAAGTGGGCGGACTTTGTCAATCATCCTGATTACCCATATAGCATCATAACCATTTGTTGTCTTGGGCAATCGATCGAGATGAAATCCATAGAAATGTCTTCCCATTTCCATTCTGGAATCTGGATCGACTGCAGTGTTCCTCTAGGTCTCACGGTGTTACGCTTTAACCCTCTGGCCGGGTTGACACTTGACATCTCTCTTTTCATTCCGAACCACCAGAATTTTCTTTTCAGGTCTTGGTACATCTTGGTGGTTCTAGGATGCATCGCATAAGGAGTTCCGTGAGCTTCCTCAAATATCTTCTTCCGTAATTCTGGATCGTCGGGAATACACAGGCGATCCCTGAGGTAGAGTACTCCACTATCAGAGATACGAAACCCGTCGTCCTTTCCTTCTAAGACCTCTTGCTTGATCCTCTGAATGCTTGGGTCACGGGCTTGCTTTTCCAGTATATCATCGAACAGCGTCGGTGCTATCGTCATGGTCGAGAGCTGTCCGGAAATGATTTCAACCCCGTAACGCATAATCTCCTTTTCTAAGGGCCGAGGTAACACTGATAGAGACATCAAGGTGGCGCAGGACTTCCTACTGAGTGCATCCACCACCTTGTTTGCTTTCCCCGGATGGTAGAAGATCTCGCAATCATTGTCCTTGACGAGCTCGAGCCATCTGCGTTGTCTCATGTTCAGGTCCTTCTGTGTGAAGAAATATTTCAGACTCTGTGATGCGTATAAATCCTACCAGCTCCATATAGATAATGCCTCCATGTTTTGAGAGCAAAGACCACGGCCGCTAGCTCTAAATCGTGGGTGGGATAATTCCTTTCGTGTTCCTTGAGTTGCCTAGAGGCGTAGGCAATGACCTTGCCATTCTGCATGAGTACAGCTCCGAGTCCCAACTTGGATGCGTCACTGTACATGTCGAAGCCTTTATTACTGTCCGGAAGAGCAAGGATTGGAGCGCTGGTCAGTCTCCTTTTCAATTCTGTGAAACTCCTCTGAGCGTCAGTCCACTCATATTTCTTGTTCTTTACGGTGAGGAATTTGTCATAGGGGCAATCGAGAGAAAGTTCTCTACAAACTTAGTAGTAACTTGCTAGCCAAGAAAGCTTCGATCTCGGCATTCTTTGGTCGGGTTCGATTACACACGACTTCAATCTTTATTGGGTCTACCATCACTCCGTGCTTGGATATAACGTGACCCAGAAATGATACTTGTTCGAGCCAGAACTCGCATTTGGAGAACTTTGCAAATAGCTGCTTTTCCCGAAGAATCTGCAATACCACATTCAGGTGTTCTGCGTGCTCCTCTGGGGTTCTCGAATATATCAGTATGTCGTCGATGAAGACGATCACAAACTTGTCGAGGAATGCCGAGAATACCGATTCATCAAATCCATGAACAGAGCAGGTGCATTCGTCACTCCGAAGGGCATAACTACGAACTCGTAATGTCCGTATCTGGTCCGGAAGGCCGTCTTTGGTATATCATCTGATTTCACTTTTACTTGATGATAGCCGGACCTCAGGTCGATAGCTTCAAAACGGTTTTAGTTGGTCGAATGTCACCAATCCGCAAAGGGTACCGGTTCGATCGTATATTATTCGGTTTAGTTCGTAGCATTCGCATAGACTCATCTTCTTCTTCACCAACAAGACTGAGCCTCACGGAGAGCGATGCTTTATAAGTCCTTGTCGAGTAACTCAAATGCCCCTTCCTTCCACCGCACATACTTAAGGTGCTTTAGAGATCTTAGTACCGTAAATCAATCAATTCTACTTCTCTGGCTAACAGTAGTTCATTAATACCTTAGTCGCAGTACAACATCGACATCTTCTAGCTTCGATCTGCTGTTATCAAACTCATGTGTTCAAACCCACTGCATACATCCCTAACATGGGTCTGTAGGGCTGATAAAATCTTATTGACTCTTCTCGCTCTCCAATAAATTCAAACCTAGGTTCCACTCCTACTGAAGACCACTTTTTTAAGCGCCATAGATTGAATTTTAGGAAATCCATGCCCAGATAATATCATAATCCCGCATGTCGAGCACTATATCACAATAGAGTTCTCTCGCGCAGATGGTGGCTCAAGATAGAGAGGGCATTTTAAGAATCACTCCCGATCTAGAGCTTCAGGTGTCATGTCTATCTTTCCAAGAAAGTGTGTAGAAACAAACGAATGTGTTTCCAAAGATCAAATAATAAAGAGTATGGCATAAAATAAATATCCGACTCATGATAATCAGAGGTGTTCGCCACATCTTCTTGGGTGAGAGAGAATACCCGCAGCATAGTGGGGCTTTCTCTCTTGGCCGACGGGTTCCTTCGATCTGATGTAATCTAAGGAGCAGGTCTCCTGGCATATCCGAGGAGGTGCTCAACTCGATATAAACCCGACTTATGTCCACCCCAAATTTGTACCATCTATTTGTAATTGGTAGCATACCTGATATATCTTCAGTAGCACAAAAGGATCCCCTTGAGGCTTGGACCACCTTTAGGATCCTCCCATTGTCTTCTCTGCTGTGGTTCCTTCCAAGTATTTCACTTTCCTCGACGATTTCTCGCCAATTGTCCGATTAATGTTTTTCGTTGTCTAATAAGGCATCATCAAGGCAATCTACCCTCTCTGCCTACATGAACTCATCACATTCGTAGCTATTTCTGGGTCGAGCATCTTCAAAGATTAACCGACTTTCTTCTCTTGACCAACTCTAAGGCGCAAGGTGCAGTCAATTTCTTCAGGGCCACGATGATAGGTCACCTTGTCGAAAAAACTCTGTTAATGCTTTGTTGGTTATCATGGGAAGAATTCTTTTGATTAACTTGAAATCTTTCCATCTCATCCGATTTACTTGTCTCTTTGCTTTAACCCTCCCACACATCCGAGCATCTCCTAAGGCGATTGATGCACACTTAATCTTCTGCCTTCGCCAAAAGGCTCCAAATGCTTTCACCGCTAACTGTGCTATGCATCCCATGGCCTACCAAAGACTTTTAATTTTCTCTTCCTCGATGACAAACCATTTCGCCATCCTGGTGGCGGCGAGGTTTCACGATCCATTAGGTATTTATTACTTTCGTTCCTTGCGGCCTGAGTTCAAGAACTACGTAATGAAGGGGTGCTATTTCATCGCTTCTACTTCCCTTATGTTTATCTTCATATATTAAAGTAAAGCTAGTATAAGTTTTCATTCGTTTATCTACGCATAATTCGACTACAGCTAGCATAATGTTATCATTCATGTTTTCATGCATATTTTAAGCTAAAGGCTTTTCATATCATACATGAACAAAATAAGCTAAAGGCATCGCATATGATACAAGAACAAAATAAGCTAAGGGCATCTCATATCATACACGAACAAAATAAGCTAAGGGCATTTTATATCATACATGAACAAAATTAACAAAATTAGAGTAGACATAGAATTCTTACTTGGAGTGGCAGGATTTGGAGCTTGATGTGTGAAAAGGCAGATCCGCCTCGATACAACTCACATGCCCTTTTAACAAGGGTCTGAGGGGTGTTTTAAGATGCACATACATACACTTTACTACTTAAAAGACTTAGACATTTATTCTTTTTCTTTTAAACATAAACATGCATTGACATTTGTAGATACTTCTTCTTAACATAGAACATGCATCATAATATATATAGATACTTCTTCTTAACATAGTCCATAAACATCATAACATATATAGATACTTCTTCTTTGTCACGCCCGCCCTTCCGGGACCCTAAATGTCCGGAGAGGCTATGACGCGAGACGCATATACATTACAATAAATGAAGACTTTATAAATACTTCTTAATACTTTTTTTTTTCTTTTAAACATAAACATGCGTTAACACATATATACATATATATATACATACTTCTTCTTCTTAGCATAGAGTATGCTTCATAGCGTGGATAGATACTTCTTCTTACTTCTTCTTTACTTCTTCTTCTTAACATAGAGCATGCATCATATATGTAGATACTTAGTGCTTAGTAAATTCATAACATCGTCATCATAAGGAGACATAAGTGAGGACATGAATAGACATCTTTATCATAGGTAAACATGTTTAGATCTCTACCATGCCACTACCACACACATTGGCCCTCCTGCCGCTCCCTTTAGTTTATCCATCCCTTACCCTTATCCAAAGATTTAGGGAAAGATAAACTATAAGCACATAGGCTTAGTAAGATCCTACTACTAAAACCATACATTATCATTAATCATGGCATGCAAGATTCACAACATAATATAACATGTAACATGTGTCATCAACTTAACATGTACAACTATAGTAAGTGAAATATAGCATGGATCACCGTATCATCAAACATAACTGTAATGTATCTAACGTAAACATGTAAACATTCATATCATAGTAAACTTTCATAACGATGTAAATATAAACATTCATAACATATCATAAAGCATAACTTTCATAACGATCTAACGTAAGCATGTAACATTCATAACATATCATAAAACATAATCTAACGTAAGCATGTAAAATATCATAACAATAAAGCATAACATATAACTTAACATCATGGCATATCGCTTAATATAACATGTAACTTAACAATCATGGCATATTATTTAACATACATGTAATTTAACAATCATGGCATATCATTTAACGAATATGTAACTTAACAATCATGACATACATTTAACAATATGTAACTTAACAATCATGATATTTAACGTGAATATGTAACTTAACAATCATGACATACATTTAACGTAACATGTAACTTATTATACATATTTAACTATGTAACAACAATCATAAAACATGACATACATTTAACGAATATGTAACTTAAAACAATCATGACATACATATGCAAGATGCTTTTGAAAATATATATATTAGGTACGTAAATATAAATCTCAACATATTTGGGCGATTGTACTACTTCTTCATTATCATATCGCAAATAGGCCCGAAGGTAGCAAGTCTCAACCTAATAGGTTTCTAGGCCCGAGTCTTATTCCATCGACTACAGCCATATAGAGAAGCTCATCCTAGGCCCTAGTCTTACTTCCATCGCCCATCATCTTGGAGCCCATTAGGCCCGAATCTTATTCCATCGACCTAGCAATCACATAGAAGCCCATCCTAGGCCCGAGTCTTATTCCATCGACCTAGGGCATCTTAGGAGCCCATCCCTTCTTGGACCTTGTTAAGGTCTTGGTACAAGCCATGCAGAAGGTAAAATACTTATATGCTAACTTTACTACAAGTCTTATAAACATAGCATACTTTATAACACATCATGCTTCATTTCATTAACATAGCATAGCATACTTCATACTATGCTTCACTTCATTAACATAGCATAGCATATTTCATTTCATTCACATCATGCTTCATTTCATTTTCATAACATGGCATAATTCATTTCATACACATCATGCTTCATTTCATTTACATAGCATGGCATACTTCATTTCATAACAACATATCCTATTTCATTAACATAGCATGGCATACTTTATTTCATAACAACATAACTTATTTCATTAACATAGCATGGCATACTTTATTTCATAACAACATAACTTATTTTTAATTAGGCATGGCATACAATTCATGGTATGGACTTCATTGTACCCTAAAGACATGTCAATGGTCCATTATTTTAGGTTTAACATTGACCTAATCCTAATTATAACCTTAACTCATACAACATAGTATATAACTTCATTGAAACCCTATGGTGGGGTTTCGTAATAGGTCTTGTTGTTCCTTAGGGTTAGCTATTTAATCCATTTTCCCTAATCATCATCTAGTTCTAATATGGCATGGAACTTCATTGAAACCCTAAAATAATAGAACTAAAGTGTAGGTTAGCTTTGTTAACCTACTTTAAACCCTAAAATCATCATCTAGTTCCCATAATACGGCATGGAACTTCATTGAAATAAAAAATATGGCCAATAGAACTAAAGTGTTCATTAGGTTAGCTTTTGTTCTAACCCACTTTAAACCTCATCATCTAGTTCCCATATATGGCATGGAACTTCATTGAAACCCTAAAATAGGTGAAATAGAACTAAAGTGTTCATTAGGTTAGCTTTGTTCTAACCCACTTTAAACCCTAAAATCATCATCTAGTTCCCATAATATGGCATGGAACTTCATTGAAACCCTAAAGTAGGGTTTGGAATAGAACTAAAGTGTTCATTAGGTTAGCTTTGTTCTAACCCACTTTAAACCCTAACATCATATCTAGTTATAAACATAGCATAAACATAGCATAGAGCTTCTTTGAGACCCTAGTTCATGACTTGGCCGAATGGGTCATGGAGGCCTCTAGGGTTAGATCTTTACCCTAATCCCTATAACATGCTAACATCATCACTTGCAAGCAAAAACAAGATATAACTTCAATAAAACACTAACAAAACTCATGTCAAAATGGTTCATAGGGTTTCCTAGGTTTAACTTTTGACCTAATCCATTTTAAGCCCTAACATCATCATCTAATTACAAAAGCATGGCATACAACTTCATGGAAACCTAGATCATATCATATATATAAAATATTTCTTTTATAAAATATTTCTTTTATCAGTGAGGAGGGATACTTACATCCTTCATACTTAGCTGCTTTTGGTGGAGAAGACAACCTAAAGAACCAACCTAGCCCTAGCTTTCTTGGATGAGGCTTGCCAAAAGAGGGAAATGGGGGAAGCCTTAGAATTTCGAGGTGAGAAGAAGAGAAGAAGAGAGGAAGCAAACAATTTCAATCTTCTTTATAAAGGGGAGGAAGAGAAGTTCCTCTTTTCTTTTGCCTCTTCATTTACCCTTAGTTCCATTTATCTATAGTCCTTTCCTTAATCATACAATCCTATTGGGCTTATGGTTAGGGTACATCTATAGGGCTTGGCTATCTCTAGAGGTCTGGAGTTCAATTCCTAGGTCTTGTATCCATTTTTGGCTTATTTTCTTTTGTTTTGGAAAAAGGCCTACATAAAGCCCATTATCATCAAGCCAAAAATTCTTATAAAATTGTTAGGAATTTTACTACATATAACCTTCATACTTTAAAAAGTTTAGTTTCAAACTTAGAACAATTGTGGGTACTTCTTCTTCATGTCCTCCTCGCTCCTGTAGCCTCCTCGCACTGCTGATTCTCACAGGTGACCTTTACTAAGGGCACCTCTTTGTTCCTTAGCCTCTTGATTTCTCGGCCTAGTATTTGGATAGGCCGACTTTCAATACTTAGGTCCTCTTGAACTTGTACTCGCTTGTGGCTCGATCACTTGGTCCAGATCGAAATGCATTTCTTGAGCACAGAGACATGGAACACGCTGTGAATAGCCGACATCTCTTGAGGCCTCTAGCTTGTAAGTTACATTGCCAATCCTCCGCAATATCGGATACGGTCCCACGAACGTGGACTCGCGCTTTACCCTTCTTCCAAACCTCATCACTCCCTTCATGGGAGCCACTTTGAGGAATACTAGGTCCCCAACTCAATAATGGTCTACGCCTTATCCGCATAGCTCTTTGTTTGCCAGCGCTTTCAATTCTTCCGCGGATGTTCAGATAGCTCGGTGGTGTCATCGATGAAATCCGTCTCGAGTCCCATCCTTCTTTTCACCACCTCGCATCAAAGATATGGGAGATCTACATTTCCTCCCGTGATAGAGCCTCGAGGGTGCCATTCCAATAGTAGCTTGGTAGCTATTATTGTGGACTCGCCAAACATAAGTATCGACACCATACCTTTGAAATCCAGTATGCAGCTCTTAACATATCTTCCAAGATTTGATTTACCCTTTTTCTGTCTGTCTGTCTGGGATGGAAGGCAAGATCAACAATAGCTTTGTGCCTAAGGCCTTCAACGCATTCCCGTAAATGGAAATAAAGCGACCATCTCTATCGTAAATGATGGTCTTAGGAATTCCATGTAGTCCGGATGATTTCTAGCATATAATCGAGCCACTTGCTCACGAATAGGTCATCTTGATTGCTAAGAAATGGGCGGACTTCTCAACTGGCCTCACAATCACCCATATAGCATCATAACCGCTTGTCGCCTTGGGCAATCCTGAGATGAAATCCATAGAAATGTCCTCCCATTTCCATTCGAACTGATCTACCGCAGTTGTTCCTCCGTGTGTCTTTGGTGCTCGCTTAACCTTTGGCAGTGTCAGTAATCGACATACCGAGCCACATCTCTTTTCATTCCAAACCACCAAAACTTTCGCTTCGTGTCTTGGTACATCTTGGTGGTTCAGGATGCATCGCATAAGGAGTCCCGTGAGCTTCTCAAGTATCTCCTTCCGTAATTCGATCGTCGGAATACACAAGCGATCCCCGAGGTAGAGTACTCCACTATCGAGATCCGAAACCCAGCCCTTTCCTTCTAGGACCTCTTGCTTGATCCTCCAAGGCTTGGGTCACGGGCTTGCTTTTCCAAAGATAGCTATCGCTGGTTGAGAGCTGTCCGAAATGATTTCCACCTGAACGCATAATCTCTTTTCTAAGGGCCGAGATAGCATCGAGAGGGACATCAAGGTGGCGCAGACTTCACGAGTGCATCACCACCTTGTTAGCTTTCCTGATGGTAAAGAATCTCGCAGCCATAATCCTCGATTTAGCCTCGAGCCAGCCATCCGCTACCGCCTCATGTTCAGTCCTTCGTGAAGAAATATTTCGCACTGTGGTCTCAGTATAGATCCTACACCGAGCTCCATAGAGATAATGCCTCCATGTTTTGAGAGCAAAGACCACGGCCGCTAGCTCTAAATCGTGGGTGGATAATTCCTTCGTGTTCCTTGAGTTGCCTAGAGGCGAGGCAATGACCTTGCCATTCGCATAAGTACACCCGAGTCCCATCTGGAAGGCCACTGCATACATGTCGGGCTTCGCATCGTCCGAAGAGCAAGAATTGGAGCGCCGTCGCCTCTTTTCAACTCAGAAACTCCTCTCGCAGTGTCCGCCCACTCATATTTCTTGTCCTTTCTCGTGAGGACTGGCCATAGGGGCGGTAATCCCGAGAAGTTCTCTACAAACTTCCGTAGTAACTTGCTAGCCCAAGGAAGCTTCGATTTCACCGCATTCTTGGTCGGTTCCAGCTACTCACGGCTTCAATCTTTATTGGGTCTACCATCACCCTGTTTGGATATTACGTGACCCAAAAACGATACTTGTTCGCCGTAACTCGTGATTTGGAGAACTTTGCGAATAGCCGCTTTTCCCAAGAATCTGCAATACCACATTCAGTGTTCTCGCATGCCCTCGGGGTTCTCGAATATATTAGTATGTCATCTATGAAGACGATCACAAACTTATCGAGGAATGCCGAGAATACCCGATTCATCAAATCCATGAACAGGTGTGCATTCGCATTCAAGGGCATAACTACGAACTCGTGAATGTCCATACCTTGTCCTAAGGCCGCCTTCGTATATCATCCGGTTTTACTTTTACTTGATGATAGCCGACCTCGTGTCAATCTTAGAGAAGACGGCACCTTTAGTTGGTCGAACAGTCATCAATCCGCCAGAAAGGATACCGGTTCTTGATCGCCACATTGTTCGGCCGGTAGTCTATGCACATGCGCATAGACCCATCTTTCTTCTTCACCAACAAAGACCGAGCTCCCATGGAGAGCGACTTGGGCGAATAAGTCCTTGTCGAGTAACTCCCGTAGCCCCCTCAAGTTCCTTTAATTCACCTTACGCCATACGGTAAGGTGCTTTAGAGATCGGGTTAGTACTGTGAATCAACTCGATCTCAAATTCTACTCTATCCGGGCTAACCTCGTAGTTCATCCGAAATACCTGGTAGTGTGATACAACTCGACATTCTCTAGCTTCCGCCTCATCTTGACTTGTATCAACTACGCAGTGCCAAAAACCCAAAGGCACCCACTCGCCTAACATCTTACGGCTCGTAGGGTCGATAAAATCTTATTGACTCTTCTTCCTGCCTCCGATAAATTCAACTTAGGCTCCGCCCTACCGAATACCACTTTCCTTTCTAAGACTCGATCGGCTAATCAGACTTGCTTAGGAAATCCATGCCTAAGATAATGTCATAATCCCGCATGTCGAGCACTATCGATCGCAGAGAGTTCTCTCGTCCGCACTCGATGGTGCGCTCGCAAAGATATGAGTGGAGGGCATTACTTCCCGAGGGTAGAGCGGTTAAGAACTTGTGATCTAGAGCTATGTGGTATGTTTATCATTCCAAAGTGCGAGGAAATAAACGAAAATGTGTTGCCCTGTCAAATAATGCTAGCATCTTTGAGAAAATAAGTATCGACTGTGACAACTAGTGGCATTTGCCACATCTTCTTGGGTGAGAGAATACCTAGCATCTGTAGCTGGTGGGGCTTCTAGTCTCCCTTGGTGGATTAGGGTTCCTTGATTGCGGCTTCTCGATTAGCTGTGGAGGAGCACTCTGGGCATATCTGGTGAGGAGGTGCACTAACTGGATAGGACAATCTTTGATTCTATGCCCTGTCCGAGTTGTAACATCGGTTTGTGCCTTGGTATACTCGGGATGTATCTTCCGCAGTAGCGCCTGAGAGGATCTATGCTTGCCCTTGGACCTCCTTTAGGATTCTCCATTGTCTCCTCTTGCTGGGGTTCCCTTTCCAAGCACTCTGGTTCCTCGACCTGGAGGCCTGCCCTCGCCTTCACTCGGCTTTCTTTTGATTAATGTTGCTCGTAATGCTCGATAATTCCTCTTGACTCCTCGTCTGCGGTCTATGAACTCCGCGGCCACATTGAGCTATTTGTCGGGCATCTTGACATGAGTCGACCCTTTCTCTTCGTCTTGACCAACTCGGGGAGCGTGCTCAGTTGAATCTCTTCACGACCGATAGGTCTGTCCGAAACCAGAACTCGTCGTAATGCTTGTTGGTCACCCTCATGTGGAAGAATTCTTGAAGAATTTGTACTCAAATCTGCCCATCTCATCGATTTACTTGTCTCTTGGTTTTAACGCTCCCACCAGAGCATCTCGACAGTAGAATGATACACAAATCTTCGCGTCGGGCTCCGCCTCACGATGCTTTCGCATCTTGAACCGGGCTTGCATCCATGGTTCACCCGATGCAGAAATTTTCCGCTTTAGTCTGCCTTGGATCGTAAGCTTCTGTCGAACCATCGGGCCCCGTTGGTGGGCGATGGGTTTCGCGATTCATTAGGTAGTTATTACATGTTGTTGTTCGAACTTGTCGTTGGAGTTGTGACTATGTGTGTAAGGTCATGCGGTGCTAGCTCGCCTCTACTCTGCATCTTCGGACATGTTTATCTTCATACATTAAGGTAAAACTAGTATAAGTTCCCATTCTCCTCTCTACTTAGACTAAAGCTAACATAAAGTCATTTTAATCTTAAGGCATTTCATATCATACATGAATAAAATAAGCTAAGTGAGAGTAGACATAGAATTCTTACTTGAGCGGGATTGGAGCTTGATGTGTGTAGTGGAAAGGCGGATCCGCTACATTTACCAACATCACGCCCGCCCGACCCTAAATGTGGAGGCGTCGTAATCACCTCATACATTACAAACAGAAGACTTTATATACTTCTTAATACTTTTTCTTTTAAACATAAACATGCGTTAACACATATATACTATATATATACATACTTCTTCTTCTTAGCATAGAGTATGCTTCATAGCGTGGATAGATACTTCTTCTTTCTTCTTTGCTTCTTCTTCTTAACATAGAGCATGCATCATATGTAGATACTTAGTGTAGTAAATTCATAACATCATCATCATAAGGAGACATAAGTGAGGACATGAATAGACATCTTTATCATAGGTAAACATGTTTAGACCTAACGGATCTTCTCCACCATGCCACTACCACATATTGGCCCCTCCTGCTCCCTTTAGTTTATCCATCCCTTACCCTTATCTCGGTGAGGAAAGATAAACTATAAGCACATAGGCTTAGTAAGATCTGTCCTACTCACTAAAACCATACATTATCATTAATCATGGCATGATTCACAACATAGAAACAATATAACATGTAACATACTTGGTGTCATCAACCAACATGTAGCATAAGTAACGTAAGTGAAATATAGCATGGATCACCGTATCATCAAACATAACTAATGTATCTACGTAAACATGTAAACATTCATGCATATCATAAAGCATAACTTTCACGTATCTACGTAAGCATGTAAACATTCATAACATATCATAAAGCATAACTTTCACGATCTAACGTAGCATGTAACATTAACATATCATAAAGCATAACTTCATAGCATATCTAACGTAAGCATGTAAACATTCATAACATATCATAAAGCATAACTTTCAACATATAACAACATGGCATATCGTTTAACATAACATGTAACTTAACAATCATGGCATATTATTTAACATACATGTAACTTAACAATCATGGCATATCATTTAACGTAACATGTAACTAACAATCATGATACATTTAACGTAACTAACTTAACAATCATGACATACATTTAACGTAACATGTAACTTAACAATCATGACATACATTTAACGTAACATGTAACTTAACAATCATGACATACATTTAACGTAACATGTAACTTAACAATCATGACATACATTTAACGTAACATGTAACTTAACAATCATGACATACATATGCAAGATGCTTTTGAAAATATATATATTAGGTACGTAAATATAAATCTCAACATATTTGGGCCCGGCATTGTACCACTTCTTCATTATCATAGCGCGCATCCCTAAATAGGCCCGAGGTAGCAAGTCTCGAACCTAATAGGTTTCTAGGCCCGAGTCTTATTCCATCGACCTAGGGCAATCTAGCGTGAAGCCCATCCTAGGCCCGAGTCTTACTCCATCGACCTAAGGCATCTTGGAGCCCATCCCGTACTAGGCCCGAATCTTATTCCATCGACCTAGGGGCAATCATACATAGAAGCCCATCCTAGGCCCGAGTCTTAGTCCATCGACCTAGGGCATCTTAGGAGCCCATCCCTTCTTGGACCTTGTTAAGGTCTTGGTACAAGCCATGCAGAAGGTAAAATACTTATATGCTTACTTTACTACATGTCTTATTAACATAGCATAACATACTTCATTTCATAACACATCATGCTTCATTTCATTAACATAGCATAGCATACTTCATTTCATACACCTCATGCTTCACTTCATTAACATAGCATAGCATACTTCATTTCATACACATCATGCTTCATTTCATTTTCATAACATGACATAATTCATTTCATACACATCAGGCTTCATTTCATTTACATAGCATGGCATACTTCATACATAACATATCCTATTTCATTAACATAGCATGGCATACTTTGTTCAACAATATAACTTATTTCATTAACATAGCATGGCATACTTTATTTCATAACAACTTATTTCATTAACATAGCATGGCATATTCATGGTATGGACTTTATACCCTAAAGACCAAGGTGGCGAATGGTCCATGTAGGGCCTTTAGGTTTAACTGACCTAATCCCTTTAAAACCTTAACCTCACCATCTAGTTACAAAACATAGTATGAAACTTCATTGAAACCCTATGGTGGGTTTATTAATAGGTCTTGTTGTTCCTTAGGGTTAGCTTTTGTTCTAATCCATTTTAAACCCTAAAATCATCATCTAGTTCCATATATGGCATGGAACTTCATTGAACCCAAAAATAGGGTTTGGCGAATAGAACTAAGTGTTCATTAGGGTTAGCTTTTGTTCTAACCCACAAACCTAAAAATCATCATCTAGTTCATAATATGGCATGGAACTTCATTGAAACCCTAAAATAGGGTTTGGCGAATAGAACTAAAGTGTTCATTAGGGTTAGCTTTTGTTTCCCACTTTAAACCCTAAAATCATCATCTAGTTCCCATAATATGGCATGGAACTTGAAACCCTAAAATAGGGTTTGGCGAATAGAACTAAAGTGTTCATTAGGGTTAGCTTTTATCTAACCCACTTTAAACCCTAAAATCATCATCTAGTTCCCATAATATGGCATGGAACTTCATTGAAACCTAAAGTAGGGTTTGGAATAGAACTAAAGTGTTCATTAGGGTTAGCTTTTGTTCTAACCCACTTTAAACCCTAACATCATGATCTAGTTATAAACATAGCATAGAGCTTCTTTGAGACCTAGTTCATTGGCGAATGGGTCATGGAGGCCTCTAGGGTTAGATCTTTACCTAATCCCTATAACATGCTAACATCATCACTTGCAAGCAAACAAGATATAACTTCAATAAAACACTAACAAAACTCATGTTGGCGAATGGTTCATAGGGTTTCCTAGGTTTAACTTTTGACCTAATCCATTTTAAGCCTAACATCATCATCTAATTACAAAAGCATGGCATACAACTTCATGGAAACCAGATCATATCTTGGCCAAAATATATATATATTTCTTTTATAAACGTCAACCAAGCTACTCGTATGCAGTGAGGGATACTTACATCCTTCGTTGCTTTGGTGGAAAGACAACCTAAAGAACCAACCTAGCCCTAGCTTTCTTGCTTGGATGAGGCTGCCAAGAGGGAAATGGAGAGGAAGCCTTAGAATTTCGGTGAGAAGAGGAAGAGAAGAAGAGAGGAAGTAAACAATTTCAATCTTCCCTCTTCTTTATAAAGGGGGGAGGAAGAGAAGTTCCTCTTTTCTTTTTCTATGCCTCTTCATTTACCCTTAGTTCCATTTATCTATAGTCCCCCCCCTTTCCTTAATCATACAATCCTATTGGGCTTATGGTTAGTGGGTACATCTATAGGGCTTGGATATCTCTAGAGGTCTGGAGTTCAATTCCTAGGTCTTGTATCCATTTTTGGCTTATTTTCTTTTGTTTTGGAAAAAGGCCTACATAAAGCCCATTATCATCAAGCCAAAAATTCTTGTAAAATTGCTAGGAATTTTACGGGCGTTACATTCTTAACATAGTCCATAAACATCATCATCATAAGGGGACATAAATAAGGACATCCATAAACGTCATCATCATAGGGAAACATATATATAAGGACATAACGGATCTTCTCCACCATGCCACTACCACACACATTTGGCCCCTCCTGCTGCTCCCTTTAGTAAACATAACATGTATCATCCATAACATAGCAGTATAACATGTATATATATGACTTAATCAAACATAACATACAACATATGTAACATAGCAACATAAACATGACATAACATGGAACATATATATGACATATGAACATAGCATGTGAACATAGCAATCAAATCGTGTAACCTATATAGGATGCTTTTGAAAACATATAATATAGGTACGTAAACATAATCTTAACATATTTGGGCCCCGCATTGTACCACTTCTTCATCATCATAGCGCGCATCCCTAAATAGACCCGAGGTAGCAAGTCTCGAACCTACTAGGTTACTAGGCCCGATCTTAGTCCGTCGACCTAGGGCAATCGTCATAGCGTAGAAGCCCATCCTAGGCCCGAGTCTTACTCCATTGACCTAGGGCATCTTGGAGCCCATCCCGTACTAGGCCCGATCTTAGTCCGTTGACCTAGGAGAAATCATACATAGGAGCCCATCCTAGGCCCGATCTTAGTCCATCGACCTAGGGCATCTTAGGAGCCCATCCCTTTGGACCTTGTTAGGGTCCTGGTACAAGCCATGCATAAGGTAAAATACTTATATGCTTTTATTATAACATAGCTTATTTCATTTTGCAAACATAGCATACTTCATTTCCTAACATATACTTTATTTCCTAACATATCATACTACACTTCATGGACATATCATTTTTCATTTCATAAACATATCATACTTCATTTCATAATCATGTCATATTCATTTCATGAACATATCATTTTTCATTTCATAATCATATTGTATTTCATTTCATAACATATCTTAAATATCACAAACATATAGGGCATGGCATAAGGCATAAACATCAAGAGTAAGTAAACTCTAACCTAAAGCATGTTATGTTCATCTAGCATCATTTAATATCACAAGTCAACATGAATTCACCTAAACATAAAACACATGTTAACACAACCTAGAGCATGTTAAGGTACAATGGTTGGCCGAATGGTTCATAGGACTTTTAGGGTTAAACCTTTACCCTAATCCATCTAACATACTAACATCATCATATGCATACAAAACATGGAATAAAACTTCTTTGAAACATCAATGCAAGGGGGTGGCCGAATGATCCATGTAGGCTTTTAGGGCTAGTCTTTTAACCTAATCCCTCTAACATACTAACATCATCATATGCATACAAAATGTGGAATAAAACTTCATTGAAACATCAATACAAGGGGGTGGCCAAATGGTCCATGTAGGCTTTTAGGGCTAGACTTTTAACCTAATTCCCTCTAACATACTAACATCATCATATGCATACAAAATATGGAATAAATCTTCATTAAAACATCAATACAAGGGGGTGGCCGAATGGTCCATGTAGGCTTTTAGGGCTAGTCTTTTAACCTAATCCCTCTAACATACTAACATCATCATATGCATACAAAATATGGAATAAAACTTAATTGAAACATCAATACAAGGGGGTGGCCGAATGGTCCATTTAGCCTTTTAGGGCTAGTCTTTTAACCTAATCCCTCTAACATACTAACATCATCATATGCATACAAAATATGGAATAAAACTTCATTGAAACATCAATACAAGGGGGTGGCCGAATGGTCCATGTAGGCTTTTAGGGTTAACTTTAACCTAATTTATTATACATCTTAACATCATCATGTGCTTGTAAAACAAGGTATAGAACTTCAATAAAACACCAAGAACACATGTTGGCCGAACCTATCATAGGGTTTTCTAGGGTTAACTTTTAACCTAATTCATTCTACATCTTAACTTCATCATGTGCATGTAAAACAAGGTATAGAACTTCAATAAAACACCAAGAACACATGTTGGCCGAACCTATCATAGGGGTTTCTAGGGTTAACTTTTAAGCTAATTCATTCTACATCTTAACTTCATCATGTGCATGTAAAACAAGGTATAGAACTTCAAGAAAACACCAAGAACACATATTGGTGGAACATATCCTAGGGGTTTCTAGGGTTAACTTTTAACTTAATTCATTCTACATCTTAACTTCATCATGTGCATGTAAAACAAGGTATAAAATTTCAATAAAACACCAAGAACACATGTTGGCCGAACCTATCATAGGGCTTTCTAGGGTTAACTTTTAACCAAATTCATTCTACATCTTAACTTCATCATGTGCATGTAAAACAAGGTATAGAACTTCAATAAAACACCAAGAACACATGTTGGCCGAACATATCATAGGGGTTTCTGCACAAAATATCAACCGAAAGCTACTCGTATGTACGTGAGGGATACTTACATCCTTCGCTTTGATTTTAGTGGAAAGATGACCTAAGGAAAGCCAAATCTAGCCTTCTCCTTGCTTGGATGGGGTTCGGCCAAAGAAATAGAGAGGGGAAGCTCTAGGATTCGCTGAGGAAGAAGAAGAGGAGGAGAAAATAAGTTTGGTAACTCATGCCCCCTCATTCCCCCTATTTATTCACTTGAAGAGTCCCTTCATCTCCTTTACCTCTAACTATAATTTCCCATGTTCTTCTAACAATACATTCTTGTTGGGCTTTTGGTTAGTGGGTGCATCTATAGGGTTTGGCTATCTCTAGAGGTTTGGGGTTCAATTCCTAGGCCTTGCATTCTTTTTAGCTTATTTTATTTTATTTTTTTGAAAGAGCCCACATAAAGCTCATTATCATCAAGCCAAAAATTCTTGTAAAATTGCTAGAAATTTTACGGGTGTAACAACACCGGTGAGGGATCATGTTCTCAAGAGGATGGCTCATTTGAATGAGCTAGAAGTCCTTGGAGCGGAGATCGATGGGGAAACTCAGGTCGATATCATTCTTCAATCTCTACCTAGAAGTTTTGAGTTGTTCCGCCAGAACTACAATAAGAATAAGAGGTTATATTCATTGACAAAGCTTCTGATAGAACTCCAGGCGGCTGAGGGGCTTTTTCGTTAGATCGCTCAGGCTATGGTTGCTCTGAAGGTTTCTACTTCTAAGCCGAAAGGCATGAAGAAGAAGAAACAAGGTGTAGCAAAGATGGTTGCAGGACCTCAGGCAGGAGTGAAGAAGCCAAAAGGCAAGTGCTTCACTTGCAAGCAGACTGGACATTGGAAGGCAGACTGCCCTAATCAGAAATAGAACAAAGGTAAATCTTTTATTTTAGTCGTTAAAATATGTTTAGTGGTGTTATCTACTAGTACCTGGTGTGTAGATACGGGATTCACTGATCATGTCTGCAACTCTTTGCAGTGGTTCCAGGAAACCAGACGACTAGCTGAGGGAGTGATTACCGTCGACATGGTCAATGCTATGAAGGTGGTGGCTATTGCAGTGGGATATGTTTATTTATCTTTTGATAAGAATAAAACTTTGGTTCTGAAAAATTGCCTTTATGTACTTACATTTAGAAAGAATTTGATTTAAGCTTCTAAATTGTTTATGGATGGGTATTCTATTTCTTTTATTAATAGAGTTATTATAAAAAGGAATAGGAAGATTATCTGTTTTGGTGCGTTGGTAGGAAATTTATACACTCTTGAACAAAAAACTCCCACAATGCAAATAGAAATAAATAACTCATCTTCTAAATCAAATAAGAGAAAAGAACCTTCGAAAATGAACCAAACATATCTTTGGCATCTAAGGTTAGGTCATATTAACCTGAGTAGATTTCAAAGGTTGATAGCTGATGGACCTTTGGGTTCATTAGTGGTGGAAAATTTCCCAACCTGCGAATCTTGGTTGGAAGGTAAAATGACCAAGAGGCCTTTTAAGGCCAAGGGGTATAGAGACAAAGATGTGTTGGAATTGGTTCATTCTGATTTGTGTGGTCCTATATCTATCCAGGCTAGAAATGGTTTTGAATATTTCATCTCTTTTATAGATGATTATTCAAGATATGGATACATTTACTTGATGTGCCGCAAGTCTGAATGCTTTGACAGGTTCAAAGAATTCAAGGCTGATGTGGAGAAATGTCAACGTAAAAGTATCAAGACACTACGATCCGATCATGGTGGTGAGTACCTCTTGGGAGAGTTTAGGAGTTACTTCTCAGAGGCTGGGATTCCATCCCAACTGTCTGCACCCGGTACACCCCAGCAAAATGGTGTGGAAGAGGAAAGGAACAGGACTCTTGTTGAGATGGTTAGATCGATGATGAGTTATTTTGAGTTACCAGATTTGTTCTGGGGGTATGCTATGTAAATGTCAGTGTATATTCTGAACTTTGTACCATCTAAATCAGTACCTTCTACTCCCATAGAATTGTGGACTGAGCGAAAGCCTAGTCAAAGACAAATTCGGATTTGGGGTATTCCAGCACATGTGCTGAAAAGAGATGCTGATAAGTTAGAATCTCATACGGAAGTGCGCTTGTTCGTAGGCTATCCTAAAGGAACGAAAGGTGGTTTGTTCTATGGTCCTAGAGATTAGAGGGTGATTGTTAGAACGAACGCCCGATTTTTAGAGGAAAACTATGTTAAGAACCACAAGCCCATGAGCAAAATTGTTCTGGAGGAATGAAGAGGGGAAGTCACTACTTCAGTACCAATGGTAGAAGAGGACATACCATAAGTGACTGCACCACGTGTAATAGAGGATACACAGGTGATACCTCATCGTAGTGGGAGGGTTGTTAGACAACCTGATAGATTTATGTTCTTGAAAGAATCTTCTGATTTGGTCCCTAGTGAACATGAACCTGATCCCTGGACATATGACCAGGCACTCCAAGATGAAGATGTAGTATCTTGGCAAAGGGTGATGAATTCTGAGATAGAATCTATTGAATCAAATCAAGTCTGGGATCTGTAGGGATGTATACTGAAAAGTCTATCTTTTGTATGAACATCTTTATTTTGAAATAAGAATCATATGATCATTGTTTGCATATTTATATAGTTATGCAATATTGTATAATACATTACATTGTAGATAACATGGTGTGTGGTGTCACACGGGAGATCATGTTATCGGCTCCTTGTAAAGTATAAGTAAAGGCTCACAACCGAGATGACTTTGGACAAACCATCGGAATGGTTGTAGTCTGATTTGGTATTGGTTTGTCTTGACCATAGAATCACACTAGTGCACTTTGTGTGCATTGAGCAAGACCGACTTAGAGGTGATTCGATTTATTGCTGACTACATAATTGAATCGGACCTCATATATTATTTTGTACATGCTCTTAATCCCAATATAATAACGGGCACAAATACTTAGTATTCATCTCTTTGATTTACCAATGGGCGAGATTTATAGATTAAATCGATAGGCTCGATAAGTTAGGAGATGATATTAATTATATGGTGTGTCGTTGATTATAGGAGGAAACCGTGTCCTATATATTAGGATGATGATGTCCCCTTGAGGTGCTCATAAGGTTCATTATGTAAACCCTGCAGGTGGACTTGGTCCGGCATGATGAAAAGGTTGAGTGGTACTACTCAAGGAGTTAAATGTTGATTAATTAATAGTCAGTAAATTAATTAATCGACGGACATTCGAGATCTTAAACACGGGGAGAAAATCTACAAATAATATATGGAGCCCATATTATCATATGGGTTTGGTGAGGTAGATCAATGAAAATACTTTAGTGGATTGGATTATCATTAGTGGATCGGACTTTATGTGGGCTTGATCCATGGGTGGCCAAGATCCAACTCCTCCTCATGGTCCATATTGTAGCCTATTAACATATCACGAAGCTTAGATCCAATGGATAGAAACAAAACTCTATATCCAAAGGTAGAGATTAAATCTCTAAGATCCGACGGTTGAGATTAAATCTCTAGATCCGACGGTTGAGATTAAATCCCTAGAACCAATGGTGAAGATTAAACCAAGGCTTATCCTTAACTCTATAAAAGGGTGGACTAGGGGTGGGCGGCAAGAAAAGGGAGAGGAAAGGGAGCTAGGGTTTTGGGCGGCAAGAGAAAGGGAGGTTAGGGTTTTGGGTGGCCACAATTAAGGAAAGTTTTTCTTCTTCTTCTTCTTCCTTTGGTGGCTGGCACCCTTCTTCCCTCATCTCTCCTTGGCTTGGCCAGCGTCCACCATTCTCCCTTTCATCTATGGCTGATGATGGATGGGGATTGGGGCTTGTCCAATCGGCGGCAACCAATCCTAGTTGGGATAGGAATAGGAGTGGGGCTAGGGTTAGGGTTTGGGTGTTGGTGTTGGGCGGTAACAAGGGTAGGAGAGATCATTTCTTCTTCTTCCTAAGGTTGGTCGGCCCCCATTCCTTCTTCCCTCTACCTTGACCAAATCTCAATCTATTCTTCTCCCCTTCATCCTTTGCCGGAAATTAGGAGAGCTTAGTTTAGGGTTTGGGCGGCAACAAGGAGAAGGAGTGTTTTCCTTTCTCTTCTCCAAGTGTTGGCCGGCGCCCATGCCCTTGTTGTTTCTCCTTTGGTTCGTTTCCATACTCCATGTTCTCTTCCTTGGCCGGCGACAACATCGAGTTTATTGACTTGGTGGCCGGTTCTAGATAGAAAGATGAGTTTTGTTTAAGGATCTTCCTTTGTTCGTAGTGAACAAGGAAAGGAAGATTGGTGATCTAGGAGGCTTCAACTTTTAGTAGATCGTTGCCCACACGACGTCCAAAAGGAGGAAGGACATACAATAGAAGATCAAGAGGTATAACAAGATGTATAATCTTGTTTATTTTGATTAGCGTTCTTTTGTATTATGTTTATAATTGCTGATACTGCTGGTACCTTTTCTATGTAATCCCCGATAGAAGGGTTAGCGGGGACCCATGATCCGATCTAAAATATTTGGCTCGGCGAAGGGAGAAAAGGAAGAATTGGTTCGGGCGCGAATATCAGAGGCCATTGATACGGGAGAATATCAAAAGTAATTGGCATGGGAGAGTCAGCAGAAGTAATTGATACAACAAAGAAGAGACGGAAGACACTTCGCTAAAGAGTGGAGCAAGAATTGGTTCAGCTAGATAATTCCAGAAGCCGATGGGATGGATAGAGGGTCGACTTAACCTGATCGATACGATTATACGAAGGAAGTCTAGCACGGGGAAAAGAGGAATTGGTTCGGGTTGATGAGGAACCCTAAGGCTAGGGCACCCATGGGCTATAGACCTAAGCTAGCTTCACTCAAAGCGGAGGGTTGAGGGAGATAGTCTAACCTATTTTCCCAAAAAGTAGAGGAAAATGTATTAGGCAATGGCTGGGGAGGCCCCACGCAATATTCCAAGGAGTCTTCACTCCTTATATATGTAATAGAATTATTCCCTAGGTGGAGGTGGTGGCCACGTGTACGATGGAGATAACCCACGACGTTACAATGACGGAAGGGGGAAGATAAAAGGGAGGAAGCAAGGAGGAAATGGGGATCCGCAATTATTCCAACCCAGCAAGAGAGAAGGAGACGCAGGAAGAGAAGGGGAGCGACAACCGCCTCTCCGGAGAAGAAGGACGGAGATCGGTCGTTGTTACATCCCTTGTATTTTTATCGTCTTGTGATATTACTGTAAGAGGTTTTTCTCCTCCACCTTTGGAAAATTACTTTCCGTAAAGGAGGAACTTCATAGTGAAAGTGCTTAGGCACTGCATCCTGTGAGAAAAGCTCACCTCCGTGGAGTAGGAATCCTTATTCCGAACCACGTTACATCTTGTGTCTGAGTCTCGATTGCTGGCGTCGATTTCTTGCGTTTCATCTACTTCATCTTCTTTTTCTTTACTGATTGTGGCCCGTGAGAACCCTTTGAGATCTCCCTCTGTGCTTCACTACATTGGAAAGGAGTGAACAGATTTTCACCCATTCCGCATCAGTTGGCGCCGTCTGTGGGAACTTTGAGCTGGATGTTGAGATGCAACCTGAAGAAGTACAACAACCTGCTACCACTGCAGTGGAGGAGCGCCCCATCACCCTTCTACCATCGCAGCTGAAGGCCCTGATGGATGACGCTATTACAGAAGCCCTCGCTAGGGAAAGGAGAAGGATCGGATATCTGCATCCGCATTCCGGTGAACCTTCTTCCAGAGGCCCACCCCCATAAATGCGTCCTCCATCTCGTACAGCCGTTAATGGGGAAATATTGCCTGGAGGCGGACTTGGGGGAAGAACGCCTCAGAACACTATGCCCTTCACCCAAACGCGCAGGGAAGAACAGGGCGAAAGTCAATCAACCAGACCTCTGGAAATATACGAGCCCAGTCCCTTTACAATGGACATTCTCTCTGAGCTCCCTCCATCTTACTTCCGGAATCCTCAGATCAATAAGTATGATGGTTCGACGGACCCCGAAGAGCACATATCTCAATTTGACGGAGCGGCCTCGCTCCACTGTTATACTGACGCTCTCAAGTGCCGAGTCTTCCGAACCACCCTAACTGGCTCGGCACAAAAGTGGTTCAATACTCTGCCCCCAGGATCCATCACTTGTTTCGCTGATTTCTAGAGAATGTTCAGTCGGGAATTTGTCAGCTGCAAGGCGTATAAACAGGACGCCTCTATTTTAATGCATATCATCAAGGGACCTTCAGAATCCCTTAGGAGGTATCTTCATCGATTCACTTCTGCAGCTAGGAGAATCCCATCAGCCCGATCCGAATCTTTCAGAGGCACTATTCAACACGGGCTGAAAGAGGGCCCCTTCCTCAGTTCCTTGTTAAGACAACATGCGGATAGTTATGAGGATCTATTGAGTCATACGGAGCAGTTTATCCACGATGAAGAAGGATTAAAGGTACGGAGAGCTAAACGAACTGCCGCAGCAGTCCCAATTGAAAGAGCTCTTCCCGTTGTTCCTCAAGCGCCCCCTCGGCGGGAGTATACAAGACCTTTTCGACAGGAGGTTCCGAGGCCTCGTCCTATGCTGCAAGGTGTTCACCCCGTCCCGCCATTACAAATCATGGTCGCTGAAGCACTTCCTCCTGTGAGGACTTGGAAAGAACGGGAAATGGAATTCTATGACCAACAAGGTCTACTACAACGACCTTTAGGATACAGGGGGATCCCACGTAACCCCCCTGCCCCATTCTTCTGCCAATATCATACGGAATATGGCCACACTAGTGGCCGATGTTTCAAGTTGCAAGAGGAATTGGATCGCCTCCATACTGTATATCCGCAAGTAAGGTTACAGGCAGGAGGACCGGCACGGCGAGGCCCCCCGACCTAATGTAACTCGTCCAGGGCCCTACAATCAACAACCTCAAGTCACTTTCCCTCAAACGCCGTCCCAAGAGGTTCTCTCCCAAGGAGGCCCATCAGGTGAGGGCCCTTCATCCATTCTAGATAATGTTCCCACACGAGGAGTTATTCATGTTATAGCTGGAGGACTCATCGATGGAGACTCAACCAGAAAGAAGTCATATGTCTCATGGAGAGTTTGGCCATATCACCTACCGGACTATTCAAGTTGCACGCCGCTTCCATTTGAGCGAGAAGATTTCTGAGGTGTCCTACTTGTCTGACGCCTTGGTTATTTGTATATCCTTGGCCAATTATGAAGTGGCCCGGGTGTTGGTCGATTCGAGAAGTTCCGTCAACATACTCTTTCAGGAAGCCTTTGGACAGATGCAGCTGGGGAATGCCCAGCTAGAAGATGTGGCCACCCCTCTCTTTGGATTCGCAGGGCATGTAGTACACCCTACGGGGCAGATTTCATTGCCTCTAACTCTGGGCGTAAAGCCCAGCCAAAAAACCAGTATAATCCCTTTCCTTATTGTGGATGCTCCGTCCACTTATAACGCTATTCTTGGGCACCCTTTCCTCACCCTTTTTCAGGGTGTGGCCTCCCCGTACAACCAGAAGCTGAAGTTTCCAGTGGGTCAATTGGTGGGAGAAGTCCGTGGAGAACAGAAGGCCTCCAGGAGCTGCTACGTGCAAATGGTTCGGGACGATCAGAAGAAAGCCCGAACCGATGACCTCAAAGGCAAAGCTGTCATCATCACTGATGTCTGTGTCCTGGAGGAATCCCCTCCCAAGGCTGGCAAAATAGAGGAAGGAGAACTGGTGGAAATTGCTCCAGGAAAGGCCACACAGATAGCACAACAGCTGGAAACCAAAGAAGAGCTTGTGGCTTGCCTGAAAGAGAATGAAAACATCTTTGCAAAAGATGTGCATGATCTCACGGGGATCAACCCTCGAGTGGATGAACACCATCTCAATATCGCTAAAGGAGCCTGACCCGTCCAACAGAAGAGGCGACATTTTGGACCGGAAAAAAACAAGGTCATAGCCGAAGAAGTAGACAAACTGTAAAGGATCCGGTTTCGAATGGGTTTCCAATGTAGTCCTGGTCCCCAAACCTTCGAGGCAATGGAGGATGTATATCGATTTTCGTGATTTAAATAAAGCATGCCCTAAAGACTGCTACCCCTTGCCTCGTATTGATCAATTGGTGGATTCTACTGTGGGTTATGAAGTGGTGTCCCTAATGGATGCATATCAAGGATATCATCAAATACCTTTGGCCAAAGAAGATCAAAAGAGAGTTAGCTTTGTGACTGTGGGAGGGTTATACGCTTATGTGGTAATGCCGTTCGGATTAAAGAACGCAGGGGCCACTTATCAGCGCCTTATGGACAAAATCTTCACATAACAGAAAGGTAAAAATGTGGAAGTCTACGTGGATGACATATTAGTCAAATCGAAGGCCACTCGGGATTTAGTCAAGGATTTAAATGAAACCTTCGCTACATTAAGGCGATTTAATATGAAGCTAAACCCTAACAAATGCCTGTTCGGGGTAAAGAGAGGCAAGTTCTTGGGGTACATCGTGACTGAAAAAGGGTTGCAAGCCAACCCTGAGAAAGTGCAAGCACTATGTAACATGAAGTCACCCGCTAATCTGCAGGAAACCCAAAAGTTGGTAGGCAGCATCGTTTCTTTATCACAATTCATAGCCAAATCGGTAGACAAAGGGTTGCCTTTCTTCAAGATCTTGCGCAAGGCTACTAAATTTCAGTGGGATGATCAATGTGAAGAAGCTTTCCAGGAGTTGAAGAAATATTTGGCTGGACTCCCACTGTTAGCCAAACCAATAGCTGGAGAACCACTATGGATGTATCTGGCCGTCTCGGAGGGAGTCGTTAGTTCGGTATTATTGAGACAAGAAGGTTCTCACCAGCAGCCTATTTATTATACCAGCCATATCCTGAAGGGGGTGGAATTCCGTTATACGGAGCTAGAGAAGTTGGCATATATCCTAGTGCTAACCGCCCGCAAGTTAAGGCCATACTTTTTGGCTCATCCCATCACCATTCTAACCTAGCGAATTGGCCAAGGTCGTCACTAAGCCCAATTTCTCTTGAAAATTGGCCAAATGGGTGGTAGAGCTAAGCGAGTATGATATTCACTACCAACCTCGAATAGTTATCAAGGCCCAAATTTTCAGAGGTACCCTACGGCCTAAGATGGTTCGGCAACAAAAGAGGAAGGATCAAAGGCATGGAATATATTCGTAGACGGTTCTTCGGGATCTACGGGCAGCGACATCGGTGTTCTACTAATTTCCCCTGATGGTGAAGAAACTCGATTAGCCATTCGCCTGGGATATCGGGCATCTAATAATGAGGCGGAATATGAAGTCATCCTAGTGGGATTGCAGGCTGCTAAAGCGGTGGGGGCTTCTTCCATTGTAATCCATTCGGATTCCAAGTTGGTAATATCACAACTTCAAGGTTCTTTTGCGGTTCGAGAGGAAAGGCTGCATAAGTACTTGAAGGCTTTTGAGAAAGAAAAGGCTCAATTCCGTCAGGTCCTTTTAAAGCAAATCCCACGGGAGAATAACGGGAAGGCAGATGAATTGGCTCGGATGGCTAGTGCTATGGAAGGAATAAAGTCCTCGGAAACGGTCCATACGAAAATCCATACTTCCCTAGCAATATGCAGCGTGGAGGAAGATGCACCCTAATCAAGCCTAATTCTTGATTGGAGGACTGACATCATAGCTTATTTACGGCATGGGAAGTTCCCGGAAGAAAAAATAGCGGCATCCGCTTTAATAAGCCGAGCCAAATGGTTCACCCTCTTAAATGGAGATTTGTACAAGACTTCTTTCGGACGACCCTTATTGAAATGCTTGGGAAATGAGGATGCAGAATGGGTACTCCGGGAGAATCATGAAGGTTGCTGCAGCAATCATTTAGGAGGGAAAGCTTTAGCAAGAAAGGCCCTATTAGCAGGATATTTTTGGCCTACTCTCCAGCAAGATGCTGCTCGTATAGTGCAAGCTTGCCTCGCTTGTCAGAAGCATAGCAACCGTTCTGAACGGCCGGCTGAGTTAATGAAAGTCGTGGTCTCTTCCTGTCCTTTCGATCAATGGGGAATGGATATAGTAGGTCCGATGCCAGCGGCACCTTTACAGAAGAAGTTTTTATTGGTGGCTGTGGATTATTTTTCCAAATGGGTGGAGGCAGAGCCCCTAGCCAGAATTACTGAGAATGCCGTAATACAGTTCTTATGGAGAAACATTGTTTGTCGATACGGTATTCCTCGGAAAATAGTCAGTGACAATGGACGACAGTTCCAAGGAAAAAAGATCCAAGAATGGTGTCAAAGTCTCAACATTCAGCAGGCTTTCACTTCGGTAGCTCACCCTCAAGCGAACAGGCAAGTGGAGGTGACTAACAGGATCCTCATTCAAGGATTAAAGACCAAGTTGGGGGCTCAGAGGGGAAACTGGGTAGAAGAGTTACCAGGCGTCCTGTGGGCCTATCGAACTACACCCAAGACAGCAACAGGAGAAACTCCCTTCAGTTTGGTGTACAGAACAGAAGTTGTTATTCCGGTCGAAGTTCTATTAAATAGCGCTCAGATAAAGGCGTATGAACCAAATCAGAACCAACTTATTCGAAGCACTGAATTGGACTTGGTGGAGGAAAAGCGGGAAATGGCACGGAGGCGAGCGGAATTCTACAAGCAAAGAGTGCAGCGAGCCTTTAATAAGAAAGTGATGCCTCGAAGATTTCAAGAAGGGGATTGGGTTTTGCGTAAAGTTAATCCCGCTGGAGACCCCGGAAAGCTAGCTCCAAACTGGGAAGGACCCTATGAAATAACGCGCTGCGTAGCAGGGTCAGCATATTATCTGAAAGATGACCAAGGTAAAGAGCTTCCACGACCTTGGAATGCCATTCATTTAAAACTTTTTCACACTGTATGAGCAGTAGAGAATAGAAGAAGAGAAATTATGAGACTCTGAAGGAGTGTACTCCTTAACTTGATCGCGTTAATTAGATGCCAAGTACTCTCCAAATTTCGTTAATGAGTTATTTACAAGAGCAATACGGTACTGTTAATAAATCTTGAAGAAGAGAAAGAAAATGGAAAGGAAATTCCCGTTTCAAAACAAGATATCGAATTACAGCTTAAATCGGTCGGGAGGATAACGTCGAAAACCAGCCTCCCAATTTAAAGAAAATGAAGGATAAGTTGGAGGAGGTAATCCTTGGTCGGCATACTGCCGAACAACTTCATTAAATTCGTCCTGATAAGTGGCGCGCAGTAAAATGATGAGTCACTCCTGGCGGTTCGGACGGTCAGGGCTTCGCTCTCGATGCAGCCTCTCACATTTTTCTTATTGTTCTTGAAGATTTCGACGCACGTCCACATAGCGTCGCGACACCTCCATAATAGCATCGGCTAGGATGGAAACATCATTGGCTCGGGAACTTTGTTCCTGCTTCACAAGGTGCGTCATCTTCACCATATTTTGACGCATAGAAGCTGAAATCCCCTCCACTGCTTCAGAATAAGATCTGGTCCGGGCGAGTTCAGTGCCCAGCCTCTGAAGGGAAGTCTCTTGCCTGCGTAGACGGGCGTGAGCATGCGCCCTGGAATTTATGAGGGATGAGTTTTCTTGTACCTCCTTGCACAAGCGGGTGCGGAGGTCCCCTATCTTATCCTGTGCTCGTCGGTATTGAACTTGAAGGTGATCGATGGCGTCAGAATCCTATTGCTTCCCCTTGAGGAGCTCTGCTACCTGCCCTTGAAGACGTATTAACTCTTGAGCCGAGGAAGACTCCTTATCAAGAGGAGTCGGTTGGACTTCCCGCTGGGGGACGGGTGGTTCCACACCTGATTGCTGTTGTTCTTTTAACGCTGCAATAGTATCAGCATCCTTCTAAATCTCTTGGCGAGCTTCGGCTAATTGCTCTTGGCACCGGTGCAATTGTTGCAACAGGAGCCGTTCTTGATTCTGAGTATTCGCCAAATCTTCCCATTGTTGCCGCTCCCATTCTTGAGCTTGAGCCCGATATTGATAGAGGGAGCGATCCAACTCTTGATGGTTGGTCAAGGCCTACATGCCGGTGTTGAAAAAGAAATCGGTTAGTACGACAAAGCTAAGGAAGCTAAATGAGAAAACGTACCAAATCCAGAGCATAGCGTAGGCTTTCCATGCGAGGAACCACTTCCTCTAAGTTCAGGATCCGAAGACTCCTGGGAGAAAAGGAAGAAGATGAGACAGATGATACTGAGGTGGGAAGTTCACTGGTGATGGGGAGAAGGGGGATGATATTTGTAGGAGGAGAAGGGCTCTTCAGGCGATGAGTGGAGGGGGAAGTTTGCAGTAAGGGGATATCAACCGCCATGGGTTCGGAAGAAGAATGGTATTCAGGGGAGATAGAAGGCAGGGGTGAGCCAGCCTCTGTCATCGGTTGACGTGGAAGTGCGTCCTCCCCAGGTTCATCCTCAAGTTGTAGTGAAGGAGAAGGCGACTTATGAGTATTGGTGGCAAAAGGAGAAAATGTTGGGTTTTCGGCATCGCGGCGTGTGTGTGTTCGATCATGTTTCGTAAACATGAGCACAGCGGAAGCAATTAAAATTAATAAATCTATATTTATTACAACACACGCATGCATATTACAACAAGTGTAGACATAACCGTAAATTAAAATTGCAATAAAAGGAAATTAAACTACGTTATACCTTCCGTATGACGTGTAGCGGGAACGGCATCAACCGGAACGATCCTCGTAAGAATCGTCTCTATCCGTATCCACGCCGAGCTCCTCGGGATGTCTTCGCTAAGTCACGAGCTTCGTCTTCGTACGGGTTACTAGCCTCGTGTTGAAGACGACGTGATCGAGAGATGATCACGATCCGAATCCAAATTCGGATCCAAAAACGAGTTCTCAAAACTCGCTTCTCCGGAGAGGTATTCGTCAACCGTTTGACGAATCCTTCGTCCCCCACCTCAGAGGATTACCAGAGATCAAATCCCCGGTAAGTTAGCCGCTGTCGGAGCACTAACCGTCGTCCAAACGACCCTCCGACGAGAGGAGGAGAAGCTGTCCAGAAAACTGGACAGCTTGGTGGAGGAGTAGGCGCCGGCCAAAACAAGGAGAGAAAAGCCTCACCTTGATGCCAAACCTATAGGAGATCACCGGAGGTTCGCCGGACGTTCACCGGCTGAAGCTTGGGCGCCGCCACGGAGATAGACGGCAGCACAATCAAGCACGGCGGCAAGGAGGTTGGGCGGCACAAGTTGGGCGGCAACTCCTTGGAGGCTAGGGTTTTGATTTTGGATTAGGGTTTAACAATCCCTTAAGCCCACTTTTATAGAGAACTAATTCTCTTAATGGTTAATGGATCATATTCATAAAGCCCGTTAACCCGCTCCATTAAGATAAGTTAAAATAAACCAAACCATGATGGTTTATTTTAAGTTAAAACGAACCGAACCAACTTTTGGTTCATTCGTTTAAAATAAACCAAACCCTTTGGTTTATCCTCATCCATTGGATTAGAACCAAACCATTTTGGTCCATCCATTATGTCTTCATAAGACACTGCCCATCCACGCTTCCATTGCGACTGAAACAATTTCATGCTCGCTTTATGTTTGGTCCAACTAAACATAGTTTCTCTCGGTCTGAGAATCCCATTCTCAAGCTCGTTTTAAATCCTTTGGATTACACTCGTTGTGCGTGTGACCAAATAGGTTCTCGGTTTATGTTGGCCATCTATAATTAACCATTAATTATAGAATGATCATGAGTGGCACCTAGTAGTACATCATGATCCCCAATTAACCGAAAAGATCAACGGTTGATCCAGAACTATTTCTGAAACCCTTCAGTAGCTCGAATGAATCATTCCCCATTCCCTTCACTCATCTTATACCCACTTGGTTCAGGACATGGTCTATTGTGTCAGTCCCCACTAGGCTGACTACGTCACACCTAGCCTAAGTATCATTTCCTCGTCCTACGGATTCTAGTTACTCCACATGTATCGAAGAGTACTTTACTCTAAACATGTAATGCTTTGGCCAAAGACTTTAGTAACAATCCGACGAGAGGCCATGGGTATACATCTCCTCGCAAGGAGTGGTGAATCCTTTATAGGCTATTCAAACACCTTCGATCACTTCGACTTATACCCAATCATCCCGGGTCCACATCTCCTGAGAGATGTTTGCTTAAGATGTCAAAGCATAAGTCTCCATGATCAAGATGACTTGAATACCGCAAGTCAAAGGAACATCGCACTTAAGCCACAGTAAGAACTTCATTGACATATCTATATATGCAGAGAACCATATGAAGTCTTACTACCGGTCACTCCAATGAACTAGTTACCATAACTAGCATCCACGATTAACTCCGACATCACTATGTCTCCAAAGGAGAATCACCGCTTGGATACACCAAGGAGTATACCTGTTAGTCTCGGCTGTAATTGATGGTGTCCAAATCCATCAATTCATCGACTAGGGATAATTCCGATACATCACAATTACACATGTAGAGATACTCACTAGTTGTGATCCAATCACAAATTCTCTCATGCTGTGAATCGTATCGTGGGCATTCAGTAAATGAGTTTAAGATCCAATCAAATACATAAAACATGTATACTCAAATAGTGAATATTCATTTATCATATAAATGGTTCATACATAAGGCGATTGCCTTAGGACATCTCTCATATATTACTAACAGAAAAAGTATGAGAGCTAGGGTTTGTAAATGCCGGAGAAATCGAGGAAGGACCAATTGTCCCGATTTCCTCCGGGGCGGAAGCAACAAGGGATGCAGGGGGAGGAGAGGAAGATGATTTAGATGAAGCGGTGGTGGTGACCGGGGAAAGTGAAGAAGAAGATAGAGCCGACGGCTGACCGGCCTTCCTCTTGCCATGTGGATAATGACCCACTATCTCCTGGAAGAAGGTAGAATGCATTTTGAGGGTCTGAGAATAAAGAGAAAGGGCTGAAAAAAGGTATTGAGGCAACGGAGTATGGCGGCGGAGGAATGAACAGACGGAGAAGAAGGAGATGAAAAGGCAAAGGGATGAAGATAGCAAAAGAAACGAAGACAAAAGGATCCCCTATAAAAGGGAGGAGAGTGGGATGGTAACCATTATTGGGCTCCTCGTCTGTGGTAAAGGAGGCCCTAAGTGAAAAGAAAAAAAAAGGGGTTATTCTTTCTAAATAGCCCAGTATGTACTAAAGCCTTCATTTGCATGGGAAGGGGCGGATATAGGCGTTCCCCTTCGGAAGATAAGCACAAAAGAGGGATGATATGAAAACGTTGCCTCCTTTATGTTGATGGCTTCTGAGCCATATGTATATATATCAATTTCTATCCCCGCGAGGCGAAGCAGAAGATATCCCCGTGTGGTGGCGGAATGGAAGAACCAAAATTCATTCGGTTATACTCAAAATTTTTATCCCCGCAAGGCGAAGCGGAAGATATCCCCGTGCGGTGGCGGAACGGAAGAACCGAGATCCCTCAGTTATGTATTATATATATAAATTTCTATCCCCGCAAGGCGAAGCGGAAGATATCCCCGTGTGGTGGCGGAACGGAAGAACCGAGATCCCTCGGTTATGTATTATATATATAAATTTCTATCCCCGCGAGGCGAAGCGGAAGATATCCCCGTGCGGTGGCGGAACGGAAGAACCGAGATCCCTCGGTTATGTATTTTATATATAAATTTCTATCCCCGCGAGGCGAAGCGGAAGATATCCCCTATCCGTGGCGGAACGGAAGAACCGAGATCCCTCGGTTATGTATTATATATATAAATTTCTATCCCCGTGAAGCGGAAGATATCCCCGTGTGGTGGCGGAACGAAAGAACCAAAAATCTTCGGTTATATTATATATATATATATATATATTTCTATCCCTGCGAAGCGGAAGATATCCCCGTGTGGTGGTGGAACGGAAGAACCGAAATTCATTCAGTTATACTCAAAATATTTATCCCCCCGAAGCGAAAGATATCCCCGTGTGGTGGTGGAACGGAAGAACCGAAATTCCTCGGTTATATATTATATATATATATATATATAAATTTCTATCCCCGCGAAGCGGAAGATATCCCCGTGTGGTGGCGGAATGGAAGAACCGAAATTCCTCGGTTATATATTATATATATATATAAATTTCTATCCCCGCGAAGCGGAAGATATCCCCGTGTGGTGGCGGAATGGAAGAACTGAAATTCATTCAGTTATACTCAAAATTTTTATCCCCGCGAAGCGGAAGATATCCCCGTGTGGTGGCGGAATGGAAGAACTGAGATCTTCTCAGTTATATATTACTTTTTGTCCCCGTAAAGGGGGAGAAGTTGAAGTCCTTATTTAATTTGATATTGTTTTATTTCTGTAAAATAGCAGAGTCAATTAATTTAATGGTTCTATATTCCTGGTAGGGCGAAAAGGAAGGAGAACCAAAATATGCCTCAAGTATATGTCAGTACGAAGAGAAGTAAAACACGGCACAGCTCAAGAGATACGGGAAGAAGAAGATAAACAGGGGAAAGTTCATTGATGCGGAAAAATTACATATTTCAAGTCATTTACAAGAGGGAAATAACAAAAAGAAACCCTTATACATCTAGGGTATTACAACTTTTTGTTGGGAGGAACGGATGGAGCTCCTTTGTGCGGTCAAGGTTGGCACTGTAATTGTCGACGGTAAGATTGCTGCAGGAAGATTTGCTTGGCTAATTCCTTTTGGGACCCGACCAACTGTTAATGCAGGGAGCGATTACTGGCGGAGATTTCCTTCAGCTGTTGTTGTAAATACTTCACTTGCTTCTCCAGACTAGATATGTAACGGCATTCGTTTATCTGCTCTTCTGCAGGAGAGGAATTGCTACCCTGTTCAGATATTGTGTCCATGGCAAATAAAAGGAAAGGGAAAGGATGGAAGCTATCAGGTAAGGGGCGGAGGTTTTTATAGCGACGAAGAGGGAAAGTGCATTTATTGGTAGAAGAAATAGAGACAATAAATGCCAGTAAAGAAGAGGAAACGTGGGGGCAGTAAGGGGGAAGGTCGACGGGACTATAACTGCAATTAAGAGGGTCCGAATCCCCAGGCGAGGATAGAAGAAGGTATGTTCGGACCAGATTACAGTCCTTGTGAAGACAGAAACCTTACTTCTACGAGAAAAAGACAAAAGCAAACATCAAGTCCCCCCCCCCCCCCTCGTTTTTTATTGATATATTTGAAATGATTATAGTAAATTGATCTATACAGATTTTCTCTGATTACTCCTTACAGACGAAGTGGGAGAGGCCTCTTTGGGGGGAGAGGGCACCAAGATGACCTTTAAGCGCTCGCCTTGAGGTGGAGGAATGGCGGATGGACCTTCATCAAACGGAGAAGGATGAGCTTCCACCGGGGGGACGGGGATGAAAGCCAGCGCTGGTGGAAGTGGAGGAAGTTCGGCAGCGACATGGGGGTCTCCCACTGTATACTCCCATGTGAAGGGAGGATTCCACACTCTATTGCGGAAGGAAGGGAAGGGAGCACGAAAGGACCTCCGTATAGGAGGGGTTGGAGTTGGAGTGTGAGGCGGAAAAGGAAGAGGACGAAAAGCTGAAGTGGCAGTTGAGCGGGTCTCCGAATCTTTAGTGTCTTCAGAAACCCAGTCCTGCAACTCGAAAGATTCTAAATTGGATGAAATTTCGATGGGGTGTCCCTCCGAAGCCATGATAGTAAGATAGAAGGATGAAGACATGGAGGGAAATTATTTATAATGGAAGAAAAGCGACAGCAGAGGTTCTTAGGAAGGGGAAGAAGATGAAGGGATTGATACAGTTTCCGAAGCAGTAAAGGGAAGGGGAAAACCAATAGGCAAGAGTCACTTAAAGTAAATCCCCGAGCCGAAATTGGGATGGATGTACATAAAATCAGGCAAGATACTTCAGGCGGATTCCAGAACCAAAATTGGGACAGAGGTGAATAATGTTATTCAAGATACCTCAAATAAGCCCGAACTAACAAGGTGATTGCGCCATACAATATGGGGAAAGAGATGACAGTACAAAGAGGGAGGAGTTTAAAATAGGTCTAGAATTCCCAATCCGTCAAGAAACATGACAAGATGATGATAACTAAACATATTGACAAATTCATCATTCAGAAGCAAAAGAAAGGCTATTGACAAAATTACCAAAAAGGATAATAGTAGAAATTACAACTCAAAAAGTTCGGGCGGACACTTAGCTAGCGCCTCCGTGGAATCTAAATAGCTAGTGTCCGTGCCAGGAGGCGGGTATCCCTGTTCGGCATTTTGAGCCGAGGATACCTCAAAACCTAGTATAAATAAATCTACCCCCTTCTTGACATAGCGTCCTTTGAGGTCGGCTTCTTGCTCCTTCAGTTGGTCTTGATATTGAACCACCTGAGCTTGACTTTCTGTCAATTCAACTGCCAAAGCATCTCTTTCGGTGGCTGCCTTTATAGCTTGCTTCCCTAAGGCTGAAAGAGCTTCTAGGTACTCCTGGTGGAGGGTAGAATGTTGCTGAGCCACCGGCGATAAGGTGTGAGAAAGAGCTGCCACCATGGAGGAAAGCTCTTGACATTTCTCTGCATGTGATTCCTTGGTGGTTTCCTGTGTTTGACGCTCCAACCCCGTGTCGCTCTTCTTTAAGCTGTATAATAGTGGTCGATGAGTCAGTAGCCTTGATCATGGCGTCCCCAAGATATCCCTTGTACTCCCCCAGTTCACGGGTCAGGACATCTACTTGTTGCAGTTCGTTGGACTGTAAGAAGAGGCGTTGTTCAAGTTCTTCATTTTTTCATTGCATCTCCTCTTTGTCGCTTCGGACCAGGGCTAGTTGTATCATGGCATCTTCACACTGGCCCCTGAAGTCCGCCTCCTTGGCCTCTTGCTTGTTTAACCACCGAACGAGCTCCTTTTGTTGTGATACGGCGGCAAAATGGCGAGTTTCCACACTAGATTGGAATTGGGCCAGCTGAATCACCATTTTGTTATGTTGGGTGGAAGCCTAAATGGAAGGAAAAATTATCAGTATATATCGGCATAGAGAGATACTCATAATGAAGAGGAGAAAAAGAAAGAGTAGATACCTCTGCCAACAGTTTGCTCACTTGTTCGCACGGGCCTTGTATGCCCGACTGATTGAAGAATTTTACCTCCGAGGGGTGCCGAATCTTCAACAGAGATCCCAGCATGGCCTTCAGAGGAAAGGGAAGGGAAAGATCCTCCCCTTTCGAGGAAGATGGGGGCCTGAGACGACAAAGGGGGGTAGGAGCAGCTCTTGAGTCAGAAGGTATATGAGCTTGGAGGGACTCCGCATGAGAAGGTGGGGGTGAATTTTGTGCAGATGGGGAGGAATGAAGAAACTGGGAGGGAGAATCTCCTCCTCGAGGAGAGGGAGAAAGGGCAGATGAGGTAGTGCCTCCTTTCTTGGCTCATAAATGGTTAGGGGCTGAGACCCCGGTTGGTCTGAGGGCGAGGGGAGACGAGCCAATGAACTTGGGGCTCCTTTCTTGATGAGCCGCAACTTTTTCCACAGGGATGATGGAGCGGCTACTGATTTGCCTCTTTTAGTCGAGGTTTTCTTCTTCTTGGCCGCCTCGATCGCCTCCCCTTCCACTAAAGCCTTCTGCATTAGATTATCTGCAAGGTATGCTGATAAGAAAGATGAATAACATAGAAAGGAAGTCATATTGCAGGGTAAGTATCCTCCTACCTACAGCAACCGAAGTCGTCAAAGATAGAGGTTACAATCCAAAATAGCTTAAAAGAGGAGTTTATATTAGATGGTTTGAGCAGTAGTGTAACTCTCCTAATACTCTATATACTTCCGGGAAGGGACATTTGGTCCTCATTTCCCGGAATGGAGGCAATTCGGGAAGGGCTACCTTCCATGTATCAGAATAGGGTAGAGACTCGGGAAGCTATACAAAGAAATATAATTCTTCCCAACCCTTGTGGGAAGTGGGCAAATTCACCAAAAATTGGCAGTATGAACGGCTAGATAAGTAGAAGAGACCTGCCTTGGAAGACTTTAATTGGAAGAAGCAATGGAATATTTCGGGGGTTAAAGAGAGGTTCAAGTGTTGGAACACTATGTGAGCTCCCAATAAAATTCGAAAGGAGTTGGGGGTGAATTGGTTCAGGGGTAGTCCATAGAAGTTTAGAAGGTCCAAATAGACCAATGGTACTGGCAGGGATAGGCCGTTAAGAAATTGTTCAGAGAAAAAGCATGTCAAACCGGGAGGATGATTATGGGGCCGATGCAGTTTAGTCGTGAAACAACATTTTATAGAGGGGTCTATGTAGTTGTTCTTAATATTAAAGAAATAATGGTTAAAATCTAACTGGGTTATGGTATGTTCATACCAGGCGGGTGAAGAGATGGTCCTAGGAGCCATGGGTGTGAACAAAGCAGAGCACTTACTCGGAGGTTAAGGAAGAATCGTGTGGGGAAAGGAAGGACTGGTCAGCAAACGCCACGGTGAAAATCACGGAAGGAGAAGAACAGGCTGGATTGTTAAGAACGCTAAATGATACCTAAAAGGAGAAGGCAGGGGTTTATATAGGGTTTTCCGTGATGATTCAACTGCACGAAAGGAGAAGGAGGAGCGGAGCCCATAAGCCCATCGGGCCTCCTTGAGTATACCTAAGGGAGGTATAAGGGATGGATTTAAGTTGAGAAATGAAGAGTAGGTCAGAAACTTTATGTACATTTGGAAAGTCAAGCTTATAACTTCGCTTGACTATTTTTTGGGGTTGACTAATGACTGCTGGTACCTTTTCTACGTAATCCCCGATAGAAGGGTTAGCGGGGACCCATGATCCGATCCTAAATATTTGGCTCGGCGAAGGGAGAAAAGGAAGAATTGGTTCAGGCGCGAATATCAGAGGTCATTGATACGAGAGAATATCGAAAGCAATTGGCACGGGAGAGTCAGCAGAAGTAATTGATACAAGAAAGAAGAGACGGAAGGCACTTCGCTAAAGAGTGGAGCAAGAATTGGTTCAGATAGATAATTCCAGAAGCCGATGGGATGGATAGAGGGTCGACTTAACCTGATCGATACGGTTATATGAAGGAAGTCTGGCACGGGGAAAAGAGGAATTGGTTCGGGTTGATGAGGAACCCTAGGGCTAGGGCACCAGTGGGCTATAGACCTAAGCTAGCTTCACTCAAAGTGGAGGGTTGAGGGAGATAGTCTAACCGATTTTCCCGAAAAGTAGAGGAAAAGGTATTAGGCAATGGCTCGGGAGGCCCCACGCAATATTCCAAGGAGTCTTCACTCCTTATATCTGTAACAGAATTATTCCCCAGGTGGAGGTGGTGGCCACGTGTACGATGGAGATAACCCACGACGTTACAATGACGGAAGGGGGAAGATAAAAGGGAGGAAGCAAGGAGGAAAGGGGGATCCGCAATTATTCCAACCCAGCAAGAGAGAAGGAGACGCAGGAGGAGAAGGGGAGCGACAACCGCCTCGCCAGAGAAGAAGGACGGAGATCTGTCGTTGTTACATCCCATGTATTTTTCTCGTCTTGTGATATTACTGTAAGAGGTTTTTCTCCTCCACCTTCGAAAACTTACTTTCCATAAAGGAGGACCTTCATAGTGAAAGTGCTTAGGCACTGCATCCGGTGAGAAAAGCTCACCTCCGTGGGGTAGGAATCCTTATTCCGAACCACGTTACATCTTGTGTCTGAGTCTCGATTGTTGGCATCGGTTTCTTGCATTTCATCTACTTCATCTTCTTCTTCTTTACTGATTGCGGCCTGTGAGAACCCTCTGAGATCTCCCTCCGTGCTTCACTTCATTGAAAAGGAGTGAATAGATTTTCACCCGTTCTGCATCAATTGCTTTTCAATTATATGCATGTTTTGTGTGGATGGTTACTTGCTTGTATTTATTTTTCAACTATGAGCATGATATAAATCTGTCAATGGCTAAATAATACTTGGATACCGAGCATAAACACAAAAACCGGCGATCCAGACATCGTCTATTCCGCGGCTACTCGTAGAATAGAGGATGGTCGCTTAAACAACGAGTTTGTTCAAGTGACCTCTCTAAACGAATAGCATGACGATGACTTGTTTGTTTGGGAAATCCCTTTTGTCTAGGATTAAATTATTTTAATCCGGGGACATCGAAGGGATCGCCATGATCAAGCAACAGAGGTGAACTGGGAAGCGAAGTTTCCCCTCACAGACTCGATAAGCTAAACCCTACAATTAGTGGGAGAGCTTCCGGGAAAAACCCTTCAATTGGTATCAAAGCCAAGGTTTCCGATTTTGTGTGTTTAGGATTCGGTTAATTTTTATGCACTTTTTCATATATTATATGTGCCGGATAATAGTAGGATATGCGTAGTTTAACTCTTTGGTTGCAGGCATAAGATCCGACTATTATGGCCATAAGTGTGTATGTGATTGTATGTGTGTAAATATTTATTTTGTTGAATCCTCGGGGTTGACGAGGCTAGTATTTGATTTTTTATAAATTAGATACGACATTGTTTAGCCACTCTTTATTTTAGTTTACTTTCGATCTAGATTTCATGTACACTCCCTCGTGGAGTATAGGATCGATGGATGTAAATTAAAATAGGTTTTATTCTCGGCTCGGATCTCCGGATGGCTTGTACATGGCGTAGGAGGAGAGGACGAGAAGGCGTTGCGACGGGAGACATATTGAAGACAAAAGCCATAATAGTTGGAAAATATTTTACTTTTCATATTTATTACTTATTATTTGATATGCATGTCGTAGGCTAGGAAAATTCCTCAATTTCAAATTACTAAGTGGGAGAGGGATATTTTTATAAATTCTCGCGGCCTCCATTACGATTTGACAAGTGATGCAAACAAACTTGTGCGTCGGCTCTGAGTGCCTTCCTTCCCATCGGATGAGGTTGTTTGCGGATCACAAGGTCAAATATGGTTATAGGGAGTTATTAAGGAGCGTGTGCACTTCCCCATCGTAAGGCACATAACCCGAGATAATTACCTTGGTACCAAGTAATGGTGAACACTTAGATACAAATATAAGTATCCTCCCCATCGGAGTCACTACTTTTATTTGTAAGGCCGAAGAGAAACCAACTATTAATTTTACTTGTCAAAAAGGTAGGTTGACAAGATAGTAAAATTAATGGGTAAAACCTCCTCTTACAAATATAGAATTCGTATACGTCCACATTATCGTGGCATACGATATTCTCGATGTTTTGAGGTGTTGGTTGATTTTAAAATTTTATTGTTTGAGGAATCAATAATTTTTTGAAATCCAAAGTAATGATCTATGTGATTCTTAGGATTTTTAAAATGACTTACAGTCCACTTGTTATGAAAGGAAAATAAACTTACTGTACCCAAATGATGTTGATTGGAAAAGAATCTAGATATTGTCTTATCTGCTAAGGAGTACAAGTATGCACTCTTCGAAGAGTGTCCTCAAGCCATGGTTGCTCAAAAAGGTATCTACTTCTAAGCTGAAAGGCAAGAAGAAGGAGAAACAAGGTGGAGCAAAGGAGGTGGGAGGATCTCAGGGAGGAGTGAAGAAGCCGAAAGGCAAGTACTTCACTTACATGCAGGATGGACATTGGAAGAATGACTGTCCCAATCTAAAACAGAACAAAGGTATATCTTTTGGTCTAGTCGTTGAAATATGGTTAGCGGTGTTATCTACCAGCACCTGGTGTGTAGATACGGGAGCCTCTGATCATGTCTGCAATACTTTGCAGGGGTTCCAGGAAACCCAACGACTAGCTAAAGGAGAGATTACCATTTACTTGTGCAATGCCATAAAGGTGGCAGCTATTGCAGTGGGAGACGTTTTATTTATCTTTTAAGAAAAATAAAACTTTGGTTCTGGAAAATTCCCTTTATGTACCTTTATTTAGAATGAATTTAGTTTCAGTTTCTAAATGATTTATGGATGGATATTCTATTTCTTTTAATGACAGAGTTGTTATAAAAAGGAATAGGGAGAATATCTGTTCAGGTACATTGATAGAAAATTTATACACACTTGAACCAAAACCTCCCACGATGCAAATAGAAGTTAATAACTCATCTTCTAATTCTAATAAGAGAAAAGAACCTTTGAAGACGAACCAAACATATCTTTGGCATCTTAGGCTTGGTCACATTAACCTTAGCAGAATTCAAAGGTTGATAGCTGATGGACCTTTGGGTTCATTAGTGGTGGAGGATCTCCCAACCTGCGAATCTTGCTTGGAGGGTAAGATGACCAAGAGGCCTTTTAAGGCCATGGGGTATAGATCCAAAGATGTGTTGGAATTGGTTCATTCTGATTCGTTTGGTCCTATGTCTATCCAGGCAAGAGGTAGTCTTGAATGTTTCATCTTTCTCATAGACAATTATTCAAGATATTTATGACACTACGATCTGATCGTGGTGATGAGTACCTCTTGGGAGAGTTCAGGAACTACTTATCAGTGATGGGATGTCCGCTTCGGAGGCTCATTGGCTCCCATGTCCCCGGATTAAAATTTTCACTAATGAAAGGATTAATCCGGATGGGATGAGTTTCCTTAGCAACACCTATTCGTTGTCGTGCTAACAACTCGAGTGGTCGCTTGAACAAACTAGTCGTTCAAGCAACACAACTCTTCTAGTTGGTTAGCCGCGGAAGAGACGACGGACGGATCGCCGGTTTTTGTGTTTGTCTTCGGGGTCCATGATTATACAATATATGTTCATATACACACATGTATAATCATCATATATAAGAACATGCTCAGATCTGAAATTAAAGTTATAAAACTTTATACCTTACGATCTTCTACCGTATGTCCTATCCTTCTCGTGGACGACGTGTGGACGAAGATCCTCCACGAGTAGAAGCCTTCTAGATCACGTTCTTCTCTTCCTTGTCCGCTGCGAACAAAGAGAAGAACCACCAAAACCTTTCCTTTCTAGAACCGGCCACCAAACAAGAGAGTTTGATGCAACCGCCGGCCAAGGAACGATTGGATGAGTGCCGACCAACTTGTTGTATTGTTGCCGCCGGCCACCTAGATGTTGGAGAAGCACCGGCCACCAATTGTTGGAGATCCGCCGGCCACCAAGGAGCAAGAGAGGAGGACGAAGAGACACCGCCAAGGATGAGAAGGGAAAGAGGGGCGCCGGCCAAAAACCTTAGGGAGAACAATCACCTTGCCACCCACTTTCTTAGCCACCCAAAAACCCTAGCTCCTCTAGGGTTTGTTGCCGCCCAACTCTTGGATGAGCCAAACCCTAATTCTCCAATCCAAAAAACATATTTTCGCCCAATGCCTAAGCCTTTATTTATAGAATTTAGGAGAAAGTTGGTTAGCCTAAAATATAGGAACTAACTCCTATATTCTTGCCGCCCAACCAACCTTATCCCTTTTAAGATTTGTTGCCGCCCAACCAAGGATGAGCCAAACCCTAATTCTAGAATTTAGGCTTAAGCCTCCTCTAATCTCCACCGTCGGATCTAGGGATTTAATCTCCACCGTCGGTTCTAGGGATTTAATCTCCACCGTCGGTTCTAGGGATTTGATCCCAACCGTCGGATCTAGGATTTCATCCCAACCATAGGATCTAGGATTTCATCCCAACCGTCGGATCAAGGGTTTTATCCCAACCGTCGGATCTAGGGATTTAATCCCAACCGTCGATTCTAGGGTTTCATCCTAACCATCGGATCTATGGTCTTAATCCAACCGTTGGTTCTAGGGTTTCATCCTAACCATCGGATCTATGGATTTAATCCAACCGTTGGTTCTAGGGTTTCATCCTAACCATCGGATCTATGGACTTAATCCAACCGTTGGTTCTAGGGTTTCATCCTAACCATCGGATCTTTGGATTTAATCCAACCGTGGGTTCTAGGGTTTCATCCTAACCATCGGATCTATGGATTTAATCCAACCGTTGGTTCTAGGGTTTCATCCTAACCATCGGATCTATGGATTTAATCCAACCGTTGGTTCTAGGTTTTGTTTTACATTCTTGGATCTAGACTTCACAAGGATTATATTAGGCTACGATAGGGACCATAAGGAGGAGTTGGGTCTCGGCCACCCGATGGATCGGAACCACACAAACTTGATCCATCAATGATGTTCCATTCCACTAGAGGATCATCATTGAACTACCTCACCAACCCCCATAAATCAATATGGGCTCCATATATTATTTGTACATTAATCTCCCCGTGTTTAAGATATCGAATGTCCGTCAATTAATTGATTTACTGACCATCAATTAATCAACATCTAACTCCTCGAGTAGTACCACTCAACCTTATCATCATGTTGACTAAGTCAACCAGCTGGGTTTACATGATGAACCTTATGAGCTCCTCAAGGGGACATCATCAACCTAATATATAGGACACGGTTTTCTCCTATAATCAACGACACACCATGTAAATAATATTATTTCCCAACTTACCGGGCATATTGATTTAATCCATCTAAATCTCACCCACTGGTAAATCAAAGAAATAAATACTAAGTACATGTGCCCGTTATTATATCGGGATTAAGAGCATGTACAACATAATATCCGAGGTCCGATTCAATTATGTAGTCGGTACTAAATTGAATCACCTCTATGTCGGTCCTACTCAATACACCTAAGTGTACTAGTGTAACTCTATGTTCAAGATAAAACAATACCAAGCTACACTACAACCATGCCAATGGTTTGTCCAAAACCATCTTGGTTGTGAGCCTCTACTTATATTTTATAAGGGACTGATAACATGATCTTCTGTGCCACACCAAGCACCATGTTATCTACAATGTAAAATATTAGACAATATGCACACACATATAATAAATATATAAAGTGCAAACAATGATCATGTGATTCTTATTTCAAAATAAAATATTCATACAAAAAGAGCTAGGCTTTCAGTATACATTCTAACAATCTCCCACTTATACTAAAAGACTAAGCTGTCATCACAGTGCCATACATCTGATCCCTATGTCCTCCACATGCCTATCAAACGCTTTCGCTGGAAGGGCCTTAGTGAATGGATCCGCCAGGTTATCCTCTGATGCAATCTTGGCGACAGCAACTTCTCCTCGCTTTACGATCTCTCGTATAAGGTGGTACTTGCGCTCTATGTGTTTACTTGCCTTGTGGGCTCGTGGTTCCTTCGAGTTTGCAACTGCACCACTGTTATCACAATAAATTGTGATAGTTCTGGGCAAACTAGGAATCACATCCAAGTCCATCAAGAAGTTCCTGAGCCATACAGCTTCCTTGGCTGCCTCAGAGGCTGCCACATACTCAGCTTCCATGGTAGAGTCCGCCACGCATTTCTGCTTGACACTCCTCTGTAGGGAATCGCTTCGGAGGCTCATTGGCTCCCATGTCCCCGGATTAAAATTTTCACTAATGAAGGATTAATCCGGATGGGATGAGCTTCCTTGGCAACACCATTTCGTCGTCGTGCTAACAACTTGAGTGGTCGCTCGAACAAACTAGTTGTTCAAGCAACACAACTCTTCTAGTTGGTTAGCCACGGAAGAGACGACGGACGGATCGCCGGTTTTTGTGTTTGTCTTCGGGGTCCATGATTATACAACATATATTCATATACGAACATGCATAATCAAAACAAATAAGAACATGCTCAGATCTGTACATAAAGTTAAAATAACTTTATACCTTACGATCTTCTACCGTATGTCCTATCCTTCTCGTGGACGACGTGTGGACGAAGATCCTCCACGAGTAGAAGCCTTCTAGATCGAGTTCTCCTCTACCTTGTCTGCTGCGAACAAAGAGAAAAACCACAAATACCTTTCCTATCTAGAACCGGCCACCAAGCTAGGAAGTTTGATGCCGCCAAGGAATGGATGAAGATGCCGCCACCAATGGAATGATGCCGCCGCCCACCTAGAGGAATTGGATGAAGATGATCTTGCCGCCACCAATGAGAGGAGAACCGCAAAGGAAGAAGAGAATGGCTAAGGTGAAGGGCACCGGCCAAGGAAAGCTTGAGTGAATTGGGCGCCGGCAACAATGATGGAAGAAGATGGTTGCCGCCCAACCTAGCTCCAAACCCTAGCCGCCCAACTCTTTTCGAAAATCTATATCTCTTGCCGCCCAACCCTAAGCCATATATTTATAGAATTTAGGAGAAAGTTGGTTAGCCTAAAATATAGGAACTAACTCCTATATTCTTGCCGCCCAACCAACCTTATCCCCTTTAAGATTTGTTGCCGCCCAACCAAGGATGAGCCAAACCCTAATTCTATAATTTAGGCTTAAGCTTCCTCTAATCTCCACCGTCGGATCTAGGATTTAATCTCCACCGTCGGTTCTAGGGATTTAATCTCCACCGTCGGATCTAAGATTTCATCCCAACCGTCGGATCTAGGATTTCATCCCAACCATCGGATCTATGGATTTAATCCAACCGTTGGTTCTAGGGTTTCATCCTAACCATCGGATCTATGGATTTAATCCTAGCGTTTGTTATAGGTTTTGTTTTACATTCTTGGATCTAGACTTCACAAGGATTATATTAGGCTACGATAGGGACCATAAGGAGGAGTTGGGTCTCGCCACCCGATGGATCGGAACCACACAAACTTGATCCATCAATGATGTTCCATTCCACTAGAGGATCATCATTGAACTACCTCACCAACCCCCATAAATCAATATGGGCTCCATATATTATTTGTACATTAATCTCCCCGTGTTTAAGATATCGAATGTCCGTCAATTAATTGATTTACTGACCATCAATTAATCAACATCTAACTCCTCGAGTAGTACCACTCAACCTTATCATCATGTTGACTAAGTCAACCTACAGGGTTTACATGATGAACCTTATGAGCTCCTCAAGGGGACATCATCAACCTAATATATAGGATACGGTTTCCTCCTATAATCAACGGCACACCATGTAAATAATATTATTTCCCAACTTACCGGGCATATTGATTTAATCCATCTAAATCTCACCCACTGGTAAATCAAAGAAATAAATACTAAGAACATGTGCCCGTTATTATATCGGGATTAAGAGCATGTACAACATAATATCCGAGGTCCGATTCAATTATGTAGTCAGCACTAAATTGAATCACCTCTATTTCGGTCCTGCTCAATACACCTAAGTGTACTAGTGTAACTCTATGTTCAAGATAAAACAATACCAAGCTACACTACAACCATGCCAATGGTTTGTCCAAAACCATCTTGGTTGTGAGCCTCTACTTATATTTTATAAGGGACTGATAACATGATCTTCTGTGCCACACCAAGCACCATGTTATCTACAATGTAAAATATTAGACAATATGCACACACATATAATAAATATATAAAGTGCAAACAATGATCATGTGATTCTTATTTCAAAATAAAATGTTCATACAAGAAGAGCTAGGCTTTCAGTATACATTCTAACAATCTCCCACTTATACTAAAAGACTAAGTCATCATCACTGCCATACATCCGATCCCCATGTCCTCCACATGCCTATCAAACGCTATTGGAAGGGCCTTAGTGAATGGATCCGCCAGGTTATCCTCTGATGCAATCTTGGCGACAGCAACTTCTCCTCGCTTTACGATCTCTCGTATAAGGTGGTACTTGCGCTCTATGTTTTTACTCGCCTTATGGGCTCGTGGTTCCTTCAAGTTTGCAACTGCACCACTGTTATCACAATAAATTGTGATAGTTCCGCAAACCAGAATCACTTCAAGTCCATCAAGAAGTTTCGAGCCATACAGCTTCCTTGGCGCCTCGGAGGCGCCACATACTAAACTTCCATGGTAGAGTCCGCCACGCATTTTACTCCTCCATACTATGGCTCCACCTCCAAAAGTAAACACAAACCCGAGGTAGACTTACTCTTGTCCCTATCGATTGGAAATCAGAATCCGTGTAACCCGAGGACTAATTGATCTGCCGGTAAACCAAAGATATAATCCCTAGTCCTTCTCGTACTTCAATATATGCTTTACTGCATCCAATGTCCCCTGTCGATTACTCGATATTCGCTAACCATGCCTACGTGAAAGCGGATATCCGGTCTCGCATACATAAGGCTTCCTACTGCCGAAGCATAAGGAACCGCCTTCATGTCCTCTATCTCCTTTGATGTTTTGGGACACATCTCTTTAGATAAAGGAACTCCATGCCTAAAAGGTAGAAAACCTTTCTTGGAGTTCTGCATGCTAAAACGAGCAAGGATAGTGTCAATATATGAAGCTTGAGACAAGCACAACATCTTTTTCTTGCGATCCCTTATAACTTTGATCCCAAGGATGTGTCCCACTTCCCCCAAGTCCTTCATGTCAAACTGTTTTGACAACCATACCCTTACGTCCGATAACACTTTGATATTGTTGCCAACTAACAAAATGTCATCTACGTATAGTACAAGAAACACCACTACGTTTCCGTCACATCTCTTGTATACACAAGGCTCATCCGGACTTTGAATAAATCCATATGACTGGATTACCTCATCAAATCGGATGTTCCAAGATCTAGAAGCTTGCTTCAATCCATAAATGGACCGATTAAGCTTACATACAAGATGCTCTTTGCCTTTAGCAATGAATCCCTCTGGTTGCCGCATATAGATGTTCTCCTCAAGACTTCCGTTGAGGAAAGCTGTCTTGACATCCATCTGCCATATCTCATAATCCATATGAGCAGCTATAGATAAGAGAATCCGGATAGACTTAAGCATAGCTACCGGCGAAAAGGTCTCCTCATAATCGATACCCTCTTTCTGAGTATACCCTTTCGCAACAAGCCTAGCTTTGAAGGTCTCAACCTTCCCGTCTACTCCTCTCTTTCTCTTGTAGATCCACTTGCATCCAATGGTTTTTACACCATCGGGTGGGTCTACTAGCTCCCAGACCTGATTAGAATCCATAGATTCTATCTCTGAATTCATCGCACTTTGCCAAGATACCGCATCTCTATCTTGGAGTGCCTCATCATATGTCCAAGGATCAGGTTCATGTTCACCAGGGACTAAGTCCGAAGACTCTCCCAAAAACATAAATCTGTCGGGTTGTCTAACAACCCTCCCACTACGACGAGGTGCCTCCTGTGTATGCTCTGTGACACGCGGTGCAGTGACTTGTGGTGTCTCCTCTTGTACCGGTGGTACTGAAGTCGGTGCTTCCCCCGTCAACTCCTCAAGAACAATCCTACTCGTGGGCTTGTGGTTCATTACATAATCCTCCTCTAGAAATCTGGCGTTCGTGCTAACGATCACCCTCTGATCTCTAGGATTATAAAATAAACCACCTTTCGTTCCCTTGGGGTAGCCAACAAACATGCACACTTCTGTACGAGATTCCAACTTACCAGCATCTCCCTTCAGCACATGTGCTGGACTACCCCAAATCCGAATATGTCTTAGACTAGGCTTTCGCCCAGTCCACAACTCGGGGGGAGTAGAGGGTACTGACTTAGGTGGAACCAAGTTCAAAATGTGTCTTCTGTTTCGAGCAAACCCCGTAAGCAACAGGTAACTCAGAATAACTCATCATCGATCTCACCATCTCCATAAGAGTCCTATTCCTTCGCTCTGCTACACCATTCTGCTGGGGTGTGCCAGGTGCAGATAATTGGGATTGAATCCCAGCCTCTGATAAGTAACTCCTAAACTCTCCCAAGAGGTACTCACCACCACGATCAGATCGTAATGTCTTGATACTTTTACCTTGACGGTTCTCCACATCAGCCTTGAATTCTTTGAACCTGTCAAAGCATTCAGACTTGCGGCGCATCAAGTAAATGTATCCATATCTTGAATAATCGTCTATAAAAGAGACGAAATATTCAAAACCACCTCTTGCCTGGATAGACATAGGACCGCACAAATCAGAATGAACCAGTTCTAACACATCTTTGGCTCTATACCCCTTGGCCTTGAAAGGCCTCTTGGTCATTTTACCTTCCAAGCAAGATTCGCAGGTTGGGAGATCCTCCACCACTAATGAACCCAAAGGTCCATCAGCTATCAACCTTTGAATTCTGCTAAGGTTAATATGACCAAGCCTTAGATGCCAAAGATATGTCTGGTTCATCTGCGAAGGTTCTTTTCTCTTTTTAGACTTAGAAGATGAGCTATTTATTTCTATTTGCATCGTGGGAGTTTTTGGTTCAAGAGTATATAAATTGCCAACCAATGTACCAGAACAGATAATCTCCCTATTCCTTTTTATAACAACTCTGTCATTAAAAGAAACAGAATACCCATCCAAAAACAATTTAGAAACTGAAATTAAATTCTTTCTAAAAGTAGGTACATAAAGACAATTTCTTAAAACCAAAACTTTATTCCTATCAAAAGATAAATAAACGTCTCCCATGATAGCCGCCACCTTTGAAGCATTGCCCATGTAGATATTAACCTCTCCTCGGCTAGTCGTCGGGTTTCTGGAACCCGCAAAGTATTCAGACATGATCGTGGCTCTGTATCTACACACCGGCTTGGTAGATAACACCGCTAAACATGTTTCAACAACTAAACAAGAAGATATACCTTTGTTCTTTGGCGAGGGCGGTCCGCCTTCCAATGTCGTCACCTTGCAAGTGAAGCACTTGCCTTTCGGCTTCTTCACTCCGCTGGGTCCCATCGCCACTTTCTTGCTCTACCTTGCTTCTTCTTCTTCTTACCTTTCGGTTTAGAGGAAGAAACCTTCTGAGCGACCATGGCTTGAGAACTCTGACGAAAAAGCCCCTCTGCCGCCTGGAGTTCTGTCAGAAGCTCCGCCAACGAATACAACCTCTTGTTCATGTTGTAGTTGAGGCGAATCGCTCAAAACTCCTAGCAGAGGGAGAATGATATCGACCTGGGTTTCCCCATCGATCTCGGCTCGAGGACTTCCATCTCATTAAGATGAGCCATCATCTTGAGAACATGATCCCTACGGGTGTTCCCTACCATGGTGGTCGCCATCAAGTCTCTCATTGCCTCCTCGCCTAGCCGCCCTACTCGATGTCCGAAAAGTTCCTTGAGATTGAACATCATGTCATAAGTGTGGCTATGGCACGATCGATGTTGCGACATTTGACATAGATGCCAAAATGTAACACGCGCCCATCTCATCGCCTTAACCCATTTCTTATAATGTTCTTTCTCCTTTTCATCAGTCATCGGTGGGCTTAGGAGGATGCACCTCGAAGAGTACAAATTTGTACTCCTCCGATTAAGACAATATCCGTGTTTCTTTTCCAATCAATGTAGTTTGGACCAAGAAGTTTGTTTTCTTTTAAAATCACAAAAGTGGGTTGAAAGCCATTTGAAAATCCTAAAAATCACAATGATAAAAAATTATCAGATTTCAAATAATATTGATTCCTCAAAACAATAAAATCCCGAAATCAACCAACACCTCAAAACACCGAGAATATCGCATGCCACGATAGTGTGGACGTATACGAATTCTACATTTGTAAGAGGAGGTTTTACCCATTAATTTTATTATCTTGTCAACCTTACTTTTTGACAAATAAAATTAATAGTTGGTTCCTCTTTAGCCCTACAAATAAGCGACTCGATGGGGAGGATACTTTTTATTTGCATCTAAGTGTGCACCATTACACGATACTAAGGGAATTATTTCGGATTATGTGCCTTACCGATGGGGAAGTACACACGCTCCTAAATAATTTCCTATAACCATTATTTGACCTAGTGATCCGCAAACAAACCCATCCGATGGGGAGGAAGGCACTCAGAGCCAACACATAAGTTTGTTTGCATCACACGTCAAATTGTAATGGAGGCCGCGGGAATTAATTAAAATGTCCCTCTCCCACTTAGTAAATTGCAATCGAGGAATTTTAAACATACACAACATGCATATAAAACAAATAAGCAATAAATATGGAAAAATCAGAATTTTTTCCAACTATTATGGCATTGTTCTTCAATACGCATCCCGTCGTGTCGCCACCTCGTCCGCTCCATCTTTTCCCGTGCGCAAGTCACCAAAGAGTTCCGAGCCGAGATAAATCATATTAATTTACATCCATCGATCCTCTACTCCACGAAGGAGTGTACAAATAATCTAGATCGAAAGTAAACTAAAACGAGCGGCTAAACAATGCCGTATTTAATTACAAAAATTAAATACTAATCTAGCCTCGTCAACCCCGAGGATTCAAATAATAAATTTTTACACACATCCATTCACATACACACACATGGCCATAATAGTCGGATCTTATGCCTGCAACCAAAGAGTTAAACTACGCATATCCTACTATTATCCGGCACATATAATATATGAAAAATGCATAAAAATTAACCGAATCCATAACACACAAAACCGGAAACCGTGGCTCTGATACCAATTGTAGGGAATCGCTTCGGAGGCTCATTGGCTCCCATATCCCCGGATTAAAATTTTCACTAATGAAGGATTAATCCGGATGGGATGAGCTTCCTTGGCAACACCATTTCGTCGTCGTGCTAACAACTTGAGTGGTCGCTCGAACAAACTAGTTGTTCAAGCAACACAACTCTTCTAGTTGGTTAGCCACGGAAGAGACGACGGACGGATCGCCGGTTTTTGTGTTTGTCTTCGGGGTCCATGATTATACAACATATATTCATATACGAACATGCATAATCAAAACAAATAAGAACATGCTCAGATCTGTACATAAATTTAAAATAACTTTATACCTTACGATCTTCTACCGTATGTCCTATCCTTCTCGTGGACGACGTGTGGACGAAGATCCTCCACGAGTAGAAGCCTTCTAGATCGAGTTCTCCTCTACCTTGTCTGCTGCGAACAAAGAGAAAAACCACAAATACCTTTCCTATCTAGAACCGGCCACCAAGCTAGGAAGTTTGATGCAACCGCCGGCCAAGGAATGGATGAAGATGCGCCGGCCACCAATGGAATGATGCCGCCGGCCCACCTAGAGGAATTGGATGAAGATGATCTTGCCGGCCACCAATGAGAGGAGAACCGCCGACAAAGGAAGAAGAGAATGGCTAAGGTGAAGGGCACCGGCCAAGGAAAGCTTGAGTGAATTGGGCGCCGGCAACAATGATGGAAGAAGATGGTTGCCGCCCAACCTAGCTCCAAACCCTAGCCGCCCAACTCTTTTCCAAACCCTAATCCCTATTCGAAAATCTATATCTCTTGCCGCCCAACCCTAAGCCATATATTTATAGAATTTAGGAGAAAGTTGGTTAGCCTAAAATATAGGAACTAACTCCTATATTCTTGCCGCCCAACCAACCTTATCCCCTTTAAGATTTGTTGCCGCCCAACCAAGGATGAGCCAAACCCTAATTCTATAATTTAGGCTTAAGCTTCCTCTAATCTCCACCGTCGGATCTAGGATTTAATCTCCACCGTCGGTTCTAGGGATTTAATCTCCACCGTCGGATCTAAGATTTCATCCCAACCGTCGGATCTAGGATTTCATCCCAACCATCGGATCTATGGATTTAATCCAACCGTTGGTTCTAGGGTTTCATCCTAACCATCGGATCTATGGATTTAATCCAACCGTTAGTTCTAGGTTTTGTTTTACATTCTTGGATCTAGACTTCACAAGGATTATATTAGGCTACGATAGGGACCATAAGGAGGAGTTGGGTCTCGGCCACCCGATGGATCGGAACCACACAAACTTGATCCATCAATGATGTTCCATTCCACTAGAGGATCATCATTGAACTACCTCACCAACCCCCATAAATCAATATGGGCTCCATATATTATTTGTACATTAATCTCCCCGTGTTTAAGATATCGAATGTCCGTCAATTAATTGATTTACTGACCATCAATTAATCAACATCTAACTCCTCGAGTAGTACCACTCAACCTTATCATCATGTTGACTAAGTCAACCAGCTGGGTTTACATGATGAACCTTATGAGCTCCTCAAGGGGACATCATCAACCTAATATATAGGACACGGTTTCCTCCTATAATCAACGGCACACCATGTAAATAATATTATTTCCCAACTTACCGGGCATATTGATTTAATCCATCTAAATCTCACCCACTGGTAAATCAAAGAAATAAATACTAAGAACATGTGCCCGTTATTATATCGGGATTAAGAGCATGTACAACATAATATCCGAGGTCCGATTCAATTATGTAGTCGACTAAATCAATCACCTCTATTTCTGAATACACCTAAGTGTACTAGTGTAACTCTATGTTCAAGATAAAACAATACCAAGCTACACTACAACCATGCCAATGGTTTGTCCAAAACCATCTTGGTTGTGAGCCTCTACTTATATTTTATAAGGGACTGATAACATGATCTTCTGTGCCACACCAAGCACCATGTTATCTACAATGTAAAATATTAGACAATATGCACACACATATAATAAATATATAAAGTGCAAACAATGATCATGTGATTCTTATTTCAAAATAAAATGTTCATACAAGAAGAGCTAGGCTTTCAGTATACATTCTAACATCCTCCATACTATGGCTCCACCTCCAAAAGTAAACACAAACCCTGAGGTAGACTTACTCTTGTCCCTATCCGATTGGAAATCCGAATCAGTAACTCCATGTGACTAATTGATCTGCTTTCAGAACCAAAGATATAATCCCTAGTCCTTCTCGTACTTCAATATATGCTTTACTACACCCAATGTCCTCGTCTCAGATTACTCGATATCTGCTAACCATGCCCACTAAGAAAGCAGATATCCTCTCGACATAGCATAGCATACATAAGGCTTCCTACTGCCGAAGCATAAGGAACCGCCTTCATGTCCTCTATCTCCTTTGATGTTTTGGGACACATCTCTTTAGATAAAGGAACTCCATGCCTAAAAGGTAGAAAACCTTTCTTGGAGTTCTGCATGCTAAAACGAGCAAGGATAGTGTCAATGTATGAAGCTTGAGACAAGCACAACATCCTTTTCTTGCGATCCCTTATAACTTTGATCCCAAGGATGTGTCCCACTTCTCCCAAGTCCTTCATGTCAAACTATTTGGACAACCATACCCTTACGTCTGATAACACTTTGATATTGTTTCCAACTAACAAAATGTCATCTACGTATAGTACAAGAAACACCACTACGTTTCCGTCACATCTCTTGTATACACAAGGCTCATCCGGACTTTGAATAAATCCATATGACTGGATTACCTCATCAAAGCAGATGTTCCAAGATCTAGAAGCTTGCTTCAATCCATAAATGGACCGATTAAGCTTACATACAAGATGCTCTTTGCCTTTAGCAATGAATCCCTCTGGTTGCCGCATATAGATGTTCTCCTCAAGACTTCCATTAAGGAAAGCTGTCTTGACATCCATCTGCCAAATCTCATAATCCATATGAGCAGCTATAGATAAGAGAATCCGGATAGACTTAAGCATAGCTACCGGCGAAAAGATCTCCTCATAATCGATGCCCTCTTTCTGAGTATACCCTTTCGCAACAAGCCTAGCTTTGAAGGTCTCAACCTTCCCGTCTACTCCTCTCTTTCTCTTGTAGATCCACTTGCATCCAATGGCTTTTACACCATCGGGTGGTTCTACTAGCTCCCAGACCTGATTAGAATCCATAGATTCTATCTCTGAATTCATCGCACTTTGCCAAGATACAGCATCTCTATCTTGGAGTGCCTCGTCATATGTCCAGGGATCAGGTTCATGTTCACCAGGGACTAAGTCCGTAGACTCTCCCAAAAACATGAATCTGTCGGGTTGTCTAACAACCCTCCCACTACGACGAGGTGCCTCCTGTGTATGCTCTGTGACACGCGGTGCAGTGACTTGTGGTGTCTCCTCTTGTCGCAGGCCAAGCTCCGGACTTCGCCAACTCCTCAAGAACACTCTTGGGCTTGTGGTTCATTACATAATCCTCCTCTAGAAATCGGCATTCAACGCTTAACGATCACCTCGATCTCTAGGATTATAAAACAAACCAGCTTTCGCTCCCTTAGGGTAGCCAACAAACATGCACACTTCTGTACGAGGTTCCAACTTACCAGCATCAGCTTTCAGCACATGTGCTGGACTCCCCCATATCCGAATATGTCTCAGACTAGGCTTTCGCCCAGTCCACAATTCTATAGGGGTAGAAGGTACTGATTTAGATGGAACCAAGTTCAGAGTGTACATTGTCGTATCCAGTGCATACCCCCGAGCGAAACGGGTAACTCGTAACTCATCATCATGATCGACCATCTCCATAAGAGTCCTATTCCTTCGCTCCGCCACACCATTCTGCTGGGGTGTGCCAGGTGACAATTGGGATTGAATCCCAGCCTCTGATAAGTAACTCCTAAACTCTCCCAAGAGGTACTCGCCACCACGATCAGATCGTAATGTCTTGATACTTTTACCTTGGACGGTTCTCCACATCACCTTGAATTCTTTGAACTCACAAAGCATTCAGACTTCTGCGAATCAAGTAAATGTATCCATATCTTGAATAATCGTCTATAAAAGAGACGAAATATTCAAAACCACCTCTTGCCTGGATAGACATAGGACCGCACAAATCGAATGAACCAATTCTAACACATCTTTGGCTCTATACCTTGGCCTTGAAAGGCCTCTTGGTCATTTTACCTTCCAAGCAAGATTCGCGGGTTGGGAGATCCTCCACCACTAATGAACCCAAAGGTCCGGCTATCAACCTTTGATTTACGGTTAATATGACCAAGCCTTAGATGCCAAAGATATGTCCGTTCATCTCGAAGGTTCTTTTCTCTTTTAGACTTAGAAGATGAGTTATTCACTTTCTATGCATCGTGGGAGTTTTTGGTTCAAGAGTATACAAATTGCCAACCAATGTACTCGAACAGATAATCTCTCTATTTCTTTTATAACAACTCATCATTAAAAGAAAGAATATCCATCCACAAATAATTTAGAAACCAAATCAAATTCTTTCTAAATGTAGGTACATAAAGACAATTTCTCAAAACCAAAACTTTATTCCTATCAAAAGATAAATAAACATCTCCCACTGCAATAGCACCACCTTTGAAGCATTGCCCATGTAGACGGTAATTTCTCCTCACTAGTCGTGGGTTTCTGGAACCTCTGCAAAGAATTGCGACATGATCAGTGGCTCCCGTATCTACACACCGCACCGTGAGATAACACCACTAAACATGTTTCAACGACTAAGGCGTAAGATATATCTCCTCTTCTTTAGGTTGGGAAGTCTTTCTTCCCATGTCCAAATCTTACAAGTGAAGTACTTGCCTTTGGCTTCTTCACTCCTCTCCGAGGTCCACCCACCACCTTTGCTCTACCTTGTTTCTTCTTCTTCTTGCCTTTCTGCATAGAAGTAGAAACCTTCTGAGCAACCATGGCTTCCTTCCTAGCTTGATTCTATCCGAAAGTTCCTTTTCCCGAATCATTCGCAACCCTAGGAGGACACTCATTGACGCTAAGACACTATCCATTTTTCTTTTCCAATCAGTATAATTTGGGTATAGTAAGTTTGTTTCCTTTAGTATCATAGCAAGTGGGTTGAAAGCCATTTGAAAATCCTAAGAATCACAATGATCAAAATATTAGATTTCAAATATTATTGATTCCTCAAAACAATAAAATCCCGAAATCAACCAACACCTCAAAACACCGAGAATTTCGTATGCCACGCTGTGTGGACGTATACGAATTCTACATTTGTAAGAGGAGGTTTTACCCATTAATTTTATTATCTTGTCAACCTTACTTTTTGACAAATAAAATTCATAGTTGGTTCCTCTTTGGCCCCTACAAATAAAAGCGGACTCCTATGGGAGGATATTTTTATTTGCATCTAAGTGTGCACCATTACATGATACTAAGGGAATTATTTTGGATTATGTGCCTTACCTCTGTGGAAGTACACACGCTCCTAGATAATTTCCTATAACCATTATTTGACCTAGTGATCCGCAAACAAACCCGTCCTCAGGGAGGAAGGCACTCAGAGCCAACACACAAGTTTGTTTGCATCACACGTCAAATTGTAATGGAGGCCGCGGGAATTAATTAAAATGTCCCTCTCCCACTTAGTAAATTGAAATCGAGGAATTTTAAAAACAAACACAACATGCATATAAAACAAATAAGCAATAAATATGGAAAAATCAGAATTTTTCCAACTATTATGGCATTGTTCTCCAATACGCATCCCGTCGTGTCGCCACCTCGTCCGCTCCATCTTTTCCCGTGCGCAAGTCACCAAAGAGTTCCGAGCCGAGATAAATCATATTAATTTACATCCATCAATCCTATACTCCACGAAGGAGTGTACAAATAATCTAGATCGAAAGTAAACTAAAATGAGCGGCTAAACAATGCCGTATTTAATTACAAAAATTAAATACTAATCTAGCCTCGTCAACCCCGAGGATTCAAATAATAAATTTTTTTTTTTTTTTTTACACACATCCATTCACATACACACACATGGCCATAATAGTCGGATCTTATGCCTGCAACCAAAGAGTTAAACTACGCATATCCTACTATTATCCGGCACATATAATATATGAAAAATGCATAAAAATTAACCGAATCCAAAACACACAAAATTGGAAACCGTGGCTCCGATACCAGTTGATGGGATGTCCGCTTCGGAGGCTCATTGGCTCCCATGTCCCCGGATTAAAATTTTCACTAATGAAAGGATTAATCCGGATGGGATGAGTTTCCTTAGCAACACCTATTCGTCGTCGTGCTAACAACTCGAGTGGTCGCTTGAACAAACTAGTCGTTCAAGCAACACAACTCTTCTAGTTGGTTAGCCGCGGAAGAGACGACGGACGGATCGCCGGTTTTTGTGTTTGTCTTCGGGGTCCATGATTATACAATATATGTTCATATACACACATGTATAATCATCATATATAAGAACATGCTCAGATCTGAAATTAAAGTTATAAAACTTTATACCTTACGATCTTCTACCGTATGTCCTATCCTTCTCGTGGACGACGTGTGGACGAAGATCCTCCACGAGTAGAAGCCTTCTAGATCACGTTCTTCTCTTCCTTGTCCGCTGCGAACAAAGAGAAGAACCACCAAATCCTTTCCTTTCTAGAACCGGCCACCAAACAAGAGAGTTTGATGCAACCGCCGGCCAAGGAACGATTGGATGAGTGCCGGCCAACTTGTTGTATTGTTGCCGCCGGCCACCTAGATGTTGGAGAAGCACCGGCCACCAATTGTTGGAGATCCGCCGGCCACCAAGGAGCAAGAGAGGAGGAAGAAGAGAACCGGCCAAGGATGAGAAGGAAGGGAAAGAGGGCGCCGCCAAAACCTTAGGGAGAACAATCACCTTGCCACCCACTTTCTTAGCCTAAAACCCTAGCTCCTCTAGGGTTTGTTGCCGCCCAACTCTTGGATGAGCCAAACCCTAATTCTCCAATCCAAAAAACATATTTTCACCCAATGCCTAAGCCTTTATTTATAGAATTTAGGAGAAAGTTGGTTAGCCTAAAATATAGGAACTAACTCCTATATTCTTGCCGCCCAACCAACCTTATCCCTTTTAAGATTTGTTGCCGCCCAACCAAGGATGAGCCAAACCCTAATTCTAGAATTTAGGCTTAAGCCTCCTCTAATCTCCACTGTCGGATCTAGGGATTTAATCTCCACCGTCGGTTCTTGGGATTTAATCTCCCCCGTCGGTTCTAGGGATTTGATCTCAACCGTTGGATCTAGGATTTCATCCCAACCATAGGATCTATGGTCTTAATCCAACCGTTGGTTCTAGGGTTTCATCCTAACCATCGGATCTATGGATTTAATCCAACCGTTGGTTCTAGGGTTTCATCCTAACCATCGGATCTATGGTCTTAATCCAACCGTTGGTTCTAGGGTTTCATCCTAACCATCGGATCTATGGATTTAATCCAACCGTTGGTTCTAGGGTTTCATCCTAACCATCGGATCTATGGACTTAATCCAACCGTTGGTTCTAGGGTTTCATCCTAACCATCGGATCTATGGATTTAATCCAACCGTTGGTTCTAGGGTTTCATCCTAACCATCGGATCTATGGATTTAATCCAACCGTTGGTTCTAGGGTTTCATCCTAACCATCGGATCTATGGATTTAATCCAACCGTTGGTTCTAGGTTTTGTTTTACATTCTTGGATCTAGACTTCATAAGGATTATATTAGGCTACGATAAGGACCATAAGGAGGAGTTGGGTCTCGGCCACCCGATGGATCGGAACCACACAAACTTGATCCATCAATGATGTTCCATTCCACTAGAGGATCATCATTGAACTACCTCACCAACCCCCATAAATCAATATGGGCTCCATATATTATTTGTACATTAATCTCCCCGTTTTTAAGATATCGAATGTCCGTCAATTAATTGATTTACTGACCATCAATTAATCAACATCTAACTCCTCGAGTAGTACCACTCAACCTTATCATCATGTTGACTAAGTCAACCAGCTGGGTTTACATGATGAACCTTATGAGCTCCTCAAGGGGACATCATCAACCTAATATATAGGACACGGTTTCCTCCTATAATCAACGACACACCATGTAAATAATATTATTTCCCAACTTACCGGGCATATTGATTTAATCCATCTAAATCTCACCCACTAGTAAATCAAAGAAATAAATACTAAGTACATGTGCCCGTTATTATATCGGGATTAAGAGCATGTACAACATAATATCCGAGGTCCGATTCAATTATGTAGTCAGCACTAAATTGAATCACCTCTATGTCGGTCCTGCTCAATACACCTAAGTGTACTAGTGTAACTCTATGTTCAAGATAAAACAATACCAAGCTACACTACAACCATGCCAATGGTTTGTCCAAAACCATCTTGGTTGTGACTGATAACATGATCTTCTGTGCCACACCAAGCACCATGTTATCTACAATGTAAAATATTAGACAATATGCACACACATATAATAAATATATAAAGTGCAAACAATGATCATGTGATTCTTATTTCAAAATAAAATGTTCATACAAAAAGAGCTAGGCTTTCAGTATACATTCTAACAATCAGAGGCTGGGATTCAATCCCAATTGACTGCACCTGGCAGACCCCAGCAGAATGGTGTAGCAGAGCGAAGGAATAGGACTCTTATAGAGATGGTTAGATCGATCATGAGTTATTATAACTTGCCAGATTCATTTTGGGGATATGCTCAAGATACGGCGGTGTACATTCTGAACTTGGTTCCATCTAAATCAGTGCCTTCTACTCCCAAAGAATTGTGGACTGGGCGAAAGCCTAGTCTAAGACATATTCGAATATGGGGAGTCCAACACATGTGCTAAAGGCAGATGCTGGTAAGTTGGAACCTCGTACAGAAGTATGCATGTTCGTTGGCTATCTTAGAGGAACGAAGGGTGGTTTGTTTTATACTCCTAGAGATCAGAGGGTGATCGTTAGCACGGACGCCAGATTTCTAGAGGAAGACTATGTGATGAACCACAAGCCCAAGAGTAAAATTGTTCTAGAGGAATTAAAAGGGGAAGTCACTTCTTTAGTACCACCAGTACGAGAGGATATACCACAAGTCATTGCACTCCATGTCACAGAGTATACACAGGAGATACCTCATCGTAGTGGGAGGGTTGTTAGACAACCTCTTAGATTCATGTTCTTGGGTGAATCTTCTAGTTTGGACCCTGGCGAACATGAACCTGATCCCTGGATATACGACGAGGCAACCCAAGATATAGATGCAGCATCTTGGCAAAGTGCAATGAATACTGAGATTGAATCTCTCGATTCAAATCAAATCTGGGAACTCTTATGCATAGCAGCTCATATGGATTATGAGGTGTGATAGATAGATGTCAAGACAGCTTTCCTTAATGGAAGTCTTGACGAAAACATCTTTATGAAGCAACCAGAGGGACTCATTGCTAAAGGAAAGGAGAATCTTGTGTGTAAGCTTAATCGGTCCATTAATGGATTGAAGCAAGCTTCAAGGTCTTGGAACATCCGGTTCGATGAGGTAAATCAGTCTTATGGATTTATTCAAAGTCCGAATGAGTCTTGTGTATACAAGAGATGTGATGGAAACATAGTAGTATTTCTTGTACTATACGTAGATAACATTTTGGTGATTGGCAACAATATCAAAGTGTTATCGGGCGTAAGGGTATGGTTGTCCAAACAGTTTGATATGAAGGACTTGGGAGAAGTGGGACACATCCTTGGGATCAAGGTTATAAGGGATCGCAGGAAAAGGATGTTGTACTTATCCCAAGCTTCATACATAGACACGATAATGGATCATTTTAGCATGCAAAACTCCAAGAAAGGTTTTCTACCTTACAGGCATGGAGTTCCTTTTTCTAAGGAGATGTGTCCTAGAACATCTGAGGAGATAGAGGAGATAAAGGTGATTCCTTATGCTTCGGTAGTAGGATGCCTCATGTATGCAATGCTATGTATGAGACCAGATATCTGCTTTGCCGTGGGCATGGTCAGCAGATATCAGAGTAATCCAGGACAGGGACATTGGACTGTGGTAAAACATATATTGAAGTGCCTGAGAAGGACTAGGGATTATATGTTAGTTTATCGGCCAGACCAATTACTCCCTGTGGGTTACATGGATTGCGACTTTCAATCAGATAGGGATAACAGTAAGTCTACCTCAGGTTTTGTGTTTACTAAGGGAGGTGGAGCCATTATATGGAGGAGTGTCCAGCAGAAATGCGTGGCGGACTCCACCATGGAAGCAGAGTATATGGCAGCCTCTGAGGCAGCCAAAGAAGTTGTGTGACTCAGGAACTTCCTTATGGACTTGGATGTGATTCCTGGTTTGCCCAGTACTATCACAATTTATTGTGATAATAATGGTGCAGTTGCAAACTCGAAGGAAACACGATCCCATAAGGAGAGTAAACACATAGAGCGCAAGTACTACCTGATACGAGAAATCGTAAAGGAGGTAGAAGTTGTTGTCGCCTAGATTGCATCAGAGGATGACCTGGTAGACCCTTTTCACTTAGGCCCTTCTAGCGAGAGTTTTGATAGGCATGTGGAGGTAAGGGGAATAAGATGTATGACATTATGAGGACAACATAGTCTTTTAGTATAAGTGGGAGATTGTAGAGATGTATATTGAAAACTCTATCTTTTGTATGAACATCTTTATTTTGAAATAAGAATCACATGATCATTGTTTGCATATTTATATGGTTATGCAATATTTTCTAATACATTACATTATAGATAACATGGTGTGTGGTGACACACGGGAGATCATATTATCGGCTCCTTGTAAAGTATAAGTAAAGGCTCACAACCGAGATGGCTTTGGACAGACCATAGGAATGGTTGTAGTGTGATTTGGTATTGGTTTGTCTTGACCATAGAATCACACTAGTGCACTTTGTGTGTATTGAGCAAGACCGACTTAGAGGTGATTTGATTTATTGCTGACTACATAATCAAATCGGACCTCAGATATTATTTTGTACATGCTCTTAATCCCGATATAATAACGGGCATATATACTTAGTATTCATCTCTTTGATTTACCAATGGGTGAGATTTATAGATTAAATCGATAGGCTCGGTAAGTTGGGAGATGATATTATTTATATGGTGTGCCATTGATTATAGGAGAAGACCATGTCCTATATATTAGGATGATGATGTCACCTTGAGGAGCTCATAAGGTTCATTGTGTAAACCCTGCAGGTGGACTTGGTCCAGCATGATGAAAAGGTTGAATGGTACTCCTCAAGGAGTTAGATGTTGATTAATTAATAGTCAGTAAATTAATTAATCGACGGACATTCGAGATCTTAAACACGGGGATAAAATGTAAAAAATAATATATGGAGCCGATATTATCATATGGGGGTTGGTGAGGTAGATCATTGATAATCCTTTAGGTGATTGGATTATCATTAGTGGATCAGACTTTATGTGGGCTTGATCCATGGGTGGCCAAGATCCAACTCCTTGTTGGGTTTCCGGCACCGCGGCGAGTGTGTGATCGAACATATTTCGTAAACATGTGCACAGCGGAAGGAATAAAATAATAAATCTAATTTATTACAACACACACATCACACGCAATCATAGTACAACATGTGTAGACATAACCGCAATTCCAAATTTTGCAATAAAAGGAAATTTATACTACGTATACCTGATGTATCACGTGTAGCAGGAAAGGCATCAACCGGAAAGATTCTCGCTAGAATCATCTCTATCTGTATCCACGCTGAGTATCTTCGGGATGACTTCACAAAGTCACGAGCCTCGTCTTCGTATGGGTTACTAGCCTCGTGTTGAAGACGATGTGATCGAGAGAAGATCACGATCCGAATCAAAATTCGGATCCAAAACGAGTCCTCAAAAATACGCTTCTCCGGAAAGGTATTCGTCAACCGTTTGACGAATCCTTCGTCCTCCACCTATGAGGATTGCCGGAGATCAAATCCCCGGCAAAGCTACCGCTGTCGGAGCTCCGAACGTCGTCCAAACGACGCTCCGACGAGAAGGAAACAAGCTGTCCAGAAAACTGGACAGCTTTGGTGGAGGAATAGGGTTCGGCCAAAAGGGAAGGTTGAAGCTCACCTTATTGCCGAACCCAAAGGAGATCACCGGAGCTCCTCCAGCAGTAGCTCGATGCCGGCAAGGGGGAAGGACAGTACCTTCTGAACGCCGGCAAGGGAGCTAGGTGGTGGTGGGCGGCGACACAAGGGTTGCCGCCGACTACACCAAGAAGAGGAGGGGGCGACAACAATTAGGGTTGCAAGGCTTTTAGATTAGGGCTTAACAAAACCGTTAAGCCCTATTTTATAGAGAACAAATTCTCTTAATGGTTATCGGATCATAACCAAAGGCCCGTTAACCATCTCCATTAATTTAAGTTAAAATAAACCAAACCATGATGGTTTATTTTAAGTTAAAACGAACCAAACCAACTTTGGTTCATTCGTTTAAAACAAACCAAACCCTTTAATTTTTTCTCCTCCATTGGATTAGAACCAAACCAATTTGGTTCATCCATCATGTCTTCATAAGACACGGCCCATCCACGCTTCCATTGCGACTGAAACGATTTCATACTCGCTCCATGTTTGGTCCAACAAAACTTAGTTTCTCTCGGTATGAGAATCTCATTCTCAAGCTCGTTTTAAATCCTTCGGATTACGCTCGTTGTGCGTGTGACCAAATAGGTTCTCGGTTTATGTTGGTCGTCTATAATTAACAATTAATTATAGAATGATCATGAGTGGTACCTAATAGTACATCATGATCCCCAATTAACCGAAAAGATCAACGGTTGATCCAGAACTATTTCTGAAATCCTTCAGCAACTCGAATGAATCGTGCCCCATTCCCTTCACTCATCTTATACCCACTTGGTTCAGGACATAGTCTATAGTGTCAGTTTCCACTAGGCTGACTACGTCACACCTAGCCCAAGTATCATTTCCTCATCCTACAGATTCTAGTTACTGCACATGTATCAAAGAGTACCTTACTCTAAAGATGTAATGCTTTGGCCAAAGACTTTAGTAACAATCCGACGAGAGGCCATGGGTATACATCTCCTCGCAAGGAGTGGTGAATCCTTTATAGGCTATTCAAACACCTTCGATCACTTCGACTTATACCCAATCATCCCGGGTCCACATCTCCTCAGAGATGCTTGCTTAAGATGTCAAAGCATAAGTCTTTATGTTCAAGATGACTTGAATACCGCAAGTCAAAGGAACATCGCACTTAAGCTGCAGTAAGAACTTCATTGACATATCTATATATGTAGAGAACCATATGAAGTTTTACGGATGGTCACTCCAATGAACTAGTTACCATAACTAGCATCCACAATTAACTCCGGACATCACAATGTCTCCAGCTAGTGAGAATCAGGTGCTTGGATACACCAAGGAGTATACCTCGTGCTAGTCTCGACAGAATCAATGGTGTCCTAATCCATCAATTCATCGACTAGGGATAATTTTGATACATCACAATTACACATGTAGAGATACTCACTAGTTGTGATCCAATCACAAATTCTCTCATGCTATGAATTGTATCGTGGACATTCAGTAAATGAGTTTAAGATCTAATCAAATACATGAAAACATGTATACTCAAATAGTGAATCTTCATTTATCATATAAATAGTTCAAACATAAGGCGATTGTCTTAGGACATCTCTCATATATTACTAACAAACTCCCACTTGGCCTAATGCCAATCGCTACGGTATCCAATACCATAAGCTCTAACATGACCCTCAAACTTACTTTGAGGTAATGCCTTAGTCAAAGGATCCGCTAAGTTCCTTTCAGTGAGGATTTTCTCGATTTGTATTTCCTTCCTACTAATGATCTCTCTGATAAGATGATAGGAGTGAAGCACATGTTTGGATCGTTGATGAGACCTTGGCTCTTTCGCCTGTGCAATTGCTCCATTGTTGTCACAGTAGACCGGTATTGCTTCAACAATGGCTAGAATCACACCAAGTTCATAAATGAACTTCTTAATCCAAACCGCTTCCTTTGTTGCTTCCGAAGTTACAATGTATTCTGCCTCAGTGGTAGAATCCGCTACAGTGTCTTGTTTGGAACTTTTCCAACTCACTGCACCCCCATTCAAAGTGAACACGTATCCATACTGAGACCTGGAATCATCCTTGTCTTTCTGGAAGTTGGCATCCGTATACCCGCGTATCACTATGTCCCCTTCTCCATATATTAGGAACACATCCTTAGTTCTTCTTAAGTACTTAAGGATCATCTTAACAGCCACCCAATGATCCATTCCTGGATCAGACTGGTATCTACTTGTGACACTCAGAGCATACGATACATCGAGCCTCGTACATAACATAGCATACATGATAGATCCTATTGCGGATGCATAGGGAATATTACTCATGCAAATCCTCTCGTCTTCTGTGTGTGGACACATAGACTTCGAAAGGTGTATCCCATGCCTGATGGGTAGGAAATCTTTCTTGTATTCCGACATGCTAAACCTCTTTAGCACTCAGTCTATATATGTAGACTGCGAAAGACCAAGCAACCGTTTTGATCTATCTCTATAGATCTTAATCCCGAGGATGTAGGTTGCTTCTCCCAGGTCTTTAATGGAGAATGTCTTGGATAACCAAATCTTAACTGACTGTAATATTGAAACATCGTCTCCTATAAGTTATATGTCATCGACATACAATATTAGGAACACGACTGCACTACCACTAACCTTCTTGTACACACAAGGTTCGTCTGGATTTTGTGAGAAATCAAACTTTTTGATTGTCTCATCAAAACATATATTCCAGCTCCTGGATGCTTGCTTCAATCCATATATGGACCGTCGCAATTTGCATAGCTTAGTTTTATCAACCGATGGGAAACCCTCAGGCTGTATGATATACACATCCTCGAGTAGGTTTCTATTAAAGAAAGCTATTTTCATATCCATCTTCCATATCTCATAATCATAATGAGCCGCTATGGCCAGGAGCATCCGAATGGATTTAAGCATAGCTAAAGGCGAATAGGTTTCGTCATGATCAACACCTTATTTTTGATGATATCCTTTCGCCACTAATCTAGCCTTTTAGGTAATCACATTACCATCCATGTAAGTTTTCTTCTTGAAAACCCACTTGCACCCTATAGGCTTGATGCCTTTAGGTGGGCCAACCAAGTTCCAAACTTGGTTTTCATACATGGAATCCATTTCCGACTTCATGGTATCAAGCCACTTATCCCTTTCTAAACTTGTTAACACTTCTTCATAACTGGTAGGCTCCTCATCATCAATGAGTAACACGTCGTTCGATTCACTTACGAGAAATCCATATCTCTCAGGAATGTTGCGTGTTCTACCAGATCTACGAAGATGTGGTGTTTCAATAGGTCCAGCCGATTGCTCATCACTATGAGTTATCGGCTGTTGTGCTTCACCAGGTATCTCATCAATGTCTATTTGAGTCTCTCGAGCCTCCTCAAGCTCGACGACACTCCCACTATTTTCTTGCAAGAGAAACTCTTTCTCTAGAAACACAGCATGCCTTGAAACAAAAACCTTTTGTTCCACAGGATGATAGAATTGGTAACCCCTTGTTTCCTTAGGGTATCCAATAAATAGACATTTATCAGACTTAGCATCCAATTTCTCTGATACAGTCTGCTTGACATAAGCAGGACAACCCCATATCTTCAAGTAAGATGCATGAGGTTTCTTACTATTCCATATCTCATATGGAGTAGTAGAGACTACCTTGGTTGGCATTCTGTTTAACAAGTAAACAACTATCTGAAGTGCATAGCCCCAAAAGGACTTGGGAAGATTCACATGATTCATCATTGACCTGACCATGTCCAACAAGGTCCGGTTACGCCTCTCTGATACACCATTAAGTTGTGTTGTATATGGCGGAGTCCATTGAGACAATATACCATTGTCTCTTAGACAATAAAAAAACTCTTGACTTAAGTATTCACCACCTCGATCCGATCAAAGTATTTTAATACTCTTGTCATGTTGTTTCTCTACTTCATTTCTGAATTCTTTGAACCTTTCAAAGGCTTCAGACTTGTGTTTCATCAAGAATACATACCCAAACCGTGAGTGATCATCGGTGAAGATAATGAAGTAGCTATAGCCTCCTAAAGCTTGAGTTTACATAGGTCCACATACATCAGTATGTATTAGACCTAGTAACTCTCCCACTCGTTCACCTTTTCCTGTAAAAGGTAACTTAGTCATCTTGCCATTTAAGCATGATTCGCATGTATCATATGAATCCAATTCAAACGATTCTAGAATTCCACATCGGTGTAATTCAGACAGGCGTTTCTTGCTTACATGGCCAAGATGACAATGCCACATGTAAGAGTCTAATTGATTATCCTTTCGAGCATGCTTGTTGTTCGCTTCGATATTGAAAATGTCACTGGATACGTCCAACGTATAAATGCCATTGCTCAAAGTTCTAGTTCCATAAAGTTTGCCATTCAAAGTTATATAATAACAATTGTTACTAAATGTCAAATGGTAACCATTTCTATTTAAGCAGGAAATAGAAACAATGTTCTTTATTATAGAAGGAACACAATAGCAATTGTTCAGTTCCAAGACTAGTCCACTAGGGAGCTTTAGCAAATAAGTTCCGATGGCGACCACAGCAACCTTTGCTCCATTGCTAACTCACAAATTTGACTCCCCTCTGATGAGTCTTCTTCTATTCCTTAGCCCCTATATGTCATTACATATATGTGAGCCACACCCAGTATCCAATACCCAAGTGTCTAAGGAAATAGAATGACAATCAATAACGAAGATACCTGAAGAGGATGGGGCATCAGATGCCTTCTTCTTCTTCATGGACTCAAGATAAATCTTGTAGTTTCTTCGCCAGTGGCCTTCCTTGCCACAATAATGGCAAGTGCCCTTTTGTGCTGATTCTGCCTTTTTGTTCTTCCCTTTCTTCTGTTCCTTTGCCTTCCTCTTAGAATCTTTCTTTGAGGAATCAACTAACAGAACTGTCTTCTCCTCATGCTTCACAGAAGGCTCCACAGTCTTCAGCATGTTGAGGAGCTCAGGAATAGTGGATTCTAATGTGTTCATCCGATAGTTCATCACAAATTATGAGAAACTCTTGGGAAAACAATGCAGAATTAAGTCAATACTTAATTCATGATCCATCACAAACCTGAGGGTGGCTAGCCGCTCGATGTACCCATTAATCTTTAGCACAAACTGCACTACAGACGAACCTTCTTGCATCTTCATGGTGAAGTGGAGCCTGGAGACTTTGAACCTTTTGGATCTCGCTTGCTCATCAAACAACTCATGAAGATGGAAGACCATGGTATTAGCATTCATATGCTCATGCTGCTTTTGTAGCTCAGGTACCATCGCAGCTAGCATGATGCAACTCGCCAGCTCAGAATCTACCACATGCTTTTGATAGACCATCATTTTGTCTTGAGTTGCATGGTCCTTAGGACGGATGGGAAGAGGCTCTTCAAGGACATATGCTAGCTTTTCTACCTTGAGAACAATTCTCAGGTTTCTAAGCCAGTCCAGGAAGTTAGGCCCAGTAAATTTGTTTTAATCCAAAATAGTGAGCAAATTCAAAGACGTCATGATCAATCGATTAACCTAGAAATACAAAACAAGCATATATGAGAAAATGATTTTAAAATGCATAAATATACATTTATAAATCCCATTCATTTTTTGAATTTCAAAAACCCCAAAATCACTTCGGGAGATCATAGATCCATCTCCGAATGGGCTGATATCCATCATAGATTTGAACAACCTTGGAGAGAGTCCAACAAGCCATTCATAACTACTATGGTAGGTATCAAATATATCGATTGCATATCACGTATATGCAACTATCACAATGTGCTATAAACTAATTGTATATTCACACAAACATCGGGTTGTTAACACATTAATAAGTATGCATCATATGCATAGCACCCAACTTCACCTCCCTTTACATCGACCTTGGAGAGAGTCCAACAAGCCGATGCTCCAAGTTAAAGCCAACCCATTAATCGAGAAATAGTTTTAATATGGTTAGAGCGCATTCAACCAATTAGCCCAGCTTGGAGAGAGTCCAACAACCAAAGCTAACGATTGACCTCTGACTCTTACCATATTAGTATTAAATTATTCCATGGTTCGAACATGTTCGGGTTCGAGCCGGGCTTGGAGAGAGTCCAACAACCCGAACAAGAAACGGAACTCTTGTTCTAACCATATTAATGGAAGGTGTAGACATTAATATTGAGTTAGGGTTTTTATGTCTCATCCTCTTTGCGTGCAAATAACTATTATCTACATGGCATGGCATACATCTACATGTCACGACACGCATGGCATAATGAAATGCATCTAATGCAATTACATGACATACAATTATGTCATGTACAAAATTTCCTTATATGTCATAACTATTTATGGAAATAAAATATGTTTAAGATTTGATTCTCCAAATCAAATCATGATTAAATTAGAAAACAAATTTTCAAATCTAATCACATATTTTATTTGTGGAAATACTTGATTAAGGAAAGTCAATTTAGGAAACCAATTTCCTAAATCATTAAAACTACTTATGGAAATACAATATTTTAAGATTTGATTTCCCAAATCAAATCAAGATTAAATTAGGAAACAAATTTCCAAATCTAATCAAATATTTTTATTTATAGAAAATATCAATTTCCATAAATACTTCCAACTTTCCAAAAGTAGATGATTTCCATAAATACTTCTAGACTTTCCAAAATTGAAAAATTTCCATAAATACTTATAACTTTCCAAAAGTAGAAAATTTCCAAAAATATCATTATGACTATCACAAAATGATTTTACGATTATGTCGAAACACAACCTGGGCTCTGATACCACTGTTGGGTTTCCGGCACCGCGGCGAGTATGTGTTCGAACATGTTTCGTAAACATGTGCACAGCGGAAGGAATAAAATAATAAATCTAATTTATTACAACACACACATCACACGCATGCATAGTAAAACATGTGTAGACATAACCGCAATTTCAAATTTTTCAATAAAAGGAAATTTATATTACGTATACCTGACGTATCACGTGTAGCGGGAAAGACATCAACCGTAACGATTCTCGCTAGAATCGTCTCAATCCGTATCCACGCCGAGTATCTTCGAGATGACTTCACAAAGTAATGAGCCTCGTCTTCATACGGGTTACTAGCCTCATGTTGAAGACAATGTGATCGAGAGAAGATCACGATCTGAATCAAAATTCGGATCCAAAACGAGTCCTCAAAAACTCGATTCTGCGGAGAGGTATTCGTCAACCGTTTGACGAATCCTTCGTCCTCCACCTATGAGGATTACCGGAGATCGAATCCCCAGCAAGGATACCACTGTCGGAGCTCCAAACGTCGTCCAAACGACGCTCCGACAAGAAGGAAACAAGCTGTCCAGAAAACTGGACAGCTTTGGTGGAGGAATAGGGGTCGGCCAAAAGGGAAGGTTGAAGCTCACCTTATTGCCGAACCCAAAGGAGATCACCGGAGCTCCTCCGGCAGCAGCTCGACGCCGGCAAGGGGGAAGGACAGTACCTTCTGGACGCCGGCAAGGGAGCTAGGTGGTGGTGGGTGGCGGCACTAGGGTTGGCACCGACTACACCAAGGAGAGGAGGGGGCGGCAACAATTAGGGTTACAAGGCTTTTGGATTAGGGCTTAACAAAACCGTTAAGCCCTATTTTATAGAGAACAAATTCTTTTAATGGTTATCGGATCATAACCAAAGGCCCGTTAACCCGCTCCATTAATTTAAGTTAAAATAAACCAAACCATGATGGTTTATTTTAAGTTAAAATGAACCGAACCAACTTTGGTTCATTCATTTAAAACAAACCAAACCCTTTGGTTTATTCTCCTCCATTGGATTATAACCAAACCAATTTAGTTCATCCATCATGTCTTCATAAGACACGGCCCATCCATGCTTTCATTGCGACTGAAACGATTTTATACTCGCTCCATGTTTGGTCCAACCAAACCTAGTTTCTCTCGGTCTGAGAATCTCATTCTCAAGCTCATTTTAAATCCTTCGGATTACGCTCGTTGTGCGTGTGACCAAATAGGATCTCGATTTATGTTGGCCATCTATAATTAACCATTAATTATAGAACGATCATGAGTGGCACCTAGTAGTACATCATGATCCCCAATTAACCGAAAAGATCAACGGTTGATCCAGAACTATTTCTGAAACCCTTCAGCAGCTCGAATGAATCGTGCCCCATTCCCTTCACTCATCTTATACCCACTTGGTTCATGACATGGTCTATAGTGTCAGTCCCTACTCGGCTCACTACGTCATACCTAGCCCAAGTATCATTTCCTCGTCCTACGGATTCTAGTTACTGCACATGTATCAAAGAGTACCTTACTCTAAACATGTAATGCTTTGGCCAAATACTTTAGTAACAATCCGGCGAGAGGCCATGGGTATACATCTCCTCGCAAGAAGTGGTGAATCCTTTATAGGCTATTCAAACACCTTTGATCACTTCGACTTATACCCAATCATCTTGGGTCCACATCTCCTCAGAGATGCTTGCTTAAGATGTCAATGCATAAGTCTTTATGATCAAGATGACTTGAATACCGCAAGTCAAAGGAACATCGCACTTAAGCTGCAGTAAGAACTTCATTGACATATCTATATATGCAGAGAACCATATGAAGTCTTACGGCTGGTCACTCCAATGAACTAGTTACCATAACTAGCATCCACGATTAACTCTGGACATCACAATGTCTCCAGCTAGTGAGAATCAGCTGCTTGGATACACCAAGGAGTATACCTCGTGCTAGTCTCGACAGAATCAATGATGTCCTAATCCATCAATTCATCGACTAGGGATAATTTCGATACATCACAATTACACATGTAGAGATACTCACTAGTTGTGATCCAATCACAAATTCTCTCATGATGTGAATCGTATCGTGGACATTCAGTAAATGAGTTTAAGATCTAATCAAATACATGAAACATGTATACTCAAATAGTGAATCTTCATTTATCATATAAATAGTTCAAACATAAGGCGATTGCCTTAGGACATCTCTCATATATTACTAACACTCCTCCTCATGGTCCCTATTGTAGCCTATTAACACCTCATGAAGCTTAGATCCAATGGATAGAAACAAAAATCTAGATCCAAAGGTAGAGATTAAATCTCTAAGATTCGACGGTTGAGATTAAATCTCTAGATCCGACTGTTGAGATTAAATCCCTAGAACCAATGGTGGAGATTAAACCAAGGCTTATCCCTAACTCTATAAAAGGGTGGACTAGGGTTGAGCGGCAAGAAAAAGGAGAGGAAAGGGAGCTAGGGTTTTTGGCGGCAAGAGCAAGGGAGGTTAGGGTTTTGGGTGGCCACAATTAAAGAAAGTTTTTCTTCTTCTTCTTCCTTTGGTGGCCGACACCCTTCTTCCCTCATCTCTCCTTGGCTTTGCCAGCATCCACCATTCTCCCTTTCATCTATAGCTGATGATGGATTGGGATTGGGGCTTGTCCCATGGGCGGCAACCAATCCTAGTTGGGATAGGAATAGGAGTGGGGCTAGGGTTAGGGTTTGGGTGTTGGTGTTGGGCGGCAACAAGGGGAGGAGAGATCATTTCTTCTTCTTCCTAGGCAGATCCCTACCCAAGGTAGAATCTGTGTAACCCACAGGCATGCTAAAACGAGCTAAAATAGTGTCTATGTATGAAGCTTGAGATAAACACAACATTCTATTCTTGCGATCCCTTATAACTTTGATCCCAAGGATGTGTCCCACTTCTCCCAAGTCCTTCATATACCAGGCAGATCAATTACTCCCTGTGGGTTACACAGATTCTGACTTCCAATCAGATAGGGATAACAGTAAGTCTACCTTGGGTGTTGTGTTTACTTTGGGAGGTGGAGCCATTATATGGAGGAGTATCAAGCATAAATGCATGGAGGACTCTACCATGGAAGCAGAGTATCTGGCAGCCTCTAAGGCTACCAAAGAAGTTGTATGGCTCAAGAACTTCTTGATGGACTTGGATGTGATTCTCGGTTTGGCCAGAACTATCACAATTTATTGTGATAACAGTGGTGCAGTTGCAAACTCAAAGAAACCATGATCCCATAAGGCAAGTAAACACATAGAGCGCAAGTACCACCTGATATGGAGATCGTAAAGCGAGGAGAAGTTGTTGTCGCCATGATTGCATTAGAGGATAACCTGGCAGATCCTTTCACTAAGGTCCTTCCATCAAGAGCTTTTGATAGGCATGTGGAGGGAATACAAATCAGATGTATGACAGTTTGATGGCAGCATAGTCTTTTAGTATAAGTGGGAGATTGTTGGGATGTATACTGAAATCCTAGCCTTTGTATGAACATCTTCATTTTGAATTAAGAATCATGTGATCATTGTTTGCATTTTATATTTATGCATATTGTCTGATACTTTACATTATAGATAACATGGTGTGTGGTGTCGCACAGAAGGTCATGTTATCAGTTCCTTATTGAGTATAAGTACAGGATCACAACCAAAATGGTTTTGGACAAACCATTGGAATGGTTGTAATGTAATTTGGTATTGGTTTATCTTGAGCATAGAATTACATTATTACACTTTGTGTGTGTTGACCAGGATCCATTTAGAGGTGATTCAATTTATATTGACTATATAATTTAATCAGACCTCAAATATTATGGTGTACATACTCTTAATTTCGATATAATAATGGGCACATGTACTTAGTATTTATTTCTTTAATTTATCAATGGGTGAGATTTATGTATTAAATTGATAGGCTTGGTAAGTTGGGAAATAATATTATTTACATGGTGTGTCGTTGATTATAGTAGGAAACCGTGTCCTATATACTGGGATGATGATGTCCCCATTGAGGAGCTCATAAAGTTCATCATGTAAATCCTGTAGGTGGACTTGGTCTAACATGATGATAAGGATGAGTGGTACTACTCATGGAGTTAGATATTAATTAATTAAATTGTTTGTAATTTAATTAATTAATGAACATTCGATATCTTAAACACGGAGAGATATTTTATACAAATAATATGTGGAGCTCATATTTATTTATGGGGATTGGTGAGGTAGATCAATGATGATCCTCTAGTAGAATGGATCATCATTAATGGATTTAGTTTTATGTGGTTCAGATCCATTGGGTGGCCAAGATCTAACTCCTCCTCATGGTCCCTATTGTAGCTGTTGGGATGTATACTGAAAAGCCTATTCTTTGTATGAACATCTTTATTTTTGAAATAAGAATTACATGATCATTGTTTACATATTTATAGTTATGCATATTGTCAAATACTGCACATTGTAGATAAAATGGTGTGTGGTGTCACACGGAAGATCATGTATCAATTTCTTGTAGAGTATAAGTAGAGGCTCACAACCAAGATGGTTTCGGACAAACCATTGGTATGGTTGTAGTGTAATTTGGTATTGGTTTGTCTTGACCATAGAATTACACTAGTACACTTTGTGTGTATAGAGCAGGACTGACTTAGAGGTCATTCAATTTATTGCTGACTACATAATTGAATCGGACCTCGGATATTATGGTGTACATGCTCTTAATCATGATATAATAATGGGCACATGTACTTAGTATTTATTTCTTTTATATACCAATGGGCGAGATTTATGGATTAAATAGATAGGCTCGGTAAGTTGAGAAATAATATTATTTTCATGGTGTGCCATTGATTATAGGAGGAAACCATGTCTTATGTATTAGGATTATGATGCCCCCTTGAGGAACTCATAAGGATCATAATGTAAACCCAGTAGGTGGACTTGGTCCGATATGATGATGAGGTTGAGTGGTACTACTCATGGAGTCAGATGTTGATTAATTAATTGTCAGTAAATTAATTAATTAACGGACATTCGATATTTTAAACACTGGAAGATATTTGTACAATTAATATACGGAGCACATATTTATTTATGGGGGTTGGTGAGGTAGTTCAATGATAATCCTCTAGTGGAAAGGATTATCATTAATGGATCGGATTTTATGTGGGTCGGATCCATTGGGTGACCAAGATCCAACTCCTCCTCATGGTCCCTATTGTAGCCTATTATGACCCTCATGAAGCCTAGATCCAATGGACACGATTAAAAGGAGGCTTGTGTAAAATTTATAAATATAGGAGGCTTGGCTTGGGGGAAAACTAATCTTTGGAGATTTGTGTTTTCTTCCATTGGCTTGGGCGGCAAGGAGAATTGGAATTCTAGGGTTTGCTCCCAAGGCTTGGGCGGCTAGGGTTTGGAGAAGGTTTGGGCGGCAACAAGTGGAAGAGTTAGGGTTTTGTTTTACTCTCTTCCTAAGGTATAGCCGGTGCCCCTCCTCTTCTTCATCACCAAGGCTGGCACCCCTTTCTTCTTCCTCTTTAAGGGCCTGTGGCAAAGCAAGGAGGAGAGGGTCCTTTCTTCCATTGCCTTTGTCGGTTCTTCTTCTCCCTCTACTTAGGGCCAGCGAACACAAAGGGTTTGGCATTTGGTGGTTGGCGCAAGTAAGGAGAAGAAGGGAGAAGTATTCTTCCCATTGTTTGGAGCGAGCAAGGAAGGGAAAAACGAGATCTAGGAGGTTTCAACTGTTGGAGGATCGTTGCCCACAGAATGTCCAAGAGAAGGATAGTGTAGGGATGTATACTGAAAAGTCTATCTTTTGTATGAAAATCTTTATTTTGGAATCAGAATCACATGATCATTGTTTTCATATTTTTATGGTTATGCAATATTGTCTAATACTTTACATTGTAGATAACATGGTGTGTGGTGTCACACAAGAGATTATGTTATCGGCCCTTTGAAAAGTATAAGTAAAGGCTCACAACCGAGATGGCTTTGGACAAACCATCGGAATGGTTGTAGTGTGGTTTGGTATTGGTTTGTCTTGACCATAGAATCACACTAGTGCACTTTGTGTGTATTGAGCAAGACCGACTTAGAGGTGATTCGATTTATTGCTGACTACATAATCGAATCGGACCTTAGATATTATTTAGTACATGCTCTTAATCCCGATATAATAATGGGCACATATACTTAGTACTCATCTCTTTGATTTACCAATGGGCGAGATTTATAGATTAAATCGATAGACTCGGTAAGTTGGGAGATGATATTATTTATATGGTGTGTCGTTGATTATAGGAGGAAACCGTGTCTTATATATTAGGATGATGATGCCCCCTTGAGGAGCTCATAAGGTTCATCATGTAAACCCTGTAGGTGGACTTGGTCCGGCATGATGAAAAGGTTGAGTGGTACTACTCAAGGAGTTAGATGTGGATTAATTAATGGTCAGTAAATTAATTAATCGACGAACATTCGAGATCTTAAACACGGGGAGAAAATGTACAAATAATATATGGAGCCCATATTATCATATGGGGATTGGTGAGGTAGATCAATGATGAACCTTTAGTGGATTGGATCATCATTAGTGGATCGAACTTTATGTGGGCTTGATCCATGGGTGGCCAAGACCCAACTCCTCCTCATGGTCTCTAATGTAGCCTATTAACACCTCATGATGCTTAGATCCAATGGATAGAAACAAAATTCTAAGATCCATTGCTAGAGATTAAATCTCTAAGATCCGACGGTTGAGATTAAATCTCTAGATCCGACGGTTGAGATTAAATCCCTAGAACCAATGGAGGAGATTAATTAATGACTTATCCCTAACTCTATAAAAGGGTGTTAAAGGGGTTGGCGTGAACACATATTGAAGAGAGCAAGGCTTGGGCGCTAAGAGAAGGGAATCCTAGTTGAGATAGGATTAGAATTAGGGTTAGGGTTTGGACGCTAGGGCGGCACCAAATAAGGCAAGGTTTCCTTTCTTCTTCCTTGTCTTGTGGCCAACGTCAAGCAAGTTTCCAGCCCCTTCCCATCCCTTGGCCGGCACCCAAAAGCTCCCTTCTCCCTCTCCTTAGGTGGTGGAAACAAGATATAGGGCTTCCGTTGGTGTCTTGGTTGTTTTCTACCATCTTCTTCTTCATCTAGTTGGCTGGCGGCAAGGAAAGCTTTGGTTCCTTGTTGGTTGTTTCTAGAGAGGAGAAAAACCTTGTTTCTATTCATCCTCTTGCTTTGGAAGAGCAAGGAAGGAAGATTTGCGATCTAGGAGCTTCGACTTTTGGTGGATCGTCGCCCACACGACGTCCAAAAGGAGGAAGGTCATACATTAGAAGATCGAGAGGTATACCTATTCTACTTTCTTCTTTTGTTTGTTGCTTGTTTTTATTTTTCAATTATAAGCATGTTATAAATCTGTAAATGGATAAATAATACTTGGATCCCGAGCATAAACACAAAAATCGGCAATTCGGACATCGTCTATCCTGCGGCTACTCGTAGAATAGAGGATGGTCGCTTGAACAACTAGTTTGTTCTGGTGATCTCTCTAAACGAATAGCACGACGATGACTTGGTTGCTTTGGCAATCCCTTTTGTCTAGGATTAATTTTTTTTTAATCCAGGGACATCGAAGGGATCGCCATGGTCAAGCTACCGAGGTGAAGTGGGAAGCGAAGTTTCCCCTCACGGACTCGATAAGCAAAACCCTTCACATAGGTCATACAATAGAAGACCAAGAGGTAAACAAGAGGTATAATTCTTGTTTTTGATTCCTTTTGTTCCTTTGCAATTTGTTTATAATTGTATGTAGCTAATTTACTTGGACCCCAAAGATAAACACAAAAATCGGCGATCCGTACATCATCTATTTCGTGGCTAATCGAGGAAAAGAGTTAGGTTGTTTGAACAACTAGTTTGTTCAAGAGACCACTCGAATCTTATAGCACGATGATGGATTGGTTGCTTGGGTAATTTGTCATCGTTAAGGATTACTTTTTTTTTAATCTGCGGATGTAGATAGGATCGCCATGCATGAGCGACCGAAGTGGGAAACAATCTCCTTAAAAGGGGTATCAGAGTCAGGTTTCCGATTTTGTGTGTTTAGGATTCGGTTAGTTTTATGCACTTATCATATATTATATGTGCTGGATAATAGTAGGATGTGCGTAGGCTAACTTTTTGGTTGCAGGAATAAGATCCAACTATTATGGCCATATGTGTGTGTATGTGATTGGATGTGTGTAATTATAATATTATTTGAATCCTCAGGGTTGACGAGGCTAATATTTAATTTTTGTAATTAAGTACGACATTGTTTAGACACTCTTTTATTTTAGTTTACTTTCAATCTATATTTCATGTACACTCCTTTGTGGAGTATAGGATCAATAGATGTAAATTAAAATAATTTTTCTCGGCTCAGATCTTCGGATGGCTTGTACATGGCGTAGGGAGGTGTGGACGAGATTGTGACACGACGGGAGGCATATTGGAAAACAAAAGTTATAATAGTTGGAAAATATTTTTTTCATATTTATTGCTTCTTGTTTGATATGCATGTTGTGTGCTTGGAAAATTCCTCATTTTAAATTACTAAGTGGGAGAGGGATATTTTTTTTTTAAATTTCCGTGGCCTCCATTACAATTTGACATGTGATGCAAATAAACTTGCGCATCGACTCTAAGTACCTTCCTCTCCATCGGATGAGTTTATTTTGCATATCACTAGGTCAAATATGGTTATAGGAAATTATTTAAGACTGTGTGTACTTCCCCATCGAAAGGCATATAATCCGAGATAATTGCCTTAGTATCGATTAATGGCAAACACTTAAATGCAAATAAGAGTATCCTCCCCATCGGAGTCACTACTTTTATTTGTAGGGCCGAAGAGGAACCAACTATTAATTTTATTTGTCAAAAACTAAGGTTGACAGGATAATAAAATTAATGGGTAAAACCTCCTCTAACAAATGTAGAATTCATATACGTCCACACTATTGTGGCATACGATATTCTCGGTGTTTTGAGGTGTTGGTTGATTTTAAAATTTTATTGTTTGAGGAATCAATAAAATTTTGAAATCTAATGTTTTGATCTATGTGATTCTTAGGTTTTTCAAAAATGACTTTCAACCCACTTGCTGTGATACTAAAAAAAAAATAAACTTATTGGACCTAACTATGTGGATTGGAAAAGGAATCTGGATATAGTCTTGACTGTTGAGGAGTACAAATATGTACCCTTTGAAGAGTGTCCTTCTATGCCTGCAGATAATTCTGGGGAAAAGGAGAAAGAGAGTTATAAGAAGTGGATAAAGGCTGATGAGATGGTGCGGTGTTACATTTTGGCTTCTATGTCAAATGTATTCCAACATCAGCATCAAGCCATGCCTACTTCTTATGACATGATGCTCAATCTCAAGGAACTTTTTGGACACTAAAATCGGGCAGTTAGGTAGGAAGCCATGAGGAACTTGATGATGACCACCATGGTTGAGGGAACACCCATGAGGGATCATGTTTCTCAAGATGATGGCTCATTTGAATGAGCTGGAAGTCCTTGGAGCTAAGATTGATGGGGAAATCGAAGTTGATATCATTCTTCAATCTCTACCTAGGAGTTTTGAGCAGTTTTGCTTGAACTACAACATGAACAAGAGGTTGTATTCGTTGGCGGAGCTTCTCACAAAACTCTAGGCGATAGAGGGACATTTTCGTTAGAGTGCTTAGGCCATGGTTTCTCAGAAGGTTTATACTTCTAAGCCGAAAGGCAAGAAGAAGAAGAAACAAGGTGGAGCAAAGGTGGTGGGAATATCTCAAGGAGGAGTGAAGAAGCTGAAAGACAAGTGCTTCACTTGCAAGCAGACTGGATATTGGAAGAAGGACTACCCCAACTGGTGCAGTTTTATATACCGACACCTGGTGTGTAGATACGATAGCCACTAATCATGTCTGCAATACTTTACAGGGGTTCCAGCAAACCAGACGACTAGCTGAGGGGGAGATTACCGTTTACTTGGGCGATGCTACCTATTGCAGTGGGAGATGTTTATTTATCTTTTGATAGTAATAAAACTTTGGTTCTGAAAAATTATCTTTATGTATCTTTATTTAGATAGAATTTGATTTTGGTTTCTAAATTGTTTTTGGATGGATATTCTATTTCTTTTAACGATAGAGTTGTTATAAAAAAGGAATAAGGAGATTATCTGTTCTGGTGCATTAATAGGAAATTTATATACCCTTGAACCTAAAGTTCCCACGATGCAAATAGAAGTAAATAACTCATCTTCTAAATCTAATAAGAGAAAAGAACCTTCGAAAATGAACCAAATGTATCTTTGGCATCTATGGTTAGGTCATATTAATTTAAGTAGAATTCAAAGGTTGATAGCTAATGGACCTTTGGGTTCATTAGTGGTGGAAGATTTCCCAACCTGCGAATCTTGCTTGGAAGGTAAAATAACCAAGAGGCCTTTTAAGGCCAAGGGGTATAGAGCCAAAGATGTGTTGGAATTGGTACATTCTGATTTGTGTGGTCCTATGTCTATCCAAACTAGAGGTGGTTTTGAATATTTTTTCTCCTTTATAGACGATTATTCAAGATATGGATACATGTACTTGATGCACCGCAAGTCTGAATGCTTTGACAGGTTCAAAGAATTCAAGGCCGATGTGGATAAATGTCAAGGTAAAAGTATCAAGACACTACGATCTGATCGTGGTGGTGAGTACCTATTGGGAGAGTTTAGGAATTACTTATCAGAGGCTGGGATTCAATCTCAATTGTCTGCACCTAGCACACCCCAGCAGAATGGTTTAGCAAAGCGAAAGAATAGGAATCTTATGGCGATGGTTAGATCGATGATGAGTTATTCTGAGTTACCACATTTGTTCTGGGGGTATGCTCTAGATATGACAGTGTATATTCTGAATTTGATACCATCTAAATCAGTGTCTTCTACTCCCATAGAATTGTGGACTGGGCGAAAGCCTAGTCTAAGACATATTCGAATTTGGAGGAGTCCAACACATGTGCTGAAGGCAAATGCTGGTAAGTTGGAACCTCGTACAGAAGTGCGGATGTTCGTAGGCTATCCTAGAGGAACGAAAGGTGATTTGTTCTATAGTCCTAGAGATTAGAGGGTGATCGTTAGCACGAACGCCAGATTTCTAGAGGAAGACTATGTGATGAACAACAAGCCCATGAGTAAGATTGTTCTGGAGAGGATTTGAGTGGGGAAATCACTACTTCAGTACCACCGGTACAAGAGGATATACCATAAGTGACTGCACCGTGTGTCATAGAGGATACACAAGTGATAGCTCATCGTAGTGGGAGGGTTGTTAGACAACCTAATAGATTTATGTTCTTAGGAGAATCATCTGATTTGATCCCTGGTGAACATGAACCTGATCCCTGGACATATGATGAGACAATCATAGATAAAGATGCGGTATCTTGGCAAAGTACAATGAATTCTGAGATACAATCTATGGATTTAAATCATATCTGGGAGCTAGTAGAACCATCAAATGGTGTAAAAACCATTGGATACAAGTGGATCTACAAAAGAAAGAGAGGAATAGACGGGAAGGTTGAGATCTTCAAAGCAAGGCTTGTTGCGAAAGGGTATACTCAGAAAGTGGGTATCGATTATGAGGTGACCTTTTCATCGGTAGCCATGCTTAAGTCTATCTGGATTCTCTTGTCTATTGCTGCTCATATGAACTATAAGGTGTGGAAGATGGATGTCAAGATAGCTTTCCTTAATGGAAGTCTTGACAAAAACATCTATATGGAGCAACCAGAGAGATTCATTACAAAGGGAAAAGAGCATCTTGTGTGCAAGCTTAATCAATCCATTTATGGATTGAAGCAAGCTTCGAGATCTAGGAACATCCACTTTGATGAGGTAATCCAGTCTTATGGATTTATTCAAAGTCCGGATAAGTCTTGTGTATACAAGAGATGTGATGGAAACGTAGTGGTATTTCTTGTACTATACGTAGATGGCATTTTGTTAATTGGCAACAATGTCAAAGTGTTATCAGATGTAAGGGTATGGTTGTCCAAATAGTTTGATATGAAGGACTTGGGAGAAGTGGGACACATCCTTGGGATCAAGGTAATAAGGGATCGCAAAAAAAGAATGTTGTGCTTATCTCAAGCTTCATACATAGACACTATTTTGGCTAGTTTTTGTTGGTGCAGTGAGGCACCGAAATCGAACATGTGTTTTGATTATAGCAAAGACACAAAGTTAAGTCTATTTTGTTTTCTCACGAGCTGAATCAAGTGTGCAGAAGATTGCTATAGCTGGAGCTGAAGGCTAGCGACACCCGGAGGAAGCCGCGGTGGTCGGGCGACACTCGAGTGATTTCGGAGGGATCCGATGGAATCGAGTGGAAGGCCGGAAGCAAAAGCAACACGTAAGTATAGAGGTAAGCTCGTGTATGTGAGCGTAAGTGAGGTCGTATCCTCTTTACGGGGATGATCTTAAGCGTAGATCCGACCCAAGACATCTCATAGGTGGTCTAGGTCGAGATCAGACGGTCGAAGATCGTCGGAAGTATGTTTTTGTTGAGCTAACTTTGACTTGCAGCAAGCATCACGACCGACTTGGAGGACTCGAGCTGTGTATCACGATCGCTGAGTCATCAATCGATCGATGTCGCCATCATCGATCGATGATGACCATCACCGATCGATGGTCAATGATCAGATTCGAGGAGTCAAGGCTTATCAGTCCACCTCAAAGCGGTTTGGTGTCCATTTGTGATTGGTTGAAGACCCACTCGAAAAGGGGCTCAAAGGCTATAAAAGGAGGGCCAAACCTAGGGTTTGAACAACAATTCTAAGCTTCCAAAAAGTCTCCGCAAAGCTACCGACAACAACGTGCTTCTTCTTCTCCGACGTCTAGGTTTCATTTCCCTTATTTTTGTACGTCGGCTTTAATTTTAGTGTCGTTGCTCATTTACATTCTTGAGCTTTTTATCGTAACGAGGAGAGGGGGAGTGTCCCTCTACCTCAAGTTCTTTTTGTATCAATTAACTCCTACCTCCAACGAGGAGGAGTTTGTTTAGTAATTTTCCCTCCGTACGTGGTCAAGGACCACTAGGGCCTTGGAGTAGTAGCCTTCGGCTACGAACCAAGTAAATCTCTTGTGTCTATTGTCTCCTTTACTTTTTGTTTTGCTTATCTTTCCGCTGCATATAAGTTTTCTTTTAAAACGAGTTCGTACGAGAAAAATTTTCTTTCGCTATTCACCCCCCCCCTCTAGCGAACCGCATCGATCCAACAATTGGTATCAGAGCCGGGGGCGCTTAGATTTGGTGAAACCACCAATCTAACATTTTTTTTTCCAGATTTGTTTTTCGTTTAAATTTTTCTCCCGCACTACTAATCCAAGACGAAGTCTTGGTACTCTTCGTTTGATTTTGTTTTGCAAGTATTCGCTTTTGGAGTAGCCGACGGTCAAACGGGCATAACTTTTCGTACAAGTTGACCCACGACACGGTCTACCTACCAAATCGAAGCTCTCACAGAGATCTACACTTCTTATCGGGGTTTACCCCCGTAACAAGCTGTTTTCATCCTCAAAAATTGACGTTTAGTAGCCTTTCGGGGACATCGAAGGTTGTGAGTACTTACTTTTTATTTAGTTTCTTATTTCTTTGCTTAACTTTCTATTTTTTGTTTATTTCTTTTTATTTCCCGCACTACTAATCCAAGACGCAAGTCTTGGTACTTTCATGTGTTTTTGTTGTTGCTAGGTTTTCATTTTAGTCTCCTTGTCTTTTTGTTCTAATGGCCCATCTCGAGGGTTTTAGCACCGTCTGACCTCCGTTTTATAATGGAGATGATTTCCGTTACTGGAAAGGTCGGATGGAATGCTTTCTCAAAACCCAAATCGAGATGTGGATCATAATCCAAATGGGTTTCACACTTTCGACTAATGAAGTGGGTGACTCCTTGGATTATGATCAATGGACCGTTGCAACAAAACGACAAGTCGAAGCCGATGCCAAGGCAACACAAATCCTCCAATGCGGCTTGTCCAAGGAGGAGCTAAATCGCGTCGGCCCCTTCATAAGCACAAAGGATCTTTGGACAAAACTAATCGAGTTACACGAAGGATCGGATCAAGCTAAGGTTTGCAAACGTGATTTGTTATTCAATAAATTGTACACACTAAAAATGCAGGAACACGAGTCCGCGACGCAACTCCACGCCCGTGTCCAAGACATAGTCAACAACCTACACGCAATCGGGCAAAAGGTCGAAAACCGCGACCTTATTAGGTATGTCCTAAACTCTTTTCCGAGGACTACCTTATGGGCATCCATGGTTGATGCCTATAAGGTCTCCAAGGACCTTTCTAAAATTAGGTTAGACGAACTCTTTTCGGATTTCGAATTACATGAACAATCCAACTCGAAACCCGAGAGGGGTATAGCCTTGTTTGCAGGTTCAAAGAAGAAGAAAATCGCAAGCAAGCCACCACCACCCGAGGAGGAAGATGAGTCCGAAGAAGAAGTTGACCCGGAGTTGACTGCCGAACTAATGAACCTAGCTCGAAGGATAGCCAAGGGACGAAAGTGAACTACGACTCGACCCAACCAAGGTAAACCTAAAAGTTCTAACATTAGGTGTTATGAGTGCAACAGGTTTGGACATATCAAGTCCGAGTGCCCCAAGCTCAACCACCAAGCACCTAAGCACAAGAAGGCCCTCAACGCGACATGGGAAGAAGCGTCATCCGAAGAAGACGAAGACCACGTCTTCATGGCGAAATCAATTGAGTCAGACACGGAGACCGAACTTGAGTCAGAACCTGAGGATGACTCGGACTACGAAGCTACCTTCAAGTCAAGCCACGGATACGCATCCGGTTCAAAAGATACCCTTAAGGTGAGTCGAACTTTATTTAATACTTTACATAATACGGTTAGGTTTTTGTCTAGGAAGTTAGCTAAGTCCGAGTCCAAGGTCGAGACCCTTATTGAGGAGGTTAAACTCCTCAAACACGAGGTCTCCCTAACCTCTTCGACTAGTCGAGTTCAAGAGAAGGACTCAACTCGAGTTGAAAAGCTCGAAGTTGAGAACTCTCTCTTGAAAAGTCAAGTCGAAGATCTTAGGAACACGTTGGAAAGGTTCACTTCGGGATCCAAAGGACTTGACCTCCTACTTGGATCTCAAAGGGCCGTGTACAACAAGGCTGGACTCGGGTTTAACTCAAACACGACTAATAGGTCGTATATGTCGATTGTAAGTCGACATAAGAAACATGTCCAAGCATGGGTCCCTAAGAACTTTTTGATTTCAACTCTAGGATCCAACCGTCTTGGGTTCCCAGGACCAAATCCACTATGTGGATAGATCAACCCATTCAATGGTCTAGGGGGAGCCAGTACAAAACATGTTTGTGCTTTAACTTAGAAATTGCATGTTTTAACTTAGAATGTTTATGCTTTAACTTAGAAATTGCATGCTTTAACTTAGAAAGTTTGTACTTTAAAACTTGTGAACTCACTTAGAACAAAAACATAACCAACTAAAATTTTTCGAAAAGATTGAGCCTCGGGGAGCCTCTTTTCAACAACATAACCAACTAAAAGCCTTCGAAAAGATTGAGCCTCGGGGAGCCTCTTTTCAAAAATAACTAGTTAGACGAGGAAATAATTTTAGGTAAGTCAAGTCATCATTTTCTTGAAAATGGCTTTGTCTAAGGAAGTGGTCGATGATCCGATAAAAGAAGGCCCTCGTGCCTCTCGCCACGACTGAAGCCATGATCTTGAAAAGGTAAACTTGACAAGCCTAGGGTTAAATCCAAATCTAACATAAAATTACTTGAACCTAAATCCACTTAATCAACTTAATTAGAAGTCATCTCAAAATAAACACATAAGTATAACATGCTTGATCATATAGACTCCGGTGAGATGACATAGGGTTAACAACTTACAACCAATTTTCTTAACAAAAATCTAAAATCCAATCCAACCACCTTGTGTGTAGGATCAATGGATGTTGGAAAGCGGTTGCTCCCGACACATGACCGGGGATCAACTCAAATTCGCAAAGCTTCGATTCAAACGACAAGGATCGGTAGCCTTTGGGAATAACGGCAAGCTCAAAATCATCGGATCAGGTGATATCGAGCTTAACACGAATTTTGTTATTAAAAATGTATTACTTGTAGAGAATTTTAAATATAACTTACTAAGTGTAAGCCAATTGTGTGATAATAACTATAAGGTTATATTTCTAGAAAATGAATGCGTAATTAATACCAACGAAACCTCTAAAACAATTCTTAAAGGAACTAGAAATAACAACATTTATATGATCAACTTAACCAACTCCTCAACTAAGTGTCTTATGACACGGCAAGAGGAATCATGGTTGTGGCACCGACGACTCGGTCACTACTTTTAAGACTCTTCCACAAGATGAGTCGAGTGGATTAGTCGAGGCTTACCCAACCTCAACAACTTGGTTAATAAAATGCATGTAATGCTTGTCAACAAGGAAAACAACCTAGGACACAACACAAGTTAACTAACCAGAGCAGAACCTCAAAGTGTACTTGAGCTCACGCATATGGATCTATTCGATTCACATGGAGCCAAGTCACTCAATAGAAGTCAATATTGCTTAGTCATAATTGGCGGACTACTCGAGTTTACAGGTTAGGTTCATCGAACATAAAAGTGATACCCTAGATCAATTAATCAATCTATTCAAATTAATCGAGAATCAAAAAGACCTTAAGGTTAAAAGACTTAGAAGCGATCATGGTGGTGAATTCGAAAATCAAAGGTTCACCGACTTATGTAACATAAACGGATACCACCATGAATTCTCTTGCCCTAGGACCCCTAAGCAAAATGGTCTAGTGGAGCGGAAAAACCGAACTCTACAAGAAGCCGCTAGGACCATGTTGAACGAATATGACCTACCCGATAGGTTTTGGGCGAAGCGTTAGCACGAATAGGATCCTTATGGTAAAGAGGCACTTTAAGACCTCATACGAGATTTATCACGATAAAATACCTAACATCAAGTACTTTAGGATATTTGGGTGTAAGGTACATATCCTAAACACTAAGGATTACCTAGGGAAATTTACATCCAAAACCACGACCGGAATCTTTCTAGGATACTCGACTACAAGTAGAGCTTATAGAGTATATAACCACGACACCCTTAGAGTCAAGGAGACTATCAATGTAGTATTCGATGAAGGACATGAACCTACAAAACCCCCGGCAACCCCAATTAGCGAGCCGATTCATACTAGACCTTACTCTGATCCGGAGATCAGGTCTAGTGTTAATCCTAACCTAAGTCAACCTAGTCACTCTATTGATCAAGTGATAGATGACTCCAACCAAACTAGTGTTCAACCAAGTCACCCCATTGATCAAGCATTAGGTGACACAAACCCAACCCAATCTAGGACTCAGACTAACCACCCTATCGATCAAGTGATAGGAGATCCTAATCTAGGAGTTCGAACTAGAGCATCCTATAGGAGCCTTAGTCAAATTTCCTTAATTTCAAAGATAGAACCTAAATCAATTGAACAAGCTCTTCTTGATCCCGATTGGATTATTGCAATGCAAGAAGAGCTAGCTCAATTTACTAGGAACGAAGTGTGGGAATTAGTACCACCACCTAAAGACAAAACGATAATTGGAACAAGGTGGCTGTTTCGAAATAAGCTTGATGATAAAGGTGAAGTAGTTAGAAACAAGGCTCGATTTGTCGCCAAAGGATTTAGCCAAGTCGAAGGCTTAGATTACGACGAAACCTATACCCCAGTAGCTAGACTCAAATCCATTCGAATGTTGCTAGCTTATGTCGCACATCGAGGATTTAAGCTGTTTCAAATGGATGTTAAGTCGGCATTCCTAAATGGATACATTAAAGAAGAAGTTTATGTTAGCCAACCCCCCGGATTCGAAAATCTAGATAAACCCGACCATGTTCTAAAACTTAAGAAAGCTCTCTATGGACTTAAACAAGCTCCTCGAGCTTGGTACGAGAGACTTTCAATCCATCTTAAGTCAAAAGGGTTTAACCAAGGCTTAGTTGACCCAACTCTCTTTGTAAAAACCTTAGGTAAAGAAATATTCATAGCTCAAATTTACGTAGACGATATAATTTTTGGAACCTTTAACTCAACCTTACTAAACGAGTTCGTTTCGCTCATGGAAAGTGAGTTCGAAATGAACTTGGTAGGCGAGTTAAGCTTCTTTTTAGGTCTACAAATTAAACAAACTAAGGATGGTATATACCTATATCAACAAAAATACACTATGGAGTTAATTAAAAGATTTGGAATGCAAGAAGCTAAGGTAATAAACACCCCAATGGCGATAAATGTTAACATAGGAGAAGACCTAGAAAGTAAGTCCATTGACTTAAAGTACTATAGGAGCGCAATAGAAAGTCTTCTATACTTAACCGCTCGAGCCCGACATCCTATTCGATAAGTATGTGCGCCAGGTTTCAAACCTGTGCTAAGGAGTCTCACCTAACCCTAGTTAAGCGTATCCTTAGATATCTAAAGGGTACACTTAATGTCGGTATTTGGTATCCTAGATCTACCGAGTTCGAACTAATCGGCTACTCCGATTCGGATTATGCCGGTAGTAAACTCGATAGAAAGAGCACGAGTGGTTGTTGTCAACTACTCGGCTCGAGTCTAGTGAGTTGGTGCAGTAGGAAGCAACATTGTGTTGCCTTATCTACCACCAAAGCCGAATACATCGCGATGGGTGAGTGTGTAACTCAACTTCTTTGGATGAAGCACACTCTCCGCGACTTTAAGTTAGACTTTACGAATACTAAACTTCATGTAGATAACATTAGTTCAATTAATCTTACCAAGAATCCAATATGTCACTCTAGGACCAAACATATAGAAGTCAAACACCATTTCATTCGAGAACATGTGGCCAACGGAGCCATACAACTCGAGTACGTCGAAATCTAACCTAGCGCATCTATTTACTAAACCCCTACCCAAAGCCGAATTTAGTCTATTAAGACGAAAATTGGGCATGTGCGTAATAGAATAAGAACTTGCAAACTATATTTTGTTACTACTATTTCTTATTTTTCATTTTGATGGAACTAGCATAGGACATACCTTGGATATTATGCACCTATAGATTTAAGGAGCCAGTACATCTCACAACACATAGGACTAATGTGTTTGTGTACTTAGCCACGTAGATGGGCGTGAGATGTTAGGACCCTACTCCAGGTTCCAAGATGTAGATCAAGTGCGTCAATATGAACCTCGGAGTATAAATATGCAACTAATATTAACCAGCTCTAATCAGGACTTGTTGATAATATCATTTCAATCAAGTCAAACTAGAGTTGAACATTTAGATGAATTATTTTCACATACTATTTTCAAAATCATCATGCTTGGACTTAAGGTTTTCTTAAAACCCCACTTTTCCTTGATTTATGTCAAAAGGGGAGAAAGTTAAGGGCCAAAGTTAGGGTTCAATTTCAAATTTTAACTTTTATTCTGGCCTAAGTTAAGGGGGAGTAAGGTTTAGGTTTCAACTCTTCGGAATTGAAAACTTTAAAGGCCCAAGTTAAGAAATCAAAAGTTAAGGTTCAATTTCAAATTTTAACTTTGATTCTGGCCTAAGTTAAGGGGGAGTAAGGTTTAGGTTTCAACTCTTCGGAATTGAAAACTTTAAAGGCCCAAGTTAAGAAATCAAAAGTTAAACCTTTTGAATAATTAACCTTTTGACTTAACTTTTGATTACTTAACTTGCACTTATTTTTGACTCTAAGAAGCCTAAGTTAAGTAATGTCATTTACTTAACTCATTATCTTTTGTGTTTGGAGAACTAAAAGTCTTTTTCAAGTACTCACCCTCGGTCAAGGGGGAGGGTTCCTCTAAGGGGAGAACTTGAGAAATATTTTTACTACTCCTACTTTTGCTTCTTGTCTTTACTGTTTCATGCACTTAATTTCCTTAACTTTGTGTGTTTTTTCCATATATCAAAGGGGAGATTGTTGGTGCGCGTGAGGCACCTAAATCGAACACTGTTTTGATTATAGCAAAGACACAAAAGTTAAGTCTATTTTGTTTTCTCACGAAATTTGAATCAAGTGTCGAGAAGATTGCTATAGTGGAGTGAAGGCTAGCGACACCCGGAGGAAGCCAGCGTGGTCGGGCGACACTCGAGTGATTTCGAGGAGCCATGGAATCGAGTGGAAGGCCGGAAGCAAAAGCAACACGTAAGTATCGAGGTAAGCTCGTGTGTGTGAGCGTAAGTGAGGTCGTATCCTCTTTACGGGGATGATCTTAAGCGTAGATCCGACCCAAGACATCTCAAAGGTGGTCTAGTCGGAAAGACCGTCGAAGTATGTTTTTGTTGAGCTAACTTTGACTTGCCAAGCATCGACCGATCGGCTTTGAGGACTCGACCGCGGTGTATCGCCGATCGAAGGTCATCAATCGACTGATGCTGCCATCAGTCGACTGATGATGACCATCAGTCGACTGATGGTCAATGATCAGATTCGAGGAGTCAAGGCTTATCACTCCACCTCAAAGCGGTTTGGTGTCCATTTGTGATTGGTTGAAGACCCACTCGAAAAGGGGCTCAAAGGCTATAAAAGGAGGGCCAAACCTAGGGTTTGAACAACAATTCTAAGCTTCCAAAAAGTCTCCGCAAAGCTACCGACAACAACGTGCTTCTTCTTCTCCGACGTCTAGGTTTCATTTCCCTTATTTTTGTACGTCGGCTTTAATTTTAGTGTCGTTGCTCATTTACATTCTTCGAAGCTTTTTTATCGTAACGAGAAAAGGGGGAGTGTCCCTCTACCTCAAGTTCTTTTTGTATCGATTAACTCCTACCTCCAACGAGGAGGTGTTTGTTTAGTAATTTGCCCTCCGTACGTGGTCAAGGACCACTAGGGCCTTGGAGTAGTAGCCTTCGGCTACGAACCAAGTAAATCTCTTGTGTCTATTGTCTCCTTTACTTTTTGTTTTGCTTATCTTTCCGCTGCATATAAGTTTTCTTTTAAAATGAGTTCGTACGAGAAAAATTTTCTTTCGCTATTCACCCCCCCCTCTAGCGAACCGCTCGATCCAACAGTTTTAGCATGCAGAACTCCAAGAAAGGTTTTCTACCTTTTAGCTATGGAGTACCTTTATCTAAAGAGATGTGTCCTAGAACATCAATGGAGATAGAGGAGATGAAAGAAGTTCCTTATGCTTGGGCAGTAGGAAGCCTCATGTATGCTATGTTAGGTACGAGGTCGGATATCTGCTTTGTCGTGGCCATGCTTAGTAGATATCAGAGTAATCTAGGACAAGGACAATGGACTACAGTAAAACATATATTGAAGTACCTGAGAAGGACTAGGGATTATATGTTGGTATACGAGGCAGATCAATTACTCCTTATGGGTTACACAGATTTCGACTTCCAATCAGATAGGGATAACAGTAAGTCTACCTCAAGTTTTGTGTTTACTTTGGGAGATGGAGCCATTGTATGGAGGAGTGTCAAGAAGAAATGCGTGGTGGACTCTACCATGGAAGCAGAGTATGTGACAGCCTTTGAGGCAGCCAAAGAAGTTGTATGGCTCAGAAACTTCTTAATGGACTTTGATGTTATTCCTGGTTTGCCCAAAACTATCACAATTTATTGTGATAACAGTGGTACAGTTGCAAACTCGAAGGAACCACGAGCCCATAAGGTAAGTAAACACATAGAGCGCAAGTACCACCTGATACGAGAGATCATAGAGCAAGGAAAAGTTACTGTCGCCAAGATTGCATCAGAGGATAACCTGGTAGATCCTTTCACTAAGGCCCTTCCAGCGAGAGCTTTTGATAGGCATGTGGAGGGAATGGGAATTAGATGTATGGCAGTATGAGGACAACATAGTCATTTAGTATAAGTGGGAGATTGTTGGGATGTATACTGAAAACCCTATTCTTTGTATGAACATCTTTATTTTTGAAATAAGAATCACATGATCATTGTTTGCATATTTATAGTTATGCATATTGTCTAATATTGTACATTGTAGATAACATGGTGTGTGGTGTCACACAGAAGATCATGTTATCAGTTCCTTGTAGAGTATAAGTAGATGCTCACAACCAAGAGGGTTTTGGACAAACCATTGGTATGGTTGTAGTGTAATTTAGTATTGGTTTGTCTTGACCATAGAATTACACTAGTACACTTTGTGTGTATTAAGCATGACCGACTTAGAGGTGATTCAATTCATTGCTTACTACATAATTGAATCGGACCTCGGATATTATGGTGTACATACTCTACATCCCGATATAATAACAGGCACATGTACTTAGTATTTATTTCTTTGATTTACCAATGGGCAAGATTTATGGATTAAATCGATAGTCTCGGTAAGTTGAGAAATAATATTATTTACATGGTGTACTGTTGATTATAGGAGGAAACCGTGTCCTATATATCAGGATGATGATGTCCCTTTGAGGAGCTCATAAGGATCATCATGTAAACCCTGCAGGTGGACTTGGTCCGGCATGATGATGAGGTTGAGTGGTACTACTCATGGAGTTAGATGTGGATTAATTAATTGTCAGTAAATAAATTAATTAATGGACATTCGATATCTTAAACACGGGGAGACATTTGTACAATTAATATATGGAGCCCATATTTATTTATGGGGGTTGGTGAGATAGTTCAATGATAATTCTCTAGTGGAATGGATTATCATTAATGGCTTGGATTTTATGTGGGCTGGATCCATTGGGTGGCCAAGATCCAACTCCTCCTCAAGGTCCCTATTGTAGCCTATTAAAACCCTCATAAAGCCTAGATCCAACGGACACGATTAAAAGGAGGCTTGGTTGAAATCTATAAATATAGGAGGTTTGGCTTGGGCTAAAACTAATCTTTGGAGATTAGGGTTTTCTTCCATTGGCTTGGGCGGCAAAGAGAATTGGAATTCTAGGGTTTGCTCCAAAGGCTTGGGCGGCTAGGCTTTGGAGAAGGTTTGGGCGGCAACAAGTGGAATGATTAGGTTTTTTTTCCTCTCTTCCTAAGGTATAGCCGGCGCCCCTCCTCTTCTTTATCACCAAGGTCGGCACCCCTTTCTTCTTCCTCTTCAAGGGCTGGTGGCATAGCAAGGAGGAGAGGGTCCTTTCTTCCATTTCCTTGGTTAGTTCTTCTTCTCCCTCTCCTTAGGGGCGGCAGACACCAAGGGTTTGGCATTTGGTGGTTGGCGCAGGTAAGGAGAAGAAGGGAGAAGTATTCTTCCCTTTGTTCGGAGCGAGCAATGAAGGGAAGAACGAGATCTAGGGGGCTTCAACGTCCAAGAGGAGGATAGGTCATACAATAGAAGACCAAGAGGTAAACAAGATGTATAGTTTTTGTTTTGGTTTCCTTTTGTTCCTTTGCAATTTTTTTATAATTGTATGTGGCTAATTTACTTGGACCCCAAAGATAAACACAATAACCGAAAATCCATACATCATCTATTCCGTGGCTAATCGAGGAAAAAAGTTAGGTTGCTTGAAAAACAAGTTTGTTCAAGAGACCACTCGAATCGAATAGCACGATGATGGATCGGTTGGTTGGGTAATCGATCTTCGTCAAGGATTTCTTTTTTAATCCTAGGACGTAGATAAGATCACCATGAACGAGCGACTGAAGTGGGAAGCAATTCTCTTCAGTAGCCTATTATAAATACCTGATGAAGCTTGGACCTATAGATAACCTTTTTTTGGGTTGGCGTTAGAGAGGTTGGGCGGCAACAAGTTGGAGGCTAGGGTTTTGGTTTGTCCATCTACTTAGGTCCGGTGGCAACAAGACAAAAAGCTAAGGTTTCCTTCCTCCTTGGCCGGTGCCTCGGCCCCATCTCATTGTTGACGCCTCTTCTCCTTCTCCAAGGGCCAGCGACATCAAGGGTTGAGGGTGATCCTTCTCTCTTGGCCGGCACCATCTTCTCCCTCTCCTTAGGGTCGGCGGACACCAAGGACTTGGTCTTTGGTGGTCGACACAAGCAAGGAGAAGAAGGGAGGATTATCTTCTCTTGTTCGGAGCAAGCAAGGAAGGGAAGATACGTGGTCTAGGAGGCTTCGATTCTTGAAAGATCGTCGCCCACACGACGTCCAAGAAAAGGATAGGAATACAATAGAAGATCAAGAGGTAAAACAAGAGGTATAATCTTGTTTAATTTTGATTCTTGTTCTTTTGTATTTGTATGTTATTGATTGACATGGACCTCGATGATAAACACAAAAATCGGCGATCCATTCATTATCTATTCCGCGGCTAATCAAGGAAAAGAGTTTGGTTGCTTGAACAACAAATTTGTTTAAGCGACCACTCATATCGAGAAGCGCGAAGATGTATCAGTTGCTTGGGTAATTCATCTCTGTCCGGATTAGTTATAATTGATAAAATTTTAATCCGGGGACGTGTGATAGGATCGCCATGCACAAGCGGCCGGAACGAAGAAGCGGGAAACCCAACTTTTCTCTTCACGAAGAGCAAGCCCAAACCTTTGAGATAAATGAAAGGGCAACAAAAATTTTAGTTGATGCAATCCCTATTAATATTTTGTGTAGATTAGGTGATCATAAGAATGCCAAAGAGATATGGAGCAAATTGATAAAATATCATAAAGATCCATCATCGACTCAAGTAGGGAAGGAGCCTGAGGAAGTGGAATGATCATCCTCCCGAGAGACTGAGGATTCGGAGGTTGAGAGGGAATCAACATTCAGAGAAGACGAGGTGGAAGCCATGGAAGCCTCCACTTGAAGGATTGAGGGGGAGGATATTAGTCCTCCCATGGTAGAGCAAGAAGAAGAACCCTCTACCTCTGGTAGAGATGAAGAGGATTTTCAAAATTCTTCTACCACCGACCTAGGTAGCTCAAGCATTCTAAACAAAAATAAAAATCACATAACATGTTTTGAGTGTAGGGAGAAAGGGTACTATAAGAGCAAGTGCCCAAAAGGACTCAGAAAAGCTCAACTGACACCAAAAGTCAATTAGAAGCCAAAGGAAGCCAGTGCCCAAAGTTAAAAGAGCATGGAGCATATTATTTGCTTCAAATGCAATCAAAAGAGGCATCATCGAAGTCAATGTCTTAGGGGGAGTCACTCCAAGAAGGACAAAGTAGGGAGCCCAAGTGTAGGGGGAGCTAAGGCAAACCCTAAGGTATGATTTAATAATTCTCCTTATTTGCGTAAGAATCAAAAGCATGCTAAGAATTTTATTACTATTGCTCATGAACAAAAGCATGTTAGGAATAAATTTTTTTGCTTAGGAGCAAACCATGACAACTTTTTTAAGGGCAATCCTAGAACTATTCTACCTAAGGAAACTATTAGTAAGATAGAGAACAATTTAGGTATTAACCCCAAGGAGGGTAGACATATGCCTAAAAGGAAGAATAATGCCCAAAGAACAAATGGAAATTAAAAATTTAAGGCATTAGTATTATAAAATCAAGCCTTGAGATCAAGGCTTGAAAAAATATAAAAGTCCCTTGCAAAGATGACAAATTCAAGTAAAGGGTCTAATGGGCAAAGTTTAGGTGTTAAGAGGCAAGAACTATCTAAGGATAGGAAATACTTGGGTCACAAGTCTAAGTCCAAGGTAGTCATGCCTACCTACCATAGTGTTCCATTTGACTATGGAACTAAATCTAGGTCTAGAAAAATCAAGGTCATAAGGGAAGTCATCCCTAGAGTTGACCATGGTAGATGTCTAGTGGGTAAGGTTTCAAAGACACCTAGGAAGGTCACTAAGAAGGTTGCAAGGAAGGAAATCCCTAGGGTTAACAATGACAAGACCAAAATGACCAAGGCTTCCAAGCCTAGGAGGGTTATTAAGAAGGTGCTAAGGGAAGATACCCTTAGTGAGTACTTAGTTAACCCAAGGAGCTCCAATAGGTATTGAGTTCCTATTAGTGTGATTCTCTCACGCTAGATGGGTTAGGGTGTGTCAACTTGAATTGATAAGGTAGTTAACCTAACCAAAGCAAAGTTGGCTCCTTAGGTCATTTTCAAGGTTATGTGATACCTTAGAAATGAGATTGATAATTTAATTCTAAAGGATTTTAGGATGTGCCAATAAAAATTGAAAAGGTTGAAAAAGTGATTAAAATTGACACAAAATAGGTTAGAGTTAATGGTGTTCCATTTTGGTTTTTTGGCACACTTGGGAGTTTGAGTTATTATAGAAAAATTGAGTTTACTCTAAGTAAATGACAATTAGGCTTAAAATCTTGGTATTCTTATACCTTTACTTTTTATATTTTCCATGATTTGTTGCCATATGTCATGTGATGAAATCATATTTCATTTGATCATATAAAATGTCATGAAAATGTTAGGTGTTAATGTGTCATGTGTTTACTTAGGTTTATATTTATGCCATGATATCATGATTATTGGCAAATGCCTTAATTTATGCTATCATTTATACCATGATCATCATTCATGCATTTAGGATAATTAAAATTGAATTAAGGAAAATGACATGATTTGAAGTCCCATTATAAGGGAATCATATAGAGTTGCCTAGATAAAATGCATGAGACCCTAGATTAGGAAGAATAAAACCCCACATCTCACAAGAACATTAAATTGACATGTGTGTGTATTGATATATGCTAGACACATGTGGGATGTTAGGAAAATGAGTCAAGTTCAAGGTGCATAGATGTTGCATCTAGATGAACTCAAACTCATAATATACCATGGAGGAATTATGGGGAAAGCTAATGTACAAGTCATGTACATCTAGCCCATAGACCATGGTTCAATATAAGGTTTCAAAAATATTTCAAAATAATTTTTGAAAAATCTTGGTGAAGTCTATCTTTTGATAGTTATCACCATTGATGAAGTTGATACAAGGTAGGATTAAAACATTGAAGTTATCAATGGTTTTGAACTTTCTATCAATCTCACAATTTAATGGGTATTTTAATTTATAATTATTTTTCACCCATTGTATTCCTAATAAGTAATGTGCGTATGATGTTGAATGATTTTTCAAAATACGTATATTTACTTAAGAATTATTGAAATTCATTTCTAATAAGTTGATTTCTGTGTTTACAGAAACCAGTCGACTGCCGCCTTGGGTAGTCGACTGGTTGTTGGCCGAGTTGAATACTGAGCTGATTTTGGATAAACAAGATTTGTTTAGCCCATTTTCAGCCATCCCTAGGTACTTTAACATCTCCTAACTCTAGGATATGCTTTGGGAAGCATTGGAAGGGTGAAATATCACTGAAAATGATTAGGAGAGGTGTTTAAAGTGAAGTATCGATTTTTAAGGGAGGTTAAAGTTCAAGTTTGAAATTTTACCTTTATTTTTGATGGTTTAAGGTTCCTACAGGCTTAGGAACTCTCCAAGGACATTGTTGGTGTAATGGTCAAGAGAGAGTAAGGGTAAGATACCAATAAAAATAAAAATAAAAATAAATATAAAAATAAAATAATACTTGTTAATTAGGAAAATATCCTATGGAATTTTCTAGATATTTTTAGAAATTTATTTGGATTTAAATGAAATTTATATTAACATATGGGAAATGATTAAATTTTCTAGTTAATGGATTAATGGGTTTAATTAACCTTATGTTTTAAAAACCTAAACCTAGGTTTAGGTTTTATTAATCTTCCTCCATTTTTATTTTTTCCGCAGCCTTCCTATTTTCCCGATTTCCTTCTAACGCACTGCGCGATTTCTTCTTCCCCTTCCTCATCGCCGATGCCTCTTCTCGCGACCTCATCTTCCACGTGCCTTCATCTCTCGCCCAGGCCGTCCCTTCTCTGTGGCGAATCTCTCGCCCAGGTCGTCCCTTCTCTCCGACGAACGAACCCCTCTCCCGATATCTCGTCGTCGAGCGTTTCTCTTCCTCGTTCCCTCTCTCACGTTCACAGCAGTTTCTCCACTGCTCGAGCTTGTGGCTGCCCTGACTCTTCTGCCACCGACGCCGTCGCTTGAGCTTGTGGCTGCCTCCTCCTCTTCCACCGTCTTCGTCGCCCGAACTTGAGCCGACAGCAAGCGATGTTCCTTCACCGGTGCTCACGGACGAGCCGACGACAAGCGTGTGGGTGGAAATTTTGCCGATGCAGCCTTAAGAGCGAGTAAATCTTGGTCCATCCCATTCTTTCCACTTACTGGTTGTTCGAATCTAGGGAGTTTTGAAGATTTCACTGCCGATCAGCACCGGAACTAGGTAAGGTCTGATCGTTCCCTTACTTTCGACGAAGATTGAGCTCCTAGCCGGTTCCTTCATTTAACTTGATCTATTGAATTAGGCAGTACCGGTGGAACATAGCAGCTCGTGGAAGGGAGCTATTCTCTCTGATTTGTGCTGGAGGTTGGTGAGGGTTGTGTCGTGAGGTAAGCCTTGGTGTATCGTCGTTCACAGCAGTTGGTAAGGATGGTTTACTGTGGTTCACAACAACATTGAGTGTGGATAACTCTGTTTTGCAACAGGGCCTCGACGTTCCGACAGTAGCTAGGGTCTCTGACCTCGATTCTAGTGGTGTGTTCTTATCTGTGAGCGACCAAGTGATTTAAAGGGGTAAGACTCTTCATCTTTTGATTTATGATTCTACTGTGTTGGGGATATGATGCGTTATGTGTATAGGGAGTTTAGAGCTCAGATCCTTGTTTGGCAATTGATGGATTGGGGTAGAGACATGAGGGAGGCAATAGGGGTGACTGTTGGGCTTAAGGTGAGTCCTAAATTAACCTATAATTGTGGAGTTGTGAACAACCTAGGTGATACTCTAGGTTGGATTGTAAACTGTTAGTGCAATCAAGCCCATCGAATGTTTCAATGTTTAACAACAAGGTTTAAGTCAAGGAAATTGAAATCTAGTTTGAGCTAGAGTGTAGTCAAGACATTATCTCAACTGATTCAAACCTAAGGTCACTAAGTTAGTTGTTTAGAGTGACATTAGACCCATGGATGAGAAATCCAAGGGTAGGTCTTGGCATGGGAAGTCTAACCGGGAGTTGTCATGGGAAGTCCAAGCTTAGATCTTGGCATGGAAAGTCCATGCATGGGTCTTAGCATGAGAAGTCCAACATGGGTTGGCAAGGAAAAGTCCAAGATTGAGTCTTGGCAATTGAGAAATCCAAGGAGGAACCTTGGTAAAGGAAGAGTACAAGCTAGCCGGAGGCCCGGAAGCTTGGTAATGGAGAGGGCATAGTAACGTGCTCATTCTCCATTGGAGTTAGAGAGGGCAGAAGGGAGTGCTCGGTCTCTAGATAGTGTACACGTTAGTAAGAGAAGGCAAAGTAATGTACTTGGTCTCTTACTAGGGTACATGGGCCCAATACTGGTTAGGTAAGGAGGGCGTAGTAATGCGCTCATTCTTTGTCTAGGGTACTAGGAGTACTTGTTAAGCAAGGAGGGCGTAGTAACACACTCGTTCTGTGTCTAGGGTACTGGGAGTACTCATTAGGAAAGGAGGGCATAGTAACGCGCTCATTCTTTGTCTAGGGTACTGGGTGGACTCGTTAGGAAAGGAGGGCGTAGTAACACGCTCGTTCTTTGTCTAGGGTAATGGGAGTACTCGTTAGGCAAGGAGGGCATAATAACGTGCTCGTTCTTTGTCTAGGGTACATGGAGTACTCGTTAGGCAAGGAGGGCATAGTAACGTGCTCGTTCTTTGTCTAGGGTACTGAGAGTACTCGTTAGGCAAGGAGGGCATAGTAACACGCTCATTCTTTGTCTAGGTTACTTAGAGCATTCGTTAGTTGGAGAGGGCACCGTAACATGCTTCGTCTCTTACTAGGGTGCATGAAATGACAGCTTACTAGGAAAGTTACTCATGTGATTAAAATATTTCTAGTGTCAGTCGAGCCACCATGGCGTCAGCTCGACTGGCACTCTTGCACAAAGGCACAGAATCGAGCTGGCTCGACTACTAGCTTGACTGCTCACTACGTGGAACAGCACAGAACCGAACCCACCTCAACTGCGGGCTCGACTGCTCCAGGGCACTTTGTTGCCAGGGCAGATTGTCACCAGGGCACTTCCGCCAGAGCACTTCCACCAGAGCAGTTTTTGCATAAACCCTATAGCAGTCGAGTCAATTTTGTAGCGGCTTAACTGGTAGCTATGGATTCAGTCACAGAACCGAGCCCGACTTGGTTGCGGGCTTGACTGACAGGTGTTTTTCGACAATAGATGCGAGTCAGACTCGACTATGGGCTTGACTGATGGAGGCAGCAACAGGATGCTTTCGTTCTGAGTAAAGATTCAAATGCGCTAATTTCCGGTTGGAGGAGCAGGCTCCGTTCTTGGCAAACAACCAGAAGTTGGAGGCGGTTACGGGGACAAGCTTAGGTGACCAGAGTTTAGTGGGGCATGGTCTCTAGGGCTCCAACTGTGGAAGATAAAAGGATTTCTAGAAGAAACAGCTATAAAGAGAAGAAGAAAAAATAGAGGTTTTGGACTTGTTAAAAAGATTGCAAAAGCTCCAGTTTTCATCTAGAGAAAAACAAGCTCTCTATTATTCATATTGAAGGAGAAGAAGAAGAAACCACACTCTCATCTGGCCTTCTCTCCAACAAGTGCGATGTCGATCATCTTCTTGCAAGTGCTACAACTTCATCTTCAAAGCAAGAAGTCAAACAACAATCTGTAACTGGTTTTTAATACTTAGCTTACTATTCTTAAAGTATATTCATTGTATTGTAAGCTTGTAAGAGGTGAAGTTTTCACCTCCGGAACCATTCCGATCATACATAGTAGACTTTCCTTTTGAGCTGCCCATGGAGTAGGAACTGTTGAGTTCTGAACAATGTAAATACCTGCGTTTGGTTGTGTTTGTGCTTTGGGTTCTTGTTTTTCTATTTCCACTACGTAATCCTCTGTTTTGTAGTCAAAAGTGAGTTAGAATTTTTTAACTCCCTATTCACTCCCCCCCCCCCCCCCACCCCCCGCCGCCTACCTAGCCTTGATCCCAACAAGTGGTATCATAGAAAGGGCTCTGCACCGGATTCACCTCCACCAGAGCATCAAGGAATGGCAGTGCAAGAGGGATTCAGCATAACTCTGTAGGGGATCGGTACGCCGGCTAGAGGGGGGTGAATAGCCCTTTTCGTTTGGATGCCGGTATTTGCTCGTCTACAAAACTAATTAGCGCAAGCGGAAGACTAATAAAGACAAGCAAATAGAAATACGAGAAAACAAACGCTAACAAAGAATGTAACGTGGTTTACGGCTACGCCGCTAATCCACGGTCCTCGATTCGTCCTCGGTGAATCAATCCGCTTAACCAATCCACTAAATGGTCTCTCCTTTGCACCAAGCTAGGTGGAGGTAACCTTTACAATCAAGATCACTCTTCTTACAAATAGAATAGAGTAAAAGCGAGTAAGAAGAGTTTAGAGCTTGTGGGGCACTAGGAAGATCACTTGGAGCATAAGCATAAGCCTCTCAAAGGCTTACACCCTCCCTTTTTATAGAGAGGGTTGTTTTCTTCCCGTTGGCCGCCATCACGATCACCGCTCTTGGCGATCATTGTTGTCACTACAACGGGCCTCCGAACACATCGATCCGACCGCTGTAGTCCAACGGAACTCTTGGCGCTTGATCGATGGACCTCATCACGATCACGCCTCCGTAGTCGACCGCCTACGGAACGGTTCTGCGGTCAAACCCTATTGATCACGATCGATGGTTGGCGGCCGATCGCCGACGATGGCGCGATCGCTGGCCACAATCCAATCGGGCCGTATACCGCCGAACTCACTCGATTTCGTAGCACTGACCGCCATGACATGGCATTCGACCGGTGTCGGAAACCCATCCGACACTTGGCCAAATGGGCTGTTTCACCTAAGAGCTACCCTTCCCGGGTTACAATCGCCACTCATCTCTCGAGTCCTCGCCGGTTCTCTTCGCTTCGCCACATCCCTCGATAGCATCAGCGACGGCTCGCAATGCTCCTTCGCCTCTTTGTCTCAAGTCTACTTCCTCCGGCCACTCCAAGCTTCGTCCGCGGTCCCTGATGCTCCAAGCGCACGGCTTCCGCAAAGCTATCCTTCACCGACTCAAGGCACGAGTCATGAGATGTGAAACTCGCCACGGCTCCATGTGCGAATTACTAAGTCCTGCACGACTTCAATGCACATATCACATCAACATATCAAACTAACTTAAACCCTTTGCCACACCATCAAAACCATATTACGGCAAGAGATTGCCCTAACAATCTCCCCCTTTTTGATATGTGGCAATCCGTTTAAGTTAGGTAAAAACATTTGATATAAATTCTAAGGTAAGAAAGCATGTAAAGATAAACATGATATAACAACATGCAACTCCCCCTTAATCCATGAAACTCTCTATGCAAATTTTCTCCCCCTATCATATATTTCTCCCCCTAAAATATATTTCTCCCCCTAAAATAATTAACTTAAACATAATTATTTCTCCCCCTTTGACACCATCAAAAAGATTAACACTAAGTTATAAGCTCATGGCATCAAGTATAATGGAGGGAAAATATGACAAGTTGATTTAAAATTGGGTACCACTTGTTGGTTTACAAACTGAATTCGGCCTTCAATGTTCTGATTTACAGGCCACCACGATCAGCTATCGCTATGGCAATGATCGCACAAAGGAATCCGAATTTTTGATTTTCTGGACGAATTTCAGAAATGCATTATAAATTCCAAAAAATTCGAAAAATCATGAAATTTGGGGAACATATTTCTTTTAAGTATATCTATCAATGAAAAATAGTTTTTCATGAAAACTCATTATATTTTCTTGTTTTTGCCAAAAATCCAAAAGCTCTAAAAACCACTAGGTTTTTGATCATTCTAGTATCAAGTTAGCTACATAGTTTTGCATCCAATTGTTTCAAAACATGAATACATGTATTTTAAGGTAAGAAATTGTTTTGAAAACATATGAAATATCCAACCATGATCTTTGGGCAATATGTCTATTTATTAAACATAAGCCTTCCCCATGATTGGTCTATTATTGCTATGTTGATACTTTAAATGACCATCTAAATGCCATAGGCATTAGTGGACATTTGTATCATCCTAACATCTCACCCATGCTAAGTTTGCAATCAAGGTAACCTGTAGTGGGTGTGAGATGCATCCTAGGGGGTATTTGTATATACTTAACCTATATATTCATGCAATTCTATCATGGTTAAGTATCAACCTAACAACCTACATGATCATAATGACATATATGATTTAATTTCACATTATGATCATGAAATGCATGTTTTCATCAATTTATAGTCATGCATTAGGTATTATAAGATGATACTAAATAAAGTATTACCTAAAGCATGATTCAAATCTATTTCTTATGATAACATGCCAAATATTAAAATCATAAATCATGATTTCAAACATACATAGCAATTTCATTAATCATCATGATTTAAGCATTATTATCTATTTATGGGCACGTTATCATCACCCAACACTATTCTAAAAATGTTGTCCCGCCATCCTAAGGCAACCAAAATATGATATAGGTTAATTCCATATGGTTGACTACCCTAGAGTTATTCTAACCCTTAAGGATGGATTTTGGAACCCAAAATAAGTTCTTTCCTATTGGGTTCACTAAGTATTCCTTGGGGATCCATTTCCTAGCAATTACTTTCTTTTTATCTTGTCCCCTAGCTATTAGGCATTTATAGGCCTTTTCATTTTTCTTTTCTTTGTATCCTAGGCCTTTCTTGTTGAAACTAGCTCTTTGGCTCCCTAAGATCATATTTAAGGTGTTGGAGCCAATTGTGAATTTCTCTAGGGCTTTGGTTAAATAATCTACCTTTTCCCTTAATGCCCTATTTTCCTCTATGCATGCATCATTAACATCCAAAGGCATATAATCATGTGAGCATGCATCATTTAAGCTAGAAGAAATATTATCATTTAAGCATGCATTTTCTAGTTTATTTATAGGTCCTTAATTTGATCTAGCATGCTTTTATTTTTCTTTTTCATGCCAAATAAGTCCTTAGTTAAACTAGAAATTATGGAAACTATTTTCTTAGGAGAAGCTTTCGTTACCATAGTTTCCATGTCTTCTTCTTCTTCTTCGGATGATGAGGATGTAGAAGCTCCCCCTTCAATTGAGCTCTCCCCACTTGAGCTTGATCTTTCATTTTCGGATGAAGAGCAATCCAAGTCATCAAAGGCCATCAAGGACAAATTGGTGACAAAAGCATTCTCCTCTTCCGATGATGAGGAGGAGGATGAGGAAGGATCATCCCATGTCTTGTCCTTGAATGCTTTGGCCTTCCCCTTTTCTTTTGCCTTCTTTTCTTCTTCCTTTCTCTTGCTCCCCTTCTTCTTCTTCCTCTTCTCTTCTTTCTTTTTCTTCTCTTCTTTGCTTTTGTTTAGGAGGGGACAATTGTCCCTTATGTGTCCCTCTCCTTGGCAATTATAGCATATGACTTTCCCCCTTGGTCTTCTATTCCTATCATTAGATTTATCAAATCTAAAATTCTTAAATGCACGTCTTACCCTCCTTACCATATAGGCTTCTTCGGTGCTATCCATGGAGGAGGAGGAAGATGCTTCGTCATCGGAGGAGGAGGTGATTTCCATCTTCTTCTTCCCCTTATTTGCCAACAATGCTACTCCTCTTGAGGGTTGAATTCTAGGCTCCTCTTGTATTCCCTCAAGCCTAGTTTCGTGGAGTTCCATTGTTGAGAAGAACTCCTCCAAGGTGCTCACTTCTAAATTCTTTGAGATATAGAATGAGTCCACCATGGAGCTCCACTTTGAGGTCCGGGGAAAGGCATCTATGGCCTTCATTACCATATCCCGGTTTGATAGCTTCTCACCTACACTTGTTAGTCCATTTAAAATTTCTTTGAATCTAGAATGCAAAGAAATTACCTTTTCTCCCTTTTCTAATTTGATGTTGGATAGTTGGGAGCGGAGGAGATCTCTCCTTGTTAGCTTTGCCTCGGATGTGCCTTCATGAAGCTCAATTAGCTTCTCCCACATCTCCTTGGCGCTCAGGCATTCTCCTATTCGGTTGATTTCTTGTTGGGGGAGCACATTGAAGAGATGATGCTTGGCTTTTAAATTTGCAAGGTGCTCTTCCCTTTGCCTTTTGGTCCACCTAGATTTCTCTATTGGCTTCCCTTCTTCATCCCTAGGCAAAACGAAACCGGATTCCATTGTAATCATTATATCAAAATCCGTTTCGAAAAATACCTCCATTCGCTTCTTCCACCAAGCGAATTCTCCTTCAAACTTCGGAGGATGGATGTTGGAGCCGGCCATTTTAAAAGTTGCTTGTTGTGGCGGTTAGTCCTCGACAAGCTTTCCTCGGCTCTGATACCACTTGTAGGGGATCGGTACGCCGGCTAGAGGGGGGTGAATAGCCCTTTTCGTTTGGATGCCGGTATTTGCTCGTCTACAAAACTAATTAGCGCAAGCGGAAGACTAATAAAGACAAGCAAATAGAAATACGAGAAAACAAACGCTAACAAAGAATGTAACGTGGTTCACGGCTACGCCGCTAATCCACGGTCCCCGATTCGTCCTCGGTGAATCACTCCGCTAAACCAATCCACTAAATGGTCTCTCCTTTGCACCAAGCTAGGTGGAGGTAACCTTTACAATCAAGATCACTCTTCTTACAAATAGAATAGAGTAAAAGCGAGTAAGAAGAGTTTAGAGCTTGTGGGGCACTAGGAAGATCACTTGGAGCATAAGCATTAGCCTCTCAAAGGCTTACACCCTCCCTTTTTATAGAGAGGGTTGTTTTCTTCCCGTTGGCCGCCATCAGTCGACTGCCGCCCTTGGCAGTCGACTGCCGTCACTACAACGGCCTCCGAACACGTCGGATCCCGACCGTTGTAGTCCAACGGAACTCTTGGCAATCGACTGATGGACCTCATTCGACTCACTCGTAGTCGATCGGCCCGGTCGGCTACGAAGCGATTCCGTGGCGAAACCCTATTGATCGATCATTCGCGCGCCCGGATCGATGGTCTTGGCGCGATCGCGTATGGCGATCGACTCGCCACAATCCAGTCAGTCGTATACCGGTCGAACTCACTCGACTCGGGCGATCGACTACCATGACATGGCAAAACCCATCCGACACTTGGCCAAATGGCCAAGTTTCACCTAAGACTACCCTTCCCGGGTTACAATCGCTCACTCTCATCTCTCTGAGTCCTCGCCTTGAAGTTCTCGCCGTTCTCGGCCACGTCCCCTGGCGACATCGGGCGCGGCTCGCAATGCTCCTTCGTCTCTTGCCTCGAAGTCTACTTCCTCGACTTCACTCCAAGCTTCTCGTCCGGCGGTCCCTCGGATGCTCCAAGCGCACGGCTTCCGCAAAGCTATCCTTCACCGACTCAAGGCACGAGTCATGAGATGTGAAACTCGCCACGGCTCCATGTGCGAATTACTAAGTCCTGCACGACTTCAACGCACATATCACATCAACATATCAAACTAACTTAAACCCTTTGCCACACCATCAAAACGATATTACAGCAAGAGATTGCCCTAACAAACTCGACCCCTGTATTTCGACGGCCAAAACTTCTAGTATTGGAAGAGCCGAATGGAATACTATTTGATGATGGACATGGATATGTGGATCTCAGTCTCAGAGGGATTCACACCACCAACCGATGACGAAGGAAGGGTTTTGGTGTCTTCTCTGTGGTCGCTAGAATAGAGGAGAAGAGCCTAGGACAATGCCAAAGCAACCGTAACTCTGCAGTGCGGTGTAGCCAAGGACCAACTCAACAAAGTTGGCCCCTTCAGTAATGCTCTCGAACTTTGGAGTAAGTTGATGGAGCTACATGAAGGAACCAGAGATTCAAGGACAGTGAAGAGGGATCTCTACTTGAACAAACATCAAAATTTCAGCATGAAGGAGACTGAAACTGTAAGTGAACTGCATGGTAGGTTTAAAGAAATACTCAATGGCCTCCATTCTATTGGAGAGGCTATTGAGAATAGGGATTTACCCAGGTATGTACTCAAATCTTTCCCTAGGAATACTTTGTGGTCATCTATGGTTGATGCCTTCAAAGTATCAAGGGATCTTTCAACAATTAAGATTGATGAATTGTTTTATGAATTGGAATTGCATGAACAAGCTAATCGAAGCCCAAAGGAGAAGGGTCTAGCTTTTATTGCAGGAGATCGCAGCAAGGAGAGCAAGAAGAAGAAGGAGAAGAAAGATAAGAAGGAAGCTTCTTCCTCCTCTTCATCATCAGATTCGGATGGAGATGATGAGTCATCCTCTAGCGAGATGGCTAACTTTGTGAGAAGATTGATGAGAAGAAGCCAAAAATACAACAAGAAGGATGTGAAGAAATACTTCACCAAGAAAGGTAAAAGTTCAGAAATTAATCAGGATAAATCTAATGTAGAGTGGTTTCATTGTCATAGGAAAGGTCACTTCAAAAGTGAATGCCCTAAGTACATAAAGAAGGAAGAAAAGACCAAGAGGAAGAAAGCATTGAAGGCTACTTGGGATGACACTTCATCCTCATCCTCTTCATCGGAACAAGATGTTGGGATGTATATTGAAAAGTCTATCTTTTGTATGAACATCTTTATTTTGAAATAAGAATCACAAGAACATTGTTTGCATATTTATGGTTATGCATATTGTCTAATACATTATATTATAGATAACATGGTGTGTAGTGTCACACGTGAGATCATGTTATCAGTTCCTTGTAAGTATAAGTAAAGGCTCACAACTGAGAATGTTATGGACAAACTATTGGAATGGTTGTAGTGTGATTTGATATTGGTTTGTCTTGACCATAGAATCACACTAGTACACTTTGTGTGTATTGAGTAGGACCGACTTAGAGTTGATTCGATTTATTGCTGACTACATAATTGAATCGGATCTCAGATATTATATTGTACATACTTTTAATCCGAATATAATAATTGACACATATACTTAGAAGATAGACTTTTCAGTATACATCCCAACAAGCTCCCACTTATACTAAAAGACTATGCTATCCTCATACTGCCATACATCTGATTCTCATTCCCTCCACATGCCTATCAAAAGCTCTCGCTGGAAGGGCCTTAGTGAAAGGATCTGCCAGGTTATCCTTTGATGCAATCTTGGCCACAGCAACATCTCCTCGCTTTACGATTTCTCATATCAAGTGGTACTTGCGCTCTATGTGTTTACTTGCCTTATGGGCTCGTGGTTCCTTCGAGTTTGCAACTGCACCACTATTATCACAATAAATTGTGATAGTTCTGGGCAAACCAGGAATCACATCCAAGTTCATCAAGAAATTCCTGAGCCACACAACTTCTTTGGCTGCCTCAGAGGCCGCCACATACTCAGCTTCCACGGTAGAGTCTGCCACACATTTCTGCTTGACACTCCTCCATACAATGACTCCACCTCCCAAAGTAAACACAAAACCTGAGGTAGACTTACTGTTATCCCTATCTGATTGGAAGTAGGAATCTGTGTAAACCACAGGGAGTAATTGATCTCCTTGGTATATCAGCATATAATACCTAGTCCTTCTCAGGTACTTCAATATATGCTTTACCACAATCCAATGTCCCTGTCCTGGATTACTCTGATATCTGCTAACCATGCCCACGGCAAAACAGATATCCTGTCTCGTACATAGCATAACATACATGAGGATTCCTACTGCCAAAGCATAAGGAACCACCTTCATCTCCTCTATCTCTTTAGATGTTCTAGGACACATCTCCTTAGATAAAAGAACTTCATGCCTGAAAGGTAGAAAACCTTGAAGTTTTGAATGCTAAAACGATCCATAATGGTGTCTATATATGATGCTTGAGAAAAGCACAACATCCTTTTCTTGCGATCCCTTAAATCCTTGATCCCAAGGATGTGTCCCACTTCTCCCAAGTCCTTCATATCAAACTGTTTGGACAACCATACCCTTATGTCCGATAACACCTTGACATTGTTGCCAATTAACAAATATCATCTACGTATAGTAAAAGAAATACCACTATGTTTTCGTCACATCTCTTGTATACACAAGACTCATCCGAACTTTGAATAAATCCATAAGACTGGATTACCTCATCAAAGCAGATGTTCCAAGACCTCGAAGCTTGCTTCAATCCATAAATGGACCGATTAAGCTTACACACAAGATGCTCTTTGCCCTTTGTAATGAATCCTTCTAGTTGCTTCATATAGATGTTTTCCTCAAGAATTCCATTAAGGATAGCTGTCTTGACATCCATCTGTCATATCTCATAATCCATATGAGCAGCAATACATAAGAGAATCCGGATAGACTTGAGCATGACTACCAGCGAAAAGGTCTCCTCATAATCGATGCCCTCTTTCTGAGTATACTGTTGGTGCAGTAGGCACCTAAGTCGAACCTGAGTTTTGATTATAGTAAATGATACAAAGTTAAGCTCATGTTGTTATCTCACGAGCTGAATCGAGTGTGCAGAAGATTGCTATAGCTGGAGCTGAAGGCTAGCGACACCCGGAGGAAGCCGCAGGGGTCGGGCGACACTCGAGTGACTTCGGAGGGAGCCGAAGGAATCGAGTGGAAGGCCGGAAGCAAAAGCAACATGTAAGTATCGAGGTAAGCTCGTGTGTGCGAGCATAAGTGAGGTCGTATCCTCGTTACGGCGATGATCTTAAGTGTAGATCCGACCAAAGACATCCTATAGATGGTCTAGGTCGAGATCGGACGGTCGACGACGGTCGAAATTATGTTTTTGTTGAGCTAACTTTGACTTGCGATAGCATCGATCATTGCCGACAGAGGACTCATTGCGTCAATCGATCATTGCCGGAGGTCGATGCTCGACTGATGCTTCCATCAGTCGACTAATGATGGCCATCAGTCGACTAATGGTCAAAGGATCAACCTCGAGGAGTCAAGGTTTATCACCAAATTTCAAGGGGAGTGGTGCTCAATTGTGATTGGCTAGGGTTCCTCTCGAAAAGGGGCTCAAAGGCTATAAAAGGAGGGCCAAACCTAGGGTTTCATCATCAATTCTAAGTTCTCAAAAGCCTCCGCAATGCTGTGACTCTCCGACAACTCTACGACAACGAAGTGCTGCCAACAATCCTAGTTTAAGTCCTATCTTCGAGTTGTTGGTATAATCTTGTCTTGTCATTTCTTTTAATCTTGCAATTAGTTTGTTAATCGAGGCTTTCTATCATTGCATTTTCATTTTAATAGAAGAGAGGGTTTGTCTCTCTATCTTGTGCTTCGAAAGTTTTTTTGTAATCGTAAACTCCTACCTCCAACGAGGAGGAGTGTTTTAGTGAATTGCCCTCCGTATACGGTCTAGGACCATTAAGGCCTTGGAGTAGTAGCCCAAGGCTACGAACCAAGTAAAAAACTATTTGTCTCTTTTAGTTTTTATTTACATTTCCACTGCGTATATTTATCTTGAAACGAATTCGAAAGAAAAAGTTTTTTTCGCTATTCACCCCCCCCCCCCTCTAGCGAACCGCATCGATCCAACAATTGGTATCAGAGCCAGGGGTTGCTAAGATTTGGTGAAACCACCAATCTAGCCATTTTTACAGATTTATTTTTCTTTTAATTCTGTTTTTTTAATTATTTATTTTGCTTTGTTAAGTTTTTCTCCAGCACTACTAATCCAAGACGCGAGTCTTGGTACTTGTTTTTGTGTTTTTGTCGTTGCTAGTTTCTTCGTCTTCATCTCTTTCGTGTTAATGGCCCATCTCGAGGGTTTTAGCACCGTCCGACCACCGTTTTACAACGGTGATGATTTCTGTTACTGGAAAGATCGGATGGAGTGCTTCCTAAAAACCCAAATAGAGATGTGGATTGTGATCCAAACCAGGTTCACCCTTCCTACTAATGAAGAAGGTGAATCCTTGGATTACAATCAGTGGTCCATTACCACTAAACGACAAGTCGAGGCAGATGCAAAGGCGACTCAAATCCTACAGTACGGGCTATCCAAGGAGGAGCTGAACCGAGTCGGACCCTTCATCAGCGCAAGAGATCTACGGGCCGATCGGATCAAGCTAAGGTTTGCAAACGCGATTTGTTGTTAAATAAATTGTACACACTAAAAATTCAGGAACACGAGACGGCAACACAATTGCACACCCGCGTCCAGGACATCGTCAACAACCTACACGCAATCGGGCAAAAGGTCGAAAACTGCGACCTTATAAGGTATGTTCTAAACTCTTTTCCGAGGACTACCTTGTGGGCATCCATGGTCGATGCCTACAAGGTCTCCAAGGACCTTTCTAAAGTTAGAATAGATGAATTATTCTCAGATTTCGAATTACATGAGAAGTCCAACTCGGAACCCGAGAGGGGTATAGCCTTGTTTGCAGGTTCAAAGAAGAAGAAAATCGCAAGCAAGCCACCACCAACCGAGGAGGAAGACGAGTCCGAAGAAGAAGTTGACCCGGAGTTGACTGCCGAACTAATGAACCTAGCTCGAAGGATAGCCAAGGGACGAAAGCGAACCACGACTCGACCCAACCAAGGTAAGCCTAAAAGTTATAATATTAGGTGTTATGAGTGTAACAGGTTTGGACATATCAAGTCCGAGTGCCCCAAGCTCAACCACCAAGCTCCTAAGCACAAGAAGGCCCTCAACGCGACATGGGAAGAAGCGTCATCCGAAGAAGACAAAGACCACATCTTCATGGCGAAATCGATTGAGTCAGATACGGAGACCGAACCTGAACTTGAGTCAGAACCTGAGGATGACTCGGACTACGAAGCTACCTTCAAGTCAAGCCACGGATACGCATCCGGTTCCAAAGATACCCTTAAAGTGAGTCGAACTTTATTTAATACTTTACATAATACGGTTAAGTTTTTATCTAAGAAATTAGTTAAGTCCGAGTCCAAGGTCGAGACCCTAGTTGAGGAGGTCAAACTCCTCAAGCACAAGGTCTCCCTAACCTCTTCGACTAGTCAAGTTCGAGAAGAGGACCCAACTCGAGCTGAAAAGCTCGAAGTTGAGAACTCTCTCTTGAAAAGTCAAGTTGAAGATCTTAGGAACACGTTGGAAAGGTTCACTTCGGGATCCAAAGGACTTGACCTCCTACTTGGATATCAAAGGGCCGTGTACAACAAGGCTGGACTAGGGTTTAACTCAAACATGACTAATAGGTCGTATATGTTGATTTTAAGTCGACATAGGAAACATGTCCAAGCATGGGTCCCTAAGAACTTTTTGATTTCAACTCTAGGATCTAACCCGTACTGGGTTCCCAAGGACCAAATCCACTATGTGGATAGACCGAACCGATTCAATGGTCTAGGGGGAGCCAGTACAAAACATGTTTGTGCTTTAACTTAGAAATTGCATGCTTAGAATTTTTTTTGTTTTGTTTTGTTTTACTTGTGAACTTACTTAGAACACATACATAACCAACTAAAATCTTTTGAAAAGATTGAGCCTCGGGGAGCCTCTTTTCAAAAATAACCAGTTAGACCAGGAAATAGTCTTAGGTGAGTCAAGTCATCATTTTCTTGAAAATGGCTTTGTCTAAGGAAGTAGTCGATGATCCGATAAAAGAAGGCCCCTGTGCCTCGCCACGACCTGGAAGCCATGATCTTGAAAAGGTAAACTTGACAAGCCTAGGGTCGAATCCAAATCTAACATAAAATTACTTGAACCTAAATGCACTTAATCAACTTAATTTGAAGTCATCTCACAAAAAACACATAAGTATAACATGCTTGATCATATAGACACAGGTGAGATGACCTAGGTTTAAAAACTTACAACCAATTTTAAAAAAAAAATATATAAAAAATCTAACATCCAATCCAACCACCTTGTGTGTAGGATCAATGGATGTTGGACAACGGTTGCTCCCGACACATGACCGGGGATCAACTCAAATTCATGAAGCTTCGATTCAAACGACAAGGATCGGTAGCCTTTGGGAATAATGGCAAGCTCAAAATCATCGGATCAGGTGATATCGAGCTTAACTCGAATTTTGTTATTAAAAATGTATTACTTGTAGAGAATTTTGAATATAACCTGCTTAGCGTAAGCCAATTATGTGACAATAACTATAAGGTCATAATTTTAGAAAATGAATGTGTAATTAAAACAAATAAAACAGATAAAACAATACTCAAAGGAACTAGGACAAATAACATTTATACAATTAACTTAATCAAATCCTCAGCCAAATGTCTTATGACACAGGAAGAGGAATCATGGTTGTGGCACCGACGACTCGGTCACTCGCTTTTAAGACTCATCCAAGATGAGTCGAGTGAAACTTAGTCGAGAGGCTTACCCAACCTCAACAATTTGGTTAATAAAATCTGTAATGCTTGTCGACAAGGAAAACAACCTAGGACACAATACAAGTTAACTAACCAAGAACGAACCTCAAGTGTACTTGAGCTCTTGCATATGGATCTATTCGATTCACATGGAGCCAAGTCACTCAATAGATGTCAATATTGCTTAGTCATAATTGACAACTACTCCAGGTTTACCTGGGTTAGGTTCATCAAACATAAAAATGATACCCTAGATCAATTAATCAATCTATTCAAATTAATCGAGAATCAAAAAAACCTTAAGGTTAAAAGACTTAGAAGCGATCATGGTGGTGAATTCGAAAATCAAAGGTTCACCGACTTCTGTAACCTAAACGGATACCACCATGAATTCTCTTGCCCTAGGACCCCTCATCAAAATGACCTAATGGAGCGGAAAAACCGAACTCTACAAGAAGCCTCTAGGACCATGTTGAACGAATACGACCTACCTGATAGGTTTTGGGCAGAAGCCGTTAGCACGACTTGCTATGTCCAGAATAGGATCCTTATGGTAAAGAGGCACCTTAAGACCTCCTACGAGATTTATCACAATAAAGTACCCAACATCAAGTACTTTAGGGTATTTGGATGTAAAGTACATATCTTAAACACTAAGAACCACCTAGGGAAATTCAAATCCAAAACCTCCACCGGAATCTTCTTGGGATACTCAACCACGAGTAGGGCCTATAGGGTATATAACCACGATACCCTTAAAGTGGAAGAGACTATTAATGTAGTGTTCGATGAAGTACCCGAACCTACAAAACCCTTAATGACCCCAAGTGTTGATCCCACTGATACCAAACTCGTCTCTGACCCTGAGATCGAGTCTAATCCACATCAACCAACTTCTCTTGTCGACCAAGTGACAAGTGATCCGAGTCAAACTAGTGTTCAACCAAGTCACCCCATTGATCAAGCATTAGGTGACACAAACCCAACCCAATCTAGGATTCAGAATAACCACCCTATCGATCAAGTGATAGGAGATCCTAATCTAGGAGTTCGAACTAGAGCATCCTATAGGAACCTTAGTCAAATTTCCTTAATTTCAAAGATAGAACCCAAATCAATTGAACAAGCTCTTCTTGATCCCGATTGGATTATTGCAATGCAAGAAGAGCTAGCTCAATTTACTAGGAATGAAGTGTGGGAATTAGTACCACCACCTAAAGACAAAATGATAATTGGAACAAGGTGGGTGTTTCGAAATAAGCTTGATGATAAAGGTGAAGTAGTTAGAAACAAGGCTAGGTTAGTCGCCAAAGGGTTTAGTCAAGTCGAAGCCTTAGATTATGACGAAACCTATGCCCCAGTAGCTAGACTCAAATCCATTCGAATGTTGCTAGCTTATGCCGCACATCGAGGATTTAAGCTGTTTCAAATGGATGTTAAGTCGGCATTCCTAAATGGATACTAAGAAGAAGTTTATGTTAGCCAACCCCCCGGATTAGAAAATCTAGATAAACCCGACCATGTTCTAAAACTTAAGAAACCTCTCTATGGACTTAAACAAGCTCCTCGAGATTGGTACGATAGACTTTCAATCCATCTTAAGTCAAAAGGGTTTAACCAAGGCTTAGTTGACCCAACTCTCTTCGTAAAAACCTTAGGTAAAGAAATATTCATAGCTCAAATTTACGTAGATGATATAATTTTTGGAACCTCTAACTCAGCCTTACTAAACGAGTTCGTTTCGCTCATGGAAAGTGAGTTCGAAATGAACTTGGTAGGCGAGTTAAGTTTCTTTTTAGGTCTACAAATTAAACAAACTAAGGATGGTATATACCTATATCAACAAAAATACACTAAGGAGTTAATTAAAAGATTTGGAATGCAAGACGCTAAGGTAATAAACACCCCAATGGCGATTAATGTTAACATAGGAGAAGACCTAGAAAGTAAGTCCATTGACTTAAAGTACTATAGGAGTGCGATAGGAAGTCTCCTATACTTAACTGCGAGTCGACCTGACATCCTATTCGCAGTAAGTATTGTTGGGAGTATGAGGAATACAATCAAAGTCCCACATTGGTAAGACATGGAAAAGATCATGTGCTTATAAGAAAAAAGATATCTCCATTGGTATGAGGCCTTTTGGGTAAAGCCCAAAAACAAAACCATGAGGGCTTGGGCCTAAAGTGGACAATATCATACCATTGTGGAGATATGTGGAGCTTATAAGCACTAACAATTGGTATCAGAGCCATGGTCCATGTCAAGCCATGAACCTCGAACGAAGGAAGTTGAGCTCCCACGTCCGGATCAAGAGAACCAGACATCAGGAAGGAAGTCTAGTTGGGTCGGGGAGAACAACTGGCAGGAAGTCCTGGTGGGTTGAAGATCGGACATCAAGCAGAGAAAATCCTTCGAGGAGGGATAGGCTTGAGGGGGGGCCCAATGTGGTCCTTCGTTTGAGGGGGGGATTGTTGGGAGTATGAGGAATACAATCAAAGTCCCACATTGGTAAGACATGGAAAAGATCATGTGCTTATAAGAAAAAAGATATCTCCATTGGTATGAGGCCTTTTGGGTAAAGCCCAAAAACAAAACCATGAGGGCTTGGGCCTAAAGTGGACAATATCATACCATTGTGGAGATATGTGGAGCTTATAAGCACTAACAAGTATGTGCGCCAGGTCTCAAACTTGTGCTAAGGAGTCTCACCTAACCCTAGTTAAGCGTATCCTTAGATATCTAAAGGGTACACTTAATGTCGGTATTTGGTATCCTAGATCTACCGAGTTCGAACTAACCGGCTACTCCGATTCGGACTATGCCGGTAGTAAGCTCGATAGAAAGAGCACGAGTGGTTGTTGTCAACTTCTCGGCTCGAGTCTAGTGAGTTGGTGCAGTAGGAAGCAACACCGTGTTGCTTTATCTACCACCGAAGCCGAATACATCGCGATGGGTGAGTGTGTCACGCAGCTTCTTTGGATGAAGCACACTCTCCGCGACTTTAAGTTAGACTTTACAAATACTAAACTTCACGTAGATAACATTAGTTCAATTAATCTTACAAAGAATCCGATATGTCACTCTAGGACCAAACATATAGAGGTCAAACACCATTTCATTCGAGAACATGTGGCCAACGGAGCCATACAACTCGAATACGTCGAATCGAAGTCTAACATGGCAGACCTATTTACTAAACCCCTACCCGAAGCCGAATTTAGTCTATTAAGATGAAAATAGGGCATGTGCGTAATAGAATAGGTACTTGAAAATTATATGTTCTTACTACTATTTCTTTAATTTCATTTGTATGGAACTAGCATAGGACATACCTTAGATATCATGCACCTATAGATTTAAGGAGCCAGTACATATCACAACACATAGGACTAATGTTTTTGTGTACTTAGCCACGTAGATGGGCGTGAGATGTTAGGACCTTACTCCTGGTTCCAGATGTAGAGCTAGTACATCGCTATGAACCATGGAGTATAATCATACATACTAATCGACTCTGACCAGGACTGGTTGATCCTTCATATCAATCAAGTCAAATATGAGTCAAACATTTTATAGATGAACTTATTTTCAGTATATTATTTTCAAAATAATGTGGAACATGATTGGACTTTAAAATTAAAACTTATTTTTTTCCACTTAGGTGCCTCACCCTTTTCGATATATGGAAAAAGGGGGAGAAAAAGGCCAAAGTTAAGGGATCAATTTTTTTTATGTCCAAGACTTACTTAACTTTAAGTTAACAAAACAAGTTAAGGGAGTTCTTAACTTAAACACATTTAGTTAACTTGTTATCATTAACAATACAAAAAAATAATTTACTTAACTTTAAGTTAAATTGTTAACAAAATGGAAGTAAAGGCCAAGGTTAAGAAATCAATTTTTTGATTTCTTAACTTAAAACTTATTTTAAACACTATGGCCAATGTTAAGTAATTTCGGTCACTTAACTTTTTTTAGTAGCAAATATCAAGGGAGAGAGTTAAAACTCTTTCTCAAGTACTCACCCTCGGTCAAGGGGGAGGATTCCTCAAGGGGGGAGCACTTGAAAAAGAGTTTTTATATATTCCTACACATTCATGCATATCTCTTGCTCATTTTACTTAATGCACTTAATTTGTTTTTCTTAACTTTGTATGTGGGTTTGCCATAAATCAAAAAGGGGGAGATTGTTGGTGCAGTAGGCACCTAAGTCGAACCTGAGTTTTGATTATAGCAAACGATACAAAGTTAAGCTCATGTTGTTATCTCACGAGCTAAATCGAGTGTGCAGAAGATTGCTATAGCTAGAGCTGAAGGCTAGCGACACCGGGAGGAAGCAGCGGTGGTCGGGCGACACTCGAGTGACTTCAGAGGGAGCCAAAGGAATCGAGTGGAAGGCCGGAAGCAAAAGCAACATGTAAGTATCGAGGTAAGCTCGTGTGTGCGAGCGTAAGTGAGGTCGTATCCTCGTTACGGGGATGATCTTAAGCGTAGATGCGACCAAAGACATCCTATAGATGGTCTAGGTCGAGATCGGACGGTCGACGACCGTCGAAATTATGTTTTTGTTGAGCTAACTTTGACTTGCAGCAAGCATCAGTCGACTACCAGCTTGAAGGACTCGACTGCCGTCAATTAGTCGACTGCCGGAGGTCAGCACTCGACTGATGCTTCCATCAGTCGACTGATGATGGCCATCAATCGACTGATGGTCAAAGAATCAGCCTCGAGGAGTCAAGGTTTATCACCAAATTTCAAGGGGTGTGGTGCTCAATTGTGATTGGCTAGGGTTCCTCTGGAAAAGGGGCTCAAAGGCTATAAAAGGATGGCCAAACCTAGGGTTTCATCATCAATTCTAAGTGCTCAAAAACCTCCGCAACGCTGCGACTCTCCGATAACTCTACGACAACGAAGTGCTGCCAACAACCCTAGTTTAAGTCCTATCTTCAAGTTGTTGGTATAATCTTGTCTTGTCATTTCTTTTAATCTTGCAATTAGTTTGTTAATCGAGGCTTTCTATCGTTGCATTTTCATTTTAATAGAAGAGAGGGTTTGTCTCTCTATCTTGTGCTTCGAAAGTTTTTTTGTAATCGTAAACTCCTACCTCCAACGAGGAGGAGTGTTTTAGTGAATTGCCCTCCGTACACGGTCTAGGACCGTTAGGACCTTGGAGTAGTAGCCGAAGGCTATGAACCAAGTAAAAAACTATTTGTCTCTTTTAGTTTTTATTTACATTTCCGCTGCGTATATTTGTCTTGAAACGAATTCGAAAGAAAAAGTTTTTTTCGCTATTCATCCCCCCTCTCTAGCGAACCGCATCGATCCAACATATACCCCTTCGCAACAAGCCTCGCTTTGAAGGTCTCAACCTTCCCGTCTATTCCTCTCTTTCTTTTGTGGATCCACTTGCATCCAATGGCTTTTACACCATTGGGTGGTAGTACCAGCTCCCAGACCTGATTTTAATCCATAGATTCTATCTCAGAATTCATCACACTTTGCCAAGATACCGAATCTTTATCTTGGATCGCCTCATCATATGTCTAGGGATCAGGTTTATGTTCACCATGGATCAAATCAGAACATTCTCCCAAGAACATGAATCTATAAGGCTGTCTAACAACCCTCCCACTATAATGAGGTATCACCTGTGTATCCTCTGTGATACGCGGTGCAGTAACTTGTGGTATATCCTCTTATACCGGTGGTACCGAAGCAGTGACTTCCCCTCTTAATTCCTCCAGAACAATCTTACTCAAGGGTTTATGGTTCATCACATAGTCTTCCTCTAGAAATCGGGCGTTCGTGCTAACAATCACCATCTGATCTCTAGGACTATAAAACAAACTACCTTTCGTTCCTCTACGATAGCCAATGAACATACACACTTCTGTATGAGGTTCCAACTTACCATCATCTACCTTCAACACATGTGCTAGACTCCGCCATATCTGAAAATGTATTAGACTAGGCTTCCGCCCAGTCCACATTTCTTTGGGAGTAGAAGGCAATGATTTAGATGGTACCAAGTTCAAAATATACATTACCGTATCTAGAGCATATCCCCATAACGAATCTGGCAACTCAGAATAACTCATCAACGATCTAACCATCTATATAAGAGTCCAATTCCTTCTCTCTACTACACTATTCTACTGGGGTGTGCCAGGTGCAGACAATTGGGATTGAATCCCAGTCTCTGATAAGTAATCCTTAAACTCTCTCAAGAGGTACTCACCACCACGATCAGATCGTAGTGTCTTGATACTTTTACCTTGACGTTTCTCCACATCAGCCTTGAATTCTCTGAACTTGTCAAAGCATTCAGACTTGCGACCCATCAAGTAAATGTATCCATACCTTGAATAATCGTCTATAAAAGAGATGAAATATTCATCCATAAACAATTTAGAAACCGAAATCAAATTCTTTCTAAATAATGGTACATAAAGGCAATTCTTCAGAACCAAAACTTTATTCCTCTCAAAACAAAAATAAACATCTCCCACTGCAACAACCACTACCTTCGTAGCATCACCCAAGTAGACGGTAATCTCACCTTCAGCCAGCCTTCTGGTTTCCTGGAACCCCTGAAAAGTATTTCAGACATGATCAGTGGATCCCGTATCTACGCACCATGTGCCGATAGATAACACCACTAAACATGTTTCAACGATTAGACGAAAAGATATACCTTTGTTCTGCTTTTGGTTAGAGTAGTCCTTCTTCCAGTGTCCAGTCTGCTTGCAAGTGAAACACTTGCCTTTCGGCTTCTTCACTCTTCCCTGAGGTCCTCCCGCCACCTTTGCCCCAACTTGTTTCTTCTTCGTCTTGCCTTTCGACTTAGAAGTAGAAACCTTTTGGGCAACCATGGCCTGTGCCTGAGCACTCTGATGAAATAGCCCCTCTACCGCCTGGAGTTTTGTTAGAATCTCCGCCAACGAATACAACCTTTTATTCATGTTGTAGTTTAGGTGAAACTACTCAAAACTCCTAGGTAGAGACTAGAGAATAATATCGACATGGGTTTCCCTATCAATCTTAGCTTCGAGGACTTCCAGCTCATTCAAATGAGCCATCATCATGAGAACATGATCCCTCATGGGTGTTCCCTCGATCATGGTGGTTGTCATCAAGTTCCTCATGACTTCCTGCCTAGCAGCCCGATTCTGGTGTCCGAAAAGCTCTTTGAAATTCAGAATCATGCCATAAGCAGTGGGCATGGCTTGATGTTGATGTTGCAGTACATTTGACATAGAAGCCAAAATGTAACATCGCGCCATCTCATCAGTTTTTATCCACTTCTTATAATTCTCCTTCTCCTTTTCCCTAGAATCATCCGCAGGCTTAGGAGGGCACTCTTCGAGGAGTACATATTTGTACTCTTCAGCAGTCAAGACAATATCAAGATTCCTCTTCTAATCAACATAATTGGGTCCAGTAAGTTTATTTTCTTTTAGTATCACAGCAAGCGGGTTGAAAGTCATTTTGAAAATCCTAAGAATCACATAGATCAAAACATTAGATTTCAAAAAATTATTGATTCCTCAAACAATAAAAGTTTAAATCAACCAACACCTCAAAACACCGAGAATATCGTATGCCACGATAGTGTGGAAGTATACGAATTCTATATTTGTAAGAGGAGGTTTTACCCATTAATTTTACTATCTTGTCAACCTAACTTTTTGACAAATAAAATTTATAATTGGTTCCTCTTTGGCCCTACAAATAAAAGCAGTGACTCCGATGGGGAGCATACTCTTATTTGCATCTAAGTGTTCACCTTTACTCAGTACCAAGGAAATTATCTCGGGTTATGTGACTTCCGATGGGGAAGTACACATGCTCCTTAATAATTTCCTATAACCATATTCGACCCTGTGATCCGCAAACAAACTAATCCGATATGGAGGAAGGCACTCAGAGCAGATGCGCAAGTTTGTTTGCATCACAAGTCAAATCGTAAAGGAGGTCGTGGGAATTTATAAAAATATCCCTCTCCCACTTAGTAATTTAAAATTGAGGAATTTTCCTAGCCTACGACATGCATATCAAACAAGAAGCAATAAATATGAAAAAAATATTTTCCAACTATTATGGCTTTTGTTCTGAGATATGCCTCCCGTTGTATCACCATCTCGTCCGCTCCTCCCTATGCCATGTACAAGCCATCCGGAAATCCGAGCCGAGAATACCTATTTTAATTTACCTCCATCGATCCTATACTCTACGAAGGAGTCTACATGAAATCTAGATCAGAACTAAACTAAAATAAAAAGAGTGGCTAAACATTGTCGTACTTAATTTCAAAAATTAAATACTAGCCTCGTCTACCCCGAAGATTTAAATAATATACAATTACACACATACAATCACATACACACATATGGCCAAAATAGTTGGATCCTATGCCTGCAACCAAAAAGTTAACCTATGCACAACCTACTATTATCCATCACATATAATATATGAAAAGTACATAAAAGTAACCGAATCATAAACACACAAAATCGAAAACCATGGCTCTGATACCAATTGAAGGGAGGAAACATTACTTCCCACTTCAACTCGGTTGCTTGTTCATGGCAATCCCGTCTATGTCCCCAAATAAAAAAAAATTATCCTTGACAAAGAGGGATTACCCAAGCAACCGTTCCATCGTCGTGCTACTCGATTAGAGTGGTCACTTGAACAAACTTGTTGTTAAAGCAACAAACCTCTATTCTACAATTAGCAGTGGAATAGAAGATGTACGAATCATCGGTTTTTGTGTTTGTATTCGGGGTCCAAGTAAATTAGTCACATACAATACATACAATATACAAAGAAACAAAAGGAAAGCAAAACACGAATTTTACCTCTTGTTTACCTCAAGGTCTTCTATCGTATGTCCTATCCTCCTCTTGGACGTTGTGTGGGCATCGATCTTCCAAGAGATAAAGACTCCTAGATCACGATCTTCCTTTCCTTGCTTGCTCCGAACAAATGGAAGAAGAAAAACACCCTTCTTCTCCTTAGCTGCTCCAACCACCAAGGACAAGCTCCTTGGTGTCCACCGACCCTAAGGAGAGGGAGAGGTTTGAGAGTCGGCCAACTTCAATGGATGAACTCCAGCCAAGAGCTCCAATGGAAGAAGAAGAAGCTACCCTAAGGAAAGGAGAAGCCGACCAAGATCAAAGGAGAAGTGGAAACCCTAGTCCTTCTCTTGTGTTGACGCCGACCCTAAGGGAGAGGAGAAACAATGTTGCCGCCCACCCCTTAACCTAAACTCTAACTCTCCAAGGTTTCTTTCTGCCCAAGCAAAGGGAAACAAAAACCCTAATCTCCAAAAGTATATTCACGCACAAGCCCTAGGCCTTTATATATAGAGTTGGGCTTGAGCCTCCTTTTAATCTCCACCATCGGATCTAGATATTTAATCTCAACCGTCGGATCTAGAGATTTAATCTCAACCTTCAGATCTAGAGATTTAACCTCCACCATTGGTTCTAGAGTTTCATTTTCCATCATCGAATCTAAGCTACAATAGGGACCATGAGGAGGAGTTGGATCTTGGCCACCCAATGGATCAAGCCCACAAAAATTCCGATCCATTAATTATAATCCATTTAACTAGAGGTTTATCACTGATCTACCTCACCAACCAACATAAGTTAATATGGGCTCCATATATTATTTGTACATTTATCTCCCCGTGTTAAAGATCTCGAATGTTCGTCAATTAATTAATTTACTGACAATTAATTGATCAACATCTAACTCGATGAGTAGTACCACTCAACCTTATCATCATGCCGGACCAAGTCCACCTATTGGGATTACCTGATGAACCTTATGAGCTCCTCAAGGGGACATCATCATCCTAATATATAGGACATGCCTTCTGTTGGGATGTATATTGAAAAGTCTATCTTTTGTATGAATATCTTTATTTTGAAATAAGAATCACATGATCATTGTTTGCATATTTATGGTGATGCATATTGTCTAATACATTACATTGTAGATAACATGGTGTGTGGTGTCACACAGGAGATCATATTATCGACTCCTTGTAAAGTATAAGTATAGGCTCACAACCGAGATGACTTTGGACAAACCATTGTATGGTTGTAGTGTTATTTTGTATTGGTTTGTCTTGACCATAGAATCACACTAGTACACTTTGTGTGTATTGAGTAGGACCGACTTAGAGGTGATTCGATTTATTGCTGACTACATAATCGAATCGGACCTCAGATATTATATTGTACATGCTCTTAATCCCGATATAATAACGGACACATATACTTAGTATTCATTTATTTGATTTACAAATGGGCGAGATTTATAGATTAAATCGATAGGCTCGGTAAGTTGGAAAATGATATTATTTATATGGTGTGTTCTTGATTATAGGAGGAAACCGTGTCCTATATATTAGGATGATGATGTCCCCTTGAGGAGCTCATAAGGTTCATCATGTAAACCCTGCAGGTGGACTTGGTTCGGCATGATGAAAAGGTTGAGTGGTACTACTCATGGAGTTAGATGTTGATTAATTAATGGTCAATAAATTAATAAATCGATGGACATTCGAGATCTTAAATACGGGGAGAAAAATGTACAAATAATATATGGAGTGTTAGTAATATATATGAGATGTCCTAAGGCAATCACCTTATGTTTGAACCATTTATATGATAAATGAAGATTCACTATTTGAGTATACATGTTTTCATGTATTTGATTAAACCTTAAACTCATTTACTGAATGTCCACAATACGATTCACAACATGAGAGAATTTGTGATTGGATCACAACTAGTGAGTATCTCTACATGTGTAATTGTGATGTATCGGAATTATCCCTAGTCGATGAATTGATGGATTTGTACACCATTGATCCTGTCGAGACTAGCACGAGGTATACTCCTTGGTGTATCCAAGCAGCTGATTCTCACTAGCTGGAGACATTGTGATGTCCGGAGTTAATTGTGGATGCTAGTTATGGTAACTATTTCATTGGAGTGATCAGCCGTAAGACTTCATATGGTTCTCTGCATATATAGATATGTCAATGAAGTTCTTACTACAGCTTAAGTGCGATGTTCCTTTGACTTGCGGTATTCAAGTCATCTTGATCATAAAGAATTATGCTTTGACATCTTAAGCAAGCATCTCTGAGGAGATGTGGACCCGAGATGATTGGGTATAAGTCGAAGTGATCGATGGTGTTTGAATAGCCTATAAAGGATTCACCACTCCTTGTGAGGAGATGTATACCCATGGCCTCTCGTCGGTTTGTTACTAAAGTCTTTGGCAAAAGCATTACATGTTTAGAGTAAGGTACTCTTCGATACATGTGCAGTAACTAGAATCCGTAGGACGAGGAAATGATACTTGGGCTAGGTGTGACGTAGTCAACCTAGTGGGGACTGACACTATAGACCATGTCCTAAACCAAGTGGGTATAAGATGAGTGAATGGAATGGGGCATTGAAGGGTTTCGTATAGTTCTGGATCAACCGTTGATCTTTTCGGTTAATTGAGGATCATGATGTACTACTAGGTGCCACTCATGATCGTTCTATAATTAATGGTTAATTATAGACGGCCAACATAAAGCGAGAACCTATTTGGTCACATGCACAACGAGCATAATCCGAAGGATTTAAAACGAGCTTGAGAATGAGATTCTCAGACCGAGAGAAACTAGGTTTGGTTGGACCAAACATGGAGCGAGCATGAAATCGTTTCAGTCACAATGGAAGTGTGGATGGGCCGTGTCTTATGAAGACATGATGGATGAATCAAATTGGTTTGGTTCTAATCCAATGGAGGAGAATAAACCAAAGGGTTTGGTTTATTTTAAACGAATGAACCAAAGTTGGTTCAGTTCGTTTTAACTTAAAATAAACCATCATGGTTTGGTTTATTTTAACTTAAATTAATGGAGCGGGTTAACGGGCCTTTGGTTATGATCCGATAACCATTAAGAGAATTTTTTCTCTATAAAATAGGGCTTAAGGGTTTTGTTACCTTCTCCTTGGTGTAGTCGGCGCCAACCCCACCTTGCCGCGACCCACCACAACCCAGCTCCCTTGTCGGCATCTAGAAGGTGCTTTCCTTCCCTCTTGCCGGCGTTGAGCTGCTTCCAGAGGAGCTCCGGTGATCTCCTTTGGGTCCGGTGACAAGGTGAGCCTCAACCTTCCTTATTTGGCCGACCCCTATTCCTCCACCAAAGCTGTCCTATTTTCTGGACAGCTTGTTTCCTTCTTGTCGGAGCATCGTTTGGACGACGTTTGGATCTCCGACAGTGGTAGTCTTGCCGAGGATTCGATCTCCGGTAATCCTCATAGGTGGAGGACGAAGGATTCGTCAAACGATTGACGAATACCTCTCCGGAGAAGCGAGTTTTTGAGGACTCGTTTTGGCTCCGAATTTTGATTCGGATTGTGATCTTCTCTCGATCACATCGTCTTCAACATGAGGCTAGTAACCCATATGAAGACGAGGCTCGTGACTTTGTGAAGTCATCCCGAAGATACTCGGTGTGGATACGGATAGAGACGATTCTAGTGAGGATCGTTCCGGTTGATGCCTTTCCCGCTACACGTGATACGTAGTATAAATTTCCTTTTATTGCAAAATTTGAAATTGAAATTATGTCTACACATGTTGTACTATGCATGCGTGTGATGTGTGTGTTGTAATAAATTAGATTGATTATTTTATTCCTTCCGCTGTGCACATATTTACGAAACATGTTCGAACACACACTCGCCGTGGTGCCGGAATCCCAACAGTGGTATCAGAGTCCAGGTTGTGTTTCGACCTAATTGTAAAATTGTTTTGTGATAGTTTTAATAATATTTCTTGAAATTTTCTACTTTTGGAAAGTTAGAAGTATTTATGAAAATTTTTAATTTTTGAAAGTCTAGAAGTATTTATGGAAATCTTCTACTTTTGGAAAGTTGGAAGTATTTATGGAAATTGATATTTTCCATAAATAAAAATATTTGATTAGATTTTGAAAGTTTGTTTTCTAATTTAATCATGATTTGATTTGGGAAATCAAATCTTAAAATATTTTATTTTCATAAGTAGTTTTGATGATTTAGGAAATTGATTTCCAAAATTGACTTTCCTTAATCTACTATTTCCACAAATAAAATATGTGATTAGATTTGGAAATTTGTTTCCTAATTTAATCATGATTTGATTTGGAGAATCAAATCTAAACATATTTTATTTCCATAAATAGTTATGACATATAAGGAAATTTTATACATGACATAATTTAATTAGATGCATATCATTATGCCATGCGTGTTGTGACATGTAGATGTATGTCATATATGTCATGCCATGTAGATAATAGTTATTTGCATGCAAAGAGGATGAGACATAAAAACCCTAAATCAATATTAAAGCCTACACCTTCCATTGATATGGTTAGAACCAGAGTTCCGTTTCTTGTTCGGGTTGTTGGACTCTCTCCAAGCCCGGCTCGAACCTGAACATGTTACAACCATGGAATATTTTAATACTAATATGGTAAGAGTAAGAGGTCAATCGTTAGCTTTGGTTGTTGGACTCTCTCCAAGCCGGGCTAATTGGTTGAATGCACTCTAACCATATTAAAACTATTTCTCGATTAATGGGTTGGCTTTAACCTGGAGCATCGACTTATTGGACTCTCTCCAAGGTCGATGTAAAGGAAGGTGAAGTTGGGTGCTATGCATATGATGCATACTTGTTAATGTGTTAACAACTCGATGTATGTGTGAACATTCAATTAGTTGATAGCACATTGTGATAGTTGCATATACGTGATATGCAATCGGTATAGTTGATACCTACCATCGTTGTTATGAATGGCTTGTTGGATTCTCTCCAAGGTTGTTCATGTCTATGATGGATATCAGCCCATTTGGAGATGGACCTACGATATCCCGAAGTGATTTTGAGGTTTTTGAAATTCACAAAATGAATGGGATTTATGAATATATATTGATGCATTTTTACCATCATTTTCTCATATATGCTCATTTTGTATTTCTAGGTTAATCGATTGATCATGACATCTTTGAATTTGCGCACTATTTTGGATTCAAACAAATTGACTGGGCCTAACTTCCTGGACTGGCTTAGAAACCTGAGAATTGTTCTCAAGGCGGAAAAGCTTGCATATGTCCTTGAAGAGCCTCTTCCCAACCGTCCTAGGGACGATGCAACTCCAGACCAAATGTTGGTCTATCAGAAGCATGTGGCAGATTCTGAGCTGGCGAGTTGCATCATGTTAGCTGCGATGGTACCTGAGCTACAAAAGCAGCATGAGCATATGGATGCTAGTACCATCGTCTTCCATCTTCATGAGTTGTTTGATGAGCAAGCGAGATCCGAAAGGTTCGAAGTCTCCAGGCTCCTCTTCACCACGAAGATGCAAGAAGGTTCATCTGTAGTACAGTTTGTGCTAAAGATGAACGAATACATCGAGCGGCTAGCCACCATCGGGTTTGTGATGGATCATGAATTAAGTATTGACTTAATTCTGCATTGTTTGCCCAAGAGTTTCTCAAAATTTGTGATGAACTATCGGATGAACAAATTAGAATCCACTATTCCTGAGCTCCTCAATATGCTGAAGACTGTGGAGCCTTCTGTGAAGCATGAGAAGAAGGCGGTTCTGTTAGTTGATTCCTCAAAGAAAGGTTCTAAGAGGAAGGCAAAGGAATAGAAGAAAGGGAAGAACAAGAAGGCAAAGAAGGCAGAACCAGCACAAAAGTGCACTTGCCACCATTGTGGCAAGGAAGGCCACTAGCGAAGAAACTGCAAGATTTATCTTGAGTCCATGAAGAAGAAGAAGGCATCCGATGTCCCATCCTCTTCAGGTATCTTCGTTATTGATTGTCATTCTATTTCCTTAGACAATTGGGTATTGGATACTGGGTGTGGCTCACATATATGTAATGACATACAGGGGCTAAGGAATAGAAGAAGACTCGTCAGAGGAGAGTCAAATTTGCGAGTTGGCAATGGAGCAAAGGTTACTGCGGTCGCCATCGAAACTTATTTGCTGAAGATCCCTAGCGGACTAGTCTTGGAACTGGACAATTGCTATTGTATTCCTTCTCTAATAAAGAACATTGTTTCTATTTCCTGTTTAAATAGAAATGGTTACCATTTGACGTTTAGTAACAATTGTTGTTATATAACTTTGAATGGCGTACTTTATGGAACTATAACTTTGAGCAATGGCATTTATACGTTGGACGTATCCAGTGACATTTTCTATATCGAAGCGAGCAACAAGCATGCTCGAAAGGATAATCAATTAGACTCCTACATGTGGCATTGTCGTCTTGGCCATGTAAGCAAGAAACGCATGTCCGAATTACACCGATGTGGAATTCTGGAATCGTTTGAATTGGATTCATACGATACATGTGAATCATGCTTGAAAGGCAAGATGACTAAGTTACCTTTTACTGGAAAAGGTGAACGAGTGGGAGAGTTACTAGGTCTAATACATACTGATGTATGTGGACCTATGTCAACTCAAGCTTTAGGAGGCTATAGCTACTTCATTACCTTCACCGATCATCACTCATGGTTTGGGTATGTGTTCTTGATAAAACATAAGTCTAAAGACTTTGAAAGGTTCAAAGAATTCAGAAATGAAGTAGAGAAACAACATGACAAGAGTATTAAAATACTCCGATAGGATACAGGGTGGTAAATACTTAAGTCAAGAGTTTCTTGATTATCTAAGAGACAATGGTATATTATCTCAATGGACTCCGCCATATACACCACAACATAATGGTGTATCAGAGAGGCGTAACTGGACCTTGTTGGACATGGTCAGGTCAATGATGAATCATGCGAATCTTCCCAAGTCCTTTTGGGGCTATGCACTTCAGACAGCTGTTTACTTGTTAAATAGAATGCCAACCAAGGTAGTCTCTACTACTCCATATGAGATATGGAATAGTAAGAAACCTCATGTATCTTACTTGAAGATATGGGGTTGTCCTGCTTATGTGAAGCGGACTGTATCAGACAAATTGGATGATAAGTCTAATAAATGTCTATTTATTGGATACCCTAAGGAAACAAGGGGTTACCAATTCTATCATCCTGTGGAACAAAAGGTGTTTGTTTCGAGGCATGCTGTGTTTCTAGAGAAAGAGTTTCTCTTGCAAGAAAACAGTGGGAGTGTCGTCGAGCTTGAGGAGGCTCAAGAGACTCAAATAGACATTGATGAGATACCTGGTGAAGCACAATAGCCAATAACTCATAGTGATGAGGAATCGGCTGGACCTATTGAAACACCACATCTTCGTAGATCTGGTAGAACACGCAACATTCCTGAGAGATATGGATTTCTCGTAAGTGAATCGAACGACGTGTTACTCATTGATGATGAGGAGCCTACCAGTTATGAAGAAGTGCTGACAAGTTCAGAAAGGGATAAGTGGCTTGATGCCATGAAGTCGGAAATGGATTCCATGTATGAAATCCAAGTTTGGAACTTGGTTGACCCACCTGAAGGCATCAAGCCTATAGGGTGCAAGTGGGTTTTCAAGAAGAAAACCGACATGGATGGTAATGTAATTACCTATAAGGCTAGATTAGTGACGAAAGAATATCGTCAAAAACAAGGTGTTGATTATGACGAAACCTATTCACCTGTAGCTATGCTTAAATCCATTCGGATGCTCCTGGCCATAGCAGCTCATTATGATTATGAGATATGGTAGATGGATGTGAAAACAACTTTCCTTAATGGAAACCTGCTCGAGGACGTGTATATGATACATCCAGAGGGTTTCACATCGGTTGATAAAACCAAGGTATGCAAATTGCGACGGTCCATATATGGATTGAAGCAAGCATCCAGGAGCTAGAATATTTGTTTTGATGAGGCAATAAAAAAGTTTGATTTCTCACAAAATCTAGACGAACCATGTGTGTACAAGAAGGTTAGTGGGAGTGCAGTCGTGTTCCTAGTATAGTATGTTGATGACATATTACTTATTAGAGATGATGTTTCAGTCTTACAGTCAGTTAAGATTTGGTTATCCAAGACATTCTCCACGAAAGACCTGGGAGAAGCAACCTATATCCTCGGGATTAAGTTCTATAGAGATAGATCGAAACGGTTGCTTTGTCTTTGACAGTCTACATATATAGACCGAGTGCTAAAGAGGTTTAGCATGTCAAAATCCAAGAAAGGTTTCCTACCCATCAGGCATGGGATACACCTTTCGAAGTATATGTGTCCGTGCATAGAAGACGAGAGGATTTGCATGAGTAAGATTCCCTATGCATCCGCAATAGGATCTATCATGTATGCTATGTTATGTACGAGGCTCGATGTATCGTATGCTCGGAGTGTCACAAGTAGATACCAGTCTGATCCAGGAATGGATCATTGGGTGGTTGTTAAGACGATCCTTAAGTACTTAAGAAGAACTAAGGATGTGTTCCTAATATATGGAGAAGGGGACATGGTGATACGTGGGTATACATATGCTAGCTTCCAGACAGACAAGGATGATTCCAGGTCTCAGTTTGGATACGTGTTCACCTTGAATGGGGGCGCAGTGAGCTAGAAAAGTTCCAAACAAGACACTGTAGCAGATTCTACCACTGAGCCAGAATAAATTGCAACTTCGGAAGCAGCAAAGAAAGCGGTTTGGATCAAGAAGTTCATTTATGAACTTGGTGTGATTCCAGCCATTATTGAATCAATACCGGTCTACTGCGACAACAATGGAACAATTGCACAGGCGAAAGAGCCAAGGTCTCATCCACGATCCAAACATGTGCTTCGCCGCTATCATCTTATCAGAGAGATCATCAGTAGGAAGGAAATACAAATCGAGAAAATCCACACTGAAAGGAACTTAGCGGATCCTTTGACTAATTCATTACCTCAAAGTAAGTTTGAGCGTCATGTTAGAGCTTATGGTATTGGATACCGTAGTGATTGGCATTAGGCCAAGTGGGAGTTTGTTAGTAATATATGAGAGATGTCCTAAGGCAATCACCTTATGTTTGAGCCATTTATATGATATATGACGATTCACTATTTGAGTATACATATTTTCATGTATTTGATTAGATCTTAAACTCATTTACTGAATGTCCACGATACGATTCACAGCATGAGAGAATTTGTGATTGGATCACAACTAGTGAGTATCTCTACATGTGTAATTGTGATGTATCAAAATTATCCCTAGTCGATGAATTGATGGATTTAGACACCATTGATTTTGTCGAGACTAGCACGAGGTATACTCCTTGGTGTATCCAAGCAGTTGATTCTCACTAGCTGGAGACATTGTGATGTCCGGGGTTAATCGTGGATGCTAGTTATGGTAACTAGTTCATTGGAGTGACCAGCTGTAAGACTTCATATGGTTCTCTGCATATATAGATATGTCAATGAAGTTCTTACTGCAGCTTAAGTGCGATGTTCCTTTGACTTGCGGTATTCAAGTCATCTTGATCATAAAGACATATGCTTTGACATCTTAAGCAAGCATCTATGAGGAGATGTGGACTCGGGATGATTGGGTATAAGTCGAAGTGATCAAAGGTGTTTGAAAAGCCTATAAAGGATTCACCACTCCTTGCGAGGAGATGTATACCCATGGCCTCTCGTAGGATTGTTACTAAAGTCATTGGCCAAAGCATTGCATGTTTAGAGTAAGGTACTCTTCGATACATGTGCAGTAACTAGAATCCGTTGGATGAGGAAATAATACTTGGGCTAGGTGTGACGTAGTCAACCTAGTGGGGACTGACACTATAGACCATGTTCTGAACCAAGTGGGTATAAGATGAGTGAAGGGAATGGGGCACGATTCATTCGAGCTGCTGAAGGGTTTCAGAAGTAGTTCTGGATCAACCGTTGATCTTTTCGGTTAATTGGGGATCATGATGTACTACAAGGTGCCACTCATGATCATTCTATAATTAATGGTTAATTATAGATGACCAACATAAACCGAGAACCTATTTGGTCACACACACAATGAGCGTAATCCGAAGGATTTAAAACGAGCTAGAGAATGAGATTCTCAAACCGAGAGAAACTAGGTTTGTTTGGCCCAAACATGGAGCGAGCATGAAATCGTTTCAGTCACAATGGAAGCGTGGATGGGCCAAGTCTTATGAAGACATGATGGATGAACCAAATTGGTTTGGTTCTAATCCAATGGAGGAGAATAAACCAAAAGGTTTGGTTTGTTTTAAACGAATGAACCAAAGTTGGTTCGGTTCGTTTTAACTTAAAATAAACCATCATGGTTTGGTTTATTTTAACTTAAATTAATGGAGCGGGTTAACGGGCCGTTGGTTATGATCCGTTAACCATTAAGAGAATTTGTTCTCTATAAAATAGGTCTTAAGGGTTTTGTTAAGCCCTAATCAAAGTCCAAGCAACCCTAAGTTGCCGCCCCCTCCTTCTCCTTGGTGTAGTCGGCGCCAACCCCACCTTGCCGCCGCCCACCACCACCCAGCTCCCTTGCCGGCATCCAGAAGGTGCTGTCCTTCTCTCTTGCCGGCGTCGAGCTGCTGCCAGAGGAGCTCCGGTGATCTCCTTTGTGTCCGGCGACAAGGTGAGCCTCAACCTTCCTTATTTGGCCGGCCCCTATTCCTCCACCAAAGCTGTCAAGTTTTCTGGACAGCTTGTTTCCTTCTTGTCAGAGCGTCGTTTGGATGATGTTTGGAAATCCGACAGTGGTAGCATTGCCGGGGATTCGATCTCAGGTAATCCTCATAGGTTGAGGACGAAGGATTCGTCAAACGGTTGACGAATACCTCTCCGGAGAAGCGAGTTTTTGAGGACTCATTTTGGATCCGAATTTTGATTCGGATCGTGATCTTCTCTCGATCACATCGTCTTCAACACGAGGCTAGTGTTGGGTTTCCGGCACCGCGGCGTGTGTGTGTTCGATCATGTTTCGTAAACATGAGCACAGCGGAAGCAATTAAAAATAATAAATCTATATTTATTACAACACACACAACACACGCATGCATATTACAACAAGTCTAGACATAACCGTAAATTAAAATTTGCAATAAAAGAAATTATCTACGTTATACCTTTCGTATGACGTGTAGCGGGAACGGCATTAACCGGAACGATCCTCGTAAGAATCGTCTCTATCCGTATCCACGCCGAGCTCCTCGGGATGACTTCGCTAAGTCACGAGCTTCGTCTTCGTACGGGTTACTAGCCTCGTGTTGAAGACGACGTGATCGAGAGATGATCACGATCCGAATCCAAATTCGGATCCTAAAACGAGTTCTCAAAACTCGCTTCTCCGGAGAGGTATTCGTCAACCAATTGACGAATCCTTCGTCCTCCACCTCAGAGGATTACCGGAGATCAAATCCCCGGTAAGTTAGGCGCTATCGGAGCACTAACCGTCGTCCAAACGATGCTCCGACAACAAAGAAACAAGCTGTCCAGAAAAACTGGACAGCTTTTGGTGGAGGAATAGAGGCCGACCAAGGAGAGATGGAAGCTCACCTTCTCACCGAACCTAGAGGAGATCACCGGAGGGTCGCCGGAGGTTCACCGGCTGAAGCTTGGTCGCCGGCAACAAGTTGGACGGCGGCACAAGAGGTTGGGCGGCAGCACACTAGGGTTGGCGCCGAAATCCTCCTTCAAGGGGTGGGCGGCAACTCCAAGGGCTAGGGTTTTGATTAGGGCTTAATTATCCATTAAACCCTCTTTTATAGAGAACTAATTCTCTTAATGGTTAATGGATCATATCCATAAAGCCCGTTAACCCGCTCCATTAAGATAAGTTAAAATAAACCAAACCATGATGGTTTATTTTAAGTTAAAACGAACCGAACCAACCTTTGGTTCATTCGTTTAATATAAACCAAACCCTTTGGTTTATTCTCATCCATTGGATTAGAACCAAACCATTTTGGTCCATCCATTATGTCTTCATAAGACACGGCCCATCCACGCTTCCATTGCGACTGAAACAATTTCATGCTCGCTTTATGTTTGGTCCAACCAAACATAGTTTCTCTCGGTCTGGGAATCCCATTCTCAAGCTCGTTTTAAATCCTTTGGATTACACTCGTTGTGCGTGTGACCAAATAGGTTCTCGATTTATGTTGGCCGTCTATAATTAACCATTAATTATAGAACGATCATGAGTGGCACCTAGTAGTACATCATGATCCCCAATTAACCGAAAAGATCAAAGGTTGATCCAGAACTATTTCTGAAACCCTTCAGAAGCTAGAATTAATCGTGCCCATTCCCATAACTCATCTTATACCCACTTGGTTCAGGACATGGTCTATTGTGTCAGTCCCCACTAGGCTGACTACGTCACACCTAGCCCAAGTATCATTTCCTCGTCCTACGGATTCTAGTTACTCCACATGTATCGAAGAGTACTTTACTCTAAACATGTAATGCTTTGGCCAAAGACTTTAGTAACAATCCGACGAGAGGCCATGGGTATACATCTCCTCGCAAGGAGTGGTGAATCCTTTATAGGCTATTCAAACACCTTCGATCACTTCGACTTATACCCAATCATCCCGGGTCCACATCTCCTCGGAGATGTTTGCTTAAGATGTCAAAGCATAAGTCTCCATGATCAAGATGACTTGAATACCGCAAGTCAAAGGAACATCGCACTTAAGCCACAGTAAGAACTTCATTGACATATCTATATATGCAGAGAACCATATGAAGTCTTACGGCTGGTCACTCCAATGAACTAGTTACCATAACTAGCATCCACGATTAGCTCCGGACATCACTATGTCTCCAGCCAGTGAGAATCAGCTGCTTGGATACACCAAGGAGTATACCTCGTGCTAGTCTCGACAGAATTGATGGTGTCCAAATCCATCAATTCATCGACTAGGGATAATTCCGATACATCACAATTACACATGTAGAGATACTCACTAGTTGTGATCCAATCACAAATTCTCTCATGCTTTGTGAATCGATCGTGGACATTCAAGAAATGAGTTTAAGATCCAATCAAATACATAAAACATGTATACTCAAATAGTGAATCTTCATTTATCATATAAATGGTTCATACATAAGGCGATTGCCTTAGGACATCTCTCATATATTACTAACAGACTCCCACTTGGCCTAATGTCAATCGCTACGGTATCCAATACCATAAGCTCTAACATGACCCTCAAACTTACTTTGAGGTAATGCTTTAGTCAAAGGATCCGCTATGTTCCTTTCAGTGGGAATTTTCTCGATTTGTATTTCGTTCCTACTGATGATCTCTCTGATAAGATGATAGCGGCGAAGCACATGTTTGGATCGTTGATGAGACCTTGGCTCTTTAGCCTGTGCAATTGCTCCATTGTTGTCGATGAGACCCCGGTATTGCTTCAACAATGGCCGGAATCACACCAAGTTCATGAACGAACTTCTTGATCCAAACCGCTTCCTTTGCTGCTTCCGAAGCTGCAATATATTCTGCCTCAGTGGTAGAATCCGCTACAGTCTCTTGTTTGGAACTTTTCCAACCCACTGCGCCCCCATTCAAGGTGAACACGTATCCAGACTGAGACCTGGAATCATCCTTGTCTGTCTGGAAGCTGGCATCCGTATACCCGCGTATCACCATGTCCCCTTCTCCATATATTAGGAACACATCCTTAGTTCTTCTCAAGTACTTAAGGATCGTCTTAACAGCCGCCCAATGATCAATTCCTGGATCGGATTGGTATCTGCTCGTGACACTCAGAGCGTACGATACATCGGGCCTAGTACATTGTTGGTTTTCCGGCACCGCGGCGTGTGTGTGTTCGATCATGTTTCGTAAACATGAGCACAGCGGAAGCAATTAAAAAATAATAAATCTATATTTATTACAACACACACAACACACGCATGCATATTACAACAAGTGTAGACATAACCGTAAATTAAAATTTGCAATACAAGGAAATTAAACTACGTTATACCTTTCGTATGACGTGTAGCGGGAACGGCATCAACCGGAACGATCCTCGTAAGAATCGTCTCTATACGTATCCACGCCGAGCTCCTCGGGATGACTTCGCTAAGTCACGAGCTTCGTCTCCGTACGGGTTACTAGCCTCGTGTTGAAGACGACGTGATCGAGAGATGATCACGATCCGAATCCAAATTCGGATCCTAAAATGAGTTCTCAAAACTCGCTTCTCCGGAGAGGTATTCGTCAACCGTTTGACGAATCCTTCGTCCCCCACCTCAGAGGATTACCGGAGATCAAATCCCCGGTAAGTTAGCCGCTGTCGGAGTACTAACCGTCGTCCAAACGACGCTCCAACGAGAGGAGAACAAGCTGTCCAGAAAACTGGACAGCTTTGGTGGAGACCTTGCGCCGGCCAAATAAGGAAAGCGACTTGCTCACCTTGTCGCCGGAGCCAAGGAAGATCACCGGAGCTCCTCCGGCAGCAGCTCGTCGCCGGCACGAGGAGGACACGGCAGCAGCTGGTCATTGGAAGAGATTGGAAGGTAATAGAGTTGGCACCAACAAGAGGAGGAGGGTGGGCGGCCAAATTAGGTTTGCCTCTTCATTAGGGCTTAACAAACCCTAATTCCCTCTTTTATAGAGAACTAATTCTCTTAATGGTTAATGGATCATATCCATAAAGCCCGTTAACCCGCTCCATTAAGATAAGTTAAAATAAACCAAACCATGATGGTTTATTTTAAGTTAAAACGAACCAACCAACCTTTGGTTCATTCGCTTAATATAAACCAAACCCTTTGGTTTATTCTCATCCATTGGATTAGAACCAAACCATTTTGGTCCATCCATTATGTCTTCATAAGACACGCCCATCCACGCTTCCATTGCATCAAACAATTTCATGCTCACTTTATGTTTGGTCCAACCAAACATAGTTTCTCTCGGTATGAGAATCCCATTCTCAAGCTCGTTTTAAATCCTTTGGATTACACTCGTTGTGCGTGTGACCAAATAGGTTCTCGGTTTATGTTGGCCGTCTATAATTAACCATTAATTATAGAATGATCATGAGTGACACCTAGTAGTACATCATGATCCCCAATTAACCGAAAAGATCAACGGTTGATCCAGAACTATTTCTGAAACCCTTCAAGAGTCGAATGAATCGTGCCCCATTCCCTTCACTCATCTTATACCCACTTGGTTCAGACATGGTCTATAGTGTCGGGCCCTCACTAGGTCGACTCACGCCACACCTAGCCCAAGTATCATTTCTCGTCCCTACGGATTCTAGTTACTCCACATGTATCAAGAGTTTACTCTAAACATGTAATGCTTTGGCCAAAGACTTTAGTAACAATCCGACGAGAGGCCATGGGTATACATCTCCTCGCAAGGAGTGGTGAATCCTTTATAGGCTATTCAAACACCTTCGATCACTTCGACTTATACCCAATCATCCCGGGTCCACATCTCCTTAGAGATGTTTGCTTAAGATGTCAAAGCATAAGTCTCCATGATCAAGATGACTTGAATACCGCAAGTCAAAGGAACATCGCACTTAAGCCACAGAAGAACTTCATTGACATATCTATATATGCAGAGAACCATATGAAGTCTTACTACTGGTCACTCCAATGAACTAGTTACCATAACTAGCATCCACGATTAACTCCGACATCACAATGTCTCCAAATGAGAATCACCGCTTGGATACACCAAGGAGTATACCTGTGCTAGTCTCGGGTAATTGATGGTGTCCAAATCCATCAATTCATCGACTAGGATAATTCCGATACATCACAATTACACATGTAGAGATACTCACTAGTTGTGATCCAATCACAAATTCTCTCATGCCGTGAATCGTATCGTGGACATTCAAGAAATGAGTTTAAGATCCAATCAAATACATAAAACATGTATACTCAAATAGTGAATCTTCATTTATCATATAAATGGTTCATACATAAGGCGCATTGCCTTAGGACATCTCTCATATATTACTAACAGACTCCCACTTGGCCTAATGCCAATCGCTACGGTATCCAATACCATAAGCTCTAACATGACCCTCAAACTTACTTTGAGGTAATGCTTTAGTCAAATGATCCGCTAAGTTCCTTTCAGTGGGAATTTTCTCGATTTGTATTTCGTTCCTACTTATGATCTCTCTGATAAGATGATAGCGGCGAAGCACATGTTTGGATCGCCGATGAGACCACATCAAGTTCAAAGATGAACTTCTTGATCCAAACCGCTTCCTTTGTTGCTTCCAAAGCTGCAATGTATTCTGCCTTAGTGGCAGAATCCGCTATAGTGTCAAGCTTGGAACCTTTCCAACTTATTGCGCCACCATTCCGGTGAATACATACCGCATCGAGACCTGGAATCATCCTTGTCTGGTTGGAAGCTGGCATCCGTATACCCGCGTATCACCATGTCCCCTTCTCCATATATTAGGAACACATCCTTAGTTCTTCTCAAGTACTTAAGGATCGTCTTAACAGCCGCCCAATGATCCATTCCTCGATCGGATTGGTATCTGCTCGTGACACTCAGAGCGTACGATACATCGGGCCTCGTACATAACATAGCATACATGATAGATCCTATTGCGGATGCATAGGGAATCTTACTCATGCAAATCCTCTCGTCTTCTGTGCGCGGACACATAGACTTCGAAAGGTGTTCCCCATGCCTGATGGGTAGATATCCTTTCTTGGATTCCGACATGCTAAACCTCTTTAGCACTCGGTCTATATATGTAGACTGCGAAAGACCAAGCAACCGTTTCGATCTATCTCTATAGATCTTAATCCCAAGGATGTAGGTTGCTTCTCCTGTGTCTTTCATGGAGAATGTCTTGGATAACCAAACCTTAATCGACTATAAGATTGACACATCGCGTTTCCTATAAGTAATATGTCATCGACATACAATACTAGGAACACGATCGCACTCCCACTAACCTTCTTGTACACACAAGGTTCGTTCGATTTTGTGAGAAATCAAACTTTTGATTGTCTCATCAAAATGGATATTCCAGACTCGGATGCTTGCTTCAATCCATAAATGGATCGTCGCAACTTGCATACCTTGGTTTTATCAACCGATGTGAAACCCTCAGGGTTGTATCATATACACGCCCTCGAGCAGTTTCCATTAAGGAAAGCTGTTTTCACATCCATCCGCCATATCTCATAATCATAATGAGCCGCTATGGCCAGAGCATCCGAATGGATTTAAGCATAGCTACAAAGTAATAGGTTTCGTCATAATCAACACCTTGCTTTTGACGATATCCTTTCGCCACCAATCTAGCCTTATAGGTAATCACATTACCATCCATGTCGGTTTTCTTCTTGAAAACCCACTTGCACCCTATAGGCTTTATGCCTTCAGTGGGTCAACCAAGTTCCAAACTTGGTTTTCATACATGGAATCCATTTCGACTTCATGGCACCAAGCCACTTATCCCTTTCGAACTTGTCAAGACTTCTTCATAACTGTAGGCTCTCATCATCAATGAGTAACACGTCGCTCGATTCACTTACGAGAAATCCATATCTCTCAGAATATTGTGTGTTCTACCAGGATCTACGAAGATGTGGTGTTACAATAGGTCCAAATTGATTGCTCATCACTATGAGTTGTCATGAGTGTGCTTCACCGTATCTCTTAATGTCTATTTGAGTCTCTCGAGCCTCCTCAAGCTCGACGACACTCCCACTGCTTTTCTTGCAAGAGAAACTCTTTCTCTAGAAACACAAAGATGCCTTGAAACAAACACCTTTTGTTCCACAGATGATAGAATTGGTAACCCTTGTTTCCTTAGGGTATCCAATAAATAGACATTTATCGACTTAGCATCCTTTATGTCTGATCCCGCTTCACATAAGCAGACAACCCCATATCTTCAAGTAAGATACATGAGGTTTCTTACTATTCCATATCTCATATGGAGTAGTAGAGACTACCTGTAGGCATTCTGCTTAACAAGTAAACAAATCTCAAGTGCATAACCCCAAAAGGACTTGGGAAGAGTCGCATGATTCATCATTGACCTGACCATGTCCAACAAGGTCCGGTTACGCCTCTCAGATACACCATTATGCTGTGGTGTGTAGGGCGGAGTCCATTGAGACAATATGCCATTGTCTCTTAGATAATCAAGAAACTCTTGACTTAAGTATTCACCACCTCGATCCGATCAAAGTATTTTAATACTTTTGTCATGTTGTTTCTCTACTTCATTTCTGAATTCTTTGAACTTTTCAAAGGCTTCAGACTTGTGTTTCATCAAGAACACATACCCAAACCGTGAGTGATCATCGGTGAAGGTAATGAAGTAGTTATAGCCTCCTAAAGCTTGAGTTGACATAGGTCCACATACATCAGTATGTACTAGACCTAGTAACTCTCCCACTCGTTCACCTTTTCCAGTAAAAGGTAACTTAGTCATCTTGCCTTTTAAGCATGATTCGCATGTATCGTATGAATCCAATTCAAATGATTCCAGAATTCCACATCAGTGTAATTCGGACATGCGCTTCTTGCTTACATGGCCAAGACGACAATGCCACAGGTAGGAGTCTATTTGATTATCCTTTCGAGCACTCTTGTTGCTCGCTTCGATATTGCAAATGTCACTGGATACGTCCAACGTATAAACACCATTGCTTAAAGTTCCAATCCCATAAAGAACTCCATTCAAAGTTATGTAACAACAATTGTTACTAAACGTCAAATGGAAACCATTTCTATTTAAACAAGAAATAGAAATGATGTTCTTTATCAACAAAGGAATATAAAAGCAATTGTCCAGTTCTAAGACAAGTCCTGCAGGGAGTTTCAACAAATACGTTCCGATGGCGAGTGCAGCAACCGTTGCTCCATTCCCAACACGTAAATTTGACTCTCCCCTTGACGAGTCTTCTTCTATTCCTTAGCCCATGTATGTCATTACATATATGTGAGCCACACCCAGTATCCAATACCCAAGTGTCTAAGGAAATAGAACGACATTCAATAAAGAAGATTTCTGAAGAAGATGGGGCATCCGATGCCTTATCCTTCTTCATGGACTCAAGATAAATCTTGCACTTTCTTCAAGAATGGCTCTCCTTGCCATAATGATTGCAAGTTTCCTTTTGTGCTAGTTATTCCTTCTTAGAACTTCTCTTCTTTCCATTCTGATGTTCCTTTGTCTTCCTATTAGAACCTTTCTTCGAGGAATCAACTAACAGCACCGTCCCTCGCCATGCTTCTCGTAAGACTCCAGCCTTTCAAAGATATTGAGCAGTACCACAGATGAACCTCCTAGCATCTCAGAGGTGAAGAGGAGCTTTGAGACTTCGAACCTTTCGAATCTCACTTGCTCATCAACCAACTCACAAAGATGAAGGACTACGATATGAGCATCCATATGCTCATGCTGTTTTTGTAGCTTGGGTTCCATCATGGCTAGCATGATGCAACTCATTTGTTCAGAATCACTCACATGTTTCTGATAGGCCAACAATTGGTCCAGAGTTGCATTGTCACTAGGATGGGCGGGAAGAGGCGCTTCGAGGACATACGCAAGCTTTTCCACCTTGAGAACAATTCTCAAGTTTCTAAGCTAGTCCAAGAAGTTCGGCCCAGTCAATTTATTCGAATCCAAAATGGAACGCAAATTCAAAGACATCATGATCAATATATTAACTTAGAAATACAAAACGAGCATATATGAGAAAGATGATTTTAAAATGCATCAATATACATTTATAAATCCCATTCATTTTTCGAATTTCAAAAACCCCAAAATCACTTCGGGAGATCGTAGGTCCATCTCCGAATGGGCTGATATCCATCATAGTTATGAACAACCTTGGAGAGAGTCCAACAAGCCATTCATAACTACGACGGTAGGTATCATCTATACCGATTGCATATCACGTATATGCAACTATCACAATGTGCTATCAACTAATTGAATGTTCACACATACATCGGGTTGTTAACACATTAACAAGTATGCATCATATGCATAGCACCCAACTTCACCTCCTTTACATCGACCTTGAGAGAGTCCAACAAATCGATGTTAAAGCCAACCCATTAATCGACATAGTTTTAATATGGTTAGAGCGCATTCAACCAATTAGCCCATCTTGGAGAGAGTCCAACAACCAAAGCTAACGATTGACCTCTGACTCTTACCATATTAGTATTAAACTATTCCATGGTTTGAACATATTCAGGTTCGAGCCGGGCTTGGAGAGAGTCCAACAACCCAAACAAGAAACAGAACTCTGGTTCTAACCATATTAATGGAAGGTGTAGGCTTTAATATTGATTAAGGGTTTTTATGTCTCATCCTCTTTGCATGCAAATAACTATTATCTACATGGCATGGCATACATGGCATACATCTACATGTCCCGACACGCATGGCATAATGTTATGCATCTAATGCAATTACATGGCATACAATTATGTCATGTTTATAATTTCCTTATATGTCATAACTATTTATGGAAATAAAATATGTTTAAGATTTGATTCTCCAAATCAAATCATAATTAAATTAGGAAACAAATTTCCAAATCTAATCACATATTTTATTCATGGAATTATTTGATTAAGGAAAATCTATTTAGGAAACCAATTTCCTAAATCATTAAAACTACTTATGGAAATAAAATATTTTAAGATTTGATTTCCAAAATCAAATCATGATTAAATTAGGAAACAAATTTCCAGAATCTAATCAAATATTTTATTTATGGAAAATATCAATTTCCATAAATACTTCCAACTTTCCAAAAGTGGAAGATTTCCATAAATACTTCTAGACTTTCCAAAATTGAAAAATTTCCATAAATACTTCTAAATTTCCAAAATTTAGAAAATTTCCAGAAATACATTATGACTATCGCAAAACCATTTTACGATTATGTCGAAACACAACCTGGGCTCTGATACCATCAAGGTTTCAAGACCGCCAAGGCAGGTGTGTTCGATCATGTTTCGTAAACATGAGCACAGCGGAAGCAATTAAAAATAATAAATTTATATTTATTACAACACACACAACACACGCATGCATATTACAACAAGTGTAGACATAACCAGAAATTAAAATTTGCAATAAAAGGAAATTAAACTACGTTATACCTTCCGTATGACGTGTAGCGGGAACGGCATCAACCGGAACGATCCTCGTAAGAATCGTCTCTATCCGTATCCACGCCGAGCTTCTCGGGATGACTTCGCTAAGTCACGAGCTTCGTCTTCGTACGGGTTACTAGCCTCGTGTTGAAGACAACGTGATCGAGAGATGATCACGATCCGAATCCAAATTCGGATCCTAAAACGAGTTCTCAAAACTCGCTTCTCCGGAGAGGTATTCGTCAACCGTTTGACGAATCCTTCGTCCTCCACCTCAGAGGATTACCGGAGATCAAATCCTCGGTAAGTTAGCCGCTGTCGGAGCACTAACCATCGCCCAAACGATGCCCGACGAGTGGAGAAGAAGCTGTCCAGAAAACTGGACAGCTTTGGTGGAGGAGATAGGCGCCGCCAAATAAGGAAAGCGACTTGCTCACCTTATGCCGGAGCAAAGGAAGATCACCGGAGCTCCTCCGGCAGCAGCTCGTCGCCGGCAAGAGGAGGAAACGGCAGCAGCTGGTCGCCGGTTGGAAGAGATGGTTGGCGGCAATAGAGTTGGCGCCAACAAGAGGAGGAGGGTGGGCGGCCAAATTAGGTTTGCCTCTTCATTAGAGAACTAATTCTCTTAATGGTTAATGGATCATATCCATAAAGCCCGTTAACCCGCTCCATTAAGATAAGTTAAAATAAACCAAACCATGATGGTTTATTTTAAGTTAAAACGAACCGAACCAACCTTTGGTTCATTCGAATATAAACCAAACCCTTTGGTTTATTCTCATCCATTGGATTAGAACCAAACCATTTTGGTCCATCCATTATGTCTTCATAAGACACGGCCCATCCACGCTTCCATTGCGACTGAAACAATTTCATGCTCGTTTTATGTTTGGTCCAACCAAACATAGTTTCTCTCGGTCAGAGAATCCCATTCTCAAACTCGTTTTAAATCCTTTGGATTACACTCGTTGTGCGTGTGACCAAATAGGTTCTCGGTTTATGTTGGCCGTCTATAATTAACCATTAATTATAGAACGATCATGAGTGGCACCTAGTAGTAAATCATGATCCCCAATTAACCGAAAAGATCAACGGTTGATCCAGAACTATTTCTGAAACCCTTCAGCAGCTCGAATGAATCGTGCCCCATTCCCTTCACTCATCTTATACCCACTTGGTTCAGGACATGGTCTATAGTGTCAGTCCCCACTAGGCTGACTACGTCACACCTAGCCCAAGTATCATTTCCTTGTCCTACGGATTCTAGTTACTCCACATGTATCGAAGAGTACTTTACTCTAAACATGTAATGCTTTGGCCAAAGACTTTAGTAACAATCCGACGAGAGGCCATGGGTATACATCTCCTCGCAAGGAGTGGTGAATCCTTTATAGGCTATTCAAACACCTTCGATCACTTCGACTTATACCCAATCATCCCGGGTCCACATCTCCTCGGAGATGTTTGCTTAAGATGTCAAAGCATAAGTCTCCATGATCAAGATGACTTGAATACCGCAAGTCAAAGGAACATTGCACTTAAGCCACAGTAAGAACTTCATTGACATATCTATATATGCAGAGAACCATATGAAGTCTTACGGCTGGTCACTCCAATGAACTAGTTACCATAACTAGCATCCACGATTAACTCCGGACATCATAATGTCTCCAGCCAGTGAGAATCAGCTGCTTGGATACACCAAGGAGTATACCTCGTGCTAGTCTCGACAGAATTGATGGTGTCCAAATCCATCAATTCATCGACTATGGATAATTCCGATAGATCACAATTACACATGTAGAGATACTCACTAGTTGTGATCCAATCACAAATTCTCTCATGCTGTGAATCGTATCGTGGACATTCAGTAAATGAGTTTAAGATCCAATCAAATACATAAAACATGTATACTCAAATAGTGAATCTTCATTTATCATATAAATGGTTCATACATAAGGCGATTGCCTTAGGACATCTCTCATATATTACTAACATACATAACATAGCATACATGATAGATCCTATTGCGGATGCATAGGGAATCTTACTCATGCAAATCCTCTCATCTTCTGTGCGCGGACACATAGACTTCGAAAGGTGTTCCCCATGCCTGATAAGCAGATAACCTTTCTTGGATTCCAACATGCTAAACCTCTTTAGCACTCGGTCTATATATGTAGACTGCGAAAGACCAAGCAACCGTTTCGATCTATCTCTATAGATCTTAATCCCAAGGATGTAGGTTGCTTCTCCCAGGTCTTTCATGGAGAATGTCTTGGATAACCAAACCTTAACTGACTGTAAGATTGACACATCGTTTCCTATAAGTAATATGTCATCGACATATAATACTAGGAACACGACTGCACTCCCACTAACCTTCTTGTACACACAAGGTTCGTCTGGATTTTGTGAGAAATCAAACTTTTTGATTGTCTCATCAAAACGGATATTCCAGCTCCTGGATGCTTGCTTCAATCCATAAATGGATCGTCGCAATTTGCATACCTTGGTTTTATCAACCGATGTGAAACCCTCAGTCAGATCATATACACGCCCTCGAGGTGTTTCCATTAAGGAAAGCCGTTACATCCATCCGCCATATCTCATAATCATAATGAGCCGCTATGGCCAGGAGCATCCGAATGGATTTAAGCATAGCTACAGGCGAATAGGTTTCGTCATAATCAACACCTTGTTTTTGACGATATCCTTTCGCCACCAATCTAGCCTTATAGGTAATCACATTACTATCCATGTCGGTTTTCTTCTTGAAAACCCACTTGCACCCTATAGGCTTTATGCCTTCAGGTGGGTCAACCAAGTTCCAAACTTGGTTTTCGTACATGGAATCCATTTCCGACTTCATGGCACCAAGCCACTTATCCCTTTCTGAACTTGTCAGCACTTCTTCATAACTGGTAGGCTCCTCATCATCAATGAGTAACACGTCGTTCGATTCACTTACGAGAAATCCATGTCTCTCAGAATGTGCATGGTTCTACCAGGATCTACGAAGATGTGGTGTTACAATAGGTCCACATTGCTCATCACTATGAGTTGTCACCGTATGTGCTTCACCGTATCTCATCAATGTCTATTTGAGTCTCTCGAGCCTCCTCAAGCTCGACGACACTCCCACTCGCTTTCTTGCAAGAGAAACTCTTTCTCTAGAAACACAGCATGCCTTGAAACAAACACCTTTTGTTCCACAAGATGATAGAATTGGTAACCCCTTGTTTCCTTAGGGTATCCAATAAATAGACATTTATCAGACTTAGCATCCAGTTTGTCTGATACAGTCCGCTTCACATAAGCAGGACAACCCCATATCTTCAAGTAAGATACATGAGGTTTCTTACTAGCCTATATCTCATATGGAGTAGTAGAGACTACCTTGGTAGGCATTCTGTTTAACAAGTAAATAGCTGTCTGAAGTGCATAACCCCAAAAGGACTTGGGAAGAGTCGCATGATTCATCATTGTCCTGACCATGTCCAACAAGGTCCGGTTACGCCTCTCAGATACACCATTATGCTGTGGTGTATAGGGCGGAGTCCATTGAGACAATATGCCATTGTCTCTTAGATAATCAAGAAACTCTTGACTTAAGTATTCACCACCTCGATCCGATCGAAGTATTTTAATACTTTTGTCATGTTGTTTCTCTACTTCATTTCTGAATTCTTTGAACCTTTCAAAGGCTTAAGACTTGTGTTTCATCAAGAACACATACCCAAACCGTGAGTGATCATCGGTGAAGGTAATGAAGTAGTTATAGCCTCCTAAAGCTTGAGTTGAAATAGGTCCACATACATCAGTATGTACTAGACCTAGTAACTCTCCCACTCGTTCACCTTTCCAGTAAAAGGTAACTTAGTCATCTTGCCTTTTAAGCATGATTCGCATGTATCGTATGAATCCAATTCAAACGATTCCAGAATTCCACATCGGTGTAATTCGGACATGCGTTTCTTGCTTATATGGCCAAGACGAAAATGCCACATATAGGAGTCTATGTGATTATCCTTTCGAGCACGCGTGTTGCTCGCTTCGATATTGAAAATGTCACTGGATACGTCCAACGTATAAATGCCATTACTCAAAGTTCCAGTTCCATAAAGTACGCCATTCAAAGTTATATAACAACAATTGTTACTAAACGTTAAATGGAAACCATTTCTATTTAAGCAGGAAATAGAAACAATGTTCTTTATTAGAGAAGGAACATAATAGCAATTGTCCAGTTCCAAGACTAGTCCACTAGGGAGCTTCAGCAAATAAGTTCCGATGGCGACCGCAGCAACCTTTGCTCCATTGCCAACTCGCAAATTTGACTCCCCTCTGACAAGTCTTCTTCTATTCCTTAGCCCCTGTATGTCATTACATATATGTGAGCTACACCCAGTATCCAATACCCAAGTGTCTAAGGAAATAGAATGACAATCAATAACGAAGATACCTAAAGAGGATGGGGCATCGGATGCCTTCTTCTTCTTCATGGACTCATTCCTCTTAGAACCTTTCGAGGAATGGAGCTCGAATGGTGGATTCCAATTTGTTCATCCGATAGTTCATCACAAATTAGAAACTCTTGGGCAAACAATGCGAATTAAGTCAATACTTAACTCATGATCCATCACAAACCGAGGTAGCTAGCCGCTCGATGTACCCGTTCATCTTTAGCACAAACTGCACTACAGACGAACCTTCTTGCATCTTCGTAGTGAAGAGGAGCCTAGAGACCTCGAACCTTTCGGATCTCGCTTGCTCATCGAACAACTCATGAAGATGGAAGACCATAGTATTAGCATCCATATGCTCATGTCGCTGTAGTGTACCATCGCCGCTAGCATGATGCAACTCACCAGACCGCCACATGTTTCGATAGACCAACATTTGGTCCGAGTTGCATCGCCCTTAGGACGGTCGTGAAGAGGCTCTTCAAGGACATATGCAAGCTTTTCCCTTGAGAACAATTCTCGTTTCTAAGCCACCCAGAAGTTAGCCCAATACTTGTTCGAATCCAAAATAGTGCGCAAATTCAAAGACGCCATGATCAATTTATTGACCTAGAAATACAAAACGAGCATATATGAGAAAATGATTTTAAAATGCATCAATATACATTTATAAATCCCATTCATTTTTCAATTTCAAAACCCCAAAATCACTTCGAGATCGTAGGTCCATCTCCGAATGGGTCGATATCCATCATAGTTATAAGAACAACCTCGAGAGAGTCCAACAAGCCATTCATAACTACGATGGTGGGTATCAAGTATACCGATTACATATCATGTATATGTAACTATCACAATGTGCTATCAACTAATTGAATGTTCACACATACATCGGGTTGTTAACACATTAACAAGTATGCATCATATGCATAGCACCCAACTTCACCTCTCTTACATCGACCTTGAGAGAGTCCAACAATCGATGCTCCAAGTTAAAGCCAACCCATTAATCGAAATAGTTTTAATATGGTTAGAGCGCATTCAACCAATTAGCGCTTGGAGAGAGTCCAACAACCAAACTAACGATTGACCTCGACTCTTACCATATTAGTAGTTAAACTATTCCAATGATTTGAACATGTTCAGTTCGAGCCGGGCTTGGAGAGAGTCCAACAACCCAAACAAGAAACAGAACTCCGTTCTAACCATATTAATGGAAGGTGTAGGCTTTAATATTGAGTTAGGGTTTTTATGTCTCATCCTCTTTGCATGCAAATAACTATTATCTACATGGCATGACATACATGGCATACATCTACATGTCACGACACGCATGGCATAATGTTATGCATCTAATGCAATTACATGGCATACAATTATGTCATGTATATAATTTCCTTATATGTCATAACTATTTATGGAAATAAAATATGTTTAAGATTTGATTCTCCAAATCAAATCATAATTAAATTAGGAAACAAATTTCCAAATCTAATCACATATTTTATTCATGGAATTATTTGATTAAGGAAAATCTATTTAGAAACCAATTTCCTAAATCAAAACTACTTATGGAAATAAAATATTTTAAGATTTGATTTCAAATCAAATCATGATTAAATTAGGAAACAAATTTCCAGAATCTAATCAAATATTTTATTTATGGAAAATATCAATTTCCATAAATACTTCCAACTTTCCAAAAGTGGAAGATTTCCATAAATACTTCTAGACTTTCCAAAATTGAAAAATTTCCATAAATACTTCTAAATTTCCAAAATTTAGAAAATTTCCAGAAATACATTATGACTATCGCAAAACCATTTTACGATTATGTCGAAACACAACCTGGGCTCTGATACCGTTGGTTTCTAAGATCACATGGCGTGTGTGTGTTCGATCATGTTTCGTAAACATGAGCACAGCGGAAGCAATTAAAAATAATAAATCTATATTTATTACAACACACACAACACACGCATGCTATTACAACAAGTGTAGACATAACCGTAAATTAAAATTTGCAACAAAAGGAAATTAAACTACGTTATACCTTCCGTATGACGTGTAGCGGGAACGGCATCAACCGGAACGATTCTCGTAAGAATCGTCTCTATCCGTATCCACGCCGAGCTCCTCGGGATGACTTCGCTAAGTCACGAGCTTCGTCTTCGTACGGGTTACTAGCCTCGTGTTGAAGACGACGTGATCGAGAGATGATCACGATCCGAATCCAAATTCGGATCCAAAATGAGTTCTCAAAACTCGCTTCTCCGGAGAGGTATTCGTCAACCGTTTGACGAATCCTTCGTCCTCCACCTCAGAGGATTACCGGAGATCAAATCCCGGTAAGTTAGCCGCTGTCGGAGCACTAACCGCCGCCCAAACGACGCCTCGACGAGGAGGAGAAGCTGTCCAGAAAACTGGACAGCTAGGCGCCGCCAACTCACCTTGATGCCAAAACCTAAGGAGATCAGAGGGTCGCCGAGGTTCACCGGCTGAAGCTTGGTCGCCGCAAGAAGTTGGACGGCGCGACTCACAAGCTGGGCGGCGCAGCAAGAGGTTGGGCGCCAACAGAGGGAGGGGGGTTGGGCGGCAAGATTAGGTTTAGGATTAGGTTTAAGCCTTTTATAGAGAACTAATTCTCTTAATGGTTAATGGATCATATCCATAAAGCCCGTTAACCCGCTCCATTAAGATAAGTTAAAATAAACCAAACCATGATGGTTTATTTTAAGTTAAAACGAACCGAACCAACCTTTTGTTCATTCGTTTAATATAAACCAAACCCTTTGGTTTATTCTCATCCATTGGATTAGAACCAAACCATTTTGGTCCATCCATTATGTCTTCATAAGACACGGCCCATCCACGCTTTCATTGCATCAAACAATTTCATGCTCGCTTATGTTTGGTCCAACCAAACATAGTTTCTCTACCGAGAATCCCATTCTCAAGCTCGCTTTTAAATCCTTTGGATTACACTCGTTGCGTGTGACCAAATAGGTTCTCGGTTTATGTTGGCCGCCTATAATTAACCATTAATTATAGAACCATCATGAGTGGCACCTAGTAGTACATCATGATCCCCAATTAACCAAAAGATCAACTATTGATCCGTAACTATTTCAAACCCTTCAAGACTCGAATGAATCGCGGCCCCATTCCCTTCACTCATCTTATACCCACTTGGTCTGTGACATGGTCTATTGTGGCCTCACTAGGTCGACTCACGTCACACCTAGCCCAAGTATCATTTCCTCGTCCCTACGGATTCTAGTTACTCCACATGTATCAAGAGTACTTTACTCTAAACATGTAATGCTTTGGCCAAAGACTTTAGTAACAATCCGACGAGAGGCCATGGGTATACATCTCCTCGCAAGGAGTGGTGAATCCTTTATAGGCTATTCAAACACCTTCGATCACTTCGACTTATACCCAATCATCCCGGGTCCACATCTCCTTAGAGATGCTTGCTTAAGATGTCAAAGCATAAGTCTCTATGATCAAGATGACTTGAATACCGCAAGTCAAAGGAACATTGCACTTAAGCCACAGTAAGAACTTCATTGACATATCTATATATGCAGAGAACCATATGAAGTCTTACGGCTGGTCACTCCAATGAACTAGTTACCATAACTAGCATCCACGATTAACTCCGGACATCACAATGTCTCCAGCCAGTGAGAATCAGCTGCTTGGATACACCAAGGAGTATACCTCGTGCTAGTCTCGACAGAATTGATGGTGTCCAAATCCATCAATTCATCGACTAGGGATAATTCCGATACATCACAATTACACATGTAGAGACACTCACTAGTTGTGATCCAATCACAAATTCTCTCATGCTGTGAATCGTATCGTGGACATTCAGTAAATGAGTTTAAGATCCAATCAAATACATAAAACATGTATACTCAAATAGTGAATCTTCATTTATCATATAAATGGTTCATACATAAGGCGATTGCCTTAGGACATCTCTCATATATTACTAACATACATAACATAGCATACATGATAGATCCTATTGCGGATGCATAGGGAATCTTACTCATGCAAATCCTCTCGTCTTCTGTGCGCGGACACATAGACTTCGAAAGGTGTTCCCCATGCCCGATGCGTATAACCTTTCTTGGATTCCAACATGCTAAACCTCTTTAGCACTCGGTCTATATATGTAGACCGCGAAAAGACCAACAACTGCTTTGATCTATCTCTATAGATCTTAATCCCAAGGATGTAGGTTGCTTCTCCTGTGTCTTTCATGGAGAATGTCTTGATAACCAAACCTTAATCGATCAGAAGATTGACACATCGCTTTCCTATAAGTAATATGTCATCGATATACAATACTAGGAACACGATCGCACTCCCACTAACCTTCTTGTACACACAAGGTTCGCTCGATTTTGTGAGAAATCAAACTTTTGATTGTCTCATCAAACGGATATTCCAGCCTCTGGATGCTTGCTTCAATCCATAAATGGATCGTCGCAATTTGCATACCTTGGTTTTATCAACCGATGTGAAACCTCAGTCGTATCATATACACGCCCTCGAGCGGTTTCCATTAAGGAAAGTTGTTTTCACATCCATCCGCCATATCTCATAATCATAATGAGCCGCTATGGCGGGAGCATCCGAATGGATTTAAGATAGCTACAAAGTGAATAGGTTTCACATAATCAACACCTTGTTTTGACGATATCCTTCGCCACCAATCTAGCCTTATAGGTAATCACATTACCATCCATGTCGGTTTTCTTCTTGAAAACCCACTTGCACCCTATAGGCTTTATGCCTTCAGTGGGTCAACCAAGTTCCAAACTTGGTTTTCACATGGAATCCATTTCCGACTTCATGGCACCAAGCCACTTATCCCTTCTCGAACTTGTCAAGACTTCTTCATAACTGGTAGGCTCTCATCATCAATGAGTAACACGTCGCTCGATTCACTTACGAAATCCATATCTCTCAGAATATTGCATGTTCTACCGCGATCTACGAAGATGTGGTGTTACAATAGGTCCAAATGATTGCTCATCACTATGAGTTGTCTACGTGTGCTTCACTGTATCTCATCAATGTCTATTTGAGTCTCTCGAGCCTCCTCAAGCTCGACGACACTCCCACTGCTTTCTTGCAAGAGAAACTCTTTCTAGAAACACAAAGATGCCTCAAACAAACACCTTTGTTCCACAGATGATAGAATTGGTAACCCCTTGTTTCCTTAGGGTATCCAATAAATAGACATTTATCGACTTAGCATCCAATTTGTCCGACACATACCGCTTTCACATAAGCAGACAACCCCATATCTTCAAGTAAGATACATGAGGTTTCTTAGCCTATATCTCATATGGAGTAGTAGAGACTACCTGTAGGCATTCTGCTTAACAAGTAAACAATTGTCTCAAGTGCATAACCCCAAAAGGACTTGGGAAGAGTCGCATGATTCATCATTGACCGACCATGTCCAACAAGGTCCTAAGTACGCCTCTCGATACACCATTATGTCTGTGGTGTATAGGGCGGAGTCCATTGAGACAATATGCCATTGTCTCTTAGATAATCAAGAAACTCTTGACTTAAGTATTCACCACCTCGATCCGATCGAAGTATTTTAATACTTTTGTCATGTTGTTTCTCTACTTCATTTCTGAATTCTTTGAACCTTTCAAAGGCTTAAGACTTGTGTTTCATCAAGAACACATACCCAAACCGTGAGTGATCATCGGTGAAGGTAATGAAGTAGCTATAGCCTCCTAATGCTTGAGTTGACATAGGTCCACATACATCGCATGTGGTTCGTTCCACCCTAGGCTCATGATGATCGCACGAGTTTGTCGCGAGCTTAGCAATACGTAACCTTTTAAGCGCAGTTACGCATGTATCGTATGAATCCAATTCAAGCGATTCGAATTCACAGTTAATTGGACATGCGTTTCTTGCTTATGGCCAAGGCGACAATGCCACATGTAAGTCTATTTGATTATCCTTTCGACAGCGTGTTTGCTGATATTGAAAATATCCTTTGAATCGTCCAGCGTATAAACACCATTGCTTAAAGTTCGGTAATAAGAACTCCATTCAAAGTTATGTAACAACAATTGTTACTAAAAGTCGTTAAATGGTACCCATTTCTATTTAAACAAGAAATAGAAATGATGTTCTTTATCCAGCGAAGGAACATAAAAGCAATTGTCGATTCTAAGACAAGTCCTCTAGAGTTTCAACAAATACGTTCCGATGGCGAGTGCAGCAACCGTTGCTGCCTTCACAACACGTAAATTTGACTCTCCCGTGACGAGTCTTCTTCTATTCCTTAGCCCATGTATGTCATTACATATATGTGAGCCACACCCAGTATCCAATACCCAAGTGTCTGAGGAAATAGAATGACAATCAATAAAGAAGATATATGAAAAAGATGGGGCATCAGATGCCTTATCCTTCTTCATGGACTCAAGATAAATCTTGCACTTTCTTCGCAAATGGCTCTCTCCTTGCCATAATGATGGCAGAGTTTCCTTTGCTAGTTACTACCTTCTTAGCCTTTTCTTTCCTTTCTTGTTCTTTGACCTTCCTCTTAGAACCTTTCTTTGAGGAATCAACTAAACCTACGTCCCCTCATGCTTCTCGAAGGCTCCGCGGTCTTGACATATTGAGAACCGTGGATGAACCTTGTTCATCCGAGGTGAAGAAGCATCTTGAACCTTCGAATCTCCTTCAAACAACTCATACGATATGAGATGAATGCTCATACGCTGAGCATCATAAAGCTTGGCGTGCTAGCTCATGTTACGATAGGCCAACAATTGGTTCATCGTTGCGTTTAGCGACAATAGCGGACAGGACATTTTCAGAAACACTTCTTGCATCTCGGTCAATTTATTTGAATCGAATGGAGCTTGAGACTGAACCTTCGAGCATCTAACTTGCTCAAATGCAATACTATAGATATAAATCCCATTCATTTTTGAATTTCAAAAACCCCAAAATCACTTGGGAGATCGTAGGTCCATCTCAGATGGTGATATCCATCATAGATAAGAACAACCTTGGAGTGAGTCAACAAGCCATTCTTAGCTATGATGGTGGGTATCAAATATACGATTACATATCATGTATATGAACTATCACAATGTGCTATCAACTAATTGAATGTTTACACATACATTGGGTTGTTAACACATTAACAAGTATGCATCATATGCATAGCACCCAACTTCACCTCTCTTCACATCGACCTTGGAGTGAGTCCAACAAATCGATGCTCGGGTTAAAGCCGACCCATTAATCGCGAAATAGTTTTAATATGGTTAGGCGCATTCAACCAATTAGCCCGGCTTGGAGTGAGTCCAACAACCCAAAGCTAACGATTGACCTCGACTCTTACCATATTAGTATTAAACTATTCCATGGTTTGAACATGTTGAGTTAGTAGGGCTTGGAAGAGTCAACAACCCAAACAAAAGCAGAACTCTGGTTCTAACCATATTAATGGAAGGTGTAGGCTTTAATATTGAGTTAGGGTTTTATGTCTCATCCTCTTTGCATGCAAACTATTATCTACATGGCATACATGGCATACATCTACATGTCACGACACGCATGGCATAATGTTATGCATCTAATGCAATTACATGGCATACAATTATGTCATGTATATAATTTCCTTATATGTCATAACTATTTATGGAAATAAAATATGTTTAAGATTTGATTCTCCAAATCAAATCATAATTAAATTAGAAACAAATTTCAAATCTAATCACATATTTTATTCATGGAATTATTTGATTAAGGAAAATCTATTTAGAAACCAATTTCTAAATCATTAAAACTACTTATGGAAATAAAATATTTTAAGATTTGATTTCCCAAATCAAATCATGATTAAATTAGGAAACAAATTTCAGAATCTAATCAAATATTTTATTTATGGAAAATATCAATTTCCATAAATACTTCAACTTTCAAAGTGGAAGATTTCCATAAATACTTCTAGACTTTCCAAAATTGAAAAATTTCCATAAATACTTCTAAATTTCCAAAATTAGAAAATTTCCAGAAATACATTATGACTATCAAAACCATTTTACGATTATGTGAAACACAACTGGGCTCTGATACCCTTTGTTGGGTTTTACTTGTGCGTGTGTGTGTTCGATCATGTTTATGTAAACATGAGCACAGCGTGAAGCAATTAAAAATAATAAATCTATATTTATTACAACACACACAACACACATTACAACAAGTGTAGACATAACCGTAAATTAAAATTTGCAATAAAGGAAATTTAAATCTCGTTATACCTTTCGTATGGCGTGTAGCGGAGCGGCATCAAGCGGAGCGATCCTCGTAGAATCGTCTCTATCCGTATCCACGCCGAGCTCCTCGGGATGACCGCTAAGTCACGAGCCGTCTTCGTGCGGGTTACTAGCCTCGTGTTGAAGGCGGCGTGATCGAGAGATGATCACGATCCGAATCCAAATTCGGATCCTAAAGCGAGTTCTCAAAACTTCGCTTCTCGGAGAGGTATTCGTCAGCCAATTTGGCCAGATCGCCCGTCCTCCACCTCAGAGGATTACGGAGATCAAATCCCGATAAGTTAGCGCTATGGAGCACTAACCGTCGTCCAAGCACGGCGCTCAGCAAAGAAGAAGCTGTCAGAAAAACTGGACAGCTTGGTGGAGGAATAGAGGCGGCCAAAACAAGGAGAAAGTGCTCACCTTATCACGAACCTAGAGGAGATCACGGAGAGTCGCGGAGGTTCACGGCTGAAGCTTGGGCCGGCAAGAGGTGAAGGGCGGCGCACTAGGGTGGCAACTAGGTTGGCGGCAACGGCGGTATAGAGAACTAATTCTCTTAATGGTTAATGGATCATATCCATAAAGCCCGTTAACCGCTCCATTAAGATAAGTTAAAATAAACCAAACCATGATGGTTTATTTTAAGTTAAAGCGAAAGAACCAACCTTTGGTTCATTCGTTTAATATAAACCAAACCCTTTGGTTTATTCTCATCCATTGGATTAGAACCAAACCATTTTGGTCCATCCATTATGTCTTCATAAGACCACGGCCCATCCACGCTTCCATTGCGGTGAAACAATTTCATGCTCGCTTTATGTTTAGTCGACCAAACATAGTTTCTCTCGATGCGAGAATCCCATTCTCAAGCTCGTTTTAAATCCTTTGGATTACACTCGTTGTCGTGTGACCAAATAGGTTCTCGGTTTATGTTGGCCGTCTATAATTAACCATTAATTATAGAGCGATCATAGTGGCACCTAGTAGTACATCATGATCCCCAATTAAGAAAGATCAGCGGTTGATCGAACTATTTACGAAACCCTTGATGGCTCGAATGAATCGTGCCCCATTCCCTTCACTCATCTTATACCCACTTGGTTCGGGACATGGTCTATTGTGCCGATCCCACTAAGTGACTCGTCACACCTAGCCCAGTATCATTTCCTCGTCCTCACAGTTCTAGTTACTCCACATGTATCGAAGAGTACCTTACTCTAAACATGTAATGCTTTGGCCAAAGACTTTAGTAACAATCAGACGAGAGGCCATGGGTATACATCTCCTCGCAAGGAGTGGTGAATCCTTTATAGGCTATTCAAACACCTTGATCACTTGACTTATACCCAATCATCCGGGTCCACATCTCCTCGGAGATGTTTGCTTAAGATGTCAAAGCATAAGTCTCCATGATCAAGATGACTTGAATACATGAAGTCGAAGGAACATCGCACTTAAGCCACGATAAGAACTTCATTGACATATCTATATATGCGAGAGAACCATATGAAGTCTTACGGCTGGTCACTCCAATGAACTAGTTACCATAACTAGCATCCACGATTAACTCCGGACATCACTATGTCTCCAGCCAGTGAGAATCAGCTGCTTGGATACACCAAGTATACCTCGTGCTAGTCTCGACGAATTGATGGTGTCGAATCCATCGATTCATCGACTAGGATAATTAGATACATCACAATTACACATGTAGAGATACTCACTAGTTGTGATCCAATCACAAATTCTCTCATGCTGTGAATCGTATCGTGGACATTCAGTAAATGAGTTTAAGATCCAATCAAATACATAAAACATGTATACTCAAATAGTGAATCTTCGTTTATCATATAAATGGTTCATACATAAGGCGATTGCCTTAGGACATCTCTCATATATTACTAACAGCTAGTAACCTGTACGAAGACGAGGCTCGTGACTTTGTGAAGGCATCCCGAAGATACTCTGCGTGGATACGGATAGAGACGATTCTAGCGAGGATCGTTCCGGTTGATGCCTTTCCCGCTGCACATGATACATCAGGTATACGTAGTATAAATTTCCTTTTATTGCAAATTTTGAAATTTCGATTATGTCTACACATGTTGTACTATGCATACGTGTGATGTGTGTGTTGTAATAAATTAGATTTATTATTTTATTCCTTCCGTTGTGCACATATTTACAGAAGTTGTTCGAACACACACTCGCCGCCGTGCCGGAAACCCAACATAAAGCCCATATTAACTTATCAGGGTTGGTGAGGTAGATCAATGATAATCCTTTAGTGGATTGGATTATCATTAATGGATCAGACTTTATGTGGGCTTGATCCATTGGGTGGCTAAGATCCAACTCCTCCTCATGGTCCCTATTGTAGCCTATTATAACCTCATGAAGCCTAGATCCAATAGATGAAAACAAAACTCTAGATCCAAAGGTAGAGATTAAATCTCTAGACTCGACGGTTGAGATTATATCTTTAGATCCGACGGTTGAGATTAAATCCCTAGAACCAATGGTGGAGATTAAAACAAGGCTTATTCCTAACTCTATAAAAGAAGAGGATAGGGTGGGCCGCAAGGAGAATTAGAGAAGGAATAGGATTAGGGTTTGAGAGGATTAGGGTTTGGAGGCTTGGGCTGCCACAAATAAGGAATTTATTTCCTTTCTTCTTCCTCTTCCTAGTTGGCCGGTGCCCAAGGTTTTCTTCCTCTCCCTTTGCCGGCATCCAAACCTCCTCCCCTCTTCTCCTTGGCCGGTGGAAAGAAGTCTAGGGTCTCTTCTCTTAGAGTCTTGGCCGGCGTTCACTCTCCTTGTTCTCCTTCTTGGCCAGCGGCAAGCACTAAGCTTGGAGCTTGGTGGTTGGTTGAAAGACGGAGAAGTACTTTGTTTCTTATTCTTCCTCTTGTTCGGAGCGAGCAAGGAAAGAAGATTGGTGATCTAGGAGCTTTGATTTTTGGTAGATCGTCGCCCACACGACATCCAAAAGGAGGAAGGACATACAATAGAAGATCAAGAGGTATAATGTTTGTTTATATTCTTTTGTAAGTTGTCTATATTTGTTCTTCAATCATATGTATGTTATTTATTGTGTTTTTTTGCTAATATAACTTGGACCCCGAACATAAACACAAAAGTCGGTGATCCGTACATCATCCATTCCGCGGCTATACGTAGAATAGAGGTCGGTGACTTGAACAACAAGTTTGTTCAAGTGACTACTCTAATCGAATAGCACGACAATGAAACGGTTGTTTGGGTAATCCCTTTTGTCTAGGATTAAATTTTTTTAATCCGGGGACATCGATGGGATCGCCATGAATAAGCGACCGAGTTGAAGTGGGAAGCGAAGTTTCCTACCTTCAAGTGGTATCAGAGCCACGGTTTCTGATTTTGTATATTTAGGATTTGGTTACTTTTATGCACTTTTCATATATTATATGTGTCGAATAATAGTAGGATATGCGTAGGTTAACTTTTTGGTTGCAGGCATAGGATCCAACTATTATGGCCATATTTGTGTATGTGATTGTATGTGTAATTGTATATTTTATTGAATCTTCGGGGTTGACGAGGCTAGTATTTAATTTTTATAATTAGATACGCCATTGTTTAGACACTCTTTCTATTTTAGTTTACTTTCGATCTAGATTTCATGTACACTCTCTCATGGAGTATAGGATCGATGGATGTAAATTAAAATATTTTTTAGTCTCGGCTCAGATCTCTGGATGGCTCGTATATGGCGTAGGGAGGAGCGGACGAGATGACGATACGACGGGAGACATATTGAAGACAAAAGTCATAATAGCTGAAAATATTTATTTTTCATATTTATTGCTTATTGTTTAATATGCATGTCGTAGGCTAGAAAATTTCTCAATTTTAAATTACTAAGTGGAAGAGGGATATTTTTATAAATTCCCACGGCCTCCATTACGATTTGACATGTGATGCAAACAAACTTGAGCCTCGGCTCTGAGTGCCATCCTCCCCATCGGATGAGTTTGTTTGCGGATCACAAGATCAAATATGGTTATAGGAAATTATTAAAGAGCATGTGTACTTCCCCATCGGAAGGCACATAACCCGAGATAATTACCTTGGTACCAAGTAATGGTGTACACTTAGATACAAATATAAGAATCCTGCCCATCGAAGTCACTGCTTTTATTTGTAGGGCCAAAGAGGAACCAACTATTAATTTTACTTGTCAAAAAGTTAGGTTGACAATATAGTAAAATTAATGGGTAAAACCTCCTCATACAAATATAGAATTCGTATACGTCCACACTATCATGAAATATGATATTATCGGTGTTTTAAGGTGTTGGTTGATTTTAAAATTGTATTGTTTGAGAAATCAATAATTTTTTGAAATCTAATGTTTTGATCTATGTGATTATTAGGTTTTCTATCAAAATGAACTTCAACCCGCTTGCTGTGATACTGAAAGAAAATAAACTTACTGGATCCAACTATGTTGATTGGAAGAGGAATCTTGACATTGTCCTAACTGATGAGGAATACAAATATGTACTCCTCGAAGAGTGCCTCCTAAGCCTACGGATGATTATGGGGAAAAGGAGAAGGAGAGTTATAAGAAGTGGATCAAGGCCGATGAGATGGCGCGGTGTTACATTTTGGCATATATGTCAAATGTACTGCAACATCAGCATCAAGCCTGCCCACTGCTTATGACATGATGCTCAATCTCAAAGAGCTTTTCAGACACCATAATCGGGCTGCTAGGCAGGAAGCCATGAGGAACTTGATGACGACCATCATGATCGAGGGAACACCCGTGAGGGATCATGTTCTCAAGATGATGGCTCATTTGAATGAGCTGGAAGTCCTCGGAGTTGAGATCGATGGGGAAACCCAGGTCGATATCATTCTCCAGTCTCTACCTAAATGTTTTGAGCAGTTTTGCCTAAACTACAACATGAACAAGAGGTTGTATTCATTAGCGGAGCTTCTGACAAAACTCCAGGCGGCAGAGGGGCTTTTTCGTCAGAGTGCTCAGGCACAAGCCATGGTTACCCAAAAGGTTTCTACTTCTAAGACAAAAGGCAAGAAGAAGAAGAAACATGCTGGGGCGAAGGCAGTGGGAGGAACTCGGGGAGGAGTGAAGAAGACGAAAGGCAAGTGCTTCACTTGTAAGTAGACTGGACACTAGAAGAAGGACTGCCCCAACCGGAAGCATAATAAAGGTATATCTTTTGGTCTAGTCGTTGAAACATGTTTAGCTATGTTATCTATCGGCACCTGGTGTGTAGATACGGCAGCCACTGATCATGTCTGCAATACTTTGGAGGGGTTCCAGAAAACCAAACCAATGGTTGAGGGGGAGATTACCGTAAACTTGGGCGATACCACGAAGGTGGCGGCTATTGTAGTGGGAGATGTTTATTTATCTTTTGAGAAAAATAAAGTTTTGGTTCTTAAGAATTGTCTTTATGTACCTTTATTTAAAAAGAATTTAATTTCGGTTTCTAAATTGTTTATGGATGGATATTCTATTTCTTTTAATGACAGAGTTGTTATAAAAAGGAATAGGGATATTATCAGTTCGGGTGCATTGATAGGAAATTAATACAGACTTGAACCAAAAGCTCCCACGATGCAAATAGAAGTTAACAACTCATCTTCTAATTCCAATAAGAGAAAAGAACCTTCGAAGATGAACCAAATATATCTTTGGCATCTTAGGCTTGGTCATATTAACCTAAGCAGAATTCAAAGGTTGATAGCTGATGGACCTCTGGGTTCATTAGTGGTGGAAGATTTCCCAACCTGCGAATCTTGCTTGGAGGGTAAAATGACTAAGAGGCCTTTTAAGGCAAAGGGGTATAGAGCCAAAGATGTGTTAGAATTGGTTCATTCTGATTTGTGTGGTCCTATGTCTATCCAGGCTAGAGGTGGTTTTGAGTATTTCGTCTCTTTTATAGATGATTATTAGAGATATGGATATATTTACTTGATGCGCCGTAAGTCTGAATGCTTTCACAAGTTCAAAGAATTCAAGGCTGATGTGGAGACACGTCAAGGTAAAAGTATCAAGACACTACGATCTGATCATGGTGGTGAGTACCTCTTGGGAGAGTTTAGGAATTACTTATCAGAGGTTGGGATTCAATCCCAATTATGCACTTTGCACACCGTGAGAATGGTGTAGCAGAGCGAAGGAATAGGACTCTTATGGAGATGGTTAGATCGATGATGAGTTATTCTGAGTTGCCAGATTCATTCTGGGGATATGCTCTAGAAACGACAGTGTATATTCTGAACTTTGTCCCATCTAAATCAGTGCCTTCTACTCCCACAGAATTATGGACTGGGTGAAAGCCTAGTCTAAGACATATTCGGATTTGGGAGTCAACACATGTCTTTGGAAGGAGATCTTTGGTATGTTGGAACCTCAAAATGCAGGCTATCTTAGAGGAATGAAAGGTGGTTTGTTTTATAGTCCTAGAGATCAGAGGGTGATCGTTAGCATGAACGCCAGATTTCTAAAAGAAGACTATGTGATGAACCACAAGCCCATGAGTAAGATTGTTCTGGAGGAATTAAAAGGGGAAGTCACTTCTTCAGTACCACCGGTACAAGAGGATATACCACAAGTCACTGCACCGTGTGTCACAGAGGATACACAGGTGATACCTCATCGTAGTGGGAGGGTTGTTAGACAGCCTGATAGATTCATATTCTTGTTAGAATCTTTTGATTTGATCCCTTGCGAACATGAAACTGACCCCTGGACATATGACGAGGCAATCCAAGATAAAGATGCGGTATATTGGCAAAGTGCAATGAATATTGAGATTTAATCTATGGATTCAAATCAGGTCTGGGAGCTAGTAACCACTCGATGGTGTAAAAACCATTTGTTGCAAGTGGATCTACAAAATAAAGAGAGGAATAGATGGGAAGGTTGAGACCATCAAAGCGAGACTTATTGCGAAGGGGTATACTCAGAAAGAGGGTATCGATTATGAGGAAACCTTTTCGCCGTTGGCCATGCTTAAGTCTATCTGGATTCTCTTATGCATTGCAGCTCATATGGATTATGAGGTGTGGCAGATGGATGTCAAGACAACTTTCTTTAATGGAAGTCTTGAGGAAAACATCTATATGAAGAAACCAGAGGGATTCATTGCAAAGGGCAAAGAGCATCTTGTGTGTAAGCTTAATCGGTCCATTTATGGATTGAAGCAAGCTTCGAGGTCTTGGAATATCCGCTTTGATGAGGTAATCCAGTCTTATGGATTTATTCAATGTCCGGATGAGTCTTGTGTATACAAGAGATGTGACGGAAATGTAGTGGTATTTCTTGTACTATACATAGATGACATTTTGTTAATTGGCAACAATGTCAAGGAGTTATCGGACGTAAGGGTATGGTTGTCCAAACAGTTTGATATGAAGGACTAGGGAGAAGTGGGACACATCCTTGGGGTCAAGGTTATAAGGGATCGCAAGAAAAGGATGTTGTGCTTGTCTCAAGCTTCATACATAGACACCATTATGGATCGTTTTAGCATGAAGAACTCCAAGAAGGGTTTTCTACCTTTCAGGCATGGAGTTCCTTTATCTAAGGAGATGTGTCCTAGAACATCTGAGGAGATAGAGGAGATGAAGGCGGTTCCTTATGCTTCGGCAGTAGGAAGCCTCATGTATGTGATGCTGTGTACGAGACCAGATATCTGCTTTGCCATGGGCATGGTCAGCAGATATCAGAGTAATCCAGGACAGGGACATTGGACTACGGTAATGCATATATTAAAGTACCTGAGAAGGACTAAGAATTATATGCTAGTTTACCAGACATACCAATTACTCCCTATGGGTTATACAGATTCTGACGTCCAATCAGACAGGGATAACAGTAAGTCTACCTCAGGTTTTGTGTTTACTTTGGGAGGTGGAGCCATTGTATGGAGGAGTGTCAAGCAGAAATGTGTGGCGGACTCCACCATGGAAGCTGAGTATGTGGCAGCCTCTGAGGCGGCCAAAGAAGTTGTGTGGCTCAAGAACTTTATGATGGACTTGGATGTGAATCCTGGTTTGCCCAAAACTATCACAATTTATTGTGATAATAGTGGTGCAGTTGCAAACTCGAAGGAACCACGAGCCCATAAGGCAAGTAAACACATAGAGCGCAAGTACCACCTGATACGAGAAATCATAAAGAGAGGAGAAGTTGTTGTGGCCAAGATTACATCGGAGGATAACCTGGCTGATCCTTTAACTAAGGCCCTTCCGGGGAGAGATTTTGATAGGCATGTGGAAGGAATGGGAATCAGATGTATGACAATTTGAGGACAACATAGTCTTTTAGTATAAGTGGGAGATTGTTAGGATGTATACTGAAAAGTCTATCTTTTGTATGAACATCTTTATTTTGAAAAAAGAATCACATGATCATTGTTTGCATATTTATGGTGATGCATATTGTCTAATACATTACATTGTAGATAACATGGTGTGTGGTGTCACACGGGAGATCATGTTATCGACTCCTTGTAAAGTATAAGTATAGGCTCACAACCGAGATGACTTTGGACAAACCATTGATATGGTTGTAGTGTGATTTGGTATTGGTTTGTCTTGACCATAGAATCAGACTAGTACACTTTGTGTGTATTGAGCAGGACTGACTTAGAGTTGATTCGATTTATTGTTGACTACATAATTGAATCGGACCTCAGATATTATATTGTAAATGCTCTTAATCCCGATATAATAACGAGCACATATACTTAGTATTCATTTCTTTGATTTACCAATGGGCGAGATTTATAGATTAAATTGATAGGCTCGGTAAGTTGGGAAATGATATTATTTATATGGTGTAGCGTTGATTATAGGAGGAAACCGTGTCCTATATATTAGGATGATGATGTCCCCTTGAAGAGCTCATAAGATTCATCATGTAAACCCTGCAAGTGGACTTGGTCCGGCATGATGAAAAGGTTGAGTGGTACTACTCATGGAGTTAGATGTTGATTAATTAATTGTCAGTAAATTAATTAATCAACGGACATTCGAGATCTTAAACACAGGGAGAAAAATGTACAAAAAATATATGGAGCCCATATTAACTTATGGGGGTTGGTGAGGTAGCTCAATGATAATCCTTTAGTGGATTGGATTATCATTAATGGATCAGACTTTATGTGGGCTTGATCCATTGGGTGGCCAAGATCCAACTCCTTCTCATGGTCCCTATTGTAGCCTATTAAAACCTCATGAAGCCTAGATCCAATGGATGAAAACAAAACTCTAGATCCAAAGGTAGAGATTAAATCTCTAGATCCAACGGTTGAGATTAAATCTCTAGATCCTACGGTTGAGATTAAATCTCTAGAACCAATGGTGGAGATTAAAACAAGGCTTATCCTTAACTCTATAAAAGGAGAGGATAGGGTGGGCGGCAAGGAGAATTAGAGAAGGAATAGGATTAGGGTTTGGAGGCTTGGGCGGCCACAAATAAGGAATTTATTTCCTTTCTTCTTCCTCTTCATAGTTGGTCGGCGCCCAAGGTTTGCTTCCTCTCCCTTTTCCAGCATCCAAACCTCCTCCCCTCTTCTCCTTGGCCGGTGGAAAGAAGTCTAGGGCCTCTTCTCTTAGAGTCTTGGCCGGTGTTCACTCTCCTTGATCTCCTTCTTGGCCGGCGGCAAGCACCAAGCTTGGAGCTTGGTGGTTGGTTGAAAGAAGGAGAAGTGCTTTGTTTCTTATTCTTTCTCTTGTTCGGAGCGAGCAAGGAAGGAAGATTGGTGATCTAGGAGTTTCGACTTTTGGTAGATCGTCGCCCACACGACGTCCAAAAGGAGGAAGGACATACAATAGAAGATCAAGAGGTATAACGTTTGTTTATATTCTTTTGTAAGTTGTCTATATTTGTTCTTCAATCATATGTATGTTATATATTCTGTTTTGTGGCTAATATAAATTGGACCCCGAATATAAATACAAAAGTCAGCAATCCATACATCGTCCATTCCACGGCTATACATAGAATAGTGGTTGGTGGCTTGAACTACAAGTTTGTTCAAGTGACTACTCTAATTGAATAGCACGACGATGAAACGGTTGCTTGGCCGATCCCTTTTGTCTAGGATTAAATTTTTTTAATCCGGGGATGTCGATGGGATCGCCATGAATAAGCGTCCGAGTTGAAGTGGGAAGCGAAGTTTACTACCTTCAGCTTCCTCCTATAATCTACGACACACCATATAAATAATATAATTTCCCAACTTACTGAGCCTATCGATTTACTCTATAAATCTCGCCCATTGGTAAATCAAAGAAATAAATACTAAGTATATGTGCCCATTATTATATCGGGATTAAGAGCATGTACAACATAATATCTGAGGTCCGATTCAATTATGTAATCAGCAATAAATCGAATCACCTCTAAGTCGGTCCTGCTCAATACACACAAAGTGTACTAGTGTGGTTCTATGGTCAAGACAAACTAATACAAATCACACTACAACCATTCCAATGGTTTGTCCATAACCATCTCGGTTGTGAGCCTTTACTTATACTTTTACAAGGAACTGATAACATGATCTCCCGTGTGACACTACACACCATGTTATCTACAATGGAATGTATTAGACAATATGCATAACCATAAATATGCAAATAATGATCATGTGATTCTTATTTCAAAATAAAGATGTTCATACAAAAGATAGACTTTTCAGTATACATCCCAACAGAAGAAAGTGAGGAGAAGGGAGTAAAGCAAAAGACTCTCATGGCATTGGAGAATTCTAAAAATTATGAATTGGATGGAGAGCTGAAGCATTCTGATGGGGAGCAACCAAATTTGGACTCTTCATCATCATCTTCTGATGTTGATCAGGTAAACTCTCCCAATCTAGATAAATTATATTAAACTATTGCTTGTTTGACAAATGCTCTGAAAAAAAATCCAAAACTAAGGTTAAGTTACTATAAACTGAATTAGAATTAGTTAAGAATTCTAATACACTGTCTGATGACAGTGGTGCAGGAAATCCTCATTTGGAGGAGATCAAGGATGAGAATACATCCTTGAAGGTTCAGGTGGAAGATCTCAAGTGCACTCTTGAGAAATTCACCAATGGATCAAAGACATTAAACAAGATTCTAGGAGCCCAACGTGCAGTCTATAATAAGGCTGGACTAGGGTTCAATACACAACAAAAGGAACTTAGTTATATGTCCTTAGTGTCTCAGAAACCTGCATCTAAATCCAAAGTTTCTTTTGGTGGAATTAATGGATCTAAAACTGCTAAAGGAAAATCTGTTAATGCAAGAACTGCTAGGTCCAAATTTGATAATGGTAGAACTATCATTGCTGGTTTTGTTTCTACTAGATCACCTTTTATTAGAACTTCTAAGGCTTGGATTCCTAAGAAATTTGTAGTAGATGCTGAGGGACGCAACTTGTGGGTTCCAAAAGACCAATTTTTCCGTGTTTAGCAGGGACCCATCAAGGGGGAGCGTCCAACTACATGGTTTGTGGATAGCGAGTGCTCTAAACATATGACAGGAAACTCCTCTTTGTTTTCCTCAATTCATGCCAAAGATCAAGGTACAGTTTCCTTCGGTAATAGTAGCAAATTGAAGGTTCTAGGAGTAGGTAACAATAGCATTTCTGAAAAATTTGTAATTAGAAATGTATTATTAGTTAAAGGAATGGCATTTAACTTGTTAAGTGTAAGTCAATTGTGTGATGCAGGGTATAGGGTTGAGTTTCACTCAATTCAATGCCTTGTGATCCACAGTGACACCAATGAAACCATGCTAATAGGATCTAGGAAGGAAAACATTTATCAAGTTAGATTTAGTAGTGGTACTAACATGTCTTTTAAGTGTTTCATATCCAAGGAAGAAGAGTCTTGGTTATGGCATAGGAGATTGGCCCATGTCAACATGAAGAAGATCAAGAATTTGGCCAAGAAAGAACTTGTAAGAGGACTGCCCTCAATCACCTACGAGAAGGATAGGGTTTGTGGGGCATGCCAAAAAGGAATTCAAGTAAGATCTTCCCACAAACGGAAGAATTCTGTAAGTTCATTACAAGCATTAGATTTACTACACATGGTTTTGTTTGATACTAGCACTATTAGATCTATCAATGGTAGTAAATATTGCTTGGTTATTGTGGATGATTACACTAGATATACTTGGACTTATTTTCTTAAACATAAGGACCAAACAGTAGAAACCTTCATTTTCTTTTGTAGAAGAGTTGAGAATGAGAAAAAAATCAACAATTAAAATCATTAGAAGTGATCATGGAGGAGAGTTTGAAAATGCTAAACATAAGGACTTTTGTTTAGAGAAAGGATACAAACATGAATTCTCCACACATAGAACACCACAACAAAACTGTGCTGTAGAAAGGAGAAATAGAGCCTTGCAAGAGGCAGCTAGGAGTATGCTAAACGAATACTAATTACCAAACTAACTATGGGCTGAAGCAGTTAGCACTGCGTGCTATGTTCAAATCGAGTTTTGATACATAGATTCTTAAGAAAAACACCATATGAACTTTGGTTTGGAAAGCCACCAACAATCAAGCACCTTAGGGTATTTGTTTGTACGGTGTATATCCTAAATACCAAGGATCATTTAGGAAAATTTTCTACAAAAGATGATGAGGGTATCCTTGTTGGTTATTCCCTCACTACCAAACCTTATAGAGTCTACAACCATAGGACTAAGCTCATAGAAGAGTCAACTAATGTTGTGTTTGAAGAAAAAGAAATGAATATTGATTCAGATAGAAAATCGGTTGAGTTTGAGCTGGAATTGAGGAAGTTGGAATTGGGAGATAGAAATCCTATAAGGGAAGCAAGAGTGGATTCTGATGAAGAGAGAGTGAGAGCTCAAGGGTCATCACTTGAGGTTGGAGAACCTGAACAAATTTCAGTAGTACTCAAACCATCTCAAGTAACAAGATCCACAAGGAATGATTCTAGCCATCCCCAAAACCAGATTATTGGAGGCATCCAACATGGGGTTAGGACTAGATCATTTTTCAGAAATGAAGGAAATGAAGTTGCCTTGATTTATGAGATTGAGCCCAAGTTAGTGGATGAAGCTCTGCTTGATCTAGAATGGATCATTGGAATGCAAGATGAGTTAGGCCAGTTTGAGAGAAACCAAGTTTGGGATTTAATCCCTAGACCTGGTCAAACCTCTATTATTGGGACTAAATGGGTGTTTAAGAATAAGAGAAATCATAGAGGAGAAATAGTTAGAAATAAGGCAAGATTAGTAGTCAAAGGCTACAACCAAATTGAGGGGTTAGACTATGATGAGACTTATGCCCCTATAGAAAGGTTAGAATCCATAAGACTAATGCTTGCTTATGCAGCATACAAAGGCTTCAAACTATATCAAATGGATGTGAAGCCAACCTTCTTGAATGGAGTCATCAAGGAGGAAGTCTATGTTGAACAACCCCCGGGGTTTGAGAATGCACAATTCCCAGACCACGTGTACAAACTAAAAAAGGCTCTTTATGGTCTTAAACAAGCACCTTGTGCTTGGTATGAGCGGTTGTCAACCTTCCTAATTGAGAAAGGTTTTAGGAGGGGACAGATAGATCCCACACTATTCTTAAAAAGGGATGGTGAATACATATTTGTAGCCCAGGTTTATGTTGATGACATTATCTGTGGCTCAAACAATAGGGATTATCTCAATGAGTTTATTGGTCACATGGAAAGTGAATTTGAGATGAGTCTAGTAGAATAATTGACCTTCTTTCTAGGACTCGAGATAAAGCAAACCAAGGAAGGAATTTTTATACATCAATCTAAGTACGCATTGGAGTTACTGAAAAGGTTTCATATGGAGGAAGCTAAGGAAGTAAGCACTCATATTGGTGTCAATACTCATCTAGATAGTGATGAGAAAGGGAAGGCAGTGTATTTGAAAAATTATAGGAGTATAATATGTAGTTTATTGTACTTAATAGCGAGTCGACCTGATATTTTATTCGCTGTTGGTATGTGTGCTAGATTTCAAGCTTGTGCTAAGGAGTCTCACATGATTGCTGTAAAAAGAATCATGCGATACTTAAAAGGCACTATCAATGTAGGATTTTGGTACCCCCGGACTAAATCTTTTGATTTAGTTGGCTATACCGATTCTGACTATGCCGGATGCAAGTTGGATAGGAAAAGCACTAGTGGGGGCTGTCATTTCTTAGGTTCGACCTTGGTTAGTTGGTCAAGCCGTAAACAACATTGTGTAGCACTTTCCACAACCGAAGCTGAATATATAGCTATGGGAGAATGTGTATCACAATTGCTATGGCTAACACACACCTTAGAAGATTATGGACTGACCTATAGGAATGTACAAGTGCTATGTGATAACATTAGCACTATACATCTCACCAAAAATCTGGTTCATCACTCAAGGTCCAAGCACATTGAAGTGAGGCATCACTTCATTAGAGATCATGTAGCTAGGGGAGACATTGAACTCAGCCATGTTGAGTCCAAGTCTAACCTAGCCGACTTATTCACAAAACCTCTTCCCGAAAATGAGTTTAGCCATTTGAGAAGAGAGTTGGGCATGTGTGCTGCTCAATGAAGGAGGATCCCTCCATGATCTTAGGTTAATAAAAAAAAATCCATTTAACAAGAGAAATGGGAATTTAAAATGGGAAGACCTGGGATCATCTCACAAAAATGATAAGGATCACAAAGCTATTTTTGTATTGCTAGAAATGGGGTGAGATGATAGAATCAACCACTCTCTTTCAAATGCTCATTGCATCCCTGAGATAGAGAGGTTGACGAGACAAAATTCACTAATGTGACTAGTTATGGGGAAGACCATTACACTTTCTTGTGTTTGTGGTTCCAAGATCATAACTAGACATTCCAACCAAGTAAAATTGGTTGGATCCCCTTTGAGACAAAGAATATAGATACCAACTATTTAAAACAATCAAAAGGGTGTTTAGGTTATCATATCAAGTGTTTTTAACACTTACCTAAGTCTTAGAAATTACACAAAACTCAGTTGGAATATTCAGATATTGAAACCCAGTTATTTAAGTCTATCAACCGAGACAGACTCGACTAGCGCCCCGACTGGCACGAGTTTTTAACACTCAAAATCAAGTGCGCTTTGACTGGCGCCTCGACTGGCCAAATCTGATCACACTCAGAATCGAGTGCGCTTCAACTAGCCGATTCGAATCACACACATAATCGAGTGTGCTTCGATTGGAGCCTCGACTGGCCAATTCCGATCACACACAAAACCAAGTGTGCCTCGATCATCGCCTCGACTGATGTTACCAGTCGAGCCAACCCATTGATCGCCTCAACTGATGTCTCACAGATTTAAATCCTAAACCCTTTCATTCCGCGATTTTTTCTTCCCAACAATCGTGCTCTCCCGACTGCAACAAGTGCTAGTTGAGCTCTTCATCTCCATCCAAGCTTTACAACCTCAAGACAAGACTTCTCTAGACTAGGGTAAGGATCTTCGTCCTTCTCCTTGACATTTTCTCTTAACCCTAACTCTAATCTCTGATCACTCGACCACAATTGGGGTTCTAGCAGGAAAAATTCATCTGCTACAGCAAGCACTTGTTCTTGGTTCTATGGCACCCAAGTAAGACTTCTTCCTTACTCTCCTTATGATTTTAGAGGATTTCTAAGCAACTAATCACTTTCCCCACTTGACATGCATCAATTCATTCCTTGCATTCATTCATGGGTCAATCTTTTGTGCATGACATATTTGACACATGCCATTCTAAACTAAAAAGAAAAGAACCTGAGTCCTCCACCTCTAGGCCCTCATGAGAGAGGCCTTGCTCGGACCATCATTTCCCCTCGTAATATCATTTGCACACCTTTAGGACCCACGAGTTTGAACTCCTAAGCATCTGGTCCATAGATGGTCATTTCTTTTCCAATAATGCATCATATGTTAGCGAGATGGTTGAGCACTATAGACTCAGTAAGTTAGTCTACTGCGATCACGATATCAATGAAGACTTACTTATTGAAATCTATAACAACCTACAACCCACTGAACATAGGCTTATCTATAAGTCTAGGATAGCCAAAACTGATGTCACTCTTACTCCAGCCATCTGGAGATCATTTCTAGGATGTAGAGAGTCCTCCTCTAACCTAGAATGCTATTCAACTCTTCCTGAAAATTTGGAAGGCTTTTACCTCAATTCCATCCACGAATCCTTATTTAGACATCCTAGAGATGAAGGAGTAAATTTGGTGTCAGCCCTGGCACTAACGGCTCCTGACAACATCTTATACAAAGTCATTGTCGGATGGATTTTACCCATAGTCACCAAAGGGCAAGCCAAAGTTAGGCCACATCATTTGTTGACTCTCCACCTTCTCAAAAACCACCTTGATTTTAACATAGCTTTGAACATGTTTTTGTGTATTATCAATTTCTCCATTCCATTCAAGAAAAAGGTTTATATGCCTTTTGGTCACATCCTCACATTCTGGTTAGAGTCCCTAGGCATAAACATGTTAGGTGGATGCTTCGGAGGCTCATTGGCTCCCATGTCCCCGGATTAAAATTTTCACTAATGAAAGAATTAATCCGGATGGGGTGAGCTTCCTTAGCACAACCTATTCATCGTCGTGCTAACAACTTGAGTGGTCGCTTGAACAAACTAGTTGTTCAAGCAACACAACTCTTCTAGTTGGTTAGCCGCGGAAGAGACGACGGACGGATCGCCGGTTTTTGTGTTTGTCTTCGGGGTCCATGATTATACAATATATATTCATACACACACATGCATAATCAAAACAAATAAGAACATGCTCAGATCTGTACATAAAGTTAAAATAACTTTATACCTTACGATCTTTTACCGTATGTCCTATCCTTCTCGTGGATGACGTGTGGACGAAGATCTTCCACGAGTAGAAGCCTTCTAGATCGCTTTCTTCTCTACCTTGTCCGCTGCGAACAAAGAGAAGAACTCACAAATACCTTTCCTATCTAGAACCAGCCACCAAATTAAAGAATTTGGTGCAACCGCCGGCCAAGGAGCAATGGATGATGCGCCGGCCAACTTCAAGAAGTGTTGCCGCCGGCCACTTTGGAGAATAGGGAGGAGGAAGAGAACCGGCCACCAATGAGAGGAGAACCGCCGGATAAAGAAGAAGAGAAAAGCCTTAAGGTTGGGCGCCGGCCAAGTATTGATGGTGCAAGTTGGGCGCCGGCAACAACTAGAAGGAAGAAGATAGTTGCCGCCCACTTTTGCTCCAAACCCTAGCCGCCCACCTCTCCAAGAGCCAAACCCTAATTCTCTAATTCAAATTCTTGATCTTTCTTGCCGCCCAACCCTAAGCATCTATTTATAGAATAGGGCTTAAGCCTCCTTTAATCTCCACCGTCGGATCTAGGGATTTAATCTCCACCGTCGGATCTAGGGTTTTATCCCAACCGTCGGATCTAGGGTTTAATCCCAACCATCGGATCTAGGATTTCATCCCAACCTTCGGATCTAAAGTTTCATCCCAACCGTCGATTCTAGGGTTTCATCCCAACCGTCAGATCTAGGGATTTAATCCCAACCATCGATTCTAGGGTTTCATCCTAACCATCGGATCTAGGGATTTAATCCCAACCGTTGGTTCTAGGGTTTCATCCAACCATCGGATCTAGCGATTTAATCCCAACTGTTGGTTCTAGGTTTTGTTTTACATTCTTGGATCTAGACTTCTTAAGGATTATATTAGGCTACGATAGGGACCATAAGGAGGAGTTGGATCTTGGCCACCCGATGGATCGGAACCACAAATACTTGATCCATCAATGATGTTCCATTCCACTAGAGGATCATCATTGAACTACCTCACCAACCCCCATAAATCAATATGGGCTCCATATATTATTTGTACATTATTCTCCCCGTGTTTAAGATATCGAATGTCCGTCAATTAATTGATTTACTGACCATCAATTAATTAACATCTAATTCCTCGAGTAGTACCACTCAACCTTATCATCATGTTGACTAAGTCAACCAGCTGGGTTTACATGATGAACCATATGAGCACCTCAAGGGGACATCATCAACCTAATATATAGGACACGGTTTCCTCCTACAATCAACGGCACACCATGTAAATAATATTATTTCCCAACTTACCGGGCATATTGATTTAATCCATCTAAATCTCACCCTCTGGTAAATCAAAGAAATAAATACTAAGTACATGTGCCCGTTATTATATCGGGATTAAGAGCATGCACAACATAATATCCGAGGTCCGATTCAATTATGTAGTCAGTACTAAATTGAATCACCTCTATGTCGGTCCTGCTCAATACACCTAAGTGTACTAGTGTAACTCTATGTTCAAGACAAAACAATACCAAGCTACACTACAACCATGCCAATGGTTTGTCCAAAACCATCTTGGTTGTGAGCCTCTACTTATATTTTACAAGGGACTGATAACATGATCTTCTGTGTCACACCAAGCACCATGTTATCTACAATGTAAAATATTAGACAATATACACACATATAATAAATATATAAAGTGCAAACAATGATCATGTGATTCTTATTTCAAAATAAAATGTTCATACAAAAAGAGCTAGGCTTTCAGTATAAATTCCAACAAAACACATCCAGGGGAAAAGTAAGGCAGGTGAAAAGGCTGGACTATATCCATTGGAGGAATTTATCTCTAGCTGGCATGATTCGCACGCATACAGGAGAAATTCAATGGAAGGATGGTCATCAAGGTGAGGAGCATAGGGATCTTGAGGAAGAACCTGCTCTTCTTGCTAAAGAACCATAACGTCCGGCTCCTAACCAAGTTGAACAATTGACCACTATCACGGAGCAGTTATCACAACTCCGTGAAGCACATGAGATGTTTGTGAACACAATCACTGAAGGGAGGGGAAACTTGTTGGGTTTCCGGCACCGCGGCGTGTGTGTGTTCGATCACGTTTCGTAAACATGAACACAGCGGAAGCAATAAAAATAATAAATCTACATTTATTACAACACACACAACACATGCATGCATATTACAACAAGTGTAGACATAACCGTAAATTTAAATTTGCAATAAAAGGAAATTTATCTACGTTATACCTTTCGTATGACGTGTAGCGGGAACGGCATCAACCGGAACGATCCTCGCTAGAATCGTCTCTATCCGTATCCACGCCAAGTTCCTCGGGATGACTTCGCTAAGCCACGAGCTTCGTCTTCGTACGGGTTACTAGCCTCGTGTTGAAGACGACATGATCGAGAGATGATCACGATCCGAATCCAAATTCGGATCCTAATACGAGTTCTCAAAACTCGCTTCTCCGGAGAGGTATTCATCAACCAAATGACGAATCCTTCATCCTCCACCTCAGAGGATTACCGGAGATCGAATCCCCGGTAAGTTAGCCACTGTCGGAGCTCTAACCGTCGTCCAAACGACGCTCCGACAAGAGGAGAACAAGCTGTCCAGAAAACTGGACAGCTTTGGTGGAGGTGATAGGCGCCAGCCAACCAAGGGAGATAGAGCTCACCTTGATGCCAAACTTGAAGGAGATCACCGGAGCACTAACCGGCAGCAGCTCGACGCCGACGAGGGGGAAGAAAGCAGCCTTCTGGATGCCGGTTGGAGCCTCAAGGTGGGCGGCGGCAAGGAGGAGGAGAGTTAGCTCCGAATTTCTCCAAGGAGAGGTGGGCGACAACTTAGGGTTGTGGATTAGGGCTTAAACCATCCCTTAAGCCCTCTTTTATAGAGAACTAATTCTCTTAATGGTTATTGGATCATAACCATTAGGCCCGTTATCCCGCTCCATTAAGATAAGTTAAAATAAACCAAACCATGATGGTTTATTTTAAGTTAAAACGAACCGAACCAACTTTTGGTTCATTCGTTTAAAATAAACCAAACCCTTTGGTTTATTCTCCTCCATTGGATTAGAACCAAACCATTTTGGTTCATCCATTATGTCTTCATAAGACTCGGCCCATCCACGCTTCCATTGCGACTGAAACGATTTCATGCTCGCTTTATGTTTGGTCCAACCAAACCTAATTTCTCTCGGTCTGAGAATCCCATTCTCAAGCTCGTTTTAAATCCTTCGGATTATGCTCGTTGTGCATGTGACCAAATAGGTTCTCGGTTTATGTTGGACGTCTATAATTAACCATTAATTATAGAACAATCATGAGTGGCACCTAGTAATACATTATGATCCCCAATTAACCGAAAAAATCAACGGTTGATCCAGAACTATTTCTGAAACCCTTCAGCAACTCGAATGATTCGTGCCCTATTCCCTTCACTCATCTTATACCCACTTGGTTCAGGACATGGTCTATAGTGTCAGTCCCCACTAGGCTGACTACGTCACACCTAGCCCAAGCATCATTTCCTCGTCCTACGGATTCTAGTTACTGCACATGTATCGAAGAGTACCTTACTCTAAACTTGTAATGCTTTGGCCAAAGACTTTAGTAACAATCCGACGAGAGGCCATGGGTATACATCTCCTCGCAAGGAGTGGTGAATCCTTTATAGGCTATTCAAACACCTTCGATCACTTCGACTTATACCCAATCATCACGGGTCCACATCTCCTTAGAGATGTTTGCTTAAGATGTCAAAGCATAAGTCTCTATGATCAAGATGACTTGAATACCGCAAGTCAAAGGAACATCACACTTAAGCCACAGTAAGAACTTCATTGACATATCTATATATGCAGAGAACCATATGAAGTCTTACGGCTGGTCACTCCAATGAACTAGTTACCATAAATAGCATCCACGATTAACTCCGGACATCACTATGTCTCCAGCCAGTGAGAATTAGCTGCTTGGATATGCCAAGTAGTATACCTCGTGCTAGTCTCGACAGAATAGATGGTGTCCAAATCCATCAATTCATCGACTAGGGATAATTCCGATACATCACAATTACACATGTAGAGATACTCACTAGTTGTGATCCAATCACAAATTCTCTCATGCTGTGAATCGTATCGTGGACATTCAGTAAATGAGTTTAAAATCCAATCAAATACATAAAACATGTATACTCAAATAGTGAATCTTCATTTATCATATAAATGGTTCATACATAAGGCAATTGCCTTAGGACATCTCTCATATATTACTAACAGACTCCCACTTGGCCTATTGCCAATTGCTACGGTATCCAATACCATAAGCTCGAATATGACCCTCAAACTTACTTTGAGGTAATGCTTTAGTCAAAGGATCCGCTAAGTTCCTTTCAGTGGGAATTTTCTCGATTTGTATTTCGTTCCTACTGATGATCTCTCTGACAAGATGATAGCGGCGAAGCACATGTTTGGATCATTGATGAGACCACATCAAGTTCAGAGATGAACTTCTTGATCCAAACCGCTTCCTTTGCTGCTTCCAAAGCTGCAATGTATTCTGCCTTAGTGGCAGAATCCGCTATAGTGCCAAGCTTGGAATCTTTCCAACTTATTGCGCCTCCTTTCCAGGTGAATACATACCCAGACAAAGACATGGAATCATCCTTGTCTGTCTGGGGCTGGCATCCGTATACCCACGTATCACCATGTACCCTTCTCCAAATATTAGGAACATATCCTTAGTTCTTCTCAAGTACTTAAGGATCGTCTTAACAGCCGCCCAATGATCCATTCCTGGATCGGACTGGTATCTGCTCGTGACACTCAGAGCATACGATACATCGGGCCTTGTACATAACATAGCATACATGATAGATCCTATTGCGGATGCATAGGGAATCTTACTCATGCAAATCCTCTCATCTTCTGTGTGCGGACACATAGACTTCGAAAGGTGTACCCCATGCCTGATGGGTAGGAAACCTTTCTTGGATTCCAACATGCTAAACCTCTTTAGCACTCGGTCTATATATGTAGACTGCGAAAGACCAAGCAACCGTTTCAATCTATCTCTATAGATCTTAATCCCGAGGATGTAGGTTGCTTCTCCCAGGTCTTTCATGGAGAATGTCTTGGATAACCAAACCTTAACTGACTGTAAGATTGAAACATCGTTTCTTATAAGTAATATGTCATCAACATATAATACTAGGAACACGACTGCACTCCCACTAACCTTCTTGTACACACAAGGTTCGTCTGGATTTTGTGAGAAATCAAACTTTTTGATAGTCTCATCAAAACGGATATTCCAGCTCCTGGATGCTTGCTTCAATCCATAAATGGACCATCGCAATTTGCATACCTTGGTTTTATCAACCGATGTGAAACCCTCAGGTTGTATCATATACACGTCCTCGAGCAGGTTTCCATTAAGAAAAGCTGTTTTCACATCCATCTGCCATATCTCATAATCATAATGAGCCGCTATGGCCAGGAGCATCCGAATGGATTTAAGCATAGCTACAGGCGAATAGGTTTCGTCATAATCAACACCTTATTTTTGATGATATCCTTTCGCCACCAATCTAGCCTTATAGGTAATCACATTACCATCCATGTTGGTTTTCTTCTTGAAAACCCACTTGCACCCTATAGGCTTTATTCCTTCAGGTGGGTCAACCAAGTTCCAAACTTGGTTTTCATACATGGAATCCATTTCCGACTTTATAGAACCAAGCCACTTATCCCTTTCTGAACTTGTCAGCACTTCTTCATAACTGGTAGGCTCCTCATCATCAATGAGTAACACGTCGTTCGATTCACTTACGAGAAATCCATATCTCTCAGGAATATTGCATGTTCTACCAGATCTACGAAGATGTGGTGTTACAATAGGTCCAGCCGATTGCTCATCACTATGAGTTGTCGGCTGTTGTGCTTCACCAGGTATCTCATCAATGTCTATTTGAGTCTCTCGAGCCTCCTCAAGCTCGACGACACTCCCTCTGTTTTCTTGCAAGAGAAACTCTTTCTCTAGAAACACAGCATGCCTTGAAACAAACACCTTTTGTTCCACAGGATGATAGAATTGGTAACCCCTTGTTTCCTTAGAGTATCCAATAAATAGACATTTATCAGACTTAGCATCCAATTTGTCTGATACTGTCCGCTTCACATAAGCAGGACAACTCTATATCTTCAAGTAAGATACATGAGGTTTCTTACTATTCCATATCTCATATGGAGTAGTTGAGACTACCTTGGTAGGCATTCTGTTTAACAAGTAAACAGCTGTCTGAAGTGCATAACCCCAAAAGGTCTTGGGAAGAGTCGCATGATTCATCATTGACCTGACCATGTCCAACAAGGTCCGGTTACGCCTCTCAGATACACCATTATGCTGTGGTGTATAGGGCGGAGTCCATTGAGACAATATACCATTGTCTCTTAGGTAATCAGGAAACTCCTGACTTAAGTATTCACCACCTCGATCCGATCGAAGTATTTTAATACACTTGTCATGTTGTTTCTCTACTTCATTTCTGAACTCTTTGAACCTTTCAAAGGCTTCAGACTTGTGTTTCATCAAGAACACATACCCAAACCGTGAGTGATCATCGGTGAAGGTAATGAAGTAGCTATAGCCTCCTAATGCTTGAGTTGACATAGGTCCACATACATCAGTATGTATTAGACCTAGTAACTCTCCCACTCGTTCACCTTTTCCAGTAAAAGGTAACTTATTCATCTTGCCTTTTAAGCATGATTCGCATGTATTGTATGAATCCAATTCAAACGATTCCAGAATTCCACATCGGTGTAATTCGGACATGCGTTTCTTGCTTATATGGCCAAGACGACAATGCCACATATAGGAGTCTATTTGATTATCCTTTCGAGCACACTTGTTGCTCGTTTCGATATTGCAAATGTCACTGGATACGTCCAACATATAAACACCATTGCTTAAAGTTCCAGTTTCATAAAGAACTCCATTTAAAGTTATGTAACAACAATTGTTACTAAAAGTCAAATGGTACCCATTTCTATTTAAACAAGAAATAGAAATTATTATCTTTATCAACGAAGGAATATAAAAGCAATTGTCCAGTTCTAAGACAAGTCCTGTAGGGAGTTTCAACAAATGCGTTCCAATGGCGACTGCAGCAACCTTTGCTCCATTCCCAACACGCAAATTTGACTCTCCCTTGACGAGTCTTCTTCTATTCCTTAGCCCATGTATGTCATTACATATATGTGAGCCACACCCAGTATCCAATACCCAAGTGTTTGAGGAAATAGAATGACAATCAATAACGAAGATATCTGAAGAAGATGGGGCATCCGATGCCTTATTCTTTTTCACGGACTCAAGATAAATCTTGCACTTTCTTCACAAATGGCTCTCCTTGCCATAATGATGGCAAGTTTCCTTTTGTGCTAGTTCTACCTTCTTATCCCTTCTCTTCTTTCCCTTCTGTTGTTCCTTTAACTTCCTCTTAGAACCTTTCTTCGAGGAATCAACTAATAGTACCGTCCCCTGCTCATGCTTCTCAGAAGACTCCACAGTCTTCAGCATATTGAGCAGTCCCACAGATGAACCTTCTAGCATCTCAGAGGTGAAGAGGAGCTTTGAGACTTCGAACCTTTCGAATCTCACTTGCTCATCAACCAACTCACAAAGATGAAGGACTACGATATGAGCATCCATATGCTCATGCTGCTTTCGTAGTTTGGGTTCCATCGCGGCTAGCATGATGCAACTCATTTGTTCAGAATCACTCACATGTTTCTGATAGGCCAACAATTGGTCCAGAGTTGCATCGTCACTAGGACGGGCGGGAAGAGGCGCTTCGAGGACATTTGCAAGCTTTTCAACCTTGAGAACAATTCTCAAGCTTCTAAGCCAGTCCAAGAAGCTCGGCCCAGTCAATTTATTCGAATCCAAAATGGAACGCAAATTCAAAGACATCATGATCAATCTTAGAAATACAAAATGAGCATATATGAGAAAATGATTTTTAAAAATGCATCAATATACATTTATAAATCCCATTCATTTTTTCGAATTTCAAAAACCCCAAAATCACTTCGGGAGATCGTAGGTCCATCTCCGAATGGGCTGATATCCATCATAGTTATGAACAACCTTGGAGAGAGTCCAACAAGCCATTCATAACTATGACGGTAGGTATCATCTATACCGATTGCATATCACGTATATGCAACTATCACAATGTGCTATCAACTAATTGAATGTTCACACATACGTTGGGTTGTTAACACATTAACAAGTATGCATCATATGCATAGCACCCAACTTCACCTCCCTTTACATCGACCTTGGAGAGAGTCCAACAAGCCGATGCTCCAGGTTAAAGCCAACCCATTAATCGAGAAATAGTTTTAATATGGTTAGAGCGCATTCAACCAATTAGCCCAGCTTGGAGAGAGTCTAACAACCAAAGCTAACGATTGACCTCTGACTCTTACCATATTAGTATTAAATTATTCCATGGTTCGAACATGTTCGGGTTCGAGCCGGGCTTGGAGAGAGTCCAACAACCCAAACAAGAAACGGAACTCTGGTTCTAACCATATTAATGGAAGGTGTAGGCTTTAATATTGTTTAAGGGTTTTTATGTCTCATCCTCTTTGCATGCAAATAACTATTATCTACATGGCATGACATACATGGCATACATCTACATGTCACGACACGCATGACATAATATTATGCATCTAATGCAATTACATGACATACAATTATGTCATGTACAAAATTTCCTTATATGTCATAACTATTTATGGAAATAAAATATGTTTAAGATTTGATTCTCCAAATCAAATCATAATTAAATTAGGAAACAAATTTCCAAATCTAATCACATATTTTATTCATGGAATTATTTGATTAAGGAAAATCTATTTAGGAAACCAATTTCCTAAATCATTAAAACTACTTATGGAAATAAAATATTTTAAGATTTGATTTCCCAAATCAAATCATGATTAAATTAGGAAACAAATTTCCAGAATCTAATCAAATATTTTATTTATGAAAAATATCAATTTCCATAAATACTTCCAACTTTCCAAAAGTGGAAGATTTTTATAAATACTTCTAGACTTTCCAAAATTGAAAATTTTCCATAAATACTTCTAAATTTCCAAAATTTGAAAATTTCCAGAAATAACATTATGACTATCGCAAAACCATTTTACGATTATGTCGAAACACAACCAGGGCTCTGATACCACTGTTGGGTTTCCGGCACCGCGGCGTGTGTGTGTTCGATCATGTTTCGTAAACATGAACACAGCGGAAGCAATAAAAATAATAAATCTACATTTATTACAACACACACAACACACGCATGCATATTACAACAAGTGTAGACATAATCGTAAATTTAAATTTGCAATAAAAGGAAATTTATCTACGTTATACCTTTCGTATGACGTGTAGCGGGAACGGCATCAACCGGAACGATCCTCGCTAGAATCGTCTCTATCCGTATCCACGCCGAGTATCCTCGGGATGACTTCGCTAAGCCACGAGCTTCGTCTTCGTACGAGTTACTAGCCTCGTGTTGAAGACGACGTGATCGAGAGATGATCACGATCCGAATCCAAATTCGGATCCTAATACGAGTTCTCAAAACTCGCTTCTCCGGAGAGGTATTCGTCAACCAATTGACGAATCCTTTGTCCTCCACCTCAGAGGATTACCGTAGATCGAATCCCCAGTATGTTAGCCGCTGTCGGAGCTCTAACCGTCGTCCAAACGACGCTCCGACAAGAGGAGAACAAGCTGTCCAGAAAATTGGACAGCTTTGGTGGAGGTGATAGGCGCCGGAAAACCAAGGGAGATAGAGCTCACCTTGATGACAAACTTGAAGGAGATCACCGGAGCACTAACCGGCAGCAGCTCGACACCGGCGAGGGGCAAGGAAGCAGCCTTCTGGACGCTGGTTGGAGCCTCAAGGTGGGCGGCGGCAAGGAGGAGGAGAGTTAGCTCCGAATTTCTCCAAGGAGAGGTGGGAGGCAACTTAGGGTTGTGGATTAGGGCTTAAACCATCTCATAAGCCCTCTTTTATAGAGAACTAATTCTCTTAATGGTTATTGGATCATAACCATTCGGCCTGTTAACCCGCTCCATTAAGATAAGTTAAAATAAACCAAACAATGATGGTTTATTTTAAGTTAAAACGAACCGAACCAACTTTTGGTTCATTCGTTTAAAATAAACCAAACCCTTTGGTTTATTCTCCTCCATTGGATTAGAACCAAACCATTTTGGTTCATCCATTACGTCTTTATAAGACTCGGCCCATCCACGCTTCCATTGCGACTGAAACGATTTCATGCTCACTTTATGTTTGGTCCAACCAAACCTAATTTCTCTCGGTCTGAGAATCCCATTCTCAAGCTCATTTTAAATCCTTCGGATTACGCTCGTTGTGCGTGTGACCAAATAGGTACTCGGTTTATGTTGGCCGTCTATAATTAACCATTAATTATAGAACGATCATGAGTGGCACCTAGTAGTACATCATGATCCCCAATTAACCGAAAAGATCAACGGTTGATCAAGAACTATTTCTAAAACCCTTCAGCAGCTCGAATGATTCGTGCCCCATTCCCTTCACTCATCTTAAACCCACTTAGTTTAGGACATGGTCTATAGTGTCAGTCCCCACTAGGCTGACTACATCACACCTAGCCCAAGTATCATTTCCTCGTCCTACGGATTCTAGTTACTGCACATGTATCGAAGAGTACCTTACTCTAAACATGTAATGCTTTGGCCAAAGACTTTAGTAACAATCCGACGAGAGGCCATGGGTATACATCTCCTCGCAAGGAGTGGTGAATCCTTTATAGGCTATTCAAACACCTTCAATCACTTCGACTTATACCCAATCATCCCGGGTCCACATCTCCTTAGAGATGTTTGCTTAAGATGTCAAAGCATAAGTCTCTATGATCAAGATGACTTGAATACCGCAAGTCAAAGGAACATCGCACTTAAGCCACCGTAAGAACTTCATTGACATATCTATATATGCAGAGAACCATATGAAGTCTTACGGCTGGTCACTCCAATGAACTAGTTACCATAACTAGCATCCACGATTAACTCCGGACATCACTATGTCTCCAGCCCGGTGAGAATCAAGCTTGGATACACCAAGGAGTATACCTCGTGCTAGTCTCAAGAATTGATGGTGTCCAAATCCATCAATTCATCGACTAGGGATAATTCCGATACATCACAATTACACATGTAGAGATACTCACTAGTTGTGATCCAATCACAAATTCTCTCATGCTGTGAATCGTATCGTGGACATTTAGTAAATGAGTTTAAGATCCAATCAAATACATAAAACATGTATACTCAAATAGTGAATCTTCATTTATCATATAAATGGTTCATACATAAGGCGATTGCCTTAGGACTTCTCTCATATATTACTAACAAAACTTCGCTTCCCACTTCATCTCGGTCGCTTGTTCATGGCGATCCGTTCTACGTCCCCGGATAAAAAAAATTATCCTTGACAAGAGGGATTACCCAAGCTACCATTTCATTGTCGTTCTATTCGATTAGAGTGGTCACTTGAATAAACTTGTTGTTCAAGCAACCAACTTATATTCTACGATTAGCCGCGGAATAAATGATGTACGAATCGCCGATTTTTGCGTTTGTATTCGGGGTCCAAGTATATTTAACTATAAAAACAGAACATACAATATGTATATGATTGAAAAACAATTATAGACATGTTACAAAAGAATATAAACAAACGTTATACCTCTCGATCTTCTATTGTATGTCCTTCCACCTTTTGGACGTCGTGTGGGCGATGATCTTCCAAAATTCGAAGCTCCTAGATCACCAATCTTCCTTTGTTTCTCGCTCCGAACAAGAGAAAGTATAGAAACAAAACTCTTTTCCTTCCTTTAGCCAACCACCAAGCACCAACCTAGATGCTTGTCGCCGGCCAACAAGGAGAAGAGATGAGGAAGTGGGTCGGCCAAAAGCTTCAAGGGAAGACCCTATGCTCCGTCCTAGGATTAAGGGAAGAAGGTTGGACGTCGGCAAAAACAAGGAGAGAAGAGGGAAGGAAGGGCGTCGACCACCTAAGGAAGAAGAAGAACGAAACACTTTCATTAATTGTGGTCGCCCAACACCCTAAGCGTCCCTTGCCATCCAAAACCCTAGCCCCTCTTCCTCTAATTAATCTTACCGCCCACCCTTAAGCCCATATTTATAGAGTTAGGCTTAAGCCTCCTTTTAATCTCCACCATTGGTTCTAGGGATTTAATCTCAACCGTCGGATCTAGAGATTTAATCTCAACCGTCGGATCTAGAGATTTAATCTCAACCGTCAGATCTAGAGATTTAATCTCTACTGTTGGATTTAGAGTTTTGTTTTGCATCATTGGATCTAGCCTTTATGAGGTTTTAATAGGCTACAATAGGGACCATGAGGAGGAGTTGGATCTTGGCCACCCAAAGAATCAAGCCCACATAAAGTTCGATCCATTAATGATAATCCAATCCACTAGAGGATTATCATTGTTCTGAAGGTAGGAAACTTCGCTTCCCACTTCAACTCGGTCGCTTGTTCATGGCGATCCCTTTTATGTCCCCGGATAAAAAAATTTATCCTTGACAAGAGGGATTGCCAAAGCAACCTTGTCATCATCGTGCTATTCGATTAGAGTAGTCACTTGAATAAACTTGTTGTTCAAGCAACCAACCTCTATTCTACGAATAGCCACGGAATAGACGATGTACGGATCGCCGGCTTTTGTGTTTATGTTCGGGGTCCAAGTATATTTAGCCACAAAATAGAATATAACATTCATATAATTGAGAAACAAATATAAACATGTTACACATGAAGATAGATAAGTGATATACCTCTTGATCTTCTATTGTATGACCTTCCTCCTTTCATAAATCATGTGGGCGACGATCTACCAAAAGTTGAAGCTCCTAGATCACCAATCTTCCTTCCTTGCTCGTTCCAAGCAAGAGGAAGAATATAAACAAGACCGTTCTCCTTCCTTTAGCCAACCAACAACCAATAAGCAAGTTGCTTGGCCAAAAGCTCCAAGGGAAGACCTTAAGCTATGTTTCCACCGGCAAAAGAGAAGGGATTGAAGTAGTTTGGATACCGCCCAATGGCTGGAAAGGGCTGTATGGATGCCAACCACCTTGAGGAAGAAGAAGATAAGGAATAAGTTTCCTTATTTGGTGCCGCCAACTCTAAACCCTAGCACCAAGATTCTTGCCGCCAACTCCAAGCCTCCCTTGCTTCTTGATTCTCATCCACGCCAACCCTAGCCTCTCCTTTTATAGAGTTAGAGATAAGCCTTTTTTTAATCTCCACCAGTGGTTCTAGGGATTTAATCTCAACCGTCGAATCTAGAGATTTAATCTCAACCGTCGGATCTAGAGATTTAATCCCTACCTTTGGATCTAGAGTTTTGTTTCCATCCATTGGATCTAGGCTTCAAGAGGTATTAATAGGCTACAATAGGGACCATGAGGAGGAGTTGGATCTTGTCCACCCAATGGATCAAGCCCACATAAAGTCCGATCCATTAATGATAATCCAATCCACTAAAGGATTATCATTGATCTACCTCACCAACCCCCATAAGTTATTATGGGCTCCATATATTATTTGTACATTTTCTCCCTGTGTTTAAGATCTCGAATGTTCGTCGATTAATTAATTTACTGATAATTAATTAATCAACATCTAATTCCATGAGTAGTACCACTCAATCTTTTCATCATTCCATACCAAGTCCACCTGTAGGGTTTACATGATAAACCTTATGTGCTCCTCAAAAAGACATCATCATCCTAATATATAGGACACGGATTCCTCCTATAATCAACAGACCTCAAATAAATAATATCATTTTCCAACATACCGAGCCTATCGATTTAATGTATAAATCTCGCCCATTTGTAAATCAAAGAAATGAATACTAAGTATATGTGCCTGTTATTATATCAGGATTAAAAGTATGTACAATATAATATCTGAGGTCCGATTCGATTATATAGTCAGCAATAAATCAATTCACCTCTAAGTCGGTCCTGCTCAATACACACAAAGTGTACTAGTGTGATTTTATGGTCAAGACAAACTAATACCAAATCACACTACAACCATACCAATGGTTTGTCCAATGTCATCTCGGTTTTGAGCCTTTACTTATACTTTACAAGGAGCCGATAACATGATCTCCCGTGTGACACCACACACCATGTTATATACAATGTAATGTATTAGACAATATGCATAACCATAAAAATATGCAAACAATGATTATGTGATTCTTATTTAAAAAATAAAGATGTTCATACAAAAGATAGACTTTTCAGTATACATCCCAACAATCTCCCACTTATACTAAAAGACTATGTTGTCCTCAAACAGCCATACATCTGATTCCCATTCCCTCCACATGCCTCTCAAAAGCTCTCAGCAGAAGGGCCTTAGTGAAAGGATCTGCCAGGTTATCCTCCGATGCAATCTTGGCTATAGCAACTTCTCCTCTCTTTACGATTTCTCGTATCAGGTGGTACTTGCGCTCTATGTGTTTACTTGCCTTATGGGCTCGTGGTTCCTTTGAGTTTGCAACTGCACCACTATTATCACAATAAATTTTGATAGTTCTGGGCAAACCAGGATTCACATCCAAGTCCATCAGTAAGTTCCTGAGCCACACAGCTTCTTTGGCCGCCTCAGAGGCTGCCACATACTCAGCATCCATGGTGGAGTCCGCCATGTATTTCTGCTTGACACTCCTCCATATAATGGCTCCACCTCCCAAGGTAAACACAAAACCTGAGGTAGACTTACTGTTATCCCTGTCTGATTAGAAGTCATAATCTGTGTAACTCACAGGGAGTAATTGGTCTGCTTGGTAAACTAGCATATAATCCCTAGTACTTCTCAGGTACTTCAATATATGCTTTACCGTAGTCCAATGTCCTTGTCCTGGATTACTCTGATATCTACTGACCATGCCCATTATTAAGCAGATATCTAATCTCGTACATAGCATCGCATACATGAGGCTTCCTATTGCCGAAGCATAAGGAATCACCTTCATCTCTTCTATCTCTTCAGATGTTCTAGGACACATCTCCTTAGATAAAGGAACTCCATGCTTGAAAGGTAGAAAACCTTTCTTGGAGTTTTGTATGCTAAAACAATCCATAATAGTGTATATGTATGAAGCTTGAGATAAGCACAACATCCTTTTTCTGTGATCCCTTATAACCTTGATCCCAAGGATGTGTCCCACTTCTCCCAAGTCCTTCATATCAAACTGTTTGGACAACCATACCCTTACATCCGATAACACCTTGATATTGTTGTCAATTAACAAAATGTCATCTACGAATTGTACAAGAAATACCGCTACATTTTCGTCATATCTCTTGTATACACAAGACTCATCGGGACTTTGAATAAATCCATAAGACTGAATTACCTCATCAAATCGGATGTTCCAAGACATCGAAGCTTGCTTCAATCCATAAATGGACTGATTAAGCTTACATACAAGATGCTCTTTGCCCTTCGCAATGAATCCCTCTATTTGCTTCATATAGATGTTTTCCTCAAGACTTCCATTAAGGAAAGATGTCTTGACATCCATCTGCCACAACTCATAATTCATATGAGCTACAATGCATAAGAGAATCCGGATAGACTTAAGCATGACTACTTGCGAAAATGTCTCCTCACAATCGATACCCTCTTTCTGAGTATACCCCTTCGCAACAAGCCTCGCTTTGAAGGTCTCAACCTTCCCATCTATTCCTCTCTTTCTTTTAAAGATACACTTGCATCCAATGGTTTTTACACCATCGGGTAGTTCCACTAGCTCCCAGACCTGATCTGAATCCATAGATTCAATCTCAGTATTCATTGGACTTTGCTAAGATACTGCATCTTTATCATGGATTGCCTCGTCATATGTCCAGGGATCAGGTTCAAGTTTGCTAGGGACCAAATCAGAAGATTCTCCCAAGAACATGAATCTATCAGGTTGTCTAACAACCCTCCCACTATGACGAGGTATCACCTGTGTATCCTCTATGGCATGCGGTGCAGTGACTTGTGGTATATCCTCTTGTACCGGTGGTACTAAAGAAGTGACTTCCCCTTTTAATTCCACCAGAACAATTTTACTCATGGGCTTATGGTTCATCATATACTCTTCCTCTAGAAATCTGGCATTCGTGCTAACGATCACCCTCTAATCTCTAGGACTATAAAACAAACAACCCTTCGATCCTCTTGAATTGCCAACGAACATGCGTACTTCTATATGAGGTTCCAACTTACCAGCATCCGCTTTCAGCACATGTGCTGGACTGCCCCAAATACGAATATGTCTTAGACTAGGCTTTCGCCTAGTCCACAATTCTATGGGAGTAGAAGGCACTGATTTAGATGCAACCAAGTTCAGAATGTACACCGTCGTATCTATAGCATATCCTCAGAACGAATCTGTCAACTCAGAATAACTCATCATCGATCTAACCATCTCCATAAGAGTCCTATTCCTTCGCTCTGCTACACCATTCTGCTGGGGTGTGCCAGGTACAGACAATTGGGATTGAATCCCAGCCTCTGATAAGTAATTCCTAAATTCTCCCAAGAGGTACTCACCACCACGATCAGATCATAGTGTCTTGATACTTTTACCTTGATGTTTCTCCACATCAGCCTTGAATTCTTTGAACTTGTCAAAGCATTCAGACTTGCGGCGCATCAAGTAAATATATCCATATCTCGAATAATCATCTAAAAAAGAGACGAAATACTCAAAACCACCTCTAGCCTGGATAGACATAGGACCACACAAATCAGAATGAACCAATTCTAACACATCTTTGGCTCTATACCCCTTTGCCTTAAAAGGCCCCTTGGTCATTTTACCCTCTAAGCAAGATTCGCAGGTTGGGAAATCTTCCACCACTAATGAACCCAGAGGTCCATCAGCTATCAACCTTTGAATTCTGCTTAGGTTAATATGACCAAACCTATGATGCCAAAGATATGTTTGGTTCATCTTTGAAGGTTCTTTTCTCATATTGGAATTAGAAGATGAGTTATTAGCTTCTATTTGGATTGTGGGAGCTTTTGGTTCAAGTGTGTATAAATTTCCTATCAATGCACCCGAATAGATAATGTCCCTATTCCTTTTTATAACAACTCTATCATTAAAAGAAATAGAATATCCATCCATTAACAATTTAGAAACCGAAATTAAATTCTTTCTAAATAAAGGTACATAAAGGGAATTCTTAAGAACCAAAACTTTATTTTTCTCAAAAGATAAATAAACATCTCCCACTGCAACAACCGCCACCTTCGTGGCATCGCCCAAGTATACGGTAATCTCCCTCTTAGCCAATCGTCTGGTTTCCTAGAACTCCTGCAAAGTATTGCAGACATGATCAGTGGCTCCCGTATCTACACACCAAGTGCCGGTAGATAACACCGCTAAACATGTTTCAATGACTAGACCAAAAGATATACATTTGTTCTGCTTGCGATTGGGGCAGTCCTTCTTCCAGTGTCCAATCTGCTTACAAGTGAAGCACTTGTCTTTCGGCTTCTTCACTCCTCCCTGAGTTCCTCCCACTGCCTTTGCCCCAGTTTGTTTCTTCTTCTTCTTGCCTTTCGGCTTAGAAGTAGAATCCTTTTGGGTCACCATGGATGCGTCTGAGCACTCTGACAAAATTGCCCCTCTGTCACTTAGAGTTCTGTCAGAAGCTCTGCCAACGAATACAACCTTTTGTTCATGTTGTAGTTCAGGCGAAACTACTCAAAACTCCTAGGTAGAGACTGGAGAATGATATCAACCAGGGTTTCCCCATCGATCTCATCTCCGAGGATTTCCAACTCATTCAAATGAGCCATCATCTTGAAAACTTGATCCCTCACGGGTGTTCCCTCGATCATGGTGGTCGTCATCAAGTTCCACATGACTTCCTACCTTGCAGCCCGATTCTGGTGTCAGAAAAGCTCTTTGAGATTGAGCATCATGTCATAAACACTGGGCATGGCTTGATGCTGATGTTGTAGTACATTTGACATAGATGCCAAAATGTAACACCGCGCCATCTCATCGGCCTTAATCCACTTCTTATATCTCTCTTTCTCCTTTTCCCCAGAATAATCTGCAGGCGGAGGGCACTCTTCGAGGATTACATATTTGTATTCCTCAACAGTCAAGACAATGTCTTGATTCCTCTTTCAATCTGCATAGTTGGGTCAAGTTTATTCTATTTCAGTCTCACAACAAGTGGGTTGAAAGTCATTTTGAAAGAAAACCTAAGAATCACATAGATCAAAACATTAGATTTCAAAAAATTATTGATTCCTCAAACAATAAAATTTTAAAATCAACCAACACCTCAAAACACCGAGAATATCATATGCCACGATAGTGTGGATGTATACGAATTCTACATTTGTAAGAGGAGGTTTTACCCATTAATTTTACTATATTATCAACCTAACTTTTTGACAAGTAAAATTAATAGTTGGTTCCTCTTTGGCCCTACAAATAAAAGCAGTGACTCCGATGGGGAGGATACTTATATTTGTATCTAAGTGTTCACCATTACTCGGTACCAAGGTAATTATCTCGGGTTATGTGCCTTCCGATGTGAAAGTACATATGCTCCTTAACAATTTGCTATAACCATATTCGACCTTGTGATCCACAAACAAACTCATTCGATGGGGAGGAAGGCACTCAGAGCCGATGCGCATGTTTGTTTGCATCACTTGTCAAATCGTAATGGAGGCCGTGGGAATTTATAAAAATTTCCCTCTCCCACTTAGTAATTTGAAATTGAGGAATTTTCTAGCCTACGACATGCATATCAAACAATAAGCAATAAATATGAAAAATAAAAAATTTCCAACTATTATGGCTTTTGTCTTCAATATGTCTCCCGTCGTATCGCCTTCTCACCCGCTCCTCCTACGCCATGTACGAGCCATCCGGAGATCCGAGCCGAGACTAAAATCTATTTTAATTTACATCCATCGATCCTATACTCCATGAGGGAGTCTACATGAAATATAGATTGAAAGTAAACTAAAGTAAAAAGAGTGGCTAAACAATGTCGTATCTAATTTACAAAAAATCAAATACTAGCCTCATCACCCCGAGGATTCAACAAAATATACATTTACACACACACAATCACATACACACATATGGCCATAATAGTCGGATCCTATGCCTGCAACCAAAGAGTTAGCCTACGCATATCCTACTATTATCCGGCACATATAATATATGAAAAGTGCATAAAAGTAAGCGAATCCTAAACACACAAAATCGGAAACCGTGGCTCTGATACCACTTGAATGTAGGAAACTTCGCCTCCCACTTCAACTCGGTCGCTTGTTCATGGCGATCCCTTCTACGTCCCCAGATAAAAAAATTTATCCTTCACAAGAGGGATTGCCAAAGCAACCTTGTCATCGTCGTGCTATTCGATTAGAGTAGTCACTTGAACAAACTTGTTGTTCAAGCGACCAACCTCTATTCTACGAATAGCTGCGGAATAGATGATGTATGAATCGCCGACTTTTGTGTTTATGTTCGGAGTCCAAGTATATTTAGCCACAAAATAGAATATAACATTCATATAATTGAAAAAAAAATATAAACAAGTTACACATGAAGATAGATAAGTGATATACCTCTCGATCTTCTATTGTATGACCGTCCTCCTTTCGGAGGTCGTGTGAGTGACGATCCACAAAAAGTTGAAGCTTCTAGATCATCAATCTTCCTTCCTTGCTTGTTCCAAGCAAGAGGAAGAATAGAAAAAAGACCCTTCTCCTTCCTTTAGCCAACCAACAACCAACAAGCAAGTTGCTTGCTGCCGGCCAACAAGGAGAAGGTGAAAGATGAATTCTGGCCAAAAGCTCCAAGGGAAGACCTTAAGCTATGTCTCCAACGGCCAAAGAGAAGGGATTGAAGTGGTTTTAATGCCGGCCAAGGGCTGGAAAGGGCTGTATGGACACCGGCCACCTTGAGGAAGAAGAAGATAAGGAATAAGTTTCCTTATTTGGTGCCGCCAACTACAAACCCTAGCTCCAAGCTTCTTGCCGCCAAGTCCAAGCCTCCCTTGCTTCTTGATTCTCATCCACGCCAATCGTAGCCTCTCCTTTTATAGAGTTAGTGATAAGTCTTGTTTTAATCTCCACCATTGGTTCTAGGGATTTAATCTCAATCGTCGGATCTAGAGATTTAATCTCAACTATCGGATCTAGAGATTTAATCTCTACTGTTGGATCTAGAGTTTTGTTTCCATCCATTTGATTTAGGCTTCATGAGGGATTAATAGGCTACAATAGGGACCATGAGGAGGAGTTGGATCTTGGCCACCCAATGGATCAAGCCCACATAAAGACCGATCAATTAATGATAATCCAAACCACTAAAGGATTATCATTGATCTACCTCACCAACCCCCATAAGATAATATGAGCTCCATATATTATTTGTACATTTCTCCCCGTATTTATGATCTCGAATGTTCGTCGATTAATTAATTTATTGACCATTAATTAATCAACATCTAACTCCAAGAGTAGTACCACACAACTTTTTAATCATGTCAGACCAAGTCCACCTGCAGGGTTTACATGATGAACCTTATGAGCTCCTAAGGGGACATCATCATCCTAATATATAGGACACGGTTTCCTCGTATAATCAACGACACACCGTATAAATAATATCATTTTTCAACTTACCGAGCCTATCGATTTAATGTATAAATCTCACCCATTGGTAAATCAAAGAAAAGAATACTAAGTATATGTGCCCATTATTATATCGGGATTAAGAGTATGTACAATATAATATCTGAGGTTCGATTCGATTATGTAGTCAGCAATAAATTGAATCACCTCTAAGTCGGTCCTGCTCAATACACAAAAAATGTACTAATGTGATTTTATGGTCAAGACAAACCAATACCAAATCACACTACAACCATACCAATGGTTTGTCCAAAGCCATCTCGATTGTAAGCCTATACTTATACTTTACAAGGAGTCGATAACATGATCTCCCGTGTGACACCACACACCACTTTATCTACAATGTAATGTATTAGACAATATGTAGAACCATAAAAATATGCAAACAATGATCATGTGATTCTTATTTAAAAAATAAAGATGTTCATACAAAAGATAGACTTTTCGGTATACATCCCAACATGATCTACCTCACCAACCCGCATAAGTTAATATGAGCTCTATATATTATTTGTAAATTTATCTCTCCGTGTTTAAGATCTCGAATGTCCATCAATTAATTAATTTACTAGCAATTAATTAATCAACATCTAACTCCATGAGTAGTACCACTCAACCTTATCATCATGCCGGACCAAGTCCACATGCAGGGTGTACATGATGAACCTTATGAGCTCCTCAAGGGGACATCATCATCCTAATATATAGGACACGGTTTCCTCCTATAATCAACGGCACACCATATAAATAATATCATTTCCCAACTTATTGAGCTTATCGATTAACTCTATAAATCTCGCCCATTGGTAAATTAAAGAAATGAATACTAAGTATATGTGCCCATTATTATATCGAGATTAAGAGCATGTACAACATAATATCTGAGGCCCGATTCAATTATATAGTCAGCAATAAATCGAATCACCTCTATGTCGGTCCTGCTCAATACACACAAAGTGTACTAGTGTGATTCTATGGTCAAGACAAACTAATACCCAATCACACTACAACCATTTCAATGGTTTGTCCATAACAATCTCAGTTGTGAGCCTTTACTTATACTTTACAATGAATCGATAACATGATCTCCTGTGTGACACTACACACCATGTTTTCTACAATGTAATGTATCGGACAATATGCATAACCATAAATATGCAAACAATAATCATGTGATTCTTATTTCAAAAAGATGTTCATACAAAAGATAGACTTTTCAGTATACATCCGAACAATCTCCGACTTATACTAAAAGACTATGCTATCCTCAAACTGCCATACATCTTATTCCCATTCCCTCCACATGCCTATCAAAAGCTCTTGCCGGAAGGGCCTTAGTGAAAGGATCTGCCAGGTTATCCTCCGATGCAATCTTGGCCACAACAACTTCTCCTCTCTTTACGATTTCTCGTATAAGGTGGTACTTGCGCTCTATGTGTTTACTTGCCTTATGGGTTCATGGTTCCTTCAAGTTTGCAACTGCACCACTATTATCACAATAAATTTTTATAGTTATGGGCAAACCACGAATCACATCCAAGTCCATCAAGAAGTTTCTGAGCCATACAGACCTTTTTGGCCGCCTCAGAGGCTGCCACATACTCAACTTCCATGGAAGAGTCCGCCACACATGTTTGCATGACACTCCTCCATACAATGGCTCCACCTCGCAAAGTAAACACAAAACCTGAGGTAGACTTACTGTTATCCCTGTCTGATTGGACGTCGAAATCTGTGTAACCTACAGGGAGTAATTGGTCTGCCACGTAAACTAGCATATAATCCCTAGTCCTTCTCAGGTACTTCAATATATGCTTTACCGCAGTCCAATGTCCCTGTCTTGGATTACTCTGATATCTTCTAACCGTTCCCATGGTAAAGCAGATATCTGGTCTCGTAAATAACATCGCATACATGAGGCTTCCTACTGCCGAAGCATAAGGAACCACCTTCATCTCTTCTATATCCTCAGATGTTCTCGGACACATCTCCTTAGATAAAGGAACTCCATGCCTGAAAGGTAGAAAAACTTTCTTGGATTTTTGCATGGTAAAACGATCCATAATTGTGTCTATGTATGAAGCTTGAGATAAGCAACATCCTTTTCCTGCGATCCCTTATAACCTTGAACCCAAGGATGTGTCCCACTTCTCCCAAGTCCTTCATATCAAACTGTTTGGACAACTATACCCTTACGTCCGATAACACCTTGACACTGTTGCCAATTAACAAAATGTCATCTACGTAGAGTACAAGAAATACCACTATATTTCCGTCACATCTCTTGTATATACAAGACTTATCCGGACTTTGAATAAATCCATAAGACTGGATTACCTCATCAAAGCGGATGTTCCAAGACCTTGAAGCTTGCTTTAATCCATAAATGGACCGATTAAGCTTACACACAAGATGCTCTTTGCCCTTTGTAATGAATCCCTCTGGTTGCTTCATATAGATGTTTTCCTCAAGATATCCGTTAAGGAAAGCTATTTTGACATCCATTTGCCATACCTCATAATCCATATGAACAGCAATACATAAGAGAATCCAGATAGACTTAAGCATGACTACCAATGAAAAGGTCTCCTCATAATCGATACCCTCTTTCTGAGTATACCCTTTCGCAACAAGCCTTGCTTTGAAGGTCTCAACCTTCCCGTCTATTCCTCTCTTTCTTTTGTAGATCCACTTCAAACCATTGGTTTTTACACCATCGGATGGTTCTACTAGCTCCCAGACCTGATTTGAATCCATAGATTCAATCTCAGCATTCATTGCACTTTGTCAAGATACCGCATCTTTATCTTGGATTGCCTCGTCATATGTCCAGGGATCAGGTTCATGTTCACCAGGGACAAAATCAGAAGATTCTCCCAAGAACATAAATCTATCAGGCTGTCTCACAACCCTCCCATAACGATGAGGTATCACCTATGTATCCTCTGTGATACACGGAGCAGTGACTTATGGTATATCCTCTTGTACTGGTGGTACTGAAGAAGTGACTTCCCCTTTTAATTTCTCTAGAACAATCTTACTCATGGGCTTGTGGTTCATTACATAGTCTTCCTCTAGAAATCTGGCATTCGTGCTAACGATCACCCTCTGATCTCTAGGACTATAAAACAAATCTCCTTTCGTTCCTCTAGGATAAATATAGGACCACACAAATCAGAATGAACCAATTCCAACACATCTTTGACTCTATACCCCTTGTCCTTAAAAGGCCTCTTGGTCATTTTACCCTCCATGCAAGATTCGCAGGTTGGGAAATATTCCACAACTATTGAACCCAAAGGTCTATCAGTTATCAACCTTTGAATTCTTCTTAGGTTAATATGTCCAAGTCTTTGATGCCAAAGATATGTTTGGTTCATCTTCGAAGGTTCTTTCCTCTTATTGGAATTAGAAGATGAGTTATTAACTTTTATTTGCATCGTGCGAGCTTTTGGTTCAAGTGTATACAAATTTCCTATCAATGCACTAGAACAGATAATCTTCCTATTCCTTTTTATAACAACTCTGTCATTAAAAGAAATATAATATCCATCCATAAACAATTTATAAAGCGAAATTAAATTTTTTTCTAAATAACAGTACATAAAGGCAATTCTTAAGAAACAAAAGTTTATTTCTCTCAAAAGACAAATAAACATCTCCATCGCAACGACGCCACCTTTGGAATCGCAAGATACGTAATCTCCTCACCAATCATTTGTGAATCCTGCAGTATTGCATGATCGATGGCTCCGTATCTACACCGCCTAGATACCGCTAAACATGTTTCAACGACTAGACCAAAAGATATACCTTTGTTGCCACATGCGCCCCTTCCTTCTTTGCTAAGTGACACTTGCCTTCGCTTCTTCACTCCCTGAGTTCCACTCCAGCCTTGCTTTCTTCTTCTTCTTGCCTTCATTAGTGAAACCTCAACCATGGCATAAGCACTGACAAATAGCCTCCGTCACTGAAGCTCACAAGCTCTGCATGTTGTAGTTCAGAGAAAGCTCAAAACTCCTACGGAGAGAATGATATCGACTGTTTCATCGATCTCAAATTGGGACTTTACCATTCAAATGAGCCATCATCTTGAGAACATGATCCCTTATGGGTGTTCCTCGATCATGGTCTATCAAGTTCCTCATGGCTTCGCCTAGATCCACTGTGTCAAAAGCTCTGAGATTGACATCTCCATACTTTCATGTCGATGTTGCGACATTTGACATAGTTGCCAAATGTAACACCGCCATCTCATCTACTTGATCCACTTCTTATCCTTCCTCAAAATCATCCAGCTTAGGAGGCACTTCGAGAGTACATATTTATATTCCTCAACACCAAGACAATGTCAAGATTCCTCTTCAATCAACATAGTTGTTGAAGTTTATTTTCTTTCGCCTCACGAAGCGAAAGTCATTTTAAAAGAAAACCTAAGAATCACATAGATCAAAAATATTAGATATCAAAAAATTATTGATTCCTCAAACAATAAAATTTTAAAATCAACCAAAACCTCAAAATACTGAGAATGTCGTATTCCACGGTAGTGTGGACGTATACGAATTCTACATTTGTAAGAGGAGATTTTACCCATTTATTTTACTATCTTGTCAACCTAACTTTTTGACACGTAAAATTAATAGTTGGTTCCTCTTCGGCCCTACAAATAAAAGCAGTGACTCCGATGGGGAGGATACTTATATTTGTATCTAAGTGTTCACCATTACTCGGTACCAAGGTAATTATCTCGGGTTATGTGCTTTCCGATGTAGAAGTACACATGCTCCTTAATAATTTTCTATAACCATATTCGACCTTGTGATCAACAAACAAACTCATCCGATGTGGAGGAAGGCACTCAGAGCCAACGCGCAAGTTTGTTTGCATGACATGTCAAATCGTAAAGGAGGCTATGGGAATTTATAAAAATATCCCTCTCCGACTTAGTAATTTGAAATTGAGGAATTTTCTAGCCTACGACATCCATATCAAACAATAAGAAATAAATATGAAAAATAAATATTTTCCAACTATTATGGCTTTTGTCTTCAATATGTCTCCTGTCATGTCGCTATCTCGTCCTCTCCTCCCTATGCCAAGTACAAGCCATCCGGAGATCCGAGCCGAGAAAAACTATTTTAATTTACATCCATCGATCCTATGCTCCACGAGGGAGTGTGTTAGTGCATATAAGATCCACATATCTCCACAATGGTATGATATTGTCCACTTTGGGCCCAAGCCCTCATGGTTTTATTTTTGGGCTTTACCCAAAAGGCCTCATACCAATGGAGATATCTTTTTTCTTATAAGCACATGATCTTTTCCATGTCTTACCAATGTGGGACTTTGATTGTATTCCTCATACTCCCAACAATCCCCCCCTCAAACGAAGGACCACATTGGGCCCCCCTCAAGCCTATCCCTCCTCGAAGGATTTTTTCTGCTTGATATCCGATCTTCAACCCACCAGGACTTCCTGCTAGTTGTTCGGTCCCCCCGACCCAACTAGACTTCCTTCCTGATGTCTGGTTCTCTTGATCCGGACGTGGGAGCTCAACTTCCTTCGTTCGAGGTTCATGGCTTGACATGGACCATGGCTCTGATACCAATTGTTAGTGCTTATAAGCTCCACATATCTCCCCAATGGCATGATATTGTCCACTTTGGGTCTAAGCCCTCATGGTTTTATTTTTGGGCTTTACCCAAAAGGCCTGGGAGATATCTTTTTCTAAGCATGATCTTTTGACATTGATTCCCATACTCCGTAATCCCCTCAAACGGGATCACATTGGGCTCAAGCCTATCCCTCTCCTTTTCTCGCTGATGTCCGATCTTCAACCCAAAGACTTTTTATATCCCATCAGACTTCCTTCGATGTCCTCTGATCCACGTATCAACTTCCTTGGAGGTTCATGGTTTATTTTCTTCTTCACGCTCATACATTGAAAATAAAAAGAAAAAAGATCAAAGAATCACATATAAAATGATATTGTCCAAAATTAAATGATTTATTTTATTTTTTTACCTAGATTTTACCCATTTATTTTTTCTTATAAGCACATGATTTTTTCCATGTCTTACTAATGGGACTTGATTGTATTCCTCATACCCCAACAATCTCTCAAACGATACTATTGCTGCCTATCCTCTAAGGATTTTCTCTATGCCAGATGTCCGATCTTCAACCCACCAACTTCGCCGTGTTCGATCACCCAACTAGACTTCCTTCCGATGTTTGGTTTTGATCATGAGGGATAAAATATCCCTCTCGAGGTTCAGTAATGGCTGAGAATTGTTAGTGCATATATCCAATACAATGGTATGAAAATAAATATTTTCCACTCCCAAGTCTCATGGTTTTATTTTCTTCCTAAAGGCCTCATCCAATGGAGATATCTTTTTCTTATAAGCATGATCTATTTTAATTTACATCCATCGATCCTATGCTCCACGAGGGAGTGTACATGAAATCTAGATCAAAAGTAAACTAAAATAAAAAGAGTGACTAAACAATGTCATATCTAATTACAAAAATTAAATACTAGCCTCGTCAACCCCGAGGATTCAACAAAATATACAATTACACACATACAATCACATACACACATATGACCATAATAGTTGATCCTATGCCTGCAACCAAAAAGTTAACCTACGCACATCCTACTATTATCCGACACATATAATATATGAAAAGTGCATAAAAGTAACCGAATCCTAAACACACAAAATCGGAAACCGTGGCTCTGATACAAATTGAAGGGAGGGGAAACTTCGCTTCCCACTTCAACTTGGTGGATTGTTCATGGAGATCCCTTCTATGTCCCTGGATAAAAAAATTTATCCTTGACAAGAGGGATTACCCAAGTTACTGTTTCATCGTCGTGCTATTCGATTAGAGTGGTCACTTGAACAAACTTGTTGTTCAAGCAACAAACTTCTATTCTACGATTAGCCGCGGAATAGACGATGTACGGATCGCTGGTTTTTCCATTTGTATTTGGGGTCCAAGTATATTTAACCATAAAAACAGAACATACAACATATATATGATTGAAATACAATTATAGACATGTTACAAAAGAATATAAACAAACGTTATACCTCTCAATCTTCTATTGTATGTCCTTCCTCCTTTTGGACGTCATGTGGGCGATGATCTTCCAAAAGTCGAAGCTCCTTGATCACCAATCTTCCTTCCTTGCTCGCTACGAACAAGAGGAAGTATAGAAACAAAACTCTTTTCCTTCCTTTAGCCAATCACCAAGCACCAACCTAGATGCTTGCCGCCGGCCAACAAGGAGAAGAGATGAGGAAGTGGGTCGGCCAAAAGCTTCAAGGGAAGTCCCTAAGCTCCGGCCAAGGATGAAGGGAAGAAGGTTGGACGCCGACAAAAACAAGGAGAGAAGAGGGAAGGTAGGGCACTGACCACATAAGGAAGAAGAAGAAGGAAAAACTTTCCTTAATTGTGGCCACCCATCACCCTAAGCCTCCCTTGCCGCCCAAAACCCTAGCCCCTCTTCCTCTAATTAATCTTGCCGCCCACCCTTAAGCCCATATTTATAGAGTTAGGCTTAAGCCTCCTTTTAATCTCCACCATTGGTTCTAGGGATTTAATCTCAACCGTCGGATCTAGAGATTTAATCTCAACCGTCGGATCTAGAGATTTAATCTCTACCGTTGGATCTAGTGTTTTATTTTCCATCATTGGATCTAGCCTTCATGAGGTTTTAATAGGCTACAATAGGGACCATGAGGAGGATTATCTATCACCATGGATCAACCCACATAAATCCGATCCATTATGATAATCCAATCCAATTATAAGATTATCATTATATACCACCAACCTAATGTTAATATCTCCATATAATATTTGACATTTATCATCCCAATTATCATCGATTTCCCTATAATTAATGGACACGATTAATCAACACATAATATATATCCACCTCGAACCTTATATCTGCCTATTAAATCAATGTACGCTATTATATCTTATGCATGTACAACATAATATCAAAATTATAGTCCAATAAATAATCACCATTTCCTCCATAACAATGTGAACCATATAAATAATATCACCACAACTAATGGTTTGCCCATAGCTTTATAAATGATGTAAATCAAAGAAATGAATATATATGTACTACAATTAATGTGATTATCCATGTACAACATGACATGACATGTAAATTTCAAAATAAATCAATATCTAGTCCCCATAAACATAAATGACTCATGTGATTTCCATCCAAGATAAGATAATCAAATCCACATACAAATCCTTCAAGGGTCATAACCATCTCACAGAGCTTCTACAATACAAGAATGATCTCAAATTGTGTCAATTCACCTAGGATGGTTGTACTATGGATATTTGATTTTGTGTTTAAACTTCTAACTATGATTGTTCCTATGAAATAGTTTTTGTGAAACAACTTTTTGGAACGTCAACTTTTTGTTCATTCTGTTTTTTGTTGTGTGATCTATTATTGATTATGTGTGGTTGAGTCGGTTTGTGTCTATCAAACTTCTTCTTGTATGTGCAATTCTTGTTAGCGTCACCTGAACAACTCAAACCTTGACTCCATCCCACCATTGTTAGTGCAATCGTTATGTGTGCACCTAATCAACCCTAAAAGAATGTTTGATTAAGGGGGAGCTACGGTTTGGGAAATCCACAGTATTAGAGGGAGCTTTCCATATATTTTATACCCCAAGCCTAACAATACCCTAAGATTGTTGATTATTAGATCTGAGTGTCACCATGTTAGAAAAACATTTCAAAACCATTTTAGAAAACCTTGGTGAAGTATATCTTTTGATAGCAATCACCATTGAGAGAGTTGATACAAAATAGGACCAAAACATTGAAATTTTCAATGGTTTTGAGTTTTGTATCAAACTCACTATTTTATGAGTAAATTAATTTTCAAACATTTTTCACCCATTGTATTTGTGATAATGTACGTATAAAATTTCGTGATTATTCAACTTACGTACATTTACTTGTGCTTTTTCGAAGTTTAATTTCTGAAAACTGAAATTCATAAATTTCAGTTATCAATCGACTGGCATGGATGACACTGATAAAAGATGCCTGCTCGGCGACAGACGCTTGGTAGACTACCCCGCGATAGGCAAAACTTCCTAGCAGAGGAAAATCGCCTGGCGGCAAAAACTACTGGCGAATCGCCGGTGATAGAACCGCCCGCGCAAAAACTTCCTAGCGAAATCGTTTAGCACAAAATTTCGGCGAAAGTTCGCACAAAACCGCCTCGCAAATCGCACCGAGAACTACCGACGAAGAACTACCTAGAAAAGCCTTCCTCGGAGTTTGCCGATGCTTGGTATCCCGATGTGTGTGTGCGATCGAATGATTACCGCCGAATCAATCGCTTATGTTTGAGTTCCCTAACCACTCCTAACCCTAAGATATACTTTGGGAAGCATTAGAAAGGGTGAAAAATCATTGGTTATAAATTAGGAGGATTGTCAGAATGATGTATCAAACTCAAGGTGAGGGAAAATTTAATGTTGAACCTTTAACCTTAACCTTGATGGTTTAAATCTCCTATAGGCTTAGGGACTTCTCACAGACATTGTTGGTGCAATGGTCAGGGGGAGCAAGCCTTTAGGAGGAACTATCCATCATGGGATGATCGAAGTGTTTCTTCCTCATGAGGCGGAGAAATTAAAAAACTTGGAATGCCCAATTTGGAAATTGGGAAAGTTTCTAGGAGTACTTCTCTTGAGTGATATGAGAATTATCACTAGGAAGAGTGAAGGCATTCTAGATGCTTTGCTTCAAAAAGAGAGATTTGTAAGATCTCATTGGATATGAGATGTTGACCTCCTTAGAGAGATTTTTTTGATGTATGACAAAGGGGGAGAGTATGGGTTTCAAGTTATTAGTGATATTTGTGATATTATTCAAATAGATGTTGCCTTTGTTTTTTAATGTGTAACAAAGGGGAAAATTCCTGCCCATTACATGTTAAATTTCTGCACTCCAAGTTATATCATCCCTATTACATGAATGATAAATTTCTGATATGAAATATTTCTGCACCTTATGATAAATTTCTGATATGAAATATTTCTGCACCTCATGATAAATTTCTGATATGAAATATTTTTGCAGCTCATGATAAATTTCTGATATGAAATATTTATACACCTCATGATTGTTAGTAATATATGAGAGATGTCCTAAGGCAATCGCCTTATGTATTAACCATTTATATGATAAATGAAGATTCACTATTTGAGTATACATGGTTTCATGTATTTGATTGGATCTTAAACTCATTTACTAAATGTCCGCGATACGACTCACAATATGAGAGAATTTATGATTGGATCACAACCAGTGAGTATCTCTACATGTGTAATTGTGATGTATCAGAATTATCCCTAGTCGATGAATTGATGGATTTGGACACCATCAATTTTGTCGAGACTAGCACGAGGTATACTCCTTAGTGTATCCAAGCAGCTGATTCTCACTGGCTAGAGACATTGTGATGTCCGGAGTTAATCGAGGATGCTAGTTATGGTAACTAGTTCATTGGAGTGACCAACCGTAAGACTTCATATGGTTCTCTACATATATAGATATGTCAATGAAGTTCTTACTGTAGCTTAAGTGTGATGTTCCTTTGACTTGCGGTATTCAAGTCATCTTGATCATAAAGACTTATGATTTGACATCTTAAGCAAGCATCTCTGAGGAGATGTGGACCCGGGATGATTGGGTATAAGTCGAAGTAATCGAAGGTGTTTGAATAGACTATAAAGGATTCACCACTCCTTGCGAGGAGATGTATACCCATGGCCTCTCGTCAGATTGTTACTAAAGTCTTTGGCTAAAGCATTACATGTTTAGAGTAAGGTACTCTTCGATACATGTGCAGTAACTAGAATCCGTAGGACGAGGAAATGATATTTGGGCTAGGTGTAACGTAGTCAGCCTAGTGGGGACTGACACTACAGACCATGTCCTGAACCAAGTGGGTATAAGATGAGTGAAGGGAATGGGGCACGATTTATTCGAGCTGCTGAAGGGTTTCAAAAATAGTTCTTGATCAACCGTTGATCTTTTCGATTAATTGGGGATCATGATGTACTACTAGGTGCCACTCATGATTGTTCTATAATTAATGGTTAATTATAGACAGGCAACATAAATTGAGAACCTATTTGGTCAGACGCACAACGAGCATAATCCGAAGGATTTAAAACGAGCTTGAGAATGAGATTCTCAGACCGAGAGAAACTAGGTTTGGTTGGACCAAACATGAAGCGAGCATGAAATCGTTTCAGTCGCAATGGAAGTGTGGATGGGCCGTGTCTTATGAAGACATGATGGATGAATCAAATTGGTTTGGTTCTAATCCAACGAAGGAGAATAAACCAAATGGTTTGGTTTGTTTTAAACGAATGATCCAAAGTTGATTCGGTTCGTTTTAACTTAAAATAAACCATCATGGTTTGGTTTATTTTAACTTAAATTAATGGAGCAGGTTAACGGGCCTTTGGTTATGATCCAATAACCATTAAGACAATTTGTTCTCTATAAAATAGGGCTTAAGGGTTTTTGTTAAACCCTAATTGAGGCAACCCTAGTTTTTGGCCGCCCACCATCTCCCTCTAGTCGTCGCCAACCCAATTGCCGCCGCCCACCTCCTCCAACCGGCGACCAGCTGCTGCCGTCTTCTCCACTTGCCGGCATTGAGCTGCTGCCGGAGGAGCTCCGGTGATCATCCTTGGCTCCAGCGACAAGGTGAGCACATTGCTTTCCTTATTTGGCCGGCGCAAGGTCTCCACCAAAGCTGTCCAGTTTTTTGGACAGCTTGTTTCCCTCTTGTCGGAGCGTCGTTTGGACGATGTTTGGAGCTCCGACTGTGCCTTCCTTACCGGGGATTAGATCTCCGGTAATTCTCATAGGTGGAGGACAAAGGATTCGTCAAACGGTTGACGAATACCTCTCCGGAGAAGCGAGTTTTTGAGGACTCATTTTTGGATCCGAATTTGGATTCGGATCGTGATCTTCTCTCGATCACATCGTCTTCAACACGAGGCTAGTAACCCATACGAAGACGAGGCTCGTGACTTGGTGAAGTCATCCCGAAGATACTCGGCGTGGATACGGATAGAGACGATTCTAGCGAGGATCGTTCCGGTTGATGCCTTTCCCGCTACACGTGATACGTAAGGTATACGTAGTTAAATTTCCTTTTATTGCAAAATTTGAATTTACAGTTATGTCTACACATGTTGTACTATGCATGCGTGTGATGTATGTATTATAATAAATTAGATTTATTATTTTATTCCTTCCGCTTTGCACATGTTTACGAAACATGTTCGAACACACATTCGCCGTGGTGCCGGAAACCCAATAGTGGTATCAGAGCCCAGGTTGTGTTTCGACATAATAGTAAAATTGTTTTGCGATAGTCATAATGATATTTCTTGAAATTTTGTACTTTTGGAAAGTTAGAAGTATTTATGGAGATTTTTCAATTTTGGAATGTCTAGAAGTATTTATGGAAATCTTCTACTTTTGGAAAGTTGGAAGTATTTATGGAAATTGAAATTTTCCATAAATAAAATATTTGATTAGATTTTGGAAATTTGTTTCCTAATTTAATCATGATTTGATTTGCAAAATCAAAACTTTAAATATTTTATTTCCATAAGTAGTTTTGATGATTTAGGAAATTTGTTTCCTAAATTGACTTTCCTTAATCAACTATTTCCACAAATAAAATATGTGATTAGATTTGGAAATTTGTTTCCTAATTTAATCATGATTTCATTTGGAGAATCAAATCTTAAACATATTTTATTTCCATAAATAGTTATGACATATAAGGAAATTTTGTACATGACATAATTGTATGCCATGTAATTGCATTAGATGCATATCATTATGCCATAAGTGTCATGACATGTAGATGTATGCCATGTATGTCATGCCATGTAGATAATAGTTATTTGCATGAAAATAGGATGAGACATAAAAACCCTAACTCAATATTAAAGCCTACACCTTCCATTAATATGGTTAGAACCAGAGTTCCGTTTCTTGTTCGGGTTGTTGGACTCTCTCCAAGCCCGGCTCGAACCCGAACATGTTCAAACCATGGAATAGTTTAATACTGATATGGTAAGAGTAAGAGGTCAATCGTTAGCTTTGGTTGTTGGACTCTCTCCAAGCCAGGCTAATTGGTTGAATGCACTCTAACCATATTAAAACTATTTCTCGATTAATGGGTTGGCTTTAACCTAGAGCATCGGCTTGTTGGACTCTCTCCAAGGTCGATGTAAAGGGAGGTGAAGTTGGGTGCTATGCATATGATGCATACTTGTTAATGTGTTAACAACCCGATGTATGTGTTAACATTCAATTAGTTGATAGCACATTGTGATAGTTGCATATACGTGATATGCAATCGGTATATTTGATACCTACTATCGTAGTTATGAATGGCTTGTTGGACTCTCTCCAAGGTTGTTCATATCTATGATGGATATCAGCCCATTCGGAGATGGACCTACGATCTCCCGAAGTGATTTTGGGGTTTTTGAAATTCAAAAAATGAATGGGATTTATAAATGTATAATGTTGCATTTTAAAATCATCTTTCTCATATATACTCATTTTGTATTTCTAAGATTGATCATGATGTCTTTGAATTTGCGTTCCATTTTGGATTCGAATAAATTGACTAGGCCGAACTTCTTGGACTGGCTTAGAAACTTGAGAATTGTTCTCAAGGTTGAAAATCTTGCAAATGTTCTCGAAGCGCCTCTTCCCACCCGTCCTAGTGACAATGCAACTCTGGACCAATTGTTGGCCTATCAGAAACATGTGAGTGATTTTGAACAAATGTGTTGTATCTTGCTAGCCATGATGGAACCCAAGCTACGGAAGCAGCATGAGCATATGAATGCTCATATCGTAGTCCTTCATCTTTATGAGTTGTTTGATAAGCAAGTGAGATTAGAAAGGTTCGAAGTCTCCAAGCTCCTCTTCACCTCTTAGATGCAAGAAGGTTCATCTGTGGTACTGCTCAACATGCTGAAGACTGTGGAGCCTTTTGAGAAGCATGAGCAGGGGACGGTGTTGTTAGTTGATTCCTCAAAGAAAGGTTCTAAGAGGGAGTCAAAGGAACAACAGAAGGGGAAGAAGAAAAAGGCTAAAAAGGCAGAACCAGCTCAAAAGGGCACTTGCCATCATTATGGCAAGTAGGGCCATTGGCGAAGAAATTGCAAGATTTATCTTGAGTCCGTGAAGAAGAATAAGGCATAAGATGCTCCATCTTTTTCATATATCTTCGTTATTGATTGTCATTCTATTTCCTCAGACACTTGGGTATTGGATACTGGGTGTGGCTCACATATATGTAATTACATACATGGGCTAAGGAATAGAAGAAGACTCGTCATGGGAGAGTCAAATTTACATGTTGGGAATGGATCAAAGGTTGCTGCACTCGTCATCGGAATGTATTTGTTGAAACTCCCTGCAGGACTTGTCTTAGAACTGGACAATTGCTTTTATGTTCCTTCGTTGATAAAGAACATCATTTCTATTTCTTGTTTAAATAGAAATGGGTACAATTTGACTTTTAGTAACAATTGTTGTTACATAACTTTGAATGGAGTTCTTTATAGGATTGGAACTTTAAACAATGGTATTTATACGTGGACGTATCCAGTGACATTTTTAATATCGAAGCGAGCAACAAGCATGCTCGAAAAAATAATCAATTAGACTCCTACATGTGGCATTGTCATCTTGGCCATGCAAGCAAGAAACGCATGTCCGAATTACACCGATGTGGAATTCTGTAATCGTTTGAATTGGATTCATACGATACATGTGAATCATGCTTGAAAGGCAAGATGACTAAGTTACCTTTTACAGAAAAAGGTGAATGAGTGGGAGGGTTGCAAGGTCTAATACATACTGATGTATGTGAACCTATGTCAACTCAAGCTTTAGGTGCCTATAGCTACTTCATTACCTTCAATGATGATCACTCACGGTTTGGGTATGTGTTTTTGATGAAACACAAGTTTGAAGCCTTTGAAGGGTTCAAAGAATTCAGAAATGAAGTAGAGAAACAACATGACAAGAGTATTAAAATACTTCGATCGGATCGAGGTGGTGAATACTTAAGTCAAGAGTTTCTTGATTATCTAAGAGACAATGATATATTGTCTCAATGGACTCCGCCATATACACCACAGCATAATGGTGTAACTGAGAGGCGTAACCGGACCTTGTTGGACATGGTCAGGTCAATGATGAATCATGTGAATCTTTCCAAGTCCTTTTGGGGCTATGCACTTCAGACAGCTGTTTACTTGTTAAACAGAATACCAACCAAGGTAGTCTCTACTACTCCATATGAGATATGGAATAGTAAGAAACCTCATGTATCTTACTTGAAGATATGGGATTGTCCTGCTTACGTGAAGCGGACTGTATCAGACAAATTGGATGCTAAGTCTGATAAATGTCTATTTATTGGATACCCTAAGGAAACAAGGGGTTACCAATTCTATCATCCTGCGGAACAAAAGGTGTTTGTTTCAAGGCATGTTGTGTTTCTAGAGAAAGAGTTTCTCTTGCAAGAAAACAGTGGGAGTGTCGTCGAGCTTGAGGAGGCTCAAGAGACTCAAATAGACATTGATGAGATACTTGGTGAAGCACAACAGCCGATAACTCATAGTGATGAGCAATCGGCTGGACCTACTGTAACACCACATCTTCGTAGATCTGGTAGAACACACAACATTCCTGAGAGATATGGATTTCTCGTAAGTGAATCGAACGACATGTTACTCATTGATGATGAGGAGCCTACCAGTTATGAAGAAGTGCTGACAAGTTCAGAAAGGGATAAGTGACTTGATGCCATGAAGTCAGAAATGGATTTCATGTATGCAAACCAAGTTTGGAACTTGGTTGACCCACCTGAAGGCATCAAGCCTATAGGGTGCAAGTGGGTTTTCAAGAAGAAAACTAACATGGATGGTAATGTCATTACCTATAAGGCTAGATTAGTGGCGAAAGAATATCGTCAAAAACAAGGTGTTGATTATGACGAAACCTATTTGCCTGTAGCTATGCTTAAATCCATTCGGATGCTCCAATGCCATAGCAGCTCATTATGATTATCAGATATGGTAGATGAATGTGAAAACAACTTTCCTTAATGGAAACCTGCTCGAGGACGTGTATATGATACAACCTGAGGGTTTCACATCGGTTGATAAAACCAAGGTATGCAAATTGCGACGGTTCATATATGGATTAAAGCAAGCATCCAGGAGCTGGAATATCCATTTTGATGAGACAATCAAAAAGTTTGATTTCTCACAAAATCCAGACGAACCTTGTGTGTACAAGAAGGTTAGTGGGAGTGCAGTAGTGTTCCTAGTATTGTATGTCGATGACATATTACTTATAGGAAATGATGTTTCAATCTTACAGTCAGTTAAGGTTTGGTTATCCAAGACATTCTCCATGAAAGACCTGGGAGAAGCAACCTACATCCTCGGGATTAAGATCTATAGAGAGAGATCGAAACGGTTGCTTGGTTTTTCGCAGTCTACATATATAGACCGAGTGCTAAAGAGGTTTATCATGTCAGAATCCAAGAAAGGTTTCCTACCCATCATGCATGGGGTACACCTTTCGAAGTCTATGTGTCCGCGCACAAAAGACGAGAGGATTTGCATGAGTAAGATTCCCTATGCATCCGCAATAGGATCTATCGTGTATGCTATGTTATGTACGAGGCCCGATGTATCGTATGCTCTGAGTGTCACGAACAGATACCAATCTGATCTAGGAATGGATCATTGGGTGGCTGTTAAGACGATCCTTAAGTACTTAAGAAGAACTAAGGATGTGTTCCTAATATATGGAGAAGGGGACATGGTGATACGCGGGTATACAGATGCCAGCTTCCAGACAGACAAGGATGATTCCAGGTCTCAGTCTGGACACGTGTTCACCTTAGATAGGGGTGCAGTGAGTTGGAAAAGTTCCAAACAAGACACTGTAGCGGATTCTACCACTGAGGCAGAATACATTGCATCTTCGGAAGCAGCAAAGGAAGCGGTATGGATCAAGAAGTTCATTTATGAACTTGGTGTGATTCCAGCCATTATTGAAGCAATACCGGTCTACTGCGACAACAATGGAGCAATTGCACAGGCGAAAGAGGCAAGGTCTCATCGACGATCCAAACATGTGCTTCGCCGCTATCATCTTATAAGAGAGATCATCAGTAGGAAAGAAATACAAATCGAGAAAATCCCCACTGAAAGAAACTTAGCGGATCCTTTGACTAAGGCATTACCTCAAAGTAAGTTTGAGGGTCATGTTACAGCTTATGGTATTGGATACCGTAGCGATTGGCATTAGGCCTAGTGGGAGTCTGTTAGTAATATATGAGAGATGTCCTAAGGAAATCGCCTTATGTATGAACCATTTATATGATAAATGAAGATTCACTATTTTAGTATACATGGTTTCATGTATTTGATTGAATCTCAAACTCATTTACTGAATGTCCATGATACAGCCCACAGCATGAGAGAATTTGTGATTGGATCACAACTAGTGAGTATCTCTACATGTGTAATTGTGATATATCAGAATTATCCCTAGTCGATGAATTGATGGATTTGGACACCATCAATTCTGTCGAGACTAGGACGAGGTATACTCCTTGGTGTATCCAAGCATCTGATTCTCACTGGCTGGAGACATTGTGATGTCCGAAGTTAATCGTGGATGCTAGTTATGGTAACTAATTCATTGGAGTGACCAACCGTAAGACTTCATATGCTTCTCTGCATATATAGATATGTCAATGAAGTTCTTACTGTAGCTTAAGTGCGATGTTCCTTTGACTTGCGGTATTCAAGTCATCTTGATCATAAAGACTTATGCTTTGACATCTTAAGCAAGCATCTCTGAGGAGATGTGGACCCGGGATGATTGGGTATAAGTCGAAGTGATCGAAGTTGTTTGAATAGCCTATAAAGGATTCACCACTCCTTGCAAGGAGATGTATACCCATGTCCTCTCGTCGGATTGTTACTAAAGTCTTTGGCCAAAGCATTACATGTTTAGAGTAAGGTACTCTTCGATACATGTGCAGTAACTAGAATCCGTAGGACGAGGACATGATACTTTGGCTAGATGTGACGTAGTCAGCCTAGTGGGGACTGACACTATAGACCATGTCCTGAACCAAGTGTGTATAAGATGAGTGAAGGGAATGGGGTACGATTTATTCGAGCTGCTGAAGGGTTTCAGAAATAATTTTGGATCAATCGTTGATCTTTTCGATTAATTGGGGATCATGATGTACTACTAGGTGCCACTCATGATCGTTCTATAATTAATGGTTAATTATAGATGACCAACATAAACCGAGAACCTATTTGGTCACACGCACAACGAGCGTAATCCGAAGGATTTAAAACGAGCTTGAGAATGGGATTCTCAGACCGAGAGAAACTAGGTTTGGTTGGACAAAACTGAAGCGAGCATGAAATCGTTTCAGTCGCAATGGAAGCGTGGATGGGCTGTGTCTTATGAAGACATGATGGATTAATCAAATTGGTTTGGTTCTAATCCAACGAAGGAGAATAAACCAAATGGTTTGGTTTGTTTTAAACGAACGAACCAAAGTTGGTTCGGTTCGTTTTAACTTAAAATAAATCATCATGGTTTGGTTTATTTTAACTTAAATTAATGGAGCGGGTTAACGGGCCTTTGGTTATGATCCAATAACCATTAAGAGAATTTGTTCTCTATAAAATAGGGCTTAAGGGTTTGTGTTAAACCCTAATTGAGGCAACCCTAGTTTTTGGTCGCCCACAATCTCCCTCTAGTCGGCGCCAACCCAATTGCCGCCGCCCACCTCCTCCAACCGGCGACCAGCTGCTGCCGTCTTCTCCACTTGCCGGCATCGTGCTGCTGCTGGAGAAGCTCTGGTGATCATCCTTGGCTCCGGCGACAAGGTGAGCACATTGCTTTCCTTATTTGGCCGGCGCAAGGTCTCCACCAAATCTGTCCAGTTTTCTGGACAGCTTGTTTCCCTCTTGTCGGAGCATCGTTTGGACGACGTTTGGAGCTCCGACAGTGCCTTCCTTACCAGGGATTCAATCTCCGGTAATCCTCATTGGTGGAGGGCGAAGGATTCGTCAAACGGTTGACGAATACCTCTCCGGATAAGCGAGTTTTTGAGGACTCATTTTTGGATCCGAATTTGGATTCGGATCGTGATCTTCTCTCGATCACATCATCTTCAACACGAGGCTAGTAACCCGTACGAAGACGAGGCTCGTGACTTGGTGAAGTCATCCCGAAGATACTCAGCGTGGATACAGATAGAGACGATTCTAGCGAGGATCATTCCGGTTGATGTCATACCCGCTACATGTGATACGTAAGGTATACGTAGTTTAATTTCCTTTTATTGCAAAATTTGAATTTACGGTTATGTCTACACATGTTGTACTATGCAAGCGTGTGATGTGTGTGTTGTAATAAATTAGATTTATTATTTTATTCCTTTCGCTGTGCATATGTTTACGAAACATGTTCGAACACAAATTCGTCGCGGTGCCGGAAACCCAACAATGATAAATTTCTGATATGAAATATTTCTGCACCTCTTGCTAAATTTCTGATATGAAATATTTCTGTACCTCATTCTAAGTTTCTGATATGAAATATTTCTGCACATCATGCTAAATTTCTGATATGAAATATTTCTGTACCTCATACTATATTTCTGATATGAACTATTTCTGCACTTCATGCTATATTTTAGAATTTGAGATGAACTGAATTTATATCACCTAAACTTAAACCATGTTGTCAAACATCAAAAAGGGGGAGATTGTTAGTGCAATCAAGCCCATCGAATGATTCAATGTTTAACAACAAGGTTTAAGTCAAGGAAATTGAAATCTAGTTTGAGCTATAGTGTAGTCAAGACATTACCTAAACTGATTCAAACCTAAGGTCACTAAGTTAGATGTTTAGAGTGACATTAGACCCATGGATGAGAAATCAATGGGTAGGTTTTGGCATGGGAAGTCCAACCTGGAGTTGGCATGGGAAGTCCAAGCTTAGATCTTGGCATGGGAAGTCCAAGCATGGGTCTTGGCATGAGAAGTCCAACATGGGTTGGCTAAGGAAAGTCCAAGCTTGAGTCTTGGCAATTGAGAAATCCAAGGGGAAACCTTGGTAAAGGAAGAGTACAAGCTGGCCGGAGGCCCGGAAGCTTGGTAATGGAGAGGGCTTAGTAACGTGCTCTTTCTCTATTGGAGTTAGAGAGGGCACAAGGGAGTGCTCGGTCTCTAGCTAGTGTACTCGTTAGTAAGAGAGGGCACAATAACGTGCTCGGTCTCTTACTAGGGTACATGGGCCCAATACTCGTTAGGCAAGGAGGGGGTAGTAACACACTCATTCTTTGTCTAGGGTACTGGGAGTACTCGTTAGGCAAGGAGGGCATAGTAACGCGCTCGTTCTGTGTCAAGGGTACAAGGAGTACTCGTTAGGCAAGGAGGGCGTAGTAACACGCTCGTTCTTTGTCTAGGGTACTGGGAGTACTCATTAGGCATGGAGGGTGTAGTAACACGCTCGTTCTTTGTCTAGGGTACTGGGAGTACTCGTTAGGCAAGGAGGGCGTAGTAACGCGCTCGTTCTTTGTCTAGGGTACATGGAGTACTCGTTAGGCAAGGAGGGCGTAGTAACGTGCTCTTTCTTTGTCTAGGGTACTGGGAGTACTTGTTAGGCAAGGAGGGCGTAGTAACGTGCTCATTCTTTGCCTAGGGTACTTAGAGCATTCGTTAGTTGGAGAAGGCACCGTAAGGTGCTTGGTCTCTTACTAGGGTGCTTGAAATGGCAGCTTACTAGGAAAGATACTCATGTGCTTCAAATATTTCCAGTGTCAATCGAGCCACCATGGGGTCAGCTCGACTAGCACTCTTGCACAAAGGCACAGAATCGAGCTTGCTCGACTACCAGCTCGACTGCTCACTACGTGGAACAGCATAGAACTGAGCCTAGCTCAACTACGGCTCGACTGCTCCAAGGCACTTTGTCGGCAATGCAGATTTGTCGCCAGAGCATTTCCACCAGAGTAGTTTTTGCATAAACCCTATAGCAGTCGAGTCGATTTGGTAGCTGCTCGATTGGTAGCTATGGAGTTAGTCACAGAACCGAGCCCACTTGGTTGCGAGCTCGACTGACAGGTGTTTTTCGAGCACAGACGTGAGTCAGACTCGATTGCGGGCTCGACTGATGAAGGCGACAATGGGATGCTTCCGTTTCAAGTAAAGATTCAAATGCGCCAATTTCCGATTGGAGAAGCATGCTCCATTCTTCGCAAACCAACAAAAGTTGAGACGATTACGGGGACAAGCTCAGGTGACCAGAGTTTGGTTGGGCATGGTCTCTAGGGCTCCAACGGTGGAAGATAAAAGGCTTGCTAGAAGAAATGTCTATAAAGAAAATAAGAAAAAATAGAGGTTCTGGACATTTTAAAAATATCGCAAAAACTCCAATTTTCATCTAGAGGAAAACAAGCTCTCTGTGATTCATACTGAAGGAGAAGAAGAAACCACACTCTCATCTGGACTTCTCTCCAACAAGTGCACTGTCGATCATCTTCATGCAAGTGCTACAACTTCATCTTCAAAGCAAGAAGCCGAACAACAATCTGTAGCTTGTTTTTAATACTTAGCTTACTGTTCTTAAAGTATATTCATTGTATTGTAGGCTTGTAAGAGGTGAAGTTTTTGTAACACCCGTAAAATTTCTAGCAAATTTTATAAGAATTGTTGCATGATTATAATGAGCTTTTATGTGGGCTCTTTCAAAAATAAAAGAAAATAAAGACAAAAAAAAGGATGCATGGCCCAGGGTTTGAACACAGAACCTCCAAGCAGGTAACTAAACATTAAGATGCATCTGATAACCAGAAACCCAGCAGGGGTGTGCTGTTAGAAGGGTAAGGGAAATGATAGATAAGGATAGGGGAGGCAAAGGGACACCTTCACTTGAATAAATAGGAGTAATGAGGAGACAAGAGAACAACAAGTTATCATTCTCTTCTTCCTTTCTTCTTCCTCCACCGAAACCCACTCCTCTCCTTCTTCCATTTTCGAAATCTCAAGGAGGAAAAGATGTCTTGTCTTGGCACCAAGGGTATATTCTTATAGTAAACCAAGCGAAAGGATGTAAGTAATCCCCTCACCTGCAGTACAAGTTGTTTTAGGTGTTTGAATTTTATAAAACCTTCCTTGGATGTTTCGGCCAATCCATGTTCATGCTCACCAATGATCTTCCATGCCATGATATATCTATATATGATGTTAACATCTTGATAGTTAGACTTTGTACAAGTATGTTTGAGTGTTTGATTTCCTATGACCCTCCCTTGGATGTTTCGGCAAAACCATGTTCATGCTCACCAATGATCTTCCATGCCATGATATATCTATATATCATGTTAATATGTTGATAGTTAGACTTTGTACAAGTATGTTTGAGTGTTTGATTTCCTAAGACGCTCTCTTGGATGTTTCGGCCAAACCATGTTCATGCTCACCAATGATCTTCCATGCCATGATATATCACCATATGATGTTAACATGTTGATAGTTAGACTTTGTACAAGTATGTTTGAGTGTTTGATTTCCTAAGACCCTCCCATGGATGTTTCGGCCAAACCATGTTCATGCTCACTAATGATCTTCCATGCCATGATATATCTTTATATGATGTTAACATGTTGATTGTTAGACTTTGTACAAGTATGTTTGAGTGTTTGATTTCCTAAGACCTTCCCTTGGAAGTTTCGGCCAAGTCTCTACTTATGTTTACTAGTTATCTTCCATGCCATGCTATATGTATATATGATGTTAACATGATGTTAGTTAGGCCTTGTGTTAGTATGTTTGAATGTTTGTTTTCTTAAAACCTTCATTAGGGGTTTCGGCCAAGACCAAGAATTAGGGTTAGGAAGAGATTCCAAGCCCCTTTATGGTTGCTAAAAATCCCCATGTTAGGTAGTATGTGATGGTATTGGTTATTATCCTTAAAACATGCTTATGCTTACTAATGATTTTTCCATGCCATGATGTATATGTATATATGATGTTGACATGATGATAGTTAGACTTTATAATAGCATGATTTGTTTATGCCACTACCTTATGTCCATGTTTAATTGTATTAACATATGCTTATGTTATGCTCACTGCGTCATGATGTACAAGTATGTATGATGAAATGGCTAAGAGACGCTTCCCTATGAATGGGGAATAAGAGAACTCTTTATGATATGATAAGGAACATGATATGTTATGATAAGGAACATGATATGTTATTTTACTTTTGCATGGCTTGTACCAGACCCTAGCAAGGTCCATGGGATGGGCTCCTATGTGCCCCTAGGTTGACAATCATAGTACAAACCTAGTACGGGATGGGCTCCTACGTTGGCCCTAGGTCGACCGTCATAGTATGAGCCAAGTACCTAGTAGCTTCAGGATTAGCTACCTCAGATCTATTTAGGGATGCGCACAAAATGATGTATGTAGTACAATGTCGGGCCCTCATGTTGAGATTTATGTTTAAGTACCTATAAAATATATGTTTTCAAAGAATATCTTTCATAAACCCATTTCATGTCTATTCGATTATCATGTTTTTATGAATTCTAGTCTTATGTTCCTAAATGATCATGTTATATGAATGCTATGTCTATATGTGTCTAGATAAACATGTCAATGTTTTTATGAATTCTAGTCTTATGTTCCTAAATGATCATGTCAAGACTTCTATATGAATGTTATGCCTATATGTTGTCTAGATGAACATGTCACTACTCTATGTCTAATACCTTATGTATGGCTTTCTTGAGTAGGAAAGGATCTTACTAAGCCTATGTGCTTATAGTTTCATGTTTCTCTTGTACTACAGAAAAGGTTAAAGAATGGCTAAACTAAAGGGAGCAGCAGGAGGGGCAAAGTGTGTGTGGCAGTGGCATGGTGGAAGCGATCTGTCTTATGTTCCAAGACTTATGCATGTTTTAAAGTTTTGCATGTTAGTTGTTATGAGTTGATCACTACTTGATGTTTTGATGGTTGTTAATTGGTGTTGACTTAGACTTGTTTTGAGGGTTATACTTGATGTGAAACTATACTTGTTATGTTTTATGAAACCTTTGTTGGATCGAGAAGCGTCGCAAGAGGGGGGGGAGGTGAATAGCGAGCGTAGAATTTCTTTTCATTCGTTTACGTTCGTTAAAACACGAGATGACACAGCGGAAAAAATAAGAAGACAAGTTTATTTTTACTTGGTTCACAACCCAACGGTAGCTACTCCAAGGCCCTATCGGTCCTAGACCGCGTACGGAGGGCAAAGCACTATAACGTCTCCTCCTCGTTGGAGGTAGGAGACAACGATCACAAAACCGAATGTACGAGAATGAGGCAACAAGCCTACCTCACCTCGTTACGAAAAAACAACGAATACAATATCAAAATATATTACTAGATGGTGCTGCCGACGAAGAAGATCTGAACTTGTTGTCGTGTCAGCGTTATGACGGTGTTGGAGCGTTTGCGTTGTAGGAGCACTTGATGAATAAACTTGATAATGTTTGGAGTTGGAATCCTCCCCTCCTTTTATAGATTTTGGACTCTGAATATGTCTCCTCTTTTTTTAGAACATATCACGAAGTTGTATAATTTTTATCGCGAAGTGGTCGCGTCAAACCTTACCCGTTTTGACCTAGCGCAATGGCTGATTCGTCGCCATCAGTCGACTGATGACTCCCATCAGTCGACTGATGAGCATCAGTCCACTGCCCCATGTCCAGCAGTCGACTGCCAGCCTGGCCACTTTCCAGCTGTGAGAGGTTAGCTCAGAAAATGATAAATAAAACGGTTTCTAACCGTCCAATCTCGACCTAGACTGTCCACAAGAAGTCTTAGTTGGATCACCGCCTACGGTCGTCCCCGTACAGAGGACATGACCTTACCATCTCTCACTCACACGAGCTTACCTCGATTCTTACTGTGTCACTTTCGCTTCCGGCCTTCCACTTGATTCCTTCGGCTCCCTCCAAAATCAGTCGAGTGTCGCCCGAGCACCGCGGCTTGCTCCGGGTGTCGCTAGCCTTCAGCTCTAGCTTTAGTACTTTTCTGCACACTCGATTTAGCTCGTGAGATAACGATGTAAACTTAACTTTATGTCTTTGCCATAATCAAAACACAGGTTCGATTATCTGGTGCCCCTGCACCAAAATTCCCCCCCTTTTAGATCTATGGCAAACTAACACAAAGTTAAGGGAAATTAAAGCATAAAACAAGTAGTAGATGATGAATGTCATTTTAAAAAACTCCCCGTTAACCAAAATTCCCCTTAACCCTAGGTGAGTTTTGAAAGAGATACTTTAGTTTTCAAAATTAAATAAATTTTGTGTTACTCCCCCTTAACTTTCGCTCTTCTCCCCCTTTTGCCATAAATCAAAACAAATGTTGGGGTTTGTTTTTTTAAAATTGGAGTTTGTTATATAAAATAGGGGTTTAAAAACAATATGGTATATGCATGAATCAAGATAAATTAGCTATGAGTCCAAGCATGCATCTAGCAGTAATTAGATAGATTGGTTCGAGGTGTGTCCCTCTGTACCAATAATCTAAAGGTTTGTAATATAACCCTTAGGGTTAGTTTGCTTTCCCTCTTAGTCAAATATATGAAGTATAAGAGATGTAGGGGGCGCTAAACTTTGGCCTAAGAGTTGTTAAGTACAATAGTTGGGAAAATAAGTAGTATTTTGAAGAGGTTATATTTCAATTATCCTTAACATCTCACCCATTCTATGTGTCTCAGAATTTGTTCACCTTATATGTTTTGTGAGATGATTTTAAACTGATTAAAGATAGTCAACCTTGGGTTAGAATCGGATTTAACCTTTATATCGTTAAGTAACTTTTCGAGAAATTGGCTTCTAGGTCGTGGCGTGGCACAGGGGCCTTCTTTGATCGGAACAACGACCACTTCCTTAGAGAAAGCAAAATTCAAGAAAATATCACTTAAGTCACTTAGGGTTACTTCCTGTTCTAACTAGTTTAGGATACGGTGAGGTAGCTTCAGCTAGTTCCATTCGATCAAGTGCACCAAGCTAGATACGCCTTATGTAGCTCGAATACACGAGACTTTGTTTCCCTAACGTACTATCATCTCGCCGCATCCTGATACTATGTTGTCAAGAGTTGACTAACTATTTTCCCTATCTAGCCTTCTACAAATTAAAGTAAAATATTCAATGGTTTTCCTAAGTAAGCGGGTATACTATTTTAGTGTTAGCTCCCCCTGGACCATTGAACCAATATGGTCTATTCAAATAATGAATTTGATCCTGGGGAATCCAAAACTTATTATTCCTTATATGTGAATTCAATAAAACATTTTGGACCCATGCTTGGACTCTTTGATGACTATGATTTACGATAGACATATATGACCTATTCGTAGTCGTTGAACTAAATCCGAGTCCGTCTTTGTTGTACATGGCTCTTTGGGTTCCAAGTAGTCGGTTAAGATTCTTAGATCCCAACGTGAACCTTTCCAACGTAGGCTCAACCTCTTGAACTCGGTCTTTCAAGAGAGAATTCTCCTCCTCAAGTTTTTCAATTTGGGTTGAGTTTCCCTCTTGAACATGACTAGTTGAAGAGGTTAGAGTAGCCTCTTGCTTGAGGGTTTCAACCTCCTCAAGTAACGACTCAACCCTAGACTCGGACTTAGTTAATTTCCTATTAAGCATTTAAATTTTATTGTAAAGCGTATGAATTAGTGAGCGGCTAACCTTAATTTTCTCTTTTAGTCCGGCTTTGAGTTGCTTCTCGAAGTAGTCCTCGGGTTCGGAGTCAGTGTTGTAATTGGATTTGGATTCAGACTCTGACTCGGACTCTTTGGGTCTTGCCATGCATGCTATGCCGCCGCATTCTTCGTTGTCCCATGTTGCATGAAAAGTCTTCTTTTGATTTGATTTGAATTGTGCCCTCTTTTGATTCTTTAGTAGCCTCCTTTCCCTCCGAACGATCTTCCGCACTTCGTTCACTATTGCTTCCACCTTTTCGGATTCGGACTCTAATTCGTCGTCGGGTTCGAGTCCATCTTCTTGCCTGGTAGGTGGCTTGCTTCTTTGTCCTACAAGTAGAGCAATACCTCTCTCAGCCAGGACCACGTTAGTTTGCTCGTGAAGTTCAAACTCAGAAAATAGTTCGTCTAACCTAAGCTTCGAAAGGTCCTTAGAGACCTTGTAGGCATCGACCATGGATGCCCACAAGGTAGTCCTAGGAAATGAGTTAAGAACGTACCTTAGTAGGTCACGGTTTTTGACCTTGTGTCCGATGGTGTGCAGGCCATTGACAATGTCCTGGACGCTGGCGTGTAGTTGCGTCGCCGTCTCGTGTTCCTGCATCTTAAGGTTATACAACATATTGAAAAGAAGGTCTCGTTTACATACCTTAGCATCGGACGTTCCTTCGTGTAGCTTGATTAATTTGTTCCATAGGTCATTGGCGCTAATGAATGGTCTGATGCGGTTGAGTTCCTCCTTGGACAAGCCGCATTGCAATATTTGGGTTGCTCTTGCATCGGCTTCGATTTGCCTCTTAGTTGCATTTGTCCACTTGTTGAAATCCAAGGGCTCTCCTTGATCATTGGTGGGCAGAGAAAAGTCGGTTTGGATTATTATCCAAGTCTCGACTTGTGTTTTCAAGAAACACTCCATCCGACCTTTCTAATAACGGAAATCATCTCCGTTAAAGAATGGAGGTCGGGTGGTGCTATACCCCTCAATGTGAGCCATTAAGTATCTTGCAAAATATGAATAAAAACCAAAGGGAATTCCAAGACTTGGTCTTGGATTAGTAATGCGGGAAATAAATAGGAAATAAACAGAATTAAATGAGAAAAATAAGAAACTAACAAAAACTAACAACTTACGACCTTCGATGTCCCCGAAAGGGTATTAGACGTTGGATGTTGGGGCTGGAAACAGCTTGTTACGAGGGTAAACCCTCGTAAGAAATGTAAATCTCTCAGAGAGATTCGATTTGGTAGGTAGATCGTTATGTGAGTCCACTTGTGCGAAAATTTATGACCGTTTTACCGTCGGCTAATCCAAGAGAGAATACTTGCAAGCACACAACCAAAAGAAACGTACCATGACTTCGTCTTGGATTAGTAGTGCGGGAGGAAAAAGACCTAAAAAAATACGAATTGAAAAATACGAACAGAAAACCAAAATGTGCTAGATCGATGGTTTCACCAAATCTTAGCGCCCCCGCTCTGATACCAATTGTTGGATCGAGAAGCGTCGCTAGAGGGGGGAGGTCAATAGCGAGCATAGAATTTATTTTCGTTCGTTTATGTTCATTAAAACACGAGTAGACACAATGGAAAAATAAGAAGACAAGTTTATTTTTACTTGGTTCACAACCCAACGGTTGCTACTCCAAGGCCCTATCGGTCCTTGACCGCGTACGGAGGGCAAAGCACTATAACGTCTCCTCCTCATTGGAGGTAGGAAACAACGATCACAAAACCGAATGTACGAGGATGAGGCAACAAGCCTACCTCAACTCGTTACGAAAAAACAACGAATACAATATCAAAATATATTACTACATGCTGCTACCGACGAAGAAGATCTGAACTTGTTGTCGCGTCGGTGTTATGACGGTGTTGGAGCGTTGGCGTTGTAGGAGCACTTGATGAATAAACTTGATGATGTTTGGAGTTGGAATCCTCCTCTCCTTTTATAGAGTTTGGCCTCTGAATATGTCTCCTCTTTTTTTGGAACAGATCACGAAGTTTTATAATTTTTATCGCGAAGTGGCCGCGTCAAACCTTATCCGTTTTGACCTAAGCGGTGATTAAATGCGCCATCGATCTTGCCCCATGTTCGTGATCAAGCACCGGCCACTTCACGGCGTGAGAGGTTAGCTCGAAAAATGATAAATACGATAGTTTCTAATCGTCCGATCTCGACCTAGACCTTCCACAAGAAGTCTTAGTCGGATCGCCGCCTACGGTTGTCCTCATACAGAGGACATGACCTTACCATCTCTCACTCACATGAGCTTACCTCGATTCTTACTGTGTCGCTTTCGCTTTCGGCCTTCCACTCGATTCCTTCGGCTCCCTCCAAAATCACTTGAGTGTCGCCCGACCACCGCGGCTTCCTCTGGGTGTCGCTAGCCTTCAGCTCTAGATTTAGTACTTTTTTGCACACTCGATTTAGCTCGTGAGATAACGATGTAAACTTAACTTTGTGTCTTTTACCATAATCAAAACACAAGTTCGATTATATGGTGCCCCTGCACCAACAACCTTGGCATGTTAATCACTTGATTGGGTTAAAGAATTGCTAAGAACCTTCTTATTCTGATTCAATTGTTAAGTGATGGAGAACCATGTACCTAGATGATACTTTGAATGCCTCATTGATGTCCATGTACTCTATACCTGTATTTAGGCTCCCATAACTCCATTATGTTGATTATCATGAACTTGAACCAAGTAGTGTCCTTATGAAATGATTATGCATGCTTAGTAAATATTCATCTATTACATGGTTAAGAATGTTGAGTTATTTGCATGGTTGAAGGTAAATGCATGTTCCATATTTTATGTTTTTTTTCTAAAGTTTAAATTCTTTCGCTGTATATGCACGTATGTATGATCGCGTCACGCCACTCTTCCTCCCCTTCTAGATTACGGGAAGGCCGGGCGTGACAGTTTTCACCTCCGAAACCATTCCGATCATACATAGTAGACTTTTCTTTTAAGTTGCTCGTGGAGTAGGAACTACTGAGTTCCGAACTACGTAAATACCTGCATTTGTTTGTGTTTGTGCTTTGTGTTCTTGTTTTTCTATTTCCGTTGCGTAATCCTCTGTTTTGTAGTCAAAAGTGAGTTAGAATTTTTTTAACTCGCTATTCATCACCCCCCCCTCTAGCGAGCCTCGATCCCAACATAAACAAGCAGTGAAGGTTTGTCCAGTGAGATTGGGGTTGTAAAGGGCTATTGATCGTGATTTTAAAATTGTAGTTGGTAAATTGAAATGGTTACAAGAGCGATGTAGGATCTGAATTAATCATTGTCATGTGTGCTAGAACTTAATGGTAATTATGTTATTAGAAGGTTTCATTCATGAGATAGGTCTACGAGCATAAAGACAGTTGGTATTCTTCATAGCAGTTCGATATCTTTGACTTATCTTCTTTTAGATATTGTCATATTGTTGTCCATCATTTACTATAGCTAGTAATAGTTTTCTATGCTTTTAACTGTCCTGGTATGCCACTACCTAGTACGTGTTGTAGCCTTTTCATATGCTTATTATATTGATGCCCTATCACTTTGATACTTGTCATTTGTTTATTTAGCACTAGAGTAGTGACATACCTTACATACTTGGCAGTGAATGAATAATGAATATATCTTGCATGTGTACATAGACTTATGTACTTAGGTTATTTGATATGGGCTCCTATTGGTACATACCATAGGTAGCCATGAATTGATAGGTGTATCGTGCATTAGTGACATGCACCATCTTGCATTATTGCATGACTGGGGATCATCGGCTCCTCGGTAGGAGGTGATACTACTTGGTAGTTGAGCCCATCGTCAGTCACATTATCTACACACACAACCACTCATGGGTTAGTGGTATTTCAGGTGTGTGTTTGTGTGTGTGTAGTTGCTCTGTCAGGACCCCATGGTGGTCGCTCAGATTATTGGTATTGCGACGTGGTAGCAAACAGGGATCCGTCTTTTGTCATGAGACGAGGTGATGTCCCCCATATACATACATGGGGTAGGAGGGTGATACTCCGACATCACCCTGTCCACTCGATCACATAGGTGTCGTGATGGTTGAGTGTACAGTTGTCACAACCCTACCGACTCGACCGACACACATGACTTGTCGGTGGCTTGACTGGTGTCAGGGGTGACAGGTCATTGCATTATGTGCATACGTTTTTACTATATGCATTGCTTGTTGCACTTTTAGTTGTTGCATATGATTGTCATACTCATATAGGAGGTATTATGTTGTTTGTTTTGGTGATTCTCCATATATTTGTGTGGATGTATTTTATGTCAGCTTAGGTGATTCTGGTATGTACAGTTTCAGGTATGTATTTTTTTTGAGAAACTATACCAGCATGATTATTATTGCTACTTATAGTTTACTATGCATGACTGTTAGATATCCGCTATGTTTTACTCACTCCGTTGATATCTCTTTTATTTCACGATGAAGCCTTTCGGAGGGTCCAGTTGTCAATCCTCTGATCTAACGACTCTGTTATTTGGTTTTCAGGCTTCCGCATTTTTTTTTATCTCTAGTACTCTATGTTTAAAACTTGTAGTATTTTATACTCGTGGTTGTTTGGTAGTATTTGATTACCTCTTTATGGACTTTTTGTTCGATTTATTTTTGTTGTGTGTGTGGTTGTGTATTCCCACTCAGATGGCAGAAGAGGTGAGTCTAGTAGTTTTAAGCTTCGTATGTACTTTGAGTTCTTAGCCTGAGGCCATATACTATTTGTATTGTGTTTTATGTTCCGGCCATGTTGGCCGATGTATAGTGGGTCGTGTGGGTCGTGTGGGCCTTGTATACAGGTTTCAATTGTCCACAGTATAGGGGAGGTGTTGTCCGATTTTCATCGGACAAGTACCCCTCTCTGTTGGTGCAGTAGGCACCTAAGTCGAACCTGAGTTTTGATTATAGAAAATGATACAAAGTTAAGCTCATGTCATTATCTGACTAGCTGAATCAATTATGCAGAAATGCTAAGCTAAGCCAAAGGTCAGCGACACTCGGAGAGAACCGTAGTGGTCGGGGGACACTGGGAGGACTTCGGAGGGAGCCAAAGGAATCAGGTGGAGACTGAAAGCAAGGCTTCAAAGGTAAATGTTGAGGTAAGCTCGTGTGAGTGAGCGTAAGTAAGGTTGAGTCCTCCATGCGGGGACATCCTTAGGCGACGATCTAACCAAGACTCCCCATGGAAGGCCTATGTTGAGATCGGATGGCAAGTGGCCGTCAAATTCACTTATATTTCGAGCTAACTCTTTATTATAGTCGAAAAGTCTGAAAATCAGTTCAACCGGCCAAGGATCAATTCAACTGCTAAGCCATCAAGTCAACCGACCAACGATTAGTTCAACTGCTGAGCCATCAATACAACCGGCCAAGAAATCAGTTCAACCGATGGTCAAAAATCAGCCTCGAGGAGTCAAGCTTTATCACCATTTTTCAAGGAGTTTTGTGCCCAATTCCTATTGGTTAAAGACCCATTCGATGAGGGGCTTAAAGGCTATAAAAGGAGGGCTTCTCCTAGGGTTTTTTATCATTTCTAAGTGCTCAAAAACCTTTGCAACTCCGCGATTCTCTGACAACTCTACGACGAAGTGGTGTCAACAACCCTAGCTTAGTTTTTACTCTTTAGTTGTTGATATTTTAATTTGTCGTCTCTTTAAATATTGCAATTCCTTTAATTAATCGAGGTTTTCTATAGTTGCACTTTACATTAATAGAAGAGAGGGTTTGTCTTTCTATCTTTTCTTTCGAAGGTTTTTTGTAATCGTCAAACTCCTACCTCCAACAAGGAGGAGTGTTTTTAGTGAATTGCCCTCCGTGCGTGATCAAGGATCACTAGGGCCTTGGAGTAGTAGCCGAAGGCTACGAACCAACTAAAAATATTTGTCTCATTTTATTTATTGCTTATCTTTCCGTTGCAAATTAATTTTCTACTCGAGTTTTAACGAACGATAAAAAAGGTTTTATCGCTATTCACCCCCCCCTCTAGCGATCCGCTTCGATCCAACAATTGGTATCAGACCCGGGGGCGCTTAGATTTGGTGAAACCACCAATCTAACATTTATTACAGATTTGTTTTTCATTCGTTTAAATTTTTCTCCCGCACTACTAATCCAAGACGAAGTCTTGGTACTCTTCGTTTGGTTTTGTTTTGCAAGTAATCACTTTTGGAGTAGCCGACGGTCAAACGGGCATACTTTTCGTACAACTTGACCCACAACACGGGCTACCTACCAAAACGAAGCTCTCGGAGAGATCTACACTCCTTACTAGGGTAAACCCATGTAACAAGCTGTCTTCATCCCCAAAAATCATCGTTTAGTACCATTTCTGGGACATCGAAGGTTGTAAGTGCTCATCTTTTATTTTAGTTGGTTATTTCTCATTTATTCCTTTTGTTTCTTTTCATTTCCTACATTACTAATCCAAGGTTAAGTCTTGGAACCTTTTTCATGTTTTTTTTGTATTTTTTTGTGCAAGGTTTCCCTTCCAAATGGGTCATCTCGAAGGTTTTAGCACCGTCCGACCTCCGTTTTACAACGGAGATGATTTCAGTTACTGGAAAGGTCGGATGGAATGCTTTCTCAAAACCCAAATCGAGATATGAATCATAATCCAAACGGGTTTCACACTTCCGACTAACGAAGTGGGTGAATCCTTGGGTTATGACCAATGGACCGTTGCGACAAAATGACAAGTCGAAGCCGACGCCAAGGCAACTCAAATTCTCCAATGCGGTTTGTCCAAGGAGGAGCTAAATCGCGTCGGCCCCTTCATAAGCGCAAAGGACCTTTGGACAAAGCTAGTGGAGCTACACGAAGGGACCGATGAACCCAAGGTATGTAAGCGTAATCTTTTATTTAATAAACTATATAATCTAAAAATGCAGGAACACGAGTCCGCGATGCAACTTCACGCCAGCGTCCAAGACATAGTCAACAATCTACACGCGATCGGGCAAAAGGTCGAAAACCGTGACCTTATAAGGTATGTCCTAAACTCCTTTCCGAGGACTACCTTGTGGTCATCCATGGTCGATGCCTATAAGGTCTCCAAGGGTCTTTCGAAACTTAGGTTAGATGAACTATTTTTTGATTTTTAACTTCATGAGCAGTCTAACTCGGAACCCGAGAAGGGTATAGCACTTTTTGCAGGTTCAAGGAAGAAAACCGCAAGCAAGCCACCCTCGAAGGAAGAAGAGGATGAGTCCGATTCGGAGGTCGACCCGGAGATGGAGGCCGAACTAGTCAACCTAGTTTGGAGGATAGTCAAGGGACGAAAGCGAACCATCACTCGACCCAACGAAGGTAAGCCTAAAAGTTCTAATATTAGGTGTTATGAATGCAACAGGTTTGGACACATCAAGTCTGAATGCCCAAAGCTCAAAAGCAAAGCACCAAAATACAAAAAGGCACTCAATGCTACATGGGAAGAAGCGTCCGAGGAAGAAGACGATGATCGAGTCCTCATGGCTAAACCGATTGAATCTGAGACGAAGTCGGAACTGGAACACGAATCGGAAACCGAAGACGAGTCGGACTGTGAAGCGCTATTCAAGACAAGCCACTGATACGCATCCGGTTCAAAAGATACACTCAAGGTAAGTCGATCTCTAATTAGTACGCTTTATAGTACAATTAAGTTTTTAACTAGAAAGTTAGCTATGTCCGAGTCCAAGGTTGAGACCCTGGTTGAGGAAGTTAAACTCCTCAAACACGAGGTCTCCCTAACCTCTTCGACTAGTCGAGTTCAAGAGGAGGACTCAACTCGGGTTGAAAAATTCGAAGTTGAGAACTCACTCTTGAAGAGTCAACTCGAAGATCTTAGAAATACATTGGAAAGATTTACTTTGGGATCCAAAGGACTTGACCTCCTACTTGGATCGCAAAGGGTGGTGTACAACAAGGCCCGACTAGGGTTTAGCTCAAATACGACCAACAAGTCGTATATGTCGATTGTAAGTCGACATAAAAAAACATGTCCAAGAATGGCTCCCTAAGACCACCTTAATTTCAAACTTAGGATTGAACCAGTACTGGGTTCCCAAGGACCAAATCCACTATGTGGAGAGACCGAATCGATTCAACGGTCCAGGGAAAGCTAGTACGAAACTTGTTTGTGTTTTAACCTAGAAATTGCATGCTTAGGTTTTTTATTTAGTTTGATTTTCCTTTTTAGAATGGTTAGATAGGACTATAACTCATCAATACTTGATAACATAGTACCAGGATGCGGCGATATGATAGTACGCTAGGAAAGCGGAGTCTTGTGTATTCGGGCTAGATAAGGTGTATCTAGTTTGGTGCACTTGACCGAGCGAAACTAGCTGAAGCTACCTCGTCGTATCCTAGACTAGTTAGACCAGGAAGTGGTCTTAGGTAAGTCAAGTCTCTATTTTCTTGAAAACGGCTTTGTCTAAGGAAGTGGTCATTGTTCCGATCAAAGAAGGCCTCTGTGCCTCACCACGACCTGGAAGCCATGATCTTGAAAAGGTGACTTGATGATCCTAAGGTCAAATCCGAATCTAACGCAAGGTTGACAAGTGTTTAAGTCATTAAATTTAAATCAAGTAAAATTGGAAGTCATCTCATAAGAACATATAGGGTTAACGTGTTTGATCATGTAGACATGGGTGAGATGATTTTGGTTAATAATCTTCAACCAATGTTTAATAAATCCAATATCCGATCCAACTACCTTGCGTGTAGGATCCATGGATGTTGGACAGTGGTTGCTCCCAACACATGACCGGGGATCAACTCAAGTTTTCGAAGCTTCAATTCAAACGACAAGGATCAGTATCCTTCGGAAATAACGACAAGCTCAAAATCATCGGATCAGGTGATATTGAGCTCAACTCAAATTTTGTTATTCAAAATGTTTTATTAGTAGAAAATTTTTAATATAATTTACTTAGTGTAAGCCAATTGTGTGATAATAACTATAAGGTCATATTTCTAGAAAATGAATGCATAATTAATACAATTGAAACTTCTAAAATAATTCTTAAGGGAACTAGAAATAACAATATTTACACTATTAACTTAACTAACTCCTCAACTAAGTGTCTTATGACACGGCAAGAGGAATCATGGTTGTTGCACCGACGACTCGGTCATTCACACCCAAGACTCATCCACAAGATGAGTTAGAGTGACTTAGTCAGAGGTTTGCCTAACCTCAATAACTTGGATAATAAAATATGTAATGCTTGTCAACAAGGTAAACAATCTAGGACACAACATCAACTAACTAATCAAGAACTAACCAAAAGTATGCTTGAGCTCCTACACATGGATCTATTTGATTCACACGGAGCTAAGTCACTTAATGGAAGTAAATTCTGCTTAGTCATAATTGATGACTATTCTAGATTTACTTGGGTTAGGTTCATCAAACACAAAAGTGATACCCTAGATCCATTAATCAACCTATTTAAATTAATAGAAAATTAACAAAGCATTAAAATCAAAAGACTTAGGACTGATCATGGTGGTGAATTCGAGAACCTTAGGTTTACAGAATTCTGTAACCTAAATGGATACCACCATGAGTTCTCTTGCCCTAGAACTCCACAACAAATTGCCTAGTAGAATGCAAAAATAGAACCCTACAAGAAGCCACTAGGACAATGTTAAATGAGTATAACCTACCCGATAGGTTTTGGGCGGAAGCCGTGAGTACGACATGCTATGTCCAAAATAGGATCCTTATGGTAAAGAGGCACCTTAAGACCTCATACTAGATTTATCAAGATAAAATACCTAACATCAAGTACTTTAGGGTATTTGGGTGTAAGGTACATATCCTAAACACTAAGGATTACCTAGGAAAATTTACATCCAAAACCACGATCGGAATCTTTCTAGGATACTCGACTACAAGTAGAGCTTATACAGTATATAACCATGATACCCTTATAGTCGAGGAGACTATCAATGTAGTATTTGATGAAGGACACGAACCTACAAAACCCCCGGAAATCCCAATTAGTGAGCCGATTCATACTAGACCTAACTCTGATCCGAAGATCAGGTCTAGTGTTAATCCTAACCTAAGTCAACCAAGTCACTCTATCGACTAAGTGATAGATGACTCCAACCAAACTAGAACTCAAACGAGTCATCCTATGGATCAAGTTGTAGACTCAAACCCAAATCCAACTAGGACTCAAACGAATCATCCTATCGACCAAGTGATAGGTGATCCAAGTCTAGGAGTTCTAACTAGAGCCTCATACAGAAACCTTAGTCAAATCTCCTTGATTTCTAAAATTGAACCTAGGACTATTGACCAAGCTCTTCTTGATCCTGATTGGATTATTGCAATGCAAGAAGAGTTGGCTCAATTCACTAGGAATGAAGTATGGGAATTAGTACCACCACCTAAAGATAAAACAATCATTGGAACAAGGTGGGTGTTTAGAAATAAACTTGATGATAAAGGTGAAGTGGTTAGAAATAAAGCTAGACTAGTCGCTAAAGTGTTTAGTCAAGTTAAAGGTTTAGATTACGACGAGACCTATACCCCAGTAGATAGATTAGAGTCCATTCGAATGCTATTAGCATGTGCAGCACATCGAGGATTTAAGTTGTTTCAAATGGATGTGAAATCTACATTCTTAAATGGATACATTAAAGAAGAAGTTTATGTTAGTCAACCCCCTGGTTTCGAAAGTTTAGACAAACCTGACCATGTCCTTAGAAAACTCTCTATGGACTTAAACAATCTCCTCGAGATTGGTACGAGAGACTTTCGATTTATCTTAAGTCCAAAGGTTTTAACCAAGGTGTAGTTGACCCAACCCTTTTTGTAAAAACCTTAGGTAAAGACATATTCATAGCCCAAATATACGTAGATGATATTATTTTCGGAACCACCAACTCAATCCTACTACATGAGTTCATTTCACTTATGGAAAGTGAATTTGAAATGAATTTAGTAGGCGAGTTAAGTTTCTTCTTAGGTCTACAAATTAAACAAACTAAAGATGGAATATACCTACATCAACGCAAATATACTAAGGAATTAATCAAACGCTTTAGAATGCGAGACACTAAAATTATTAATACCCCAATCACAACTAATGTGAATATAGAAGAAGATTTAATCGGAAACTCAATTGATTTAAAATACTATAGGAGCATAATAGGGAGTCTCCTTTACTTAACTGCAAGCCGACCTGATATCCTATTTGTAGTAAGTATGTGCGCAAGGTTCCAAACCTGTGCCAAGGAGTCTCACCTAACTCTAGTCAAGCGTATCCTTAGATATCTAAAGGGTACACTTAATGTCGGTATTTGGTACCCTAGATCTACCGAGTTCAAACTAATTGGCTACTCCGATTCGGACTATACCGGTAGTAAGCTCGATAGAAAGAGTACGAGTGGTTGTTGTCAACTTCTCGGCTCGAGTCTAGTGAGTTGGTGTAGTAGGAAGCAACACTTTGTTGGCTTATCTACCACCGAAGGCGAATACATCACGATGGGTGAGTGGGCCACTCAGCTTCTTTGGATGAAGCACACTCTCCACGATTTTAAGTTAGACTTTACGAACACAAAACTCCACGTAGATAACATTTGTTCAATTAACCTTACTAAGAATCCGTTATGTCACTCTGAGACCAAACATATAGAGGTCAAACACCATTTCATTCGAGAACATGTGGCCAACGGAGCCATACAACTCGAATACGTCGAATCGAAGTCTAACTTGGCAGACCTATTTACTAAACCCCTACCCGAAGCCGAATTCAGTCTATTAAGATGAAAATTGGGCTTGTGCATAGTAGAATAGGAACTTACAAATTATATTTTCGTACTACTATTTCTTACTTTTCATTTTCATGGAATTAGCATAGGACATACCTTAGATATCATGTACCTATAGATTTAAGGGGCCAGTACATCTCACAACACATATGACTAATGTGTTTGTGTACTTAGCCATGTAGATGGGCGTGAGATGTTAGGACCTTACTCCTGGTTCTAGATGTAGAGCTAGTGCATCGCCATCAACCACGGAGTATAATCATACATACTAACCGACTCTGTCCAGGACTGGTTGATCTTTCATATCAATCAAGCCAAATGAGTCGAACATTTTATAAATGAAATTATTTTCAGTATATGATTTTCAAAATAATGTGGAACATGCTTGGACTTTAAAATTAATACTTATTTTTTATTCCACACACACCCTCCATCTTTTCGATATATAGCAAAAGGGGGAGAAAAAGGCCAAAGTTAAGGGACCAAAGTTAAGGGATCAATTTTTATGGTCAAGGATTACTTAACTTTAAGTTAACAAAACAAGTTAAGAGAATTCTTATCTTAAACACATTTAGTTAACTTGTTAACAAAAAAGTAAATTACTTAACTTTAAGTTAACTTGTTAACAAAACGGAAGTAAAGGCCATGGTTAAGAAATCAATTTTTTTATTTCTTAACTTAAAACTTATTTCAAACACTATGGCCAATATTAAGTAATTTTGGTTACTTAAGTCTTTTTTAGTAGCAAAAATCAAGGGGGAGAGTTAAAACTCTTTCTAAGTACTCACCCTCGGTTAAGGGGGAGGAGTCCTCAAGGGGGAGCACTTGAAAAAGAGTTTTTATATACTCTTGCTCATTCATGCATATCTCATACTCATTTTGCTCAATGCACTTAATTTATTTTTCTTAACTTTTTATGTGGGTTTGCCATAAATCAAAAAGGGGGAGATTGTTGGTGCAGTAGGCACCTAAGTCGAATCTGAGTTTTGATTATAGCAAATGATACAAAGTTAAGCTCATATCATTATCTCACTAGCTGAATCAAGTATATAGAAATGCTAAGCTAAGCCGAAGGTCAACGACACTCGGAGAGAACTGTAGTGGTCGGGCGACACCGGGAGGACTTCGGAGGGAGCCGAAGGAATCAGGTGGAGACCGAAAGCAAGGTTTCAAAGGTAAATGTTGAGGTAAGCTTGTGTGAGTGAGCGTAAGTAAGGTCGAGTCCTCCATGCGGGGACATCCTTAGGTGACGATCCGACCAAGACTTCCCATGGAAGGTCTATGTTGAGAACGGATTACCAAGGATCATTTAAGCGCTAAGCCATCGATTCAACGCCAACAATCGGTTCATTCAATCAGATCCATCAGTTCAACCGGCCAAGAAATCAGTTCAAACTATGGTCAAAAATCAACCTCGAGGAGTCAAGCTTTATCACCATTTTTCAAGGAGTTTTGTGCCCAATTCCTATTGGTTGAAGACCCATTCGATGAGGGCCTTAAAGGCTATGAAAGGAGGGCTTCTCCTAGGGTTTTTCATCATCTCTAAGTGCTCAAAAACCTTTGCAACTCTGCGATTCTCCGACGACTCTACGACGAAGTGCTGTCAACAACCCTAGCTTAGTTTCTACTCTTTAGTTGTTGATATTTTAATTTGTCATCTCTTTATATATTTCAATTCCTTTAATTAATCGAGTTTTTATATCGTTGCACTTTACATTAATAAAAGAGAGGGTTTGTCTCTCTATCTTTTCTTTCGAAGGTTTTTTGTAATCGTCAAACTCCTACCTCCAACGAGGAGTGTTTTTAGTGAATTGCCCTCCGTGCGTGATCAAGGATCATTAGGGCCTTAGAGTAGTAGACGAAGGCTACGAACCAAGTAAAAATATTTGTCTCATTTTATTAATTGCTTATCTTTCCACTGCAAATTAATTATCTACTCGAGTTTTAATGAACGACCAAAAAAAAGGCTTTATCGCTATTCACCCCCCCTCTAGCGATCCGCTTCGATCCAACACTCTCGGGGTGTGATAATTTATTTGGTATCAGAGCATAGGTTCCTAGTTCCTAAGTGTTTTTGGGTTTTCGGAGTTCACCACGTTTGGCAGGTCAACTTGTGCATTTTTGGATTTTTACGAATTTTCGTCAATTTGGCGTTTTGGACATTTTGGAGTCATATTTGGACAAGATTGTATTGGGGACTTGGCGGCGACAGGACATCTCCAGATGGCTAACAGGTGAAATTATTGATTTTCTATATGCAGTAATACTTGGGTAATAATTTAATATATATGAAACGAGGTGGGTATGCTCTCTCGCCGAGACGTGGTGCAAGGTAGCCACGCAAGAGGACATTGAGATCTACTCAGTTTCCAAAAAGGTCTACGGAGAATGAGCCTGTTGATTAGGGTTAGACTTCAGATGGTGTCGTGGTATAGTTGGTTATCACATTCATTTATTTCTCGGGCATTCCTGAGAGAGATTGGTAGACTACCCACCCTTAGGTCACAAAGATTGATGGTATCTCTGCCCTTTGGGGATAAATTAGAAGTCACCCAGGAGGTTAAAGGATGTCCATTAGATTTTGACAGTGTTTTACTCCCTGTAGATTTGTTGGATCTCGACATGATCAAATTCAACATCATACTTGGCATGGATTGGCTAACAGCGTATCATGCCATTGTGGATTGCCAGACGAGGGTGGTTACGTTTCATCCTCCTAATCAACCCTCGTGGGATTTCACTGGCACCAGAAATGATCGTATATCGACCGTTTCTGTGATTCAGTCTCAGAAGGTTTTATCACACGGCTGTCAGGGTTTTTTGATATCATTGATCAACACCGAGGACAATGGTGACTATCAGATCTCGGACATTCCTATCGTTCGAGAGTATCCGGATGTCTTTCCAGAGGAGTTACTAGGCCTACCTCCCAGAAGGCCAATGGAGTTCACAATTGAGTTATTTTCGGGGATGGCGCCGACATTGAAAGTTCCTTATCATATGGCCCCGAAAGAGTTGGATGAGCTAAAGGTCCAACTTCAGGAGCTTTTGGACAGAGGTCTTATCCGCCTAGCGTATCTCCCTGGGGTTCTCCGATTCTCTTCATAAAGAAGAAATACGGTTCGATGAGATTATGCATCGACTACAGGTAGTTGAATGCCATCACCATCAAAAATAAATATCCCCTGCTACATATTGAGGACATGTTTGATCAGCTTAGAGGTACATCAGTGTATTCTAAGATTGATCTGTGGTCCGGATATCATCAACTAAGGGTCAAAGATTTGGATGTTCAGAAGACAGGGTTCCGTACCAGATATGGGCACTATGAGTTTTTGGTAATGCCATTTGAGCTTACCAATGCTTTGGCAGTATTCATGGACTGGATGAACCGTGAATTTATTGATTTCCTAGATCGGTTCATCATTGTCTTTATTGATGACGTTCAGGTCTATTCCCATTTCAAAGAGGAGCACGTGCAACATCTTTGCCTTATCCTAGATAGGCTTCGACATAATCAACTATATGCGAAGTCCAGTAAATGCACATTCTGGGTACCCTTAGTCGATTTTCTGGGACACGTGGTTTCCTGCAAAGGCATTTCAGTTGATCCCCAGAAGATCGAGGTTGTTACCAGTTGGGAGCAGCCGAAATCGGTTCAGGAGGTTCATAGTTTCTTGGGCTTAGCGGGAAATTACAGACGAATCGTTAAGGGTTTCTCAAGCATTGCTATGCCTTTGACACGCCTTACCAGGAAGGGAATGAAGTTCACGTGGTCAGAGGCCTGTGAGACCAATTTTCAGGAGTTGAAGAAGAGACTGGTGCCACACCGATTCTGGTATTGCCATCAAAGGACGACGGTTCATCCTTTATACCGATGCGTCTCTCCAGGGTTTAGGCATAGTATTGATGCAGCACGGTAGGGTGGTCTCTTATGCTTCTTGCCAGTTGAAGAAGCATGAGAAAAACTACCCAGTACATTATCTAGACTTAGCTGCGATTATCTTTGCCTTGAAGATTTGGAGGTATCATTTGTATGGTGTTACATTTGAGATTCTCATTGATCATACGAGTCTCAAATATCTATTTACACAGAAGGAACTAAATCTCTGACAGAGGAGATGGATGGAGTTCCAGAAGGATTATGACTATATCATTAGCTACCACCCAGGGAAAGCTAATGTGGTTACCGATGCAGTTAGCCAAAAGTCCCGAGGGACTTTAGCTTGCTACCGAGTTTTAGTCACGGATTTGATTCGGGGTTTCTTCGAGTTGGGCCTTGAGGAGCAGGGATCGACAGAGAAGGGCATTCTTGTTACCATGGTTGCTCAGTCATCTATCAGGATGAGAGTCTGAGATGCTCAGACTGGTGATCAACACTTTCAGTTCATTGGTAGCCAGATAACCTCTGGATAGCAGACTGAGTTCATCCGAGATGATGAGGGTATTATTTATTTCCGAGGCAAACTATGCATACCTCAGTCTCACCCGATCATGGAGGAGTTACTCCAGGAAGCTCATTGCTCTCGATTTGCAATCCACCCAGGTGGAACCTGCATGTATCGAGATTTAAAGTGTTTTATTGGTGGAACGACATGAAGAAAGACATCGCATATTTTGTGGCTAGACACCTAGTTTCCCAACAGGTGAAGGCTGAGCACTAGAGACCAGCCGAACTACTTCAAAGGATTCCTATTCCCAAGTGGAAGTGGGATCACATTACCATGGATTTCGTGGTGGGTTTGCCTAGGACACGTCAAGGCCATGATGCAATTTGGGTAGTCGTTGACCGATTAACCAAATCCGTACACTTCTTAGCGATTCGGAAGACCGACTCTTTTGATCATATGAAAGAGTTATATTGTCATGAGATCATCAGATTGCATGGTGTTCCTTTGAGCATTATATCAGATAGAGATCCTCGGTTCATGTCCGGGTTCTGATAGAGTCTACAGCAGGCCTTGGGCACACAACTCCTTTTTAGTATAGCATTCCATCTGCTGACAGATGGACAGTGTGAGCGGACCATTCAAACACTAGAGGACTTATTGAGGTCCTACGTTATGGATTTCGGGGGCAACTGGGAGGTGTAGGGAGTCACTTCGGAGGCTCATTGGCTCCCATGTCCCCGGATTAAAATTTTCGCTAATGAAAGAATTAATCCGGATGGGATGAGCTTCCTTAGCACAACAATTTCATCGTCGTGCTAACAACTTGAGTGGTCGCTTGAACAAACTAGTTGTTCAAGCAACACAACTCTTCTAGTTGGTTAGCCGCGGAAGAGACGACGGACGGATCGCCGGTTTTTGTGTTTGCCTTCAGGGTCCATGATTATACAATATATTTACTAATTCACACATGCATAATCAAAACATAAAAGAACATGCTCAGATCTGTAAATAAAGTTAAAATAACTTTATACCTCACGATCTTCTACCGTATGTCCTATCCTTCTCGTGGACGACGTGTGGACGAAGATCCTCCACGAGTAGAAGCCTTCTAGATCACGTTCTTCCCTTCCTTGTCCGCTGCAAACAAAGAGAAGAACTAACAAAACCTTTCCTTTCTAGAACCGGCCACCAAGCAAGGAAATTTGATGCAACCGCTGGCCAAGGAACAAGTGGATGAGCGCCGGCCAACTTTGTTGCAAGGTTGCCGCCGGCCACCTAGAGGTTGGAGAAGCGCCGGCCACCAATTGTTGGAGAACCGCCATCCACCAAGGTGCAAGGGAGGAGGAAGAAAGCCGGCAAAAACCAAGGAGGAGAAGAGAATGAGCGCCGGCCACCAAGGAGCAAAGGAGGAAACCCTAAACTCCCTTCTAGTTGCCGCCCAAACCAAAACCAAAACCCTAGCCGCCTATAGCACTTGAGAGGCAAAACCCTAATCCAAGTGAACCCCTTCTTTGCCGCCCAACCTAAGCCCCTATTTATAGAATTAGGCTTAAGCCTCCTTTAATCTCCACCGTCGGATCTAGGGATTTAATCTCCACCGTCAGATCTAGGGTTTTATCCCAACCGTCGGATCTAGGGTTTAATCCCAACCATCGGATCTAGGATTTTATCCCAACCTTCGGATCTAAGGTTTCATCCCAACCGTCGGTTCTAGGGTTTCATCCCAACCGTCGGATCTAGGGATTTAATCCCAACCGTCGATTCTAGGGTTTCATCCTAACCATCAATTCTAGGGATTTAATCCCAACCGTTGGTTCTAGGGTTTCATCCAACCATCGGATCTAGGGATTTAATCCCAACCATTGGTTATAGGTTTTGTTTTACATTCTTGGATCTAGACATCATAAGGATTATATTAGGCTACGATAGGGACCATAAGGAGGAGTTGGGTCTTGGCCACCCGATGGATCGGAACCACACAAACTTGATCCATCAATGATATTCCATTCCACTAGAGGATCATCATTGAACTACCTCACCAACCCCCATAAATTAATATGGGCTCCATATATTATTCGTACATTAATCTCCCCGTGTTTAAGATATCGAATGTCCGTCAATTAATTGATTTACTGACCATCAATTAATTAACATCTAATTCCTCGAGTAGTACCACTTAACCTTATCATCACGTTGACTAAGTCAACCAGCTGGGTTTACGTGATGAACTTTATGTGCTCCTCAAGGGGACATCATCAACCTAATATATAGGACACAATTTCCTCCTATAATCAACAGCACACCATGTAAATAATATTATTTCCCAACTTACCGGGCATATTGATTTAATCCATCTAAATCTCACCCACTGGTAAATGAAAGAAATAAATACTAAGTACATGTGCCCATTATTATATCGGGATTAAGAGCATGTACAACATAATATCCGAGGTCCGATTCAATCATGTAGTCAGTACTAAATTGAATCACCTCTATGTCGGTCCTGCTCAATACACCTAAGTGTACTAGTGTAACTCTATGTTCAAGACAAAACAATACCAAGCTACACTACAACCATGCCAATGGTTTGTCCAAAACCATCTTGGTTGTGAGCCTCTACTTATATTTTACAAGGAACTGATAACATGATCTTCTGTGCCACACCAAGCACCATGTTATCTACAATGTAAAATATTAGACAATATGCACACATATATAAAGTGCAAACAATGATCATGTGATTCTTATTTCAAAATAAAATGTTCATACAAAAAGTGCTAGGCTTTCAGTATACATTCCAACAGGAGGACCACTTGCCATTAGTGGAATTCAGCTACAACAACAATTATCATTCGGCTATCCAAATGGCACTGTTTGAAGCATTGTATGGTAGATAGTGTCGGACACCCACCCTCTGGGAGGAGATTGGGGAGGTTCAGTTTCTAGGACTCCAGAGAGCTCAGCGTGAGGCAGAGTTGGTCAATATTATCAGACAAAGGATGGCAGAGGCGCAGGATCGTCAGAAGAGTTATGTCGATTTGAGATGGAGACCTATGAAGTTTTCTATGGGTGACCATGTATTCTTGCGAGTCTCACCCGCCAAAGGGGTGAAGAGATTTTGACTCCGTGGTAAGCTAGCACTAAGATACATTGGTCCTTTCGAGATTTTGGAGAGGATCAGAGCAGTCGCTTACCGACTAGCGCTACCACCCTCTTTGGCTGGTATTCATGATGTGTTTCATGTGTCCATGCTTAGGAAGTATGTGCTAGATGTGTCAGGTTCCATTCAACCTAATGCTACTTACGAAGAGATTCTGATACAAATTCTAGATCACAAAGAACGACAGTTGCAGAACAAGATTGTACGACTTGTTAAAGTTAGGTGGAGTCACCACACCAATGAGGAGGCTACTTGGGAGCTTGAGGAAAAGATCAGAGCTCAATACCCCCACCTGTTTACTTAAGGTACGTGAAATATACTTTCAGTACTTATGCTACTTGAGTGTGCTATCTCTTACTCATTATGCATTTGAGTGGGAAATTTGGGGACCAAATTTTTATTAGTGGGGGAGAATGTAAGATACCAAAAAATAATAATAAAAAAATAAAAAATAAAATAATACTTGTTAATTAGGAAAATACCCTATGGAATTTTCCAGATATTTTTAGAAATTTATTTAGATTTAAATGAAATTTCTATTAACATATGGGAAAAGATTAAATTTTCTAGTTAATGGGTTAATGGGTTTAATTAACCCTATGTTTTAAAAACCTAAACCTAGGTTTAGGTTTTATTAATCTTTCTCCATTTTTATTTTTTCTGAAGCCTTCCTATTTCCCCGATTTCCTTCTCACGCGCCACGCGATTTCTTCTTCCCCTTCCTCATCGTCGCCGCCTCTTCTCGCGACCTCATCTTTCACTCGCCTTCGTCTTTCGCCCAGGTCATCCCTTCTCTGCGGCTAACAAACCCCTCTCCTAATTTACCGTCACCGAGCATTTCTCTTCCTCATTCCCCTCTCTCGTGTCCGCAGTAGTTTCTCAGTCGCTCGAGATTGCGGCTGCCCCGATTCCTCTGCCACCGACGTCGCCGCTTGAGCTTGCGGCCACCTCCTCCTCTGCCACCATCATCGCCACCTAAATTGGAGCCGACAGCGAGTGACGTTCCCTAGCCGGTGCTCATAGACGAACCGACAGCGAGTGTGCGAGTGGCTGGAAATTTCACCGGTGCAGCCTCATGAGCAGGTAAATCTTGGTTGATCGTGTTCTTTCCACCTGCTAGTTGTTCGAATCTAGGGATTTTTGTGGGTTTCACTGTCGATCGGTGCCAGAGCTAGGTAAGGCTGATTGTTCCCTTACTTTGGATGAATATCGAGCTCCTAGTCATAGGTTCCCCCATTTAACTTTATCTATTGAATTGGGCAGTACCGGTGGAACATAGAAGCTCGTGGAAAGGAGCTGTTCTCTCCGATTTGTGCCGGAGGATGGTGAGGGTTGTGCCGTGGGGTAAGACTTGGTGTATCATCATTCACAGTAGTTAGTAAGGATGGTTTATTGTGATTCACAACAACATTGAGCGTGGAAAACTCCATTTTGTAGCAGGGCCTGGACGTTCCGATAGTAGCTGGGGTTTCCGACCTCTGTTCTAGTGGCGTGATCTGATCTGTGAGCGACCAAGCGATTTAAAGGGGTAAGACTCTTCATCTTTTAATTTATGATGTTGTTGTGTTGGATATGTTGTGTTATATGGACAGGGAGTTTAGAGCTCAGATCCTTGTTTGGCAATTGATGGATTGGGGCAGAGACATGAGGGAGGCAATAGGGGTGACTGTTGGGCTTAAGGTGAGTCCTAAATTAACCTATAATTGTGGAGCTGTGAACAACCTAGGTGATACTCTAGGTTGGGTTGTAAACAAGCGGTGAAGGTTTGTCTAGTGAGATTGGGGTTGTAAAGGGATGTTGATCGAGATTTCAAAATTGTAGTTGGTAAATTGAGACGGTTACAAGAGCGATGTAGGATCTGATTTAATCGTTGTCATGTGTGCTATAACTTAATGGTAATTATGTTATACGCAGGTTTCGGTCACGAGAAAGGTCCACGGGCATAAAGACAGTTGGTATTCTTAATAGCAGGCAGGTATCTTTTACTTATCTTCTTTTAGATATTGTCATATTATTGTGCATCATTTACTATAGCTAGTAATAGTTTTCTATGCTTTAAACTATCCTGGTATGTCACTATCTAGTTTGTATTGTAGCCTTTTTGTATGCTTATTATATTGATGCTCTATCACTTTGATACTTGTCATTTGTTTATTTAGCACTAGAGTAGTGACATACCTTATATACTGGGTAGTGAATGAATAATGAATATATCTTTCATGTGTACATAGACTTATGTACTTAGGTTATTTGATATGGGTTCCTATTGGTACATAACATAGGTAGCCATGGATTGATAGGTGTATTGTGCATTAGTGACATGCACCATCTTGCATTATTGCACGACTGACGATCATCGGCTCCTCGGTAGAAGGTGATACTACTTAGTAGTTGAGCCCATCGTCATCCACATTATCTACACACACAACCACTCGTAGGTTAGTGATATTTCAGGTGTGTGTGTGTAGTTACTATGTTAGGGCCCCACGGTGGTCGCTTAGGTAATTGGTATTGCGACGTTGTAGCAGACAGGGATCCCTCCTTTGTCATGAGACGAGGAGATGAGATGAGGTGATGTTCCCCATATACATAAATTGGGTAGGAGGGTGATACTCTTCTAGCATTTTGTCCACTTGGTCACATAGGTGTAGTGATGGCAGAGTGTACAGTTGTCACAACCCTACCCACTCGGCCGACACACATGACATATCGGTGGCTTGACTTGCATCAGGGGTGACACAGGTCATTGCATCATGTGCATACGTTTTTACTATATGCATTTCTTGTTGCAATTTTGGTTGTTGCATATGATTGCCATGCACATACAGGAGGTATTATGTTGTTTGTTTTGGTGATTCTACATATACTTGTGTGGATGTATTTTATGTCAACTTAGGTGATTCTGGTATGTATAGTTTCAGGTATGTATTTTTGTTGAGAAACTATATCAGCATGATTATTATTGCTACTTATAGTTTAATATGCATGACTATTAGATATCCGCTGAGTTTTACTCACTCCGTTGATATCACTTTTATTTCAGGATGAAGCTTTCCGAAGGGTCCAATTGCCAATCCTTTGATCTGACGACTCTGTTATTTAGTTTTCAGGCTTCCGCATTGTTTTTATCTCTAGTACTCTATGTTTAAAACTTGTAGTATTTTATAATCATGGTTGTTTTGTAGTATTTGATTACGTCCTTATGGACTTATTTTTCGATTTGTTTTGGTTATGTGTGTGGCTGTGTATCCCCGCTCATATGGCAGAAGAGGTAAGTCTAGTAGTTTTAGGCTTCGTATGTACTTTGGGTTGTTGGCCTGAGGCCATATACTATTTGCATTTTGTTTTATGTTCCGGCCATGTTGGTCGATGTATAGTGGGTCATGTGGGCCTTGTATACAGGTTTCAATTATCCACAGTACATGGGAGGTGTTGTCCGATTTTCGTCGAACAAGTACCCCTCTTGGGGTGTGACAGTAAGCCATTAGGGAGAGGTTATCCATCAAGGGATGATGGATGAGTTTTTGTTAGAAATATATGAGAGATGTCTTAAGGCAATCAGCTTATGTTTGAACCATTTATATGATAAATAAAGATTGACTATTTGAGTATACATGTTTTCATGTATTTGATTAGATCTTAAACTCATTTACTGAATGTCCACGATACGATTCACAGCATGAGATAATTTGTGATTGGATCACAACTAGTGAGTATCTCTATGTGTAATTGTGATGTATCGGAATTATAACTAGTCGATGAATTGATGGATTTGGACACCATCAATTCTGTCGAGACTAGCACGAGTTATACTCCTTGGTGTATCCAAGCAGCTGATTCTCACTGGCTAGAGACATTGTGATGTCCGGAGTTAATCGTAAATGCTAGTTATAGTAACTAGTTCATTGGAGTGACCAGCTGTAAAACTTCATATGGTTCTTTGCATATATAGATATGTCAATGATGTTCTTACTGCAGCTTAAGTGCGATGTTCCTTTGACTTGCGGTATTCAAGTCATCTTGGTCATGAAGATTTATGCTTTGACATCTTAAGTAAGCATCTTTGAGGAGATGTGGACCCTGGATGATTGGGTATAAGTCGAAGTAATCGAAGGTGTTTGAATAGCCTATAAAAGATTCACCACTCCTTGTGAGGAGATGTATGTCAGCAATATATGAGAGGTGTCCTAAGGCAATTGCCTTATGATTATACCATTTATTTGATAAATGAAGATTCACTATTTGAGTATACATATTTTCATGTATTTGATGGGATCTTAAACTCATTTATTGAATGTCCACAATACGATTAACAGCTTGAGAGAATTTGTGATTGGATCACAACTAGTGAGTATCTCTACATGTGTAATTGTGATGTATTGGAATTATCCCTAGTCGATGAATTGATGGATTTAGACACCATCAATTCTGTTGAGACTAGCACGAGGTATACTCCTTGGTGTATCCAAGCAGCTGATTCTCACTAGCTAGAGACATTCTGATGTCCGAATTTAATTGTGGATGCTAGTTTTGGTAACTAGTTCATTGGAGTGACCGGCTGAAAACTTCATATGGTTCTCTGCATATATAGATATGTCAATGATGTTCTTACTACATCTTGAGTGCGATGTTTCTTTGACTTGTGGTATTCAAGTCATCTTGGTCATGAAGACTTATGCTTTGACATCTTAAGCAAGCATCTCTGAGGAGATGTGGACCCGGGATGATTGGGCATAAGTCGAAGTGATCGAAGGTGTTTGAATAGCCTATAAAGGATTCACCACTCCTTGCGAAGAATGTATACCAATGGCCTCTTGTCGGATTGTTACTAAAGTCTTTGGCCAAAGCATTACATGTTTAGAGTAAAGTACTCTTGGATACATGTGCAGTAACTAGAATCCGTAGGACGAGGAAATGATACATGGGCTAGGTGTGACGTAGTCAACCTAGTGGGGACTGACACTATAGACCATGTCCTGAACCAAGTGGGTATAAGATGCGTGAAGGGAATGGGGCACGATTCATTATAGCTGCTGAAGGGGTTCAGAAATTATTCTGGATCAACCGTTGATATTTTCAGTTAATTGGGGATCATGATGTACTACTAGGTGCCACTCATGATCATTATATAATTCATGGTTAATTATAGACGACCAACATAAATCGAGAACCTATTTAGTCACACGCACAACGAGTGTAATCCGAAGGATTTAAAACGAGCTTGAGAATAAGGTTCTGAGATCGAGAGAAACTAGGTTTGGTTGGACCAAACAAGGATCGAGCATGAAATCATTTTGGTCGCAATGGAAGCGTGAATGGGTCGTGTCTTATTAAGACATGTTGGATGAACCAAATTTGTTTGGTTCTAATCCAATCGTGAAGAATAAACCAAAGGGGTTTGGTTTGTCTTAAACGAATGAACCAAAGATGGGTTGGTTCGTTTTAACTTAAAATAGACCAACTCGGTTCGGTTTATTTTAACTTAAGTTATTGGAGCGGGTTAACGGGTTTTGGTTATGAACCAATAAGCGTTAGGAGAATGTGTTCTCTATAAAAACATGGCTTAAAGGTTTTTCGTGGATAACTTTTGTTGTTGGAAAACCAAGCCACCCTCTCCCTCTCTTCTCCTTTCCACCGCCCAGCTTTTTGCCGCCGTCTACCCTTGTTGTCGGTATCCAGCTGCTGCCGGCCACTCCTCCGGCGACCCTCCGGCGACTCACCTTGGTTTCGGCGACCAAGGGTTGGCCGGCCATCCTCTTTGGCCGGCGCAACATCCTCCACCAAGCTGTCCAGTTTTCTGGACTGCTTGTTTTCTTCGTGTTGGAGCGTCGTTTGGATGATGTTTGGAGCTCCGACAGTGGCTACCTTTCTGGGTATTCAATCTCCGGTAATCCTCATAGGTGGAGGATGAAGGATTTGTCAAATGGTTGACGAATACCACTCCGGAGAAGCGAGTTTTGGGGACTCATTTTTGAATCCGAATTTTGATTCGGATTGTGATCTTCTCTCGATCATATCGTCTTTGACACAAGGCTAGTTACTCGTACGAAGACGAGGCTCGTGGCTTTGTGAAGTCATCCCGACGATACTCGACGTGGATACGGATAGAGGCGATTCTAGCATGAGTCGCTCCGATTGATGTCTTTCCTGCTACACGTGATACGTCAGGTATACGTAGAGTAATTCATTTTATTGTAAAATTTGAAACTATGATTATGTCTACACATGTTATACTATGCATGTGTGTGGTGTGTGTGTTGTAAAAAATTAGATTTATTGTTTTTTATTTCATCCACTGCGCACATGTTTACAAAACATGTTCGAACACACACTCGCCGCGGTGCCGGAAACCCAATAGTGGTATCAGAGCCTAGGTTGTGTTTCGACATAATTGTAAAATTATTTTGCAATATTTATAATTGTATTTATGGGAATTTTTTATTTTTGGAAAGTTTAGAAGTATTTATGGAAATTTTCTAATTTTAGAAAGTCTAGAAGTATTTATGGAAATCTTCTACTTTTGGAAAGTTTAGAAGTATTTATGGAAATTAACAATTTCCATAAATAAAATATATGATTAGATTTGGAAATTTGTTTCCTAATTTAATCATAATTTGATTTGAGGAATCAAATCTAAAATATATTTTATTTCCATAAATAGTTTTGACAATTTAGGAAATTTGTTTCTTAAATTAAATTTGACTTTCCTTAATTGAGACCTTCCATAAATAAAATATGTGATTAGATTTGGAATTTTTTTTTCTAATTTAATCATGATTTGATTTGGGGAAATCAAATCTTAAACATATTTTATTTTCATAAATAGTTATGACATATAAGGAAATTTTTGTACATGTCATAATTGTATGTCTTGTAATTGCATTAGATGCATATCATTATGCCATGCGTATCGTGACATGTAGATGTATGCCATTATGTCATGCAATGTAGATAATAGTTATTTGCATGCAAAGAGGATGAGACATAAAACCCTAACTCAATATTAAAGCCTACACCTTCCATTAATATGGTTAGAACCAGAGTTTTGTTTCTTGTTTGGGTTGTTGGACTCTCTCCAAGCCTGGCTCAAACCTGAACATGTTCAAACTATGAAATAGTTTATTACTAATATGGTAAGAGTCAGAGGTCAATCGTTAGCTTAGGTTGTTGGACTCTCTCTAAGCCAGGCTAATTGGTTGAATGCGCTCTAACCATATTAAAACTATTTCTCGATTAATGGGTTGGCTTTAACCTGGAGCATCGGTTTGTTGGACTCTCTCCAAGGTCTATGTGAAGGGAGGTGAAGTTGGGTGCTATGCATATGATGCATACTTGTTAATGGGTTAACAACCCGATGTATGTGTGAAAATTCAATTAGTTGATAGAACATTGTGATAGTTGCATATATGTGATATGCAATCGGTATATTTGATACCTACCATTATGGCTATGAATGCCTTGTTGGACTCTCTCCAAGGTTGTTCATATCTATATTGGATATCAGCCCATTTGGAGATGGACCTATGATCTCTCGAAGTGATTTTAGGGTTTTTGAAATTCGAAAAATGAATGGCATTTATGAATGTTTGTTGATGCTTTTTAAATCATCTTTCATATATATTCTCGATTTGTATTTCTAGGTTAATCGCTTGATCATGATGTCTTTGAATTTTGCTCTATTTTTAATTCGAATAGATTGACTGGGGCAAAGTTCTTGGACTGGCTTAGAAACTTTAGAATTGGTCTCAAGGCAAAAAAGCTTGTGTATGTCCTCAAAGTGCCTCTTCCCGCCTGTCCTAGTGACGATGCAACTCCGGACCAATTGTTGGCCTATCAGAAACATGTGAAAGATTCGGAACTGGCGAGTTGCATCATGCTTGCCACGATGGTACCCAAGCTACAGAAGCAGCATGAGCATATGGATGCTCATACTGTAGTCTTTCATCTCTATGAGTTATTTGATGAGTAAGTGAGATTCGAAAGGTTCGAAGTCTCCAAGCACCTCTTCACCTCTGAGATGCAAGAAGGTTCATCTGTGGTTAGCCGGCACTCCTCCACCACTCTTTGGGCCGGCGGCAAGCTTCAAGCTTGGAGCTTGTTGGTTGGTCCTAGATAAGAGAAGAGTTTCGTTTCTACACTTCCTCTTGTTCGGAGCGAGCAAGGAAAGAAGTTCGTGATCTAGGAGGCTTCATCTCTTGGAGGACCGTTGCCCACATAACGTCTAAGACAAGGATAGGACATACGATAGAAGATCTTGAGGTAAACAAGAGGTATAACTCTTGTTTTGTTTTCCTTGTTTGTTTCTTTGTATATTGTATGTATGACATGTGGCTAAATTTACTTGGACCCCGAATACAAACGCAAAAACTGGTGATCCGTACATCGTCTATTCCGCATCTAATCGTACAATAGAGGTTGGTTGCTTGAACAACAAGTTTGTTCAAGTGACTACTCTAATTGAATAGCACGACGATGAAACGCTATCTTTGGTAATCCCTAATTATCTTGGATTAATTTTTTTAATCCGGGGACGAAGATGGGATTGCCATGAACAAGCAACCGAGTTAGAGTGGGAAGCGAAGTTTCCTACCTTCAAATTTCTCCAGAACAATCTTACTTGTGGTTCATCACATAGTCTTCCTCTAGAAATTTGGCGTTCATGCTAACGATCACCCTCAGATCTCTAGGACTATAAAACAAACCACCTTTCGTTCCTCTTGGATAGCCAATGAAATGTGCACTTCTGTACGAGGTTCCAACTTATCAGCATCTACCTTCAGCACTTGTGCTGGACTCCCCCAAATCCGAATATGTCTCTGACTAGGCTTTTGCCAAGTCCACAATTCTGTGGGAGTAGAAGGCACTAATTTAGATGGTACCAAATTTAGAATATACACTGCTCTATCTAGAGCATATCCCAAGAACCAAACTGGCAACTTAGAATAACTGATCATCGATCTAACCATCTCCATAAGAGTCCTATTTCTTCGCTCTGCTACACCATTCTGCTGGGGCGTGCCAGGTGCAGACAATTGGGATTGAATCTCAGCCTCTGATAAGTAATTCCTAAACTCTCCCAAGAGGTGCTCACCACCACAATCAAATCGTAGTGTCTTGATACTTTTACCTTGATGTTTCTCCACATCAGCCTTGAATTCTTTGAACTTGTCAAAGCATTCAGACTTCCGGTGCATCAAGTAAATGTATGCATATCTCGAATAATCATCTATAAAGGAGACAAAATATTCAAAACCACCTCTTACCTGGATAGACATAGGACTGTTAGAGTATTATGAATAAAATCAAAGTCCCATATTGGTAAGACATGGAAAAGATCATGTGCTTATAAGATGAAAAGATATCTTCATTGGTGTGAGACCTTTTGGGTAAAGCCAAAAAACAAAACCATGAGGGCTTAGGCCCAAAGTGGACAATATCATGCCATTGTGGAGATATGTGAATCTTATAGGCACTAACAATTGGTATTAGAGCCATGGTTCATGTCAAGCTATGAACCTCGAACGAAGAAAGTTGACCTCCCATGTCTGGATCAAGAGAACCAAACACCAGGCAGGAAGTCCAGTTGGGTCGGAAGGACTGAACAATTGGCAGGAAGTCCAGTTGGGCCAGAAGTGTTGGATAACTGGCAGTAAGTCCAGTTGGGTCAGGAGATCCAGACAGTTGGCAGGAAGTCCTGGTGAGTTGAGGATCGGACATCAAGTTGAGGATGTCCTTCAAGGACGAATTGGCTTGAGGGGGGTCAATGTGGTCCTTCGTTTGAGGGGGAGATTGTTAGAGTATTATGAATACTATCAAAGTCCCACATTGGTAAGACATGGAAAAGATCATGTGCTTATAAGATGAAAAGATATCTTAATTTGTGTGAGACCTTTGGGTAAAGCCCAAAAACAAAACCATGAGGGCTTAGGCCCAAAGTGGACAATATGATGCCATTGTGGAGATATGTGAATCTTATAGGCACTAACAAGGACCACACAAATCAGAATGAACTAGCTCTAACACATCTTTGGCTCTATACCCCTTGGCCTTAAAAGGCCTCTTGGTCATTTTACCCTCCAAGCAAGATTCGCAGGTTGAGAGATCTTCCACCACTAATGAACTCAGAGGTCCATCAGCTATCAACCTTTGAATTCTGCTTAGGTTAATATGACCTAGCCTTAGATGCCAAAGATATGTTTGGTTCATCTTCGAAGGTTCTTTTCTCTTATTGGAATTAGAAGGTGAGTTATTTACTTTTATTTGCATCGTGGGAGCTTTTGGTTCAAGTCTATATAAATTCCCTATCAATGCACCATAATAGATAATCTCCCTATTCCTTTTTCTAACGACTCTGTCATTAAAAGAAATAGACTATCCATCCATAAACAATTTAGAAATTAAAATCAAATTCTTTCTAAATAAAGGTACATAAAGGCAATTCTTAAGAACCAAAATTTTATTTCTCTCAAAAGATAAATAAACATCTCCCACTGCAACAGCCGCTACCTTCATAGCATCACCCAAGTAGATGGTAATCTCCCCTTCAACAAGTCGTCTGGTTTCATGGAACCCCTGGAAAGTATTACAGACATGATCAGTGGCTCCCGTATCTACACACCAGGTGCCGGTAGATAACACCGCTAAACATGTTTCAACGACCATACCAAAAGATATACCTTTGTTCTGCTTCCGATTAGGGCAGTCCTTCTTCTAGTGTCCAATCTGCTTGCAAGAGAAGCACTTGCCTTTCGGCTTCTTCACTCCTCCCTGAGATCCTCCCACCACCTTTGCCTCAGCTTGTTTCTTCTTCTTCTTGCCTTTCGGCTTAGAAGTAGAAACCTTTTGGGCAACCATGGCCTGCGCCTGAGCACTCTGATGAAATAGCTCCTCTGCCGCCTGGAGTTCTTTTAGAAGCTCCGCCAATGAATGCAACCTTTTATTCATGTTGTAGTTCAGGCAAAACTACTCAAAACTCCTAGGTAGAGACTGGAGAATGATATCGATCTGGGTTTCCCCATCGATCTCAGCTCCGAGGACTTCTAGCTCATTCAAATGAGCCATCATCTTGAGAACATGATCCCTTATGGGTGTTCCCTCGATCATGGTGGTCGTTATCAAGTTCCTAATGGCTTCCTACCTAGCAGCCCGATTCTGGTGTCCGAAAAGCTCTTTGAGATTGAGCATCCTGTCATAAGCAGTGGGCATGGCTTGATGTTGATGTTGCAGTACATTTGACATAGATGCCAAAATGTAACATCGTGCCATCTCATCAGCCTTTATCCACTTCTTATAACTCTCCTTCTCCTTTTACCTAGTCATCCACATGCTTAGGAGGGCACTCTTAGAGGAGTACATATTTGTACTCTTCAGCAGTCAAGACAATATCAAGATTCCTCTTCCAATCAACATAATTGGGTCCAGTAAGTTTATTTTCTTTCAGTATCACAATAAGCGGGTTGAAAGTCATTTTGAAAAACCTAAGAATCACATAGATCAAAACATTAGATTTCAAAAAATTATTGATTCCTCAAACAATAAAATTTTAAAATCAATCAACACCTAAAAACACCGAGAATATCATATGCCACGATAGTGTGGACGTATATGAATTCTATATTTGTAAGAGGAGATTTTACCCATTAATTTTACTATCTTGTCAACCAAACTTTTTAACAAATAAAATTAATAGTTGGTTCCTCTTTGGCCCTACAAATAAAAGCAGTGACTCCGATGGGGAGGATACTTCTATTTGCATCTAAGTGTTCACTGTTGGTGATCGATTTGAAGCTAGAGGGGGGGGGGTGAATAGCTTGTTTTTCGTCTCTACAAAAATATTAGAGGAAGCACAACAAAAGTAATAACAACACAAATGAAAAACACACTAACACGATTCTTTTACGTGGTTCGGAGATAATGCTCCTACTCCACGGTGATCTTTGAGGTGGATCAACCCTAATCAAATCACTAAGAAGCTTTACTTTACAACAATCCTCCTCTTCTTACAAAGAATGAAACTTGAGCTTAGAGAGAGGAGGAGGGGATTCAAAATCACTAGAAAAGCTTGAAAACTCGTGGAGGCTTAAGAGTATTATCAGAGAATAAGTATTAACCCCAAAAACCTCCACCAGCCCTCTTTTTATAGAGAGAAGGATGATTTTCCCGTTGGAGCACCATCAGTCGACTGATGCACATCATCATCATCGGGAGCGTTTCGAATAATGAATAGATCGGATTCGTGGGATTGAGTCGTTTCCTCCGGACATTCTCATCGATCGATCACGCGAGCACGATCGAGTGAGACTCCATTCTGCGTGTCTACCACTTGATCACCGACGCCGCTTTGTTGGCGGATCGTGTCAACATCGATGGTCGATTTCATCCGGATACTCATCAAGTATGAGTAATTCATACTTGATTTCACCCCCTAGACCTAGACTCAACCTTCTAACTCTTCCTTAAGCCTTGCACCTCCAGGATCCCTCCGAGTCCGCGGCTTGTTCATCCTTTGTGCTTTTCTTCGAAGAGCTTCCTTCAGTTTTGTCATGTCTTGGGTTTTCCTTTTCCAAATCGTGCTTAGACTTTACGCCGCCAAGTCTACATGCTTGGACATACGCTGCCAAGACTTGCCTTTGGACTTCCTTTGCCAAGGTCCGTTTGGACTTAATGCCGCCATGACAACATGCTTGGTCTTATGCCGCCAACCCTTTACCTTGGACTTCTCTTGCCAAGATCATACTTGGACTTTGCCTTTACCAAGTCTTCATACTTGGATTTCCCTATCACTTGAACATTGTAACAATTAGATCACAAATTATTGCCTAACTTAGATGATTATCCAAACATTAAAACATATAAATGCTTGGGGCATTGTTGCACCAACAATCTCCCCCTTTTTGATGTTTGGCAATCAGTTAAGTTAGGTCTTTCAAGGATACGCACATAATCATATTTCCAAATCATACATCAATTTCTAACTTAAACATTTCTTCTCCCCCTTTGACATACATCAAAAAGAGATGAAAGAAAAAATCATATATTTCATAAAAGAATCGAATGTGTTATAATCTTGAACTAAAGTATAGAATTGACATTTAGCTCCCCCTTAATCCAAGATATAGTTCATGAAGACATGTGGAGCAAAGGCCTATCAAACAGTTTGAAGATTAAATTATAACTTTGCACCAACAATGTAAATCGTGGGATGAAAAAGATATGTTTTATGAAACTCCCCCTAAAGCACACATTAAACAGTCTTAAAAATTTGTTTATACTCAATATTATCATGCTATGGCTTTAGAACATCAAAGATACACTAAATAACAGAAAATGGAGCTATTTATCAGAAAACACAGTGTATCAGTCTACTGGTTTCTGAACCAGTCGACTGCTACGCCTGAAATCCAAATTTCAGCCATTTCAACCCAACTTCAGAAATACGTTAGAAATTCTAGAAACCTCGAAAAATCACGAAATTTTGTGTACACATTTCTGAAATCATACTTTATCAAGGAAAAATATTTTGAAAAATATATGTTTACCAGATTTCAAGATTGATACAAACTTAAAAACCAACAAAAGTTCTAATATTTTTGCAAACTTTGTATCACTTTTGTGTTTCACTTAAAAACTATTTTTCAAAATATGATAAACATAGTTTAAAATATGTTTTATTTGACATTTCCAATCATGTTCTTGGAGCTATATGCACATCAATTGTGTATAAGCCTTCCCAATGATTGGTCCAATGAAGGATTAATGTCTCTAGATGACACTTTGGTCCATAGTAATGCATCATAACAAGCATGATGAACCAAGTGCATCTTCCTAACATCTCACATGTTGTCTAAGTGGCTCGATACAAAATTCATGGTTTCTTAGGTATTTTGTGAGATGCTTAAAGGTATAAATCCTAGTATTTCTATAGGATCATGCAAACCTACACCTTTACTCAACCAAGCACATTCCAAGTTCTCTCCTAAGTGATGAAAATTCTACCTCGGGGAGAGCCTTGGTAAATATGTCGACTAGGTTGGACTTTGATTCAATGTAATTAAGCTTAATGTCCCCCTTAGACACATGATCTCTAATGAAGTGATGTTTCACTTCAATGTGCTTGGTCCTAGAGTGATGCACCGGATTTTTGGTCAAGTTTATGGTGCTCACATTATCACAAAATACTTTCATGTTGGAGTAAGATAGCTTATAATCTTCTAAGGTATGTTTCATCCATAGTAATTGAGCTACACAACCACCCATAGCCACATACTCGGCCTCGGTGGTGGATAGGGCAACACAAGGTTGCTTCCTACTACTCCAACTAACAAGGGAGGACCCAAGGAATTGGCATCCACCACTAGTACTCTTCCAATCCAATTTGCAACCGGCATAATCAGAATCGGTGTACCCAACCAAATCAAAAGACCTAGTCCTAGGGTACTATAGTCCTACATTTAGTGTGCCTTTAATATATCTTAATATTCTCTTAACGGCAACTAAATGAGATTCTTTTGCACAATATTGATACCTAGCACACATACCAACCGCAAATAATATGTCGGGTCTACTAGTGGTTAAGTACAAAAGGCTACCAATCATGCTCCTATAGAGTGTAAGATCAATTTGTTTTCCTTCATTATCACTATGTATTTTAGTATTGGTTGCCATTGGAGTTGAAACTACTTTCGCATTTTCCAAACCAAATTTCTTAATCATTTTCTTAGCATATTTGGTTTGGTAAATATAAATTCCTTCACTTGTTTGTTTAACTTGTAATACTAGGAAAAAATTTATTCCCCAACTAGACTCATTTCAAACTCTTTTTCCATATTATTAATAAAGTCTTGGAGAAGTTCATCATTTGTTGACCCAAAGATAATGTCATCAACATATACTTGGGCTACAAAGATGTTCGTTGATGTTGACTTTATAAATAGAGTTTGATCTACACTACCCCTTTTAAAGTCCTTAGAAATTAAGAAATATGATAACCTTTCATACCAAGCCCGGGGAGCTTGTTTCAAACCATATAAAGCTTTTCTAATCTTGTATACATGGTTTGGATAGTCCATATTCTCAAACCCGGGAGGTTGTTCTACATATACCTCTTCCTTAATAAACCCATTTAGGAATGCCAATTTGACATCCAATTGATGGAGTTTGAAACCCATATAGGAGGCATACCCTAATAGTATTCTAATAGACTCTAACCTAGCAACCGGGGCATATGTTTCATCATAGTCAAGTCCTTCAACTTGATTAAAGCCACTTGCAACTAATCTTGCCTTATTTCTAGTAATATTCCCTTGGTCATCTAGTTTGTTCCTAAAGACCAATCTTGTAGTAATGATGGTGTTTTCATTAGGTCTAGGAACTAACTCCCATTATTGACTCCTTTCAAATTGAGCCAATTCATCTTGCATTGCTAAGATCCAATCCGGATCAAGTAATGCATCTTTGATTGTTTTGGGCTCAATTTGAGAAATTAGAGCTATATGATTAATGAGATCCCTATGAAATGACCTCGTCCTAACACCTTGAGATAATTCAACCACAATTTGATCTAAGGGGTGATTTTGATGAATTCTTATGGTTCTAGGAGGTGTATTAATTTGTGTTTGATCATAATTAATCTCAATCCTTTGCTCATCATCGGAATCACCTCTTACACCCCCTTGATTTAATCCTCCCCCTTGATCATTACCCCCTAAGGTTAAATCTTGAAATTGTTGGGTTATTTCTTGATTAATATAATCATCAATTGGGGATTTTCTAGGGTATGTATTAGAAGTTTCATCAAATTGGACATTTGAAGATTCTTCAATCTTTTGAGTCTTTTATTGTAAACTCTATACCCTACACTAGTGGATGAGTATCCAACTAGGATTCCCTCATCCGCTTTGGACTCAAACTTACTTAGGTTGTCTTTGGTATTTAAAATATAGACTTTGCATCCAAAGACCTTAAAATAATGAATTGTTGGAATTGTACCATTCCACAATTCAAATGGAGTTTTTCCTAAAAACCTATGAATTAATACCCTATTTTGGATATAGCAAGCAGTGTTAACTGTTGGACCGAGAAGCGTCGCTAGAGGGGGGGGGTGAATAGCGATCGTAAATCTTTTCGTTCGTTTCGTTCGAGTAGACAATTAAACGAGTAAGCACAACGGAAAATAAAGAGATATGTTTATTTTACTTGGTTCACAACCCAGCGGTTAATACACCAAGGCCCTATCGGTCCTAGACCGTGTACGAAGGGCAAAGCACTATAACGTCTCCTCCTCGTTGGAGGTAAGAGACAACGATCACAAAACCGGAAGTACGAGGATGAGGCAACAAGCCTACCTCATCTCGTTACGATTAAAACAAAGAATACAATAAAAACAATTACTTTCTACTACTGCCGACATAGGAGATTTGAACTTGTCGCCGCGTCGACGTTATGATGGCGTTGGAGCGTTGGCATTGTAGGAGCACTTGAGAATAAACTTGATGTACTTTGGAGTTGGAATCCTCCCCTCCTTTTATAGATTTTGGCCACTGAATATGTCTCCTCTTTTGTTTGAACAGATCACGAAGTTGTCTAATTTTTATCGCGAAGTGGTCACATCAAACCTTATCCGTTTTGACCTAGCGCAAAGGATGATTCATCGCCATCAGTCGACTGATGCCTCCCATCAGTCGACTGATGAGCATCAGTCGACTGCCCCATGTCCAGCAGTCGACTACCAGCCTGGCCACTTCCCTGCAGTGAGAGGTTAGCTCGGAAAATAATAAATACGATGGTTTCTAACCGTCCTATCTCGACCTTGACCTTCCACTAGAAGTCTTAGTCGGATCGCCGCTTACGGTCGTCCCCATATAGAGGACACAACCTTACCATCTCTCACTCACACAAGCTTACCTCGATTCTTACTGTGTCGCTTTCGCTTTTGGCCTTCCACTCGATTCATTCGGCTCCCTCCGAAGTCACTCGAGTGTCGCCCGACCACCGCGACTTCCTCCGGGTGTCGCTAGCCTTCAGCTTTAGCTTTAGTACTTTTCTGCACACTCGATTTAGCTCGTGAGATAACGATGTAAACTTAACTTTGTGTCTTTGCCATAATTAAAACACAGGTTCGATTATCTGGTTCCCCTACACCAACAATCTCCCCCTTTTTGATCTATGGCAAACCAACACAAAGTTAAGGGAAATTAAAGCATAAAACAAGTATACTCCCCCTTGCCCAAAACATCCCCTTAACCCTAGGTGGGTATTGAAAGAGATACTTTAGTTTTTAAAATTAAATAAATTTTGTGTTACTCCCCCTTATCTCCCCCTTAACTTTCACCCTTCTCCCCCTTTTTGCCATAAATCAAAACAAATGTTGGGGTTTGTTATGTAAAATTGGAGTTTGTTATATAAAATAGGGGTTTAAAAACAATATGGAATATGCATGGATCAAGATAAATTAGCTATGAGTCCAAGCATGCGTCTAGCAATAATTAGATAGATTGGTTCGAGGTGTGTCCCTCTGAACCAATAATCTAAAGGTTTGTAATATAACCCTTAGGGTTAGTTTGCTTTCCCCCTTAGTCAAATATATGAAGTATAAGAGATGTAGGGGGCGCTAAACTTTGGCCTAAGAGTTGTTAAGTACAATAGTTGGGAAAATAAGTAGTATTTTGAAGAGGTTATATTTCAATTATCCTTAACATCTCACCCATTCTATGTGTCTCAGAATTTGTTCACCTTATATATTTTGTGAGATGATTTTAAATTGATTAAAGATAGTCAACCATGGGTTAGATTCGGATTTAACCTTTAGATCGTTAAGTAACTTTTCAAGAAATTGGCTTCCAGGTCGTGGCGAGGCACAGGGGCCTTCTTTGATCGGAACAATGACCACTTCCTTAGATAAAGCCAAATTCAAGAAAATATCACTTAAGTCACTTAGGGTTACTTCCTGGTCTAACTAGTTTAGGATACGGCGAGGTAGCTTCAGCTAGTTCCACTCGGTCAAGTGCACCAAGCTAGATACGCCTTATCTAGCTCGAATACACGAGACTTTGTTTCCCTAACATACTATCATCTCGCCGCGTCCTGATACTATGTTGTCAAGAGTTGACTAACTATTTTCCCTATCTAGCTGTTCTACAAATTAAAGTAAAATATTCAATGGTTTTGCTAAGCGGGTGTACTATTTTAGTGTTAGCTCCCCCTGGACCATTGAACCAATATGGTCTATTCAAATAATGAATTTGATCCTGGGGAATCCAAAACTTATTAGTCCTTAAATGTGAATTCAATAAAACCTTTGGGACCCATGCTTGGACTCTTTGATGACTACGATTTACGATAGACATATATGACCTATTCGTAGTCGTTGACCTAAATCTGAGTCCGACTTTGTTGTACACGACTCTTTGGGTTCCAAGTAGTCGGTTAAGATTCTTAGATCCCAATGTGAACCTTTCCAACATAGCCTCAACCTCTTGAACTCGGTCTTTCAAGAGAGAATTTTCCTCCTCAAGTTTTTCAATTTGGGTTGAGTTTCCCTCTTGAACTTGACTAGTTGAAGAGGTTAGAGTAGCCTCTTGCTTGAGGGTTTCAACCTCCTCAAGTAACAACTCAACCCTAGACTCGGACTTAGTTAATTTACTATTAAGCATTTTAATTGTATTGTAAAGCGTATGAATTAGTGAGCGGCTAACCTAAATTTTCTCTTTTGGTCTGGCTTTGAGTTGCTTCTCGAAGTAGTCCTCGAGTTCAGAGTCGGTGTTGTAATTGGATTCGTATTCAGACTCTGACTCTGACTCTTCGGGTCTTGCCATGCATGCTATGCCGCCGCCTTCTTTGTTGTCCCATGTTGCATGAAAAGCCTTCTTTTGATTTGATTTGAATTGTGCCCTCTTTTGATTCTTTAGTAGCCTCCTTTCTCTCCGAACGATCTTCTGCACTACGTTCACTATTGCTTCCACCTTTTCAGATTCGGACTCTAATTCGTCGTCGGGTTCGAGTCCATCTTCTTGCCTGGTAGGTGGCTTGCTTCTTTGTCCTGCAAGTAGAGCAATACCTCTCTCGGCCTGGACCACGTTAGTTTGCTTGTGAAGTTCAAACTCGGAAAATAATTCGTCTAACCTAAGCTTCGAAAGGTCCTTAGAGACCTTGTAGGCATCGACCATGGATGCCCACAAGGTAGTCCTAGGAAATGAATTTAGAATGTACCTTAGTAGGTCGCGGTTTTCGACCTTGTGTCCGATGGTGTACAGGCCATTGACAATGTCCTGGATGCGGGCGTGTAGTTGCGTCGCCGTCTCGTGTTCCTGCATCTTAAAGTTATACAACTTATTGAAAAGAAGGTCACATTTACATACCTTAGCATCAGACATTCCTTCGTGTAGCTCGATTAATTTGTTCCATAGGTCCTTGGCACTAATGAATTGTCCGATGCAGTTGAGTTCCTCCTTGGACAAGCCGCATTGCAATATTTGGGTTGCTCTTGCATCGGCTTCGATTTTCCTCTTCGTTGCATTTATCCACTTGTTGAAATCCAAGGGCTCTCCTTGATCATTGGTGGGTAGAGCAAAGTCGGTTTGGATTATTATCCAAGTCTCGTCTTGTGTTTTCAAGAAACACTCCATCCGACCTTTCCAATAACAGAAATCATCTCCGTTAAAGAACGGAGGTCGGGTGGTGCTATACCCCTCAATGTGAGCCATTAATTATCTTGCAAAACACGAATAAAAATCAAAGGGAATTCCAAGACTTGGTCTTGGATTAGTAATGTGAGAAATAAATAGGAAATAAATAGAATTAAATGAGAAAAATAAGAGACTAACAAAAACTAACAACTTACGACCTTCGATGTCCCCGAAAGGGTACTAGATGTTGGATTTTGGGGATGGAAACAGCTTGGTACGAGGGTAAACCCTCGTAAGAAATGTAGATCTCTCAGAGAGATTCGATTTGGTAGGTAGATCGTTATGTGAGTCCACTTGTGCGAAAAGTTATGGCCGTTTTACCGTCGGCTACTCCAAGAGAGAATACTTGCAAGCACACAACCAAAAGAAACGTACCAAAACTTCATCTTAGATTAGTAGTGTGGGAGGAAAAAGACCAAAAAAAAATATGAATCAAAAAACACGAACAGAAAACCAAAACGTGCTAGATCGATTGTTTCACCAAATCTTAGCGCCCCCGCTCTGATACCAATTGTTGGATCGAGAAGCGTCGCTAGAGGGGGGTGAATAGCGATCGTAAATCTTTTCGTTCGTTTCGTTCGAGTAGACAATTAAACGAGTAAGCACAGTGGAAAATAAAGAGACACATTTATTTTACTTGGTTCACAACCCAGCGGTTGCTACTCCAAGGCCCTATTGGTCCTAGACCGTGTACGGAGGGCAAAGCACTATAACGTCTCCTCCTCGTTGGAGGTAGGAGACAACGATCACAAAACCGGAAGTACGAGGATGAGGCAAAAAGCCTACTTCACTTCGTTACGATTAAAACAAAGAATACAATAATAACAATTACTTGCTACTGCTGCCGATGAAGGAGATTTGAACTTGTCGTCGCGTCGGCGTTATGACGGTGTTGGAGCGTTGGCGTTGTAGGAGCACTTGAGAATAAACTTGATGTACTTTGGAGTTTGAATCCTCCCCACCTTTTATAGATTTTGGCCTCTGAATATGTCTCCTCTTTTGTTGGAATAGATCAAAAAGTTGTATAATTTTTATCGCGAAGTGGCTGCGTCAAACCTTATCTATTTTGACCTAGCACAAAGGCTGATTCGTCGCCATCAGTCGACTGATGCCTCCCATCAGTCGACTGATGAGCATCAGTCGACTGCCCCATGTCCAGCAGTCGACTGCCAGCCTGGCCACTTCCCTGCAATGAGAGGTTAGCTCGGAAAATGATAAATACGACGGTTTCTAACCGTCCGATCTCGACCTAGACCTTCCATAAGAAGTCTTAGTCGGATTGCCACTTACGGTCATCCCCGTAGAGAGGACACGACCTTACCATCTCTCACTCACACGAGCTTACCTCGATTCTTACTGTGTCACATTCGCTTCCAGCCTTCCGCTCGATTCATTCGGCTCCCTCCGAAGTGACTCGAGTGTCGCCCGACGACCGCGGCTTCCTCTGGGTGTCGCTAGCCTTCAGCTCTAGCTTTAGTACGTTTCTGCACACTCGATTTAGCTCGTGAGATAATAATGTAAACTTAACTTTGTGTCTTTGCCATAATCAAAACACAGGTTCGATTATCTGGTGCCCCTGCACCAACATTAACCGCTTTCGCCCACAAGTAGCTAGGTAAGGAGTATGCATTAAGTATTGTCCTAGCCGCTTCTTGTAGGGCACGATTTTTCCTTTCGACAATCCCATTTTATTGGGGTGTTCTAGGACAAGAAAACTCATGCTTGTACCCTTGTTCTAAGCAAAAGGTTAAGAAATTAGAATTCTCAAATTCTCCACCATGATCACTACGGATCCGGTTGATTTTGAGTTTTCTTTCATTTTCTACTCTTTTACTAAATCCTATAATTATTCCTAAGGTTTCATCTTTATTTTTCAAGAAAAATACCCAAGTAAACCTAGAGAAATCATCTACTATTACTAGGCAATATTTACTACCAATCAGAGAGGGGGTACTATGACAATCAAATAAATCCATATGTAAAAGTTCTAAAGGTAAAGTGGTACTAAGTAAATTTTTACCTTTGTGTGATGTTTTTGATTGTTTCCCTTCTTGGCATGAATCACACATTTTGTCCTAGAGAAATTTGACTTTAGGGAACCCTTTGACTAACTTCATTTTTGCTACTTTGGCTATGTTCTTCATGTTTATGTGTCCTAGTCTCCTATGTCAAAGTCATCTTTCTTCCTCTTTTGCAATAAGACACTTAGTAGAAGCATTAGTAGCATAGGATAAATCAACATAATATATATTTGATTTCCTAAAACCTCCTGACATGCAATCATTTAGAGTTTTGTGTCTTATAAAACATTTTGAGGAATCAAATTTAACATCAAAATTTGCATCACATAGTTGGCTTACACTAAGTAAGTTAAATTTCATATTTTTAACTAATAGCTCTTTATGAATGGCAAGATTGGGGGATACCTCAATTGTGCCCTTTCGTAGAATTTTAAGTTTGCCGCTATTACCAAAAGATACCTTTCCCTTGCTAGTGTGGTTGATAGTGGAGAATTTTCCCTCATCACCAGTCATGTGTTTTGAGCACCCACTATCAGCGATCCACAAGCTTGGTTCTTCTACATATATCACATGAAAAATACAATCCTTAGGTACCCAAATCTTAGGACCACTAGCATTAATTAGAAATTTCTTAGGGACCCAAGCCTTTCTACCCTTGCTTTTAATTATGGATTTTCTACTAACAAGGGATGTAAATGCTACCTCATTTTCCTTAGGCCTATATCCTAGTTCGGCCTTGTTGTAAATAGCCCTTTGATCCTTAATTATCATCTCTAGGTATTTAGAACCATTAGTAAATTTTTATAAGCATGCTCTTAAGTTACATATTTCTTTTCTTAATTCATCATTTTCATCCCTAAGGGTACATGCATCATCATCACAAGATAATTTACCACAAGACGGTTCTAAACTCTTAAGTAATTTAATTTCTATTTTTAGGTCCTTAATCCTAGTTTTCGATCTATTCAAAGCATTTTGAAGACATGCAATTGTCTTGTAAAGTAAATCTACCCTACGAAAGTTGTTTACCTCATCATCATCACTTGATGATGATTCGTCGCTTGAAGAAGAAGATGAGGACTCTTCACTTGAGCTCCCGCCTTCTTCCTCCAATGCCATGAGGGCTAGATTCCGGGTGGCGTGACAAACTTCTTCATCGTCGGAAGAATCCTCCATGCTTAGGGTGTCCCATGTTTGTTCTACCATTGCCTCCTTCTTCTTCTCCTTCTTTTTCTTCTTTTTCTTTTCCTTCTCTTCCTTCTTCTTTAGTTCCGGGTAATTTTGCTTTATATGCCCTTTCTTGTTGCAACCAAAACAAGTTATGTTAAGTATAGGATTTGAACTATTTGAAGACTTACCTCTTGAGGATTGGAATATCCTCCTCACATCTTTCTTGGTGAGTTTCCTTGACTTCCGACCAAATTTCTTGAAGTAATGAGTCACCTCGCTTGACGATAGCTCATCTTCACTACTTGATGAGTCTTCCTCGAATTCGGATGAGGATGACACTTCTTCCTTCTCCTTCTTCTTCTTGTCCTTCTTTCCTACAAAAAGAGCTATACCCTTCTCTTTGGATGAAGTGTTAGCTTGTTCATATAATTGAAATTCATAAAATAGCTCATCTAACTTAACCAAAGAGAGATCCCTAGAGACCTTATATGCATCTACCATTGAAGCCCATAAGGTTGTTCTAGGGAAAGCTTGGAGCACATACCTTACAAGGTCTCGGTTGTCGACCTTCTCACCTATAACATGTAGTCCGTTGACTACTTCTTTAAAGCGACCATGCATTTGGCTCACGGTCTCATTGGTCTTCATGGAGAACCATTGAAGTTGGCCAATTAGGAGATCTCTTTTGGCCCTTCTTGTTTCCTTGGATCCTTCGTTGAGCTCTATCAACTTCTCCCAAAGCTCCTTCGCCGATTCAAATGACCCCACTTTGCTTAATTGCTCTTTTGACAAACCACATTGAAGTGTGGTTGTTGCCTTGGCGTTGGCTTGAGCCTTCTTGGCCATGTCTCTCATCCAATCCTTCGTCGGTATCGGTGCTCCGTGTTCATCCACCGACTTCTCAAAACCATATACAACACTAAACCAATTCTCAATATCATTCATTAAGTAATACTCCATCCTACCTTTCTAATAGCCAAAGTCATTGTCGTCAAATAATGGAGGCCTCGCCGTGCTATACTCCTCTTGGAAAGCCATTTTTGCTCCGGTTGATTGTTAGATCTTCCGATGCGATCTAGGCTCTGATACCACTTGTTGGTGATCTATTTGAAGCTAAAGGGGGTTGAATAGCTTGTTTTTCGTCTCTACAAAAATATTAGCGGAAGAAGAACAAAAGTAATAACAACACAAATGAAAAACATGCTAACACGATTCTTTTACGTGGTTCGGAGATAGCGCTCCTATTCCACGGTGATCCTTGAGGTGGATCAACCCTAATCAAATCACTATGAAGCTTTCCTTTTCAACAATCCTCCTCTTCTTACAAAGAATGAAACTTGAGCTTAGAGAGAGGAGGAGGGGATTCAAAATCACTAGAAAAGCTTGAAAACTCGTGGAGGCTTGAGAGTATTATCAGAGAATAAGCATTAACCCCAAAAACCTCCACCAACCCTCTTTTTATAGAGAGAAGGATGATTTTTGCGTTGGAGCACCATCAGTCAACTGATGCACAACATCAGTCGACTGCCGGCGCAGTTAACGACTTCTGAATAGCCAGATTCATGGGATTCAGAGTTGTTTCCTCCAATGACATTCTCATCAATCGACTAATCCCTCCATCAGTCGACTGATGGATTGATCAGTCGAGTGATCACAGGCGACAATGGAGTGAGACTCCATTCTGTGCCTGTGTCTAACTTGATTAGTCGACTGCCATCGCTAGCGATCGATCACAACATCGCATCGATCGCTACGCGACCAGCGGTTGGTGATGGTCAGGGTTTCATCCTGACTTAGTTGAGCACCTGACAAGTCGACTGATACATCATATCAATCGACTGATACTCATCAAGTATGTGTAATTCATACTTGATTTCACCCCCTAGACCTAGAATCAACCTTTTAGCTCTTCCTTAAACCTTGTGCCTCCAAGATCCCTCCGAGTCCGCGACTTGTTCATCCTTTGCGCTTTGCTTCCAAGAGCTTCCTTCAGTTTTGTCATGTCTTGGGTTTTCCTTTGCCAAATCGTGCTTGGACTTTACGCCGCCAAGTCTACATGCTTGGACTTACGCTGCCAAGACTGGCCTTTGGACTTCCTTTGCCAAGGTCCGTTTGGACTTAATGCTTCCAAGACAACATGCTTCGTCTTATGCCGCCAACCCTTTACCTTGGACTTCTCTTGTCACGATCATACATGGACTTTGCCCTTACCAAGTCTTCATACTTGGTTTTCCCTATCACTTGAACATTGTAACAATTAGATCACAAATTGTTGCCTAACTTAGATGATTATCCAAACATCAAAACATATAAATGCTTGGAGCATTGTTGCACCAACATTCACCATTACTTTGTACTAAGGCAATTATCTCGGGTTATGTGCCTTCGGATGAGAAAATACACACGCTTCTTAATAATTCTGTATAACCATATTCGACCCTGTGATCTGCAAATAAACTCATCCGATGGGGAGGAAGGCACTCAGAGCCGATGAGCAAGTTTGTTTGCATCACATGTCAAATCGTAATAGAGGCCGTGGGAATTTATAAAAATATCTCTCTCCCACTTAGTAATTTAAAATTGAGGAATTTTCCTAGCCTACGACACGCATATCAAACAATAAGCAATAAATATGAAAAAGAAATATTTTCCAACTATTATGGCTTTTGTTCTCCAATATGCCTCATGTCGTATCGCCATCTCATCCGTTCCTCCCTACGCCATGTACAAGTCATCTAGAGATCCAAGCCGAGAAAAATTATTTTAATTTACATCCATCGATCCTATACTCCACGAAGGAGTGTACATGAAATCTAGATCGAAAGTAAACTAAAAGGAAAACAGTGGCTAAACAATGTCGTACTTAATTTAAAAAAATTAAATACTAGCCTCGTCCACCGTGAGGATTCAAATAATACACAATTACACACATACAATCACATACACACATATGACCATAATAGTTGGATCCTATGCCTACAACCAAAAAGTTAACCTATGCACATCCTACTATTATCCAGCATATATAATATATGAAAAGTGCATAAAAGTAACCGAATCTAAAACACAAAATCGGAAACCATAGCTCTGATACCACTTGAAGGGGAGAAACTTCGCTTCCCACTTCAACTCGGTCGCTTGTTCATGGTGATCCCGTCTTCATCCCCGGATTAAAAAAATTAATCCTTGACAAATAGGGATTACCCAAGCTACCGTTTCATCGTCGTGCTATTCGATTAGAGTGGTTACTTAAATAAACTTGTTGTTCAAGCAACCTACCTCTATCCTTCAAATAGCCGCGGAATAGACGATGTACGGATCGCCGATTTTTGTGTTTGTATTCAGGGTCCAAGTAAATTAGCCACATATAATTGAAAACAATTATATACATAATACAAAAGAACATAAACAAGCATTATACCTCTCGATCTTCTATTGTATGTCCTTCCTCCTTTTGGACGTCGTGTGGGTGACGATCTTCCAAAAGTCGAAGCCTCCTAGAACACATTCTTTTCTTCCTTGCTCGCTTCGAACAAAGGGAAGAATGAAACGAAACTCTTCTTCCTTTCTAAAATCGGCCACCAAGTCAAAGGACTTGATGTTGCCTCCGACCAAGGAATGGGTGATGGAGCACTGACCAAACTTGAAAAAGGGTTGCCGCCAGCCTCAAAGAGAGGAGAGGACGTCGGCCAAGGAAGAATAATGGGAGGGGATGGTCGTCGGGCAAGGATGAGAGGGTGATGATGGGCACCGACCAACTCTTGAAGAAGAGAAAGGAAACAAACCTGAATCTTCCACTTTGTTGCCGCCTAAGCCAAAACCCTAACCCTAGCCGGCCAAAGCTTGCCGCCCAAAGCTTGCCGCACCAAACCCTAATCCTAGCCTTGTGTCTCTCATGCCCAAGCCTTGGCCTCCTTTTTATAGAGCTAGCCTTAAGCCTCCTTTTAATCTCCACCGTTGGATCTAGGGATTTAATCTCAACCGTTGGATCTAGAGATTTAATTTCAACCGTCGGATATAGAGATTTAATCTCCACCGTCGGATCTAAAGATTTAATCTCCACCATCGGATCTAGAGTTTCATTTTTCATCATTGGATCTCGGCTCCATGAGGGTTTTAATAGGCTACAATAGGGACCATGAGGAGGAGTTGGGTCTTGGCCACCCATGGATCAAGCCCACATAAAGTCCGATCCACTAATGATAATCCAATCCACTAAAGGATCATCATCGATCTACCTCACCAACCTCCATATGATAATATGGGCTCCATATATTATATGTACATTTTCTCCCCGTGTTTAAGATCTCGAATGTCCGTCGATTAATTAATTTACTGACCATTAATTAATCAACATCTAACTCCATGAGTAGTACCACTCAACCTTATCATCATGTCGGACAAAGTCCACCTGCAGGGTTTACATGATGAACCTTATGAGCTCCTCAAGGGGACATCATCATCCTAATTTATAGGACACGGTTTCCTTCTATAATCAATGACACACCATATAAATAATATCATTTCCCAACTTACCTAGCCTATCGATTTACTCTATAAATCTTGTTTTGGATCGAGCGGATCGCTAGAGGGGGGGTGAATAGCGATAAAACTTTTCTTTCGTTCGAATTCGTTTCAAAACAATTAAATGCAGTGGAAAATAAAATTAAACACAAGAAACAATAGTATTTTTTTACATGGTTTGTAGCCTTCAGATACTACTCCAAGGCCCTAACGGTCCTAGACTGTGTACGAAGGGCAATTCACTAAAACACTCCTCCTCGTTGGAGGTAGGAGTTTGAACAGATTTCTTGGCTGATTGAACTGATGGCTCAACAGTTGAATTGATCCTTGGCCGGTTGAACTGATGGCTCAGCAGTTGAACTGATCCATGGCCGGTTGAACTGATTGCTAGAATTTTCGATTGTAATAAAGAGTTAGCTCGAAATATAAGTGAATTCGACGGCCACTTGTTGTCCGATCTCAACATAGACCGTCCATGGGAAGTCTTGATCGGATCGTCGCCTAAGGATGTCTTCGTAGGGAGGACTTGACCTTACTTACGCTCACTCACACGAGCTTACCTCAACATTTACCTTTGAATCCTTGCTTTCGGTCTCCACTTGATTCCTTCGGCTCCCTCCGAAGTCCTCCTGGTGTCGCCCGACCACTGCGGTTCTCTCCGAGTGTTACTGACCTTCGGCTTAGCTTAGCATTTCTGCATACTTAACTCAGCTCGTGAGATAACAAAATGCACTTAACTTTGTGTATTTGCTATAATCAAAACTCAGGTTCGATTCAGGTGCCTACTGCACCAATAATCTCCCCCTTTTTGATCTATGGCAAACCAACACAAAGTTAAGTAAAATAAATTAAGTGCATTAAGCAAAATGAGTATGAGATATGCATGAATGAGCAGGAGTATATAAAAACTCCTTTTCAAGTGATCCCCCTTGAGGAATCCTCCCCCTTGACCGAGGGTGAGTACTTGAGAAAGAGTTTTAACTCTCCCCCTTGATGTTTTCTACTTAAACAGAATTAAGTAATCAAAATTACTTAATATTGGCCATAGTATTTAAAATAAGTTTTAAGTTAAGAAATCAAAAAATTAATTTCTTAACCTTGGCCTTTCTCCAATTATTTATGTTCTTAAAATTAAGTTAAGTTAAGTAAACATTTACTTAACTTGGGTCATTTACATTTACTTAACTTGGGTCATTAGAATATGTACTAAGTTACCAAAAAATGACCCCTTAACTTTACCAAAAAATGACCCCTTAACTTTGTCCTTTTCTCCCTCTTTTGCCATAAATTAGAAAGAGCAGGGGGTTTTGAAAAACACGATTTTGAATATAGGTGTAAGTCCAAGCATGTTCCAAATAAATTTTGAAAATAGTTTACTGAAAATAATCTCATCTATAAAATATTCGACTCATATTTGACTTGATTGATATGAAAAGATCAACCAGTCCTGGTCAGAGTCGGTTAATATGTATGATTATACTCCGTGGTTCATGGCGATGCACTAGCTCTACATCTAGAACCAGGAGTAAGGTCCTAATATCTCACGCCCATCTACGTGGCTAAGTACACAAACACATTAGTCCTATGTGTTGTGAGATGTATTGGCACCTTAAATCTATAGGTGCATGATATCTAAGGTATGTCCTATGCTAGTTCCATAAAAATGAAAAAGTAAGAAATAGTAGTAAGAAAATATAATTTACAAGTTCCTATTCTACTATGCACTGCCCAATTTTCGTTTTAATAGACTGAATTCGGCTTCGGGTAGTGGTTTAGTAAATAGTGTAGGGGATCGATCGGCTGGCTAGAGGGGGGTGAATAGCCCTCAATCGTTTGGTGGTGGATTTTGCTCGTCTACAAAGAGATTAGCGCAAGCGGAAAAACAAAACAAGACAAGCAAAATAGAAATAAGAATACAAACAATGCTAACACCGAAATGTAACGTGGTTCATTGCTACGCTGCTAATCCACGATCCCGATTCGTCCAAGGTGAATCACTCCTTTGCCAAATCCACTAGATCTCTCCTTTGCACAAAGCTAGGTGGAGGTAACCTCTTTTACACAAGGATCACTCTTCTACAATAGAATGAAGATTAGAACAAGTAGAAGAGTGGAAAAACCCTTAGAGCACTTTGGGAGATGTTATGAGAAGAAGCATTAGGTTCCCAAAGCCCCACACCCTTCCTCTTTATAGAGGAAGAGGGTATCTTCCCGTTGACATAGGAGTAGTCGACTGATGTCCCTATCAGTCGACTGGTCATATATCCATTGCCCAATAATGGCTGCTTTCCATGTTAGATTTCATCCAATGGTACCGACATCAGTCGACTGATCCTCGATCAGTCGAGTTCTCCGCGAGCTCGACTCCATTGTGTGCTCGAAACACTTGAGACCAGTCGACTGATGCCTTCATTAGTCGACTGTTGGTCTCGCAGTAGACTGTTGGCACTTGAACCGGACTCGAACACTAGTCGAGTCACCCGTCGACTTAGAGTAGTCGACTACCATAACATGGTAGTCAACTGATGTCGGGAAATCTCATCCGACACTAAGCCAAATGGCCAAGTCTCACCTAAGAGCGCTACCCCTTTCCCGGGTTACATTCGCTCACTCTCATCCCTCGGAGTCCCTTGCCTTTGAAGTTATCTTCGTCCGGCCACGTCCCTCGGATGCGCCAAGCGCACGACTCTACAACGCCATCCTTCGCATCTCGCCCTGAAGTCTACTTCCTCCGACTTCACTCCAAGCTCCTCGTCCGGAGGTCCCTCGGATGCTCCAAGCGCACGACTTCCGCCAAGCCATCCTTCACCGACTCAAGGACTGAGTCATGAGAGGTGAAACTCGCTAAGGCTCCATGTGCGAATTACTAAGCCCTACAAGACTCCAACGCACATATCAAATCATAATAACAATCTAACTTAAACCCTTTTCCACACACATCAAAACCTTATCATGGCAAGAGATTGCCCTAAAAATCTCCCCCTTTTTGATGTGTGGCAATCCTTTTAAGTTAGGTAAAACATTTGATAAACTATTAAGGAAAGAAAGAATGTAAATAACATGATTAGCAACTCTCCCCCTTAATACATGAAACTCCCCCTAAATATATTCCCCCCTTACTTAAACAAATACATTTCTCCCCCTTTGACACCATCAAAAATAATTAAAAAAGTTTATATAGCATGGCATCAAGTCTAGAGAGAAACAAAAAACAAAAACATGTCTTAAAATTAGATAAAAGAAATTACTGGGCATGTTATCAGGCTACCAGTCGACTGGTTCAGACTACCAGTCGACTGACACATGGATTTCACGATTTCTGATTTTCTGGGGTGAATTTCAGAAATGCACAAAAAATTCTATAAAATTCGAAAAATCATGAAATTTGGGGAACATATTTCTTGTAAGTATATTTATCAATGAAAAATATTTGTCCATGAAAAATCATTATATTTTCAAGTATTTGCCAAAAATCCAAAAACTTTAAAAACCACTAGGTTTTTGATCATGTTTGTATCCATTTTAACACCTAGTTTTGCTTTAAATTATTTCAAAACATGAATACACAGATTTTAAAGTAAGAAATTATTTTGAAAACATATGAAATATCCAACCATGATCTTTGGGCAATATGTCTATGAATTAAACATAAGCCTTCCCTATGATTGTTCTATTATTGCTATTTTGATACTTTAAATGACCATCTAAATGCCATAGGCATTAGTGGACATTTGTATCATCCTAACATCTCACTCATGCTATGTTTTCAATCAAGGTAGCCTATGGTGAGTGTGAGATGTATCCTAAAGGTATTTGTATATATTTAACCATTATTTTCATGCAATTCTATCAAGGTTAAGTATCATCCTAACAATCCACATGATCATAAAGATGTATATGAATTAATTTCACATTATGATCATGAAACAAATGTATTCATTAAATTGTGATCATGCATTAGGAATTACATCATGATATAAAGCAAATATCACCAAAAGCATGATTTATCTACTTATAGGTGCATTATCATCACCTAACACTATTTCAAAAATGTTGTCCCGCCATCCTAAGTCAACCAAAAATATGATATAGGTAAATTCCATATGATTGACTATCCTAGGGTTTTCCTAACCCTTTAGGATGGATTTAGGAACCCAATATAAATTCTTGCCTATGGGGTTCACTAAAAATTCCTTAGGGATCCATTTTCTAGCTATTACCTTCTTTTTATCTTGACCCCTAGTAATTAGACATTTATAGGCCTTTTCATTTTTCTTTTCTTTATAACCTAGGCCTTTCTTGTTGAAGCTTGCCCTTTGGCTCCCAATTATCATGTTAAGAGTATTGGAGCCTATTGTAAATTTTTCTAGGGCCTTGGTCAAATAATCTACCTTTTCCCTTAGAGCCCTATTTTCATCCATACATGCATCACTAACATTAAATGACATATATTAATGTGTGCATGCATCATCATGACTAGAAGAAATATTATCATTTAAGCATGCTTTTTCTAATTTTTCTTCTAAGTCCTTAATTCGATCTAGCTATTAGTAATATAGGAGAGATGTCCTAAGGCAATCGCCTTATGTATGAACCATTTATATGATAAATGAAGATTTACTATTTGAGTATACATGTTTTATGTATTTGATTGGATCTTAAACTCATTTACTGAATGTCCACGATACGATTCACAGCATGAGAGGATTTGTGATTGGATCACAACTAGTGAGTATCTCTACATGTGTAATTGTGATGTATCAAAATTATCCCTAGTCGATGAATTGATGTATTTGGACACCATCAATTCTATCGAGACTAGCACGAGGTATACTCCTTGGTGTATCCAAGCAGCTGATTCTCACTGGCTGGAGACATTGTGATGTCCGGAGTTAACCGTGGATGCTAGTTATGGTAACTAGTTCATTGGAGTGACCAACCGTAAGACTTCATATGGTTCTCTGCATATATAGATATGTCAATGAAGTTCTTACTGTGGCTTAAGTGCGATGTTCCTTTGACTTGCGGTATTCAAGTCATCTTGATCATGGAAACTTATGCTTTGACATCTTAAGCAAACATCTCTAAGGAGATGTGGACCCGGGATGATTGGGTATAAGTCGAAATGATCGAAGGTGTTTGAATAGCCTATAAAGGATTCACCACTCCTTGCGAGGAGATGTATACCCATGGCCTCTCGTCGAATTGTTACTAAAGTCTTTGTCCAAAGCATTACATGTTTAGAGTAAGGTACTCTTCGATACATGTGGAGTAACTAGAATCCGTAGGACGAGGAATTGATACTTGGGCTAGGTGTGACGTAGTCAGCCTAGTGGGGACTGACACTATAGACTATGTCCTGAACCAAGTGGGTATAAGATGAGTGAAGGGAATGGGGCAGGATTCATTCGAGCTGCTGAAGGGTTTCAGAAATAGTTCTGGATCAACCGTTGATCTTTTCGGTTAATTGGGGATCATGATGTACTACTAGGTGCCACTCATGATCGTTCTATAATTAATGGTTAATTATAGATGGCCAACATAAACAGAGAACCTATTTGGTCACACGCACAACGAGTGTAATCCAAAGGATTTAAAACGAGCTTGAGAATGGGATTCTCAGACCGAGAGAAACTAGGTTTGGTTGGACCAAACATAAAGCGAGCATGAAATCGTTTCAGTCGCAATGGAAGCGTGGATGGGCCGAGTCTTATGAAGACGTAATGGATGAACCAAAATGGTTTGGTTCTAATCCAATGGAGGAGAATAAACCAAAGGGTTTGGTTTATTTTAAACGAATGAACCAAAAGTTGGTTCGGTTCGTTTTAACTTAAAATAAACCATCATGGTTTGGTTTATTTTAACTTATCTTAATGGAGCGGGTTAACGGGCCTAATGGTTATGATCCAATAACCATTAAGAGAATTAGTTCTCTATAAAAGAGGTCTTAATGGATGGTTTAAGCCCTAATCCAAAACCCTTGCCCTAAGGTTGCCGCCCACCTCATCCTTGGAGATTTCGGCGCCAACCCTAGGTGTGCCACCCAGCTTGTTGTGCCGCCGTCCATCTCCTTGCCGGCGTCCAAGCTTCAGCCGGTGAACCCTCCGGTGACCCTCCGGTGATCTTCCTAGGCCTCGGTGAAAAGGTGAGCACTTGGCTTCCTTCTTTTGGCCGGCGCCTACTCCTCCACCAAGCTGTCCAGTTTTCTGGACAGCTTCTTCTCCTCTCGTCGGAGCGTCATTTGGACGACGGTTAGAGCTCCGACAGAGGCTAACTTACCGAAGATTCAATCTCCGGTAATCCTTTGAGGTGGAGGACGAAGGATTCGTCAATTGGTTGACGAATACCTCTCCGGAGAAGCGAGTTTTGAGAACTCGTATTAGGATCTGAATTTGGATTCGGATCGTGATCATCTCTCGATCACGTCGTCTTCAACACGAGGCTGGTAACCCGTACGAAGACGAAGCTCGTGGCTTAGCGAAGTCATCCCGAGGAACTCGGCGTGGATACAGATAGAGACGATTCTAGCGAGGATCGTTCCGGTTGATGTCATTCCCGCTACACGTCATACGAAAGGTATAACGTAGATAAATTTCCTTTTATTGCAAATTTAAATTTACAGTTATGTCTACACTTGTTGTAATATGCATGCGTGTGTTGTGTGTGTTGTAATAAATGTAGATTTATTATTTTATTGCTTCCGTTGTGTTCATGTTTGCGAAACGTGATCGAACACACACACGCCGCGGTGCCGGAAACCCAACACTAGCATGCATTTATTTTTCTTCCTTGCCCTAAATAAATCCTTAGTGAGGCTAGAAATCATGGATATTATTTGCTTAGGGGGTAGATTCATTACCTCACTTACCAAATCCTCTTCCGATGATGAGGATGTAGAGGAGACTCCCCCATCACTTGAGCTTGTTTCTTCATTTTCGGAGGAGGAGCAATCTAGGTCGTCAAAGGCCATTAGGGGTAAGTTGGTGACAAAGGCATTCTCCTCTTCCGATGATGATGAAGATGATGAGGAGGGGTCATCCCAAGTCCTTGCCTTTAGTGCCTTTGTCTTTCCCTTTTCCTTGGCCTTCTTCTCTTCTTCTTTCTTCTTACTCCCCTTTTTCTTCTTCTTTTCTTCCTTCTTTCTCTTCTCCTCCTTGCTTTTGTTAAAGAGGGGACAATTATCCCTTATGTGTCCTTCCCCTTGACAATTGTAGCAAATAACCTTCCCCCTTGGTCTTCTCCTCCAATCATTAGATTTATTAAATTGAAAATTTCTTAAAGCACGCCTTACCCTCCTTACCATATTGGCTTATTTCGTGCTATCCATGGAGGAGGATGAGGATGCTTCATCGGAGGAGGAGGAGATCTCCATTTTCTTCTTCCCCTTGTTGGCCAAAAGTGCTACTCCTCTTGAAGGTTGAAACTTTGGCTCTTCTATTATTCCTTCAAGTCTTGTTTCATGGAGCTCCATGGTTGAGAAGAACTCCTCCAAGGTGCTCACTTCTAAATTCTTGGACATGTAGAAGGAGTCCACCATTGAGCTCCATTTTGATGACCGGGGAAAGGCATCAATTGCTTTCATGAGCATGTCCCGGTTCGAGAGTCTTTCTCTTACACTTGTTAGTCCAATCAAAATTTCTTTAAACCTAGAATGCAATGATGTTACCTTTTCTCCCTTTTCTAATTTGATGTTGGATAGTTGGGAGTGGAGGAGGTCTCTTCTTGCAAGTTTGGCCTCCGAGGTGCCTTCATGAAGCTCTACTAGCTTCTCCCACATCTCCTGGCACTAGAGAATTCCCCAATCCGATTAACTTCTTGTTGGGGGAGTACATTGTAGAGGTGATGCTTGGCCTTTGAATTCGCCAAGTACTCCTCTCTTTGTCTTTTACTCCATCTTGATTTCTCCAATAGCTCCCCTTCTTCATTTCTAGGCATCTCTAAACCATTTTCCATAATTAATAAAATTTCAAAGTCAGTTTCGAAGAATACCACATTTATCTTTTTCCACCAAGAGAATTCCCCCTCGAACTTTGGCGGATGAATATTAGAGTCGGTCATTCTTGAATGTGCTTGTTGTGGCAGTTAGTCCTCGACAAGCTTTCCTTGGCTCTGATACCACTTGTAGGGGATCAATCGGCCGGCTAGAGGGGGGTGAATAGCCCTCAATCATTTGGTGGTGGATTTTGCTCGTCTATAAAGAGATTAGCGCAAGCGGAAAAACAAAACAAGACAAGCAAAATAGAAATAATAATACAAACAATGCTAACACCGAAATGTAACATGGTTCACGGCTACGCCGCTAATCCACGATCCCAATTCGTCCAAGGTGAATCACTCCTTTGGCATATCCACTAGATCTCTCCTTTGCACAAACCTAGGTGGAGGTAACCACTTTTACACAAGGATCACTCTTCTACAATAGAATGAAGATTAGAACAAGTAGAAGAGTGGAAAAACCCTTAGATCACTTTGGGAGATGTTATGAGTTGAAGCATTAGGTTCCCAAAGCTCCACACCCTTCCTCTTTATAGAGGAAGAGGGTTTCTTCCCGTTGACACAGGAGCAGTCGACTGATGTCCCTATCAGTCGACTGGGCCTGTAGCCGTTGCCCAATAATGACTACTTTCCACATTGGATTTCATCCAACGGTACCGACATCAGTCGACTGATATTGCCATCAGTCAACTGATGCTCAATCAGTCGAGTGCTCCACGAGCTCGACTCCATTCTGGTGCCCGAAACACTTGTGACCAGTCGACTGATGCCTGCCATCACCGATCATTGGTGGTCTCGATCGGTCATTCCATGGCGATCGTTAACAATTAAACCGGACTCGAACACTAGTCGAGTCACCCGTCGACTTAGAGTAGTCGACTACCATAACATGGTAGTCAACTGATGTAGGGGAAATCTCATCCGACACTTAGCCAAATGGCCAAGTCTCACCTAAGAGCGCTACTCCTTTCCCGGGTTACATTCGCTCACTCTCATCCCTCAGAGTCCCTCGCATTTGAAGTTATCTTCGTCCGACCACGTCCCTCGGATGCGCCAAGCGCACGGCTCTGCAGCGACATCCTTTGCATCTCGCCCTGAAGTCTACTTCCTCTGGCTTCACTCTAAGCTCCATGTCCGGCGGTCCCTCGGATGCTCCAACCGCACGGCTTTCGCAAAGCCATCCTTCACCGACTCAAGGACCGAGTCATGAGAGGTGAAACTCGCCAAGGGTCCATGTGTGAATTACTAAGCCATGCAAGACTCCAACGCTCAAATCAAATCATAATAACAATCTAACTTAAACCCTTTTCCACACACATCAAAACCTTATCATGGCAAGAGATTGCCCTAACAAATAGGTCTGCCAAGTTGGACTTCAATTCGACGTATTCGAGTTGTATGGCTCCGTTGGCCTCATGTTCTCGAATGAAATGATGTTTGACCTCTATATGTTTGGTCCTAGAATGACATATCGGATTCTTAGTTAGGTTAATTGAGCTAATGTTATATACATGGAGTTTAGTTTTTGTGAAATCTAACTTAAAGTCTCAGAGAGTGTGCTTCATCCAAAGAAGTTGAGTAACACACTCACCCATCGTGATGTATTCGGCTTCGGTGGTAGATAAGGCAACACAATGTTGCTTCTTACTGCACCAACTTACTAGACTCGAGACGAGAAGTTGACAACAACCACTCGTACTCTTTCTATCGAGCTTACTACCGACATAGTCTGAATCGGAGTAGTCGGTTAGTTCGAACTCGGTAGATCTAGGGTACCAAATACCGACATTAAGTGTACCCTTTAGATATCTAAGGATACGCTTGACTAGAGTTAGGTGAGACTCCTTGGCACAGGTTTGGAACCTTGCACACATACTTACTGTAAATAGGATATCAGGTCGGCTAGCAGTTAAGTAAAGGAGACTCTCTATTATCCTCCTATAGTATTTTAAATCAATTGAATTTCCGATTACATCTTCTTCTATATTCACATTAGTTGCCATTGGGGTATTAATAATTTTAGCATCTTGCATTCCAAAGCGTTTAATTAATTCCCTAGTGTATTTGCATTGATGTAGGTATATTCCATCTTTAGTTTGTTTAATTTGTAGACCTAAGAAGAAACTTAACTCACCTACTAAATTCATTTCAAATTCACTTTCCATAAGTGAAATGAACTCATTCAGTAGGATCGAGTTGGTGGTTCCGAAAATAATATTATCTACGTAGATTTGGGCTATGAATATGTCTTTACCTAAGGTTTTTAAGAAAATGGTTGGGTCAACTACACCTTGGTTAAATCTTTTGGACTTAAGATAAACTGAAAGCCTCTTGTACAAAGCTCGAGGAGCTTGTTTAAGTCCATTGAGAGCTTTCTTTAACCTAAGAACATGATCAGGTTTATCTAGACTTTCGAAACCAGAGGGTTGACTAACATAAACCTCTTCTTTAATGTATCCATTCAAGAATGCTGACTTTACATCCATTTGAAACAACTTAAATCCTCGATGTGCAACATATGCTAATAACATTCGAATGGACTCTAACCTAGCTACTAGAGCATAGGTCTCGTCGTAATCTAAGCCTTCGACTTGACTAAGCCCTTCGAATGTATACTGAAAGCCTAGCTCTTTTTGTATGAACATTTTTATTTTGAAATAAGAATCACATGTTCATTGTTTGCACTTTATATTTATTATATGTGTGCATATTGTCTAATATTTTACATTGTAGATAACATGGTGCTTGGTGTGGCACAGAAGATCATGTTATCAGTCCCTTGTAGAATATAAGTAGAGGCTCACGACAAAGATGGTTTTGGACAAACCATTGGCATGGTTGCAGTGTAGCTTGGTATTGTTTTATCTTGAACATAGAGATACACTTGTACACTTATGTGTATTGAGCAGGACCGACATAGAGATGATTCAATTTATTGCTGACTACATAATTGAACCGGACCTCGGATATTATGTTATACATGCTCTTAATCCTGATATAATAACGGGAACATGTACTTAGTATTTATTTCTTTGATTTACCAAAGGGTGAGATTTAGATGGATTAAATCAATATGCTCGGTAAGTTGGGAAATGATATTATTTACATGGTGTGCCGTTGATTATTGGAGGAAATCGTGTCCTATATATTAGGTTGATGATGTCCCCTTGAGGAGCTCATAAGGTTCATCATGTAAACCTAGCTGGTTGACTTAGTCAACATGATGATAAGGTTGAGTGGTACTACTCGAGGAGTTAGATGTTAATTGATTGATGGTCAATAAATCAATTAATTAACGGACATTCGATATCTTAAACATGGGGAGATGGATGTACAAATAATATATGGAGCCCATATTGATTTATGGGGGTTGGTGAGGTAATTCAATGATGATCCTTTAGTGGAATGGAACATCATTGATGGATCAAGTTTGTGTGGTTCCGATCCATCAGGTGGCCAAGATCCAACTCCACATCATGGTCCCTATCGAATCCTAATATAATCTTCATGAAGCCTAGATCCAAGGATGGAAAACAAAACTCTAGAACCGACGGTTGAGATTAGATCTCTAGATCCGACAGTTGGGATAAAACCCTAAATCCGACGGTGGGGATGAAACCCTAGATCCGACGGTTTGGATGAAACCCTAGATCTGACGGTTTGGATGAAACCCTAGATCCGACGGTTGGGATGAAACCCTAGATCCGACGGTGGAGATTATATCCCTAGATCCGACGGTAGAGATTAAAGGAGGCTTATGTTGGTGTAGTAGGCACCTAAGTCGAACCTGAGTTTTGATTATAGCAAACGATACAAAGTTAAGCTCATGTCGTTATCTCACGAGCTGAATCGAGTGTGCAGAAGATTGCTATAGCTGGAGCTGAAGGCTAGCGACACCCGGAGGAAGCCGCGGTGGTCGAGCAACACTCGAGTGACTTCGGAGGGAGCCGAAGGAATCGAGTGGAAGGCCGAAAGAAAAAGCAACACGTAAGTATCGAGGTAAGCTCGTGTGTGCGAGCATAAGTGAGGTCGTATCCTCATTACGGGGATGATATTAAGCATAGATCCGACCAAAGACATCCTATAGATGGTCTAGGTCGAGATCGGACGGTCGACGACCGTCGAAATTATGTTTTTGTTGAGCTAACTTTGACTTGCAGCAAGCATCAGTCGACTGCCAGCTTGGAGGACTCGAATGTGTTAGGGCAATCTCTTGCCGTGATATGGTTTTGATGGTGTGGCAAAGGGTTTAAGTTAGTGTGTTATGTTTATTTGATATGTGCGTTGAAGTCGTGCAGGACTTAGTAATTCGCACATGGAGCCATGGCGAGTTTCACATCTCATGACTCGTGCCTTGAGTCGGTGAAGGATAGCTTTGCGGAAGCCGTGCGCTTGGAGCATCCGAGGGACCGCCGGACGAGAAGCTTGGAGTGAAGCCGGAGGAAGTAGACTTCGAGGCAAGAGACGCGAAGGAGCATTGCGAGCCGTCGCTGATCGCAGGGGCGTGGCCGAGAACGAAGAGAACTTCAAGGCGAGGACTCAGAAATGAGTGAGCGATTGTAACCCGGGAAGGGTAGCTCTTAGGTGAAACTTGGCCATTTGGCCAAGTGTCGGATGGGTTTTCGACACCCGATCGCTCATGTCATGGCAATGATCGCTCTAGTCGAGTGTAGCTCGACCGTATACGATTGGCGTTTGTGCGGCGATCGATCATCGATAGCGGGGCCGATCGATAGATCGGCAAAGCGATCGGTCGTAAATAGGGTTTTGGCCGCAGATCGCTAGCCGATCAAGGCGATCGACTACGGGATCGATCGGCTGGTGAGGTCAACATGATCGACGCTAAGAAGGTTTTGGACAACATTAATGCTTAAGTTCCAAACAATCTTCCTAGTGCCCCACAAGCTCTAAACTCTTCTTACTCGCTTTTACTCCATTCTATTTGTAAGAAGAGTGATCTTGATTGTAAAGGTTACCTCCACCTAGCTTGGTGCAAAGGAGAGACCATTTAGTGGATTGGTTGAGCGGAGTGATTCACCGAGGACGAATCGGGACCGTGGATTAGCGGCGTAGCCGTGAACCACTACATCTTGTGTTAGCATTGTCTATTTCCTTTGCCTTGTTTTATTTGTTTAATTTGCTTGTATTGTTGTTTCGCTTGCGCTAATCTAATTGTAGACGAGCAAATTCCGATAACTAACGAACGAGGGCTATTCACCCTCTAGCCGCCATCCGATCTCCCAACAAGTGGTATCGAGCCGAGGTTGCTTGTCACCGACTAACCGCAACAAGCCCTACATCAAAATGGTCGGCTCAACATCCACCCACCAAGTTCGACGGCGAATTCTCTTGGTGGAAAAGGAGAATGGAGGTATTCTTCGAAACCGATTTTGATATTATGCTTATAATGGAAAATGGTTTCGAGTTGCCTAGGGATGAAAGGGGTGAGCCAATAGAGAAGTCAAGGTGGAATAAGAAGCAACGAGAGGAGCACCTTGCAAACTCAAAGGCAAAACATCATCTTCTCAATGTGCTCCTCAACAAGAGATCAACCGGATCGGAGAATGCACTAGCGCTAAAGAGATGTGGGAGAAGCTTGTAGAGCTTCATGAAGGCACCTCGAGGCCAAGCTTGCAAGAAGAGACCTCCTCCGCTCCCAACTATCCAATATAAAACTAGAAAAGGGAGAAAAGGTAACTCACTACACTCTAGGTTTAAAGAAATTTTAATTGGGCTAACAAGTGTAGGTGAGAAGCTATCGAACAGACATGCTCATGAAGGCTATAGATGCCTTTCCCGGTCCTCAAAGTGGAGTTCCATGGTGGACTCCTTCTACATGTCCAAGAACCTAGAAGTGAGTACCTTGGAGGAGTTCTTCTCAACGATGGAACTCCACGAAACTAGGCTTGAGGGAATTCAAGAAGAGCCAAGAATTCAACCCTCAAGAGGAGTAGCATTGTTGGCAAATAAGGGAAGAAGAAGATGGAAGTCCCTCCTCCTCCCGATGATGAAGCCTCCTCTTCCTCCATGGATAGCACCGAAGAAGCCTATATGGTAAGGAGGGTAAGACGTGCATTTAAGAATTTTAGATTTTATAAATCAAATGATAGGAATAGAAGACCAAGGGGGAAGGTGATATGTTACAATTGCCAAGGAGAGGGACACATAAGGGACAATTGTCCTCTCCTAAACAAAAGCAAGGAAGAGAGGAAAAAGAAAGAAGAAAAGAAGAAGAAAAAGGGGAGCAAGAAAAAGAAGGAAGAGGAGAAGAAGGCAAAAGAAAAAGGGAAGGCCAAAGCATTCAAGGCCAAGACATGGGATGATCCTTCCTCATCCTCCTCCTCATCATCGGATGAGGAGAATGCCTTTGTCGCCAATTTGGCCTTGATGGCCTTTGACGATTTGGATTGCTCCTCCTCCGAAAATGAAGGATCAAGCACAAGAGGAGAGGCTCAAGTGAAGGGGAGCCTCCTCCACATCATCCTCCTCATCATCCGAAGAAGAAGAAGAAGATATGGAAACTATGGTAACGAAAGCTTCTCCTAGTAAAATAGTTTCCATAATTTCTAGTTTAACTAAGGACCTATTTGGAATGAAAAAGAAAAATAAAAGCATGCTTGAACAAATTAAGGCATTAGAAAATAAGCTAGAAAATGCATGCTTAAATAATAATGATACTTCTTCTTGCCATGATGATGCATGCTCACATGATAATTATGTGCCTTTAGATGTTAGTGATGCATGCATAGAAGAAAATAGGGCATTAAGGGAAAAGGTAGATTATTTAACCAAAGCCCTAGGAAAATTCACAATTGGCTCCAATACCCTTAATATGATCATTGGGAGCCAAAGGGCTAGCTTCAACAAAAAGGGCCTAGGATATAAAGAGAAGAAAAATGAGAAGGCCTATAGATGCCTAATAGCTAGGGGACAAGACAAAAACAAAGTAATAGCTAAGAAATGGATCCCCAAGGAATTTCTAGTGAACCCCATAGGTAAAAATCTATTTTGGGTTCCAAAATCCATCCTTAAGGGTTAGAAAACCCCTAAGGTAGTCAACCATATGAACCTAATCTATATCATATTTTGGTTGACTTAGGATGACGGGACAACATTTTTAGATAGTGTTGGGTGATGATAACGTGCCCATAAATAGGTAATAATGCTTAAATCATGATGATTAATGCAATTGCTATGTATATGTGTAATCATGATTTATGATTTTGATATTGGGCACATCATCATGAGAAATAGGTTTAAATCATGCTTTAGGTGATACTTTTTTTTTTTATCATCATATAATGCCTAATGCATGGTTATAATTTGATGAAAACATGTATTTCATGATCATAATGTGAAATTAATTGATATATGTCATTATGATCATGTAGGTTGTTAGGTTGATACTTAACCATGATAGAATTGCTTGAATATATTGGTTAAGTATATATATACAAATACCCCCCCTAGGATGCATCTCACACTCACTATAGGCTAACTTGATTTCAAACTTAGCATGGGTGAGATGTTAGGATGATACAAATGTCCACTAATGCCTATGGCATTTAGATGGTCATTTAAAGTATCAAAATATCAATAATAAACCAATCATGGGGAAGGCTTATGTTTAATTAATAGACATATTGCCCAAAGATCATGGTTGGATATTTCTAATGTTTTCAAAACAATTTCTTACCTTAAAATACATGTATTCATGTTTTGAAACAATTGGATGCAAAACTAGGTAGCTAACTTGACACTAGAATGATCAAAAACCTAGTGGTTTTTAGAACTTTTGGATTTTTGGCAAAAACAAGAAAATATAATGAGTTTTCATGAAAAACTATTTTTCATTGATAGATATACTTAAGAGAAATATGTTCCTCGAATTTCATGATTTTTCGAATTTTCTAAAATTTTTAATGCATTTCTGAATTTCATCCAGAAAATCAGAAATTCGGCTTCCTTTGTGCCAGTCGACTGCCATACTGATAGCAGTCGACTGGTGGCCTGTAAATCAGAATATTGAAGGCCGAATTCAGTTTGTAAACCTCCTACAAGTGGTAGAAATATACTTGATGCCATCAACAAATGGTACCCAATTTTTAAATCAACTTGACATATTTTTCCTCCATTATACTTGATGCCATGAGCTTATAACTTAGTGTTAATCTTTTTGATGGTGTCAAAGGGGGAGAAATAAGTATGTTTAAGTTAATCACATTAGGGGGAGAAATATATTGTAGGGGGAGAAATATATGTAGGGGGAGAAATATATTGTAGGGGGAGAAATATATTGTAGGGGGAGAAAATTTGCATAGAGAATTTCATGGATTAAGGGGAATTGCATGTTGCTATATCATGTTTATCTTTACATGCTTTCTTACCCTTAGAATTTATATCAAATGTTTTTACCTAACTTAAACGGATTGCCACACATCAAAAAGGGGGAGATTGTTAGGGCAATCTCTTGCCGTGATATGGTTTTGATGGTGTGGCAAAGGGTTTAAGTTAGTGTGTTATGTTTATTTGATATGTGCGTTGAAGTCGTGCAGGACTTAGTAATTCGCACATGGAGCCATGGCAAGTTTCACATCTCATGACTCGTGCCTTGAGTCGGTGAAGGATAGCTTTGCGGAAGCCGTGCGCTTGGAGCATCCGAGGGACCGCCGGACGAGAAGCTTGGAGTGAAGCCGGAGGAAGTAGACTTCGAGGCAAGAGACGCGAAGGAGCATTGCGAGCCGTCTTTGCTGATGTCGCCGAGGACGTGGCGAGAACGAAGAGAACTTGGCGAGGACTCAGAAATGAGTGGCGATTGTAACCCGGGAAGGGTAGCTCTTAGGTGAAACTTGGCCCATTTGGCCAAGTGTCGGATGGGTTTTCGACACGATCATTGCCATGTCATGCGATCGGCCGATCATCGAGTGTAGCTCGACCGGTATCTCGATCGGTTTGTGGCGGCGTGATCGGCCATATCGTTGGCGATCGATCAACTAGATTGATAATGACCGCCAAGGCGGTGACGTAAATAGGGTTTTGGCCAGAACCGCCAGCCGATCGGCGGATCGACTACGGTTCAGCCGATGTGAGGTCCAATTCGGCGCTAAGAGTTCCGCTGGACGCCCTCTCTATAAAAAGAGAGGGTGTGAGCCTTTGAGAGGCTAATGCTTAAGTTCCAAACAATCTTCCTAGTGCCCCACAAGCTCTAAACTCTTCTTACTCGCTTTTACTCCATTCTATTTGTAAGAAGAGTGATCTTGATTGTAAAGGTTACCTCCACCTAGCTTGGTGCAAAGGAGAGACCATTTAGTGGATTGGTTGAGCGGAGTGATTCACCGAGGACGAATCGGGGACCGTGGATTAGCGGCGTAGCCGTGAACCACGTTACATCTTGTGTTAGCATTGTCTATTTCCTTTGCCTTGTTTTTATTTGTTTAATTTGCTTGTATTGTTGTTTCCGCTTGCGCTAATCTAATTGTAGACGAGCAAATTCCGATAACCAACGAACGAGGGCTATTCACCCCCCTCTAGCCGGCCATCCGATCCCTTACAGAATGTCGTCAATCAGTCGACTGCCGGAGGTCAGCACTCGACTGATGCTGCCATCAGTCGACTGATGATGGCCATCAGTCGACTGATGGTCAATGATCAGATTCGAGGAGTCAAGGCTTATCACCCCATTTCAAGGAGATTGGTGCTCAATTGTGATTGGCTAGGGTTCCTCTCGAAAAGGGGCTCAAAGGCTATAAAAGGAGGTCCTAACCTAGGGTTTTATCATCAATTCTAAGTGCTCAAAAGCCTACGCAACGCTGCGACTCTCCGACGACTCTACAACAACGAAGTGCTGCCAACAACCCTAGTTTAAGTACTATCTTCGAGTTGTTGGTATAATCTTAGTTTGTCATTTCTCTTAAACTTGTAATTCATTTGTTAATCGAGGCTTTCTACCGTTGCATTTTATTTTAATAGAAGAGAGGGGTTGTCTCTCTATCTTTTGCTTCGAAGGTTTTTGTAATCGTAAAACTCCTACCTCCAACGAGGAGGAGTGTTTTAGTGAATTGCCCTCCGTGCTAGGATCGTTAGGGCCTTGGAGTAGTGGCCGAAGGCTACGAACCATGTAAAAAAACTATTTGTCTCATTTAGTTTTTATTTACATTTCCACTGCATTTAATTGTCTACAGAACGATTTAAAAGAAAAAGTTTTTATCGCTATTCACCCCCCCTCTAGCGATCCACTCGATCCAACAATTGGTATCAGAGCCGGGGGAGCTCAGATTCGGTGAAACCACCAATCGAGCAATTTTCTTTTCGTATTTATCATTTTAAGATTTCTCCCACACTACTAATCCAAGACCAAGTCTTGCTACATAGTTTTTGGTTGTGTTTTTGCAAGTACTAATCTCCTTCGGAGTACCTCACGATCAAACGAGCATAACTTTTACTACAAGGGGACTCATGAAACGATCTACCCACCAAATCAAAGCTCTCTAAGAGATCTACACTTCTTACCAGGGTTTACCCATGTAACAAGCTGTTTTCATCCTCAAAAGTCGACGTTTAGTAGCCTTTTGGGGACATCGAAGGTTGTGAGTACTTACTTTTTATTTAGTTTCTTATTTCTTTGCTTAACTTTCTATTTCTCGTTTGTTTCTTTTTATTTCCCGCACCACTAATCCAAGGAGAAGTCTTGGAACCCTTTTCATGTTTTTTTTGTATTTTTTGTGCAAGGTTTTCCTTCCAAATGGCCCATCTCGAGGGTTTTAGCACCGTCCGAGCTCCGTTTTGCAACGGAGATGATTTCCATTACTGGAAAGGTCAGATGGAGTGCTTTCTCAAAACCCAAATCGAGATGTGGATCATAATCCAAACGGGTTTCACACATCCGACTAACGAAGTGGGTGAATCCTTGGGTTATGATCAATGGACTGTTGCAACAAAACGACAAGTCGAAGCCGATGCCAAGGCAATACAAATCCTCCAATGCGGCTTGTCCAAGGAGGAGTTAAATCGTGTCGGCCCCTTCATCAGCGCAAAGGACCTATGGACAAAGCTAGTGGAGCTACACGAAGGGACCTATGAAGCCAAGGTATGTAAGCGAGACCTTTTATTCAATAAATTATATAATCTAAAAATGCAGGAACACGAGTCCGCGATGCAACTTCACGCCCGAGTCCAGGACATCATCAACAATCTACACGCAATCGGGCAAAAGGTCGAAAATCGCGACCTTATAAGGTATGTCCTAAACTCTTTTCCGAGGACTACCTTGTGGGCATCCATGGTCGATGCCTACAAAGTCTCCAAGGATCTTTCTAAACTTAGATTAGATGAACTTTTTTCTAATTTTGAACTTCATGAGCAGTCTAACTCGGAACCCGAGAAAGGTATAGCATTATTTGCAGGTTCAAAGAAGAAAACCGCTAGCAAGCCACCTCCGAAGGAAGAAGAGGATGAGTCTGATTCGGAGGTCGACTCGAAAATGGAGGACGAACTAGTCAACCTAGTTCGGAGGATAGTCAAGGGCCGAAAAACCATCACTCACTAAAAGTTCAAACATAAGATGTTATGAATGCAACAGGTTTGGACACATTAAGTCCGAATGGCCAAAACTCAAGAGCAAGACACCAAAACACAAAAAGGCACTTAACGCCACTTGGGAAGAAGCTTCTGAGGAAGAAGATAATGATCGAGTCCTCATGGCTAAACCGGTGGAATCGGAGATGGAGTCGGAACCGAAACTAGAATCGGAAACCGAAGACGAGTCGGACTGCGAAGCACTATTCAAGACGAGCCACGGATATGCATCCGATTCAAAAGATACACTCAAGGTAAGTCAGTCTCTTATTACTACACTTTATAGTGCAATTAAGTTTTTAAATAGAAAGTTAGCTAAGTCCGAGTCCAAGGTCGAGACCCTGGTTGAGGAAGTTAAACTCCTCAAACACGAGGTCTCCCTAACCTCTTCGACTAGTCGAGCTCAAGAGAAGGACTCAACTCGGGATGAAAAACTCGAAGTTGAGAACTCACTCTTGAAGAGTCAAGTCGAAGATCTTAGGAATACGTTGGAAAGGTTTACTTTGGGATCCAAAGGACTTGACCTCCACCTTGGATCGCAAAGGGCCGTGTACAACAAGGCCAGGCTAGGGTTTAGCTCAAACATGACCAATAAGTCGTATATGTCAATCGTAAGTCGACATAAAAAACGTGTCCAAGCATGGGTCCCTAAGACCACCTTGATTTCAAACTTAGGATCAAACCAGTACTGGGTTCTCAAGGACCAAATCCACTATGTGGAGAGACCGAATCGATTCAACGGTTCAGGGGGAGCTAGTACGAAATTTGTTTGTGTTTTAACTTAAAAATTGCATGCTTAGGTTTTTATTTAGTTTGATTTTACTTCTTAGAATGGTTAGATAGGACTATAACTCGTCAATACTTGATAACATAGTACCAGGACGCGGCGAGATGATAGTACGCTAGGAAAGCGGAGTCTTGTGTATTCGAACTAGATAAGGCATATCTAGTTCGGTGCACTTGACCGAGCGAAACTAGCTGAAGCTACCTCGCCGTATCCTAGACTAGTTAGACCAGGAAGTGGTCTTAGGTGAGTCAAGTCTCTATTTTCTTGAAAATGGCTTTGTCTAAGGAAGTGGTCATTGTTCCAATCAAAGAAGGCATCTGTGCCTCGCCACGACCTAGAAGCCATGATCTTGAAAAGGTGACTTGATGAGCCTAAGGTCAAATCCGAATCTAACGCAAGGTTGACAAGTGTTTAAGTCATTAAATTTAATTCAACTAAAATTGGAAGTCATCTCACAAGAACATATAGGATTAACATGTTTGATCATATACACATGGGTGAGATGATTTAAGTTAATAATTTTCAACCAATTTTTAATTAATCCAATATCCGATCCAACTACCTTGCGTGTAGGATCAATGGATGTTGGACAGTGGTTGCTCCCGACACATGACCGGGGATCAACTCAAGTTTTTGAAGATTCGATTCAAACGACAAGGATCGATAGCCTTCGGAAATAACGGCAAGCTCAAAATCATCGGATTAGGTGATATTGAGCTTAACTCTAATTTTGTCATTAAAAACATTTTATTAGTAGAAAATTTTCAATATAATCTTCTCAGTGTAAGACAATTGTGTGATAATAACTATAAGGTCATATTTCTAGAAAACGAATGCGTAATTAATACAAATGAAACCTCTAAAACAATTCTTAAAGGGACTAGAAATAACAACATTTACACTATCAACTTAATTAACTCCTCAACTAAGTGTCTTATGACACGACAAGAGGAATCATGGTTATGGCACTGACGACTCGGTCACTCACACCCAAGACTCATCCACAAGATGAGTTAGAGTGACTTAGTTAGAGGTTTGCCTAACCTCAATAACTTGGATAATAAAATATGTAATGCTTGTCAACAAGGTAAACAATCTAGGACACAACATCAACTAACTAGTCAAGAACGAACCAAAAGTGTGCTTGAGCTCCTACACATGGATCTATTTGATTCACACGGAGCTAAGTCACTTAACGGAAGTAAATTCTGCTTAGTCATAATTTATGACTATTCTAGATTTACTTGGGTTAGGTTCATCAAACACAAAAATGATACCCTAGATCAATTAATCAATCTATTTAAGTTAATAGAAAACAACAAAGCATTAAAATCAAAAGACTTAGGACTGATCATGGTGGTGAATTCGAAAACCATAGGTTTACAGAATTCTGTAACCTAAATGGATACAACCACAAGTTCTCTTGCCCTAGAACTCCACAACAAAATGGCCTAGTAGAACGCAAAAATAGAACCCTACAAGAAGCCGCTAGGACAATGTTAAATGAGTATAACCTACCCGATAGGTTTTGGGCGGAAGCCGTGAGTACGGCATGCTATGTCCAAAATAGAATCCTTATGGTTAAGAGGCACCTTAAGACCTCATACGAGATTTATCACGATAAAATACCTAACATCAAGTACTTTAGGGTATTTGGATGTAAGGTACATATCCTAAACACTAAGAATTACCTAGGAAAATTTACATCCAAAACCACGACCGGAATCTTTCTAAGATACTCGACTACAAGCAGAGCTTATAGAGTATATAACCACGACACCCTTAGAGTCGAGGAGACTATCAATGTAGTATTTGATGAAGGACACTAACCTACAAAACCCCCGGCAACCCCAATTAGCAAGCCGACTCATACTAGACCTAACTCTGATCCGGAAATCAGATCTAGTGTTAATCCTAACCTAAGTCAACCAAGTCACTCTATCGACCAAGTGATACATGACTTCAACCAAACTAGAACTCAAACGACTCATCCTATGGATCAAGTTGTAGACTCAAACCCAAATCCAACTAGGACCCAAATGAATCATCCTATCGACCAAGTGATAGGTGATCCAAGTCTAGGAGTTCGAACTAGAGCCTCATACAGAAACCTTAGTCAAATATCTTTGATTTCTAAAATTGAACCCAAAACTATTGACCAAGCTCTTCTTGATCCCGATTGGATTATTGCAATGCAAGAAGAGTTGGCTCAATTCACTAGGAACGAAGTATGGGAATTAGTACCACCACCTAAAGATAAAACAATCATTGGAACAAGGTGGGTGTTTAGAAATAAAATTGATGATAAAGGTTAAGTAGTTAGAAATAAAGCTAGACTAGTTGCTAAAGGGTTTAGTCAAGTCGAAGGTTTAGATTACGACGAGACCTATGCCTCAGTAGCTAGATTAGAGTCCATTCGAATGCTATTAGCATATGTAGCACATCGAGGATTTAAATTGTTTCAAATGCATGTGAAATCTGCATTCTTAAATGGATACATTATAGAAGAAGTTTACGTTAGTCAACCCCCCCGGTTTCGAAAGTTTAGACAAACCCGATCATGTCCTTAGGTTAAAGAAAGCTCTTTATGGACTTAAACAAGCTCCTCGAGCTTGGTACGAGAGACTTTCGATTTATCTTAAGTCCAAAGGTTTTAACCAAGGTGTAGTTGACCCAACTCTTTTCGTAAAAACCTTAGGTAAAGACATATTCATAGCCCAAATCTACGTAGATGATATTATTTTCGGAACCACCAACTCAATCCTACTAAATGAGTTCATTTCACTTATGGAAAGTGAATTTGAAATGAATTTAGTAGGTGAGTTAAGTTTCTTTTTAGGTCTACAAATTAAACAAACTAAAGATGGAATATACCTACATCAATGCAAATATACTAGGGAATTAATTAAACGCTTTGGAATGCAAGACGCTAAAATTATTAATACCCCAATGGCAACTAATGTGAATATAGAAGAAGATGTAATCGGAAATTCAATTGATTTAAAATACTATAGGAGCATAATAGGGAGTCTCCTTTACTTAACTGCAAGCCGACCTGATATCCTATTTGCAGTAAGTATGTGCGCAAGGTTTCAAACCTGTGCCAAGGAGTCTCACCTAACTCTAGTCAAGCGTATCCTTAGATATCTAAAGGGTACACTTAATGTCGGTATTTGGTATCCTAGATCTACCGAGTTCGAACTAACCGGCTACTCTGATTCGGACTATGCCGGTAGTAAGCTCGATAGAAAGAGTATGAGTGGTTGTTGTCAACTTCTCGGCTCGAGTCTAGTGAGTTGGTGCAGTAGGAAGCAACACTGTGTTGCTTTATCTACCACCGAAGCCGAATACATCGCGATGGGTGAGTGTGTCACGCAGCTTCTTTGGATGAAGCACACTCTCCGCGACTTTAAGTTAGACTTTACGAATACTAAACTTCACGTAGATAACATTAGTTCAATTAATCTTACAAAGAATCCGATATGTCACTCTAGGACCAAACATATAGAGGTCAAACACCATTTCATTCGAGAACATGTGGCCAACGGAGCCATACAACTCGAATACATCGAATCAAAGTCTAACTTAGCAGACCTATTTACTAAACCCCTACCCGAAGCCGAATTTAGTCTATTAAGACGAAAATTGGGCATGTGCGTAGTAGAATAGGAACTTGCAAATTATATTTTCTTACTACTATTTCTTAATTTTCATTTTTTATGGAATTAGTATAGGACATACCTTAGATATCATGCACCTATAGATTTAAGGAGCCAATACATCTCACAACACATAGGACTAATGTGTTTGTGTACTTAGCCACGTAGATGGGCGTGAGATGTTAGGACCTTACTCTTGGCTCCAGATGTAGAGCTAGTGCATCGCTATAAACCATGGAGTATAATCATAAATACTAACCGACTCTGACCAGGACTGGTTGATCTTTTATATCAATCAAGCCAAATATGAGTCGAATATTTTATAGATGAGCTTATTTTCAGTATATTATTTTTAAAATGTGGAACATGCTTGGACATTAAATTTAACACTTATTTTTGTTTTCCACACACCCCTTACTCTTTTCGATATATGGCAAAAGGGGGAGACCAGCCAAGCCAAAGTTAAGGGGTCAAAATTTTTTTTATATTACTTAACTCTTACTTCATATTTAAACCAAAAGTTAACTCTATGTTTTGAAAACTTATTTAACTTTTCACAGAGGAAGTAAAGGCCAAGTTAAGAGAATTCTTAACTTAAACTTATGTGTGCCGTCAACGTAAACATTATGTCGTTAATGCTTTACTTAAAGGGGAGAAAGGGCCAAGTTAAGAAGAACTCTTAACTTAAACGTTTTACTAAGGCCAACTTTAAGTAATTACTTAAAGCAACCCTCAAGGGGGAGGATTAAGGTCTTTCTTCAAGACTCACCCTCGGTCAAGGGGGAGGTTTCCTCAAGGGGGAGTACTTGAAGAAAATCCTTACTACTCCAACTTAATCTTCTTTATTTCTTGTTTGTTACTAATGCACATTATTCTTCATGCTTGCTATTTACTTAACTTTGTATGTGGGTTTGCCATAAATCAAAAAGGGGGAGATTGTTGGTGCAGTAGGCACCTAAGTCAAACCTAAGTTTTGATTATAGCAAACGATACAAAGTTAAGCTCATGTCGTTATCTCACGAGCTGAATCGAGTGTGCAGAAGATTGCTATAGCTGGAGCTGAAGGCTAGCGACACCCGGAGGAAGCCGCGGTGGTCAGGCGACACTCGAGTGACTTCGAAGGGAGACGAAGGAATCGAGTGGAAGGCCGGAAGCAAAAGCAACACGTAAGTATCGAGGTAAGCTCGTGTAACACGTAAGTGAGGTCGTATCCTCATTACGGCGATGATCTTAAGCGTAGATCCGACCAAAGACATCCTATAGATGGTCTAGGTCGAGATCGGACGGTCGACGACCGTCGAAATTATGTTTTTGTTGAGCTAACTTTGACTTACAGCAAGCATCACCGACCGGCTTGGAGGACTCGACGCTTTCAATCACCGATCGTTGGGAGAGTCGCGACGATGTCGCCATCACCGATCGATGATGGCCATCGGTCAATGATCGATTCTATCACCCCATTTCAAGGAGATTGGTGCTCAATTGTGATTGGCTAGGGTTCCTCTCGAAAAGGGGCTCAAAGGCTATAAATGGAGGTCCTAACCTAGGGTTTTATCATCAATTCTAAGTGCTCAAAAGCCTCCACAACTCTGCGACTCTCCGACGACTCTACAACAATGAAGTGCTGCCAACCACCCTAGTTTAAGTCCTATCTTTGAGTTGTTGGTATAATCTTAGTTTGTCATTTCTCTTAATCTTGCAATTCGTTTGTTAATCGAGGCTTTCTACCATTGCATTTTATTTTAATAGAAGAGAGGGGTTGTCTCTCTATCTTTTGCTTCGAAGGTTTGTAATCGTAAAACTCCTACCTCCAACGAGGAGGAGTGTTTTAGTGAATTGCCCTCCGTAGATGGTCTAGGATGGTTAGGGCCTTGGAGTAGTGGCCGAAGGCTACGAACCAAGTAAAAAAACTATTTGTCTCATTTAGTTTTTATTTACATTTCCGTTGCATTTAATTGTCTACCGAACGATTTAAAAGAAAAAGTTTTTATCGCTATTCACCCCCCCTCTAGCGATCCACTCGATCCAACAGCTTATGCCCAACTCTATAAATAGAGGGCTAAGGCTTGGGCGACAACTAATGCTAGTGAATTAGGGTTTTGCCTATCTAAAAGTGGGTGGCAACAAACCCTAGAGGAGTTAGGGTTTTGGGCGGCTAGAAGTGGGCGGCAAGCTTGGTTCTCCCTAGGGTTTTGGCCGGCTCCCCTCTTCCTCTTTTCATCCTTTGTCGGCGCTCTTCCTCCTCACTTTCTCCTTGGTGGCCGGCGGCAACATTGCTTCAAGGTTGGCCGGCGTTCATCCATATCCCACCTTGGTGGCCGGCGGCAACATTGCTTCAAGGTTGGCCGGTGCTCAAGAAGCTACTCCTTGGCCGGCGGTTATATCAAGCTCCTTGGCTTGGTGGCCGGTTCTAGAAAGGAGAAGGAGTTTTAGTTTGGTTCTTCTCTTTGTTCGGATAGAGCAAGGAAAGGAAGAACGTGATCTAGGAGGCTTCTACTCATGGAGGATCTTCGCCCACACGACGTCCACGAGGAGGATAGGACATACGATAGAAGATCGAGAGGTATAAAAGTTTTACAACTTTTATTGATCTTTGCATGTTCTTATCTTTATGCTAGTATGTGTTGATTATACTAGTTTACATTTGTATTTATTTGTATAATCATGGACCCCGAAGACAAATACAAAAATCGGCGATCCGTCCGTCGTCTCTTCCGTGGCTAACCAACTAGAAGAGTTGTGTTGCTGAACAACTAGTTTGTTCAAGCGATCACTCAAGTTGTTAGCATGACAATGAATTGGTTTTGCTCAGGAAACTCATCCCATCCGGATTAGTTTTTTCATTAGTGAAAATTTTAATACGGGGACATGGGAGCCAATGAGCCTCCGAAGCAATTCCTAACAAGTGGTATCAGAGCCACGATTTCCGGTTTTGTGTGTTTAGGATTCGGTTAATTTTTATTCACTTTTTCATATATTATATGTGCCAGATAATAGTAGGATATGCATAGTTTAACTCTTTGCTTGTAGGCATAAGATCCGACTATAATGGTCATATGTGTGTATGTGATTGTATGTGTGTAAATATTTATTATTTGAATCCTCGGGGTTGACGAGGCTAGATTAGTGTTTAATTTTTTGTAATTAAATACGACATTGTTTAGCCTCTCATTTTAGTTTACTTTCGATCTAGATTATTTGTACACTCCTTCGTGGAGTATAGGATTGATGGATGTAAATTAAAATGATATATCTCGGCTCGAATCTCTTTATGTGGCTTGCGCATGGAAAAGGTGGAGCGGACGAGGTGGCGACACGACCGGACGCATATTGGAGAACAATGCCATAATAGTTGGAAAAATTCTGATTTTGTTTCATATTTATTGTTGATTTGTTTTATATGCATGTTGTGTGTGCTTGAAAATTCCTCATTTTCAATTTACTAAGTGGGAGAGGGATATTTTAATTAATTCCTGCGGCCTCCATTACAATTTGACGTGTGATGCAACAAACTTGCGTGTCGGCTCTGAGTGCCTTCCTCCCTGCGGATGAGTTTGTTTGCGGATCACTAGGTCAAATAATGGTTATAGGAAATTATCTAGGAGCATGTGTACTTCCACAGCGGTAAGACACATAATCTGAAATAATTCCCTTAGTATCGTGTAATGGTGCACACTTAGATGCAAATAAAAGTATTCTCCCCATCGGAGTCACTGCTTTTATTTGTAGGGCCAAAGAGGAACCAACTATTAATTTTATTTGTCAAAAAGTAAGGTTGACAAGATAATAAAATTAATGGGTAAAACCTCCTCTTACAAATGTAGAATTCGTATACGTCCACACAGCGTGGCATGCGATATTCTCGATGTTTTGAGGTGTTGGTTGATTTTAAAATTTTATTGTTTTGAGGAACCAATAATATTTGAAATCTAATATTTTGATCATTGTGATTCTTAGGTTTTTCAAATGGCTTTCAACCCACTTACTGTGATATTAAAAGAAAATAAACTTACTAGAACAAATTATATTGATTGGAAAAGAAATTTGGATATTGTCTTAACTGCAGAGGAGTACAAATTTATACTCTTCGAGGTCTGTCCTCCTAAGCCCACCGATGACTCTGATGAAAAGGAGAAAGAAAGTTATAAGAAATGGATCAAGGCAGATGAGATGACGCGGTGTTACATTTTGGCATCTATGTCAAATGTGCTGCAACATCAGCATCAGGCCATGGCCACAGCTTATGACATGATGTTCAATCTCAAAGAACTTTTCAGACATCAGAGTAGGGAGGCTAGACAGGAGGCTATGAGAAACTTGATGATGACCACCATGATCGAGGGAACACTCGTCAGGGATCATGTTCTCAAGATGATGGCTCATCTTAATTAGATGGAAGTCCTCGGAGCTGAGATCGATGGGGAAGCCCAGGTCGATATCATTCTCCAGTCTCTGCCTAGGAGTTTTGAGCAGTTCCGCCTCAACTACAACATGAACAAGAGGTTGTATTCGTTGGCGTAGCTTCTGACAAAACTCCAGGCGGCAGAGGGGCTTTTTCGTCAAAGCGCTCAAGCCATGGTTGCTCAGAAGGTTTCTTCTTCTAAACCGAAAGGTAAGAAGAAGAAGAAGCAAGGTGGAGCAAAGAAAGTGGCAGTAGGACCTCAGGCAGAAGTGAAGAAGCCGAAAGCCAAGTGCTTCACTTACAAGCAGACTGGACATTGGAAGGCGGACTGTCCTCGCCGAAAGAACAAAGGTATATCTTCTTGTTTAGTTGTTGAAACATGTTTAGTGGTGTTATCTACCAGTGCCTGGTGTGTAGATACATGAGCCACTGATCATGTTTACAATACTTTGCAGTGGTTCCAGGAAACCCGACGACTAGCTGAGGGAGAGATTACCGTCTTCATGGGCAATGCTTCAAAGGTGGCGGCTATTGCAGTGGGAGACGTTTATTTATCTTTTGATAGGAATAAAGTTATGGTTTTGAGAAATTGTTTATATGTACCTACTTTTAGAAAGAATCTAATTTCAGTTTCTAAATTGTTTACGGATGGATATTCTGTTTCTTTTAATGACAAAGTGGTTATAAAAAGGAATAGGGAGATTATCTGTTCTGGTACATTGGTTGGCAATTTGTACACTCTTGAACCGAAAGCTCCCCGATGCATATAGAAGTAAATAACTCATCTTCTAAGTCTAATACGAGAAAAGAACCTTCGAAAATGAACCAGACATATCTTTGTCATCTAAGGCTTGGTCATATTAACCTGTGTAGAATTCAAAGGTTGATAGCTGATGGAACTTTGGGTTCATTAGTGGTGGAGGATCTCCCAACCTGCGAATCTTGCTTGGAAGGTAAAATGACCAAGAGACCTTTCAAGGCCAAAGGGTATAAAGCCAAAGATGTGTTAGAATTGGTTCATTCTGATTTGTGCGGTCCTATGTCTATCCAGGCTAGAGGTGGTTTTGAATATTTCGTCTCTTTTATAGATGATTATTCAAGATATGGATACATTTACTTGATGCGTCGTAAGTCTGAATGCTTTGACAGGTTCAAAGAATTCAAGGCTGATGTGGAGAACCGTCAAGGTAAAAGTATCAAGACACTACGATCTGATCGTGGTGGCGAGTACCTCTTGGGAGAGTTTAGGAGTTACTTATCAGAGGCTGGGATTCAATCCCAATTGTCCGCACCGGGCACACCCCAGCAGAATGGTGTGGTGGAGCGAAGGAATAAGACTCTTATGGAGATGGTTAGATCAATGATGAGTTATTCTGAGTTGCCAGTTTTGTTCTGGGGTTATGCGCTGGATACGGCAATGTATACTCTGAACTTGGTTCCATCTAAATCAGTGCCTTCTACCCTCGTAGAATTGTGGACTGGGCGAAAGCCTAGTCTAAGACATATTCGGATTTGGGGTAGTCCAGCACATGTGCTGAAGGGAGATGCTGGTAAGTTAGAATCTCGTACAGAAGTACGCTTGTTTGTTGGCTACCCTAAGGGAACGAACGGTCGTTTGTTCTATAGTCCTAGAGATCAGAAGGTGATCGTGAGTACGAATGCCAGATTTCTAGAGGAGGACTATGTGATGAACCACAAGCCCACGAGTAGGATTGTTCTTGAGGAGTTGACAGGCGAAGTCCCGACTCCAGTACCACCGGTACAAGAGGAGATACCACAAGTCACTGCACCGCGTGTCACAGAGCATACACAGGAGGCACCTCGTCGTAGTGGGAGGGTTGTTAGACAGCCTGATAGATTCATGTTCTTGGGAGAATCTTCTGATTTGGTCTCTGGCGAACATGAACCTGATCCCTGGACATATGACGAGGCACTCCAAGATAGAGATGCGGTATCTTGGAAAAGAGCGATGAATTCAGAGATAGAATCTATGGATTCCAATCATGTCTGGGAGCTAGTAGAACCACCCGATGGTGTGAAAGCCATTGGATGCAAGTGGATCTACAAGAGAAAGAGAGGAGTAGTTGGGAAGGTTGAGACCTTCAAAGCTAGGCTTGTTGCGAAAGGGTATACTCAGAAAGAGGGTATCGATTATGAGGAGACCTTTTCACCGGTAGCTATGCTTAAGTCTATCCGAATTCTCTTATCTATAGCTGCTCATATGGATTATGAGATTTGGCAGATGGATGTCAAGACAACTTTCCTTAACAGAAGTCTTGAGGAGAACATCTATATGCGGCAACAAGAGGGATTCATTGCTAAAGGCAAAGAGCATCTAGTGTGTAAGCTTAATCGGTCCATTTATGGATTGAAGCAAGCTTTCAGATCTTGGATCATCCATTTTGATGAGGTAATCCAGTCATATGGATTTATTCAAAGTCCGGATGAGCCATGTGTATACAAAAGATGTGACGGAAACGTAGTGGTATTTCTTGTACTATACGTAGATGACATTTTGTTAGTTGGTAACAATATCAAAGTGTTATAAGATGTAAGGGTATGGTTGTCCAAACAGTTTGACATGAAGAACTTGGGAGAAGTGGGACATATCCTTGAGATCAAAGTTATAAGGGATCGGAAGAAAAGGATGTTGTGCTTATCTCAAGCTTCATACATAGACACGGTTCTAGCTCATTTTACCATGCAGAACTCCAAGAAGGGTTTTCTACCTTTCAGGCATGGAGTTCCTTTATCTAAAGAGATGTGTCCTAAAACATCAAAGGAGATAGAGGAGATGAATGCGGTTCCTTATGCTTCAACAGTAGGAAGCCTCATGTATGCTATTCTATGTACAAGACCAGATATCTCTTTTGCCGTGGGCATGGTTAGCAGATATCAGAGTAATCTTGGACAGGGACATTGGACTGCGGTAAAGCATATATTGAAGTACCTGAGAAGGACTAGGGATTATATGCTGGTTTACCGGGCAGATCAATTAGTCCTTGTGGGTTACACGGATTCTGATTTCCAATCAGATAGGGATAACAGTAAGTCTACCTCGGGGTTTGTGTTTACTTTTGGAGGTGGAGCCATAGTATGGAGGAGTGTCAAGCAGAAATGCGTGGCGGACGCTACCATGGAAGCTGAGTATGTGGCATCCTCTGAGGCAACCAAGGAAGTCGTATGGCTCAGGAACTTCTCGATGGACTTGGATGTGATTCCTGGTTTGCCCAGAACTATCACAATTTATTGTGATAACAGTGGTGCAGTTGCAAACTCGAAAGAACCACGAGCCAATAAGGCGAGTAAACACATAGAGTGCAAGTACCACCTGATACGAGAGATCGTAAAGCGAGGAGAAGTAGCTGTTGCCAAGATTGCATCAGAGGATAACCTGGCGGATCCATTCACTAAGGCCCTTCCAGTGAAAGCGTTTGATAGGCATGTGGAGGACATGGGGATCAGATGTATGGCAGTATGATGACAGCATAGTCTTTTAGTATTAGTGGTAGATTGTTGGAATGTATACTTAAAGTCTAGCTCTTTTTGTATGAACATTTTTATTTTGAAATAAGAATCACATGATCATTGTTCGCACTTTATATTTATTATATGTGTGCATATTGTCTAATATTTTACATTGTAGATAACATGGTGCCTGGTGTGGCACAGAAGATCATGTTATCAGTCCCTTGTAGAATATAAGTAGAGGCTCACGACCAAGATGGTTTTGGACAAACCATTGGAATGGTTGTAGTGTAGCTTGGTATTGTTTTATCTTGAACATAGAGTTACACTAGTACACTTAGGTGTATTGAGCAGGACCGACATAGAGGTGATTCAATTTATTGTTGTCTACGTAATTGAATCGGGCCTCGGATATTATGTTGTACATGCTCTTAATCCTGATATAATAATGAGCACATGTACTTAGTATTTATTTCTTTGATTTACCAAAGGGTGTGATTTAGATGGATTAAATCAATATGCCCGGTAAGTTGGGAAATGATATTATTTTCATGGTGTGTCGTTGATTATAGGAGGAAACCGTGTCCTATATATTAGGTTGATGATGTCCCATTGAGGAGCTCATAAGGTTCATCATGTAAACCCAACTGGTTGACTTAGTCAACATGATGATAAGGTTGAGTGGTACTACTCGAGGAGTTAGATGTTAATTGATTGATTGTCAGTAAATCAATTAATTAACGGGCATTCGATATCTTAAACACGGGGAGATGGATGTACAAATAATATATGGAGCCCATATTGATTTATGGGGGTTGGTGAGGTAATTCGATGATGATCCTCTAGTGGAATGGAACATCATTGATGGATCAAGTTTGTGTGGTTCCGATCCATCGGGTGGCCAAGATCCAACTCCTCCTCATGGTTCCTATCGTAGCCTAATATAATCCTCATGAAGCCTAGATCCAAAGATGGAAAAAATACTCTAGAACCGACGGTTGAGATTAGATCTCTAGATCCGACGGTTGGGATAAAACCCTAAATCTGACGGTGGGGATTTAACCCTAGATCCGACAGTTGGGATGACATCCTAGATCCGACGGTTGGGATGAAACCCTAGATCCGACGGTTGGGATGAAACCCTAGATCCGATGGTGGAGATTAAATCCCTAGATCCGACGGTGGAGATTAAAGGAGGCTTAAGCCCAACTCTATAAATAGAGGTCTAAGGCTTGGGCGACAACTAATGCTAGTGAATTAGGGTTTTGCCTATCTAAAAGTGGGCGGCAACAAACCCTAGAGGAGTTAGGGTTTTGGGCTGCTAGTAGTGGGTGGCAAGCTTGGTTCTCCTTAGGGTCTTGGCCGACTCCCCTCTTCCTTTTCTTATCCTTTGCCGGCGTTCTTCCTCCTCACTTTCTCCTTGGTGGCCGGCGGCAACATTGCTTCAAGGTTGGCTGGCATTCATCCATATCCCACCTTGGTGGCCGGCGGCAACATTGCTTCAAGGTTGGCCGGTGCTCAAGAAGCTAGTCCTTGGCCGGCGGTTATATCAAGCTCCTTGGCTTGGTGGCCGGTTCTAGAAAGGAGAAGGAGTTTTAGTTTGGTTCTTCTCTTTGTTCGGATAGAGCAAGGAAAGGAAGAACGTGATCTAGGAGGCTTCTACTCGTGGAGGATCTTCGCCCACACGACGTCCACGAGGAGGATAGGACATACGATAGAAAATCGAGAGGTATAAAAGTTTTACAACTTTTATTGATCTTTGCATGTTCTTATCTTTATGCTAGTATGTGTTGATTATACTAGTTTACATTTGTATGTATTTGTATAATCATGGACCCCGAAGACAAATACAAAAACCGGCGATCCATCAATCGTCTATTCCGCGGCTAACCAACTAGAAGAGTTGTGTTGCTTGAACAACTAGTTTGTTCAAGTGATCACTCAAGTTGTTAGCACGACGACGAATTGGTTGTGCTCAGGAAACTCATCCCATCCGGATTAGTTTTTTCATTAGTGAAAATTTTAATATGGGGACATGGGAGCCAATGAGCCTCCGAAGCAATTCCTAACAAGGGTTTGGGTCATCTACCACTTGATCAATAGGATGACTCGATTGAGTCCTAGTTTGGTTTAAGTCATCTACCACTTGGTCAATAGAATGACTTGGTTGACTTAGGTTGGGATTAATACTCAACTTGATCTCCGGATCGGAGTTGAGTCTGGTATGAATCGGCTCACTAATTGGGGTTGCCGGGGGTTTTGTAGGTTCGTGTCCTTTATCAAATACTACATTGATAGTCTCCTTGCCTCTAAGGGTGTCATGGTTATATACTCTATAAGCTCTACTTGTAGTCGAGTATCCTAGGAAGATTCCGGTCGAGGTTTTGGATGTAAATTTACCTATGTAATCCTTAGTGTTTAGGATATGTACCTGACACCCAAATACCCTAAAGTACTTGATGTTAGGTATTTTATCGTGATAAATCTCATATGAGGTCTTAAGGTGCCTCTTTACCATAAGGATCCTATTTTTCACATAGCATGTCATACTTACGGCTTTCGCCCAAAACATATCGGGTAGGTTATACTCGTTTAACATTGTCCTAGCGGCTTCTTGTAGGGTTCTATTTTTACGTTCTACTAGGCCATTTTATTGTGGGGTTCTAGGGCAAGAGAACTCATGGTGGTATCCATTTAGGATATAGAATTCTGTAAACCTGTTGTTCTCGAATTCACCGCCATGATCAGTCCTATGTCTTTTGATTTTAAGGTTTTGTTGATTTTCTATTAGTTTAAATAGGTTGATTAATTGATCTACGGTATCACTTTTGTGTTTGATGAACCTAACCCAAGTAAATCTAGAATTTTCATCAATTATGACTAAGAAGAATTTACTCCCATTAAATGACTTAGCTCCGTGTGAATCAAATAGATCCATGTGACGGAGCTCAAGAACACTTTTGGTTCGATCTTGATTAGTTAGTTAATGTTGTGTCCTAGACTGTTTTCCTTGTTGACAAGAATTACATATTTTATTATCCAAGTTATTGAGGTTAGGCAAACCTCTGACTAAGCCACTCTGACTCATCTTGTGGATGAGTCTTGGGTGTGAGTGACCGAGTCGTCGGTGCCACAACCATGATTCCTCTTTCCGTGTCATAAGACACTTGGTTGAGGAGTTAGTTAAATTAATAGTGTAAATATTGTTATTTCTAGTTCCCTTAAGGATTGTTTTAAAAGTTTCATTTGTATTAATTATGCATTCATTTTCTAGAAATATGATTTTATAGTTATTATCACACAATTGGCTTAAACTAAGTAAATTATATTGAAAATTTTCTACCAATAAGACATTTTGAATAATAAAGTTAGAGTTGAGCTCAATATCACCTGATCCGATGATTTTGAGCTTGTCGTTGTTTCCGAACGCTACCGATCCTTGTCGTTTGAATCAAAGCTTTGAAAACTTGAGTTGATCCCCGGTCATTTGTCGGGAGCAACCACTGTCCAACATCCATTGATCCTACACGCATGGTAGTTGGATCGGATATTGGATTTATTAATGATTGATTGAAGATTATTAACCTAAATCATCTCACCCATGTCTACATGATCAAACATGTTAACCCTATATGTTCTTGTGAGATGACATCCAATTTTACTTGATTTAAATTTAATGATTTGAACACTTGTCAACCTTGCGTTAGATTCGGATTTGACCTTAGGCTCATCAAGTCACCTTTACAAGATCATGGCTTCCAGGTCGTGGTGCGGCACAAAGGCCTTCTTTGATTGGAACAACTACCACTTCCTTAGACAAAGCTATTTTCAAGAAAATAGAGAATTGACTTACCTAAGACCACTTCCTTGTCTAACTAGTCTAGGATACTACGAGGTAGCTTCAGCTAGTTCCACTCGGTCAAGTGCACCGAACTAGATACGCCTTATCTAGCCCGAATACATAAGACTCCGCTTTCCTAGCGTACTATCATCTCGCCGCATCCTGGTATTATATTATCAAGTATTGACGAGTTATAGTCGTATCTAACCATTCTGAAAGGAAAATCAAACTAAATAAAGAACCTAAGCATGCAATTTCTAAGTTAAAATACAAACAAGTTTTGTACTGGCTCCCCCTGGATCGTCGAATCGGTTCGGTCTCTCAACATAGTGGATTTGGTCCTTGGGAACCCAGTACTGGTTCGATCCTAAGTTTGAAATCAAGGAGGTCTTAGAGATCCATGCTTGGACACATTTTTTATGTCGACTTACAATCAACATATACAACTTGTTGGTCATATTTGAGCTAAACCCTAGTCTGGCCTTGTTGTACACGACCCTTTGCGATCCAAGTAAGAGGTCAAGTCCTTTGGATCCCAAAGTAAACCTTTCCAATGTGTTCCTAAGATCTTCGACTTGACTCTTCAAGAGTAAGTTCTCAACTTCGAGCTTTTCAACCCGAGTTGAGTCCTCCTCTCGAACTCGACTAGTCGAAGAGGTTAGGGAGACCAAATGTATGAGGAGTTTAACTTCCTCAGCCAGGGTCTCGACCTTGGACTCGGACTTAGCTAATTTCCTAGTTAAGAACTTAATTGCACTACAAAGCGTACTAATAAGGGATCGACTTACCTTGAGTGTATCTTTTTAACCGGATGCATATCCGTGGATTGTCTTGAATATGGCTTCGCAATCCTACTCATCTTCGGTTTCGGATTCGTGTTTCGGTTCCGACTCCATCTCCGATTCAATTGGTTTAGCCATAAGGATGCGATCATCGTCTTCTTCCTCAGACACTTCTTCCCATGTAGCGTTGAGTGCCTTTTTGTGTTTTGGTGCTTTGCTCTTGAGTTTTGGGCATTCAGACTTGATGTGTCCAAACCTATGTAGGGATGTATACTGAAAAGTCTATCTTTTCTATGAACATCTTTATTTTTGAAATAAGAATAACATGATCATTGTTTGCATATTTTTATAGTTATGCAATCATGTCTAATAGTTTACATTATAGATAACATGGTGTGTGGTGTCACAAGGGAGATCATGTTATCGGCCCCTTGAAAAGTATAAGTAAAGGCTCACAAACGAGATGGCTTTGGACAAACCATCGGAATGGTTGTAGTGTGATTTGGTATTGGTTTGTCTTGACTATAGAATCACACTAGTGCACTTTGTGTGTATTGAGCAGGACCGACATAGAGGTGATTCGATTTATTGCTGACTACATAATCGAATCGGACCTAAGATATTATTTAGTACATGCTCTTAATCCCGATATATTAATGGGAACATATACTTAGTAGTCATCTCTTTGATTTACCAATGGGCGAGATTTATAGATTAAATCGATAGGCACGGTAAGTTGGGAGAAGATATTATGTATATGGTGTGCCGTTGATTATATGAGGAAATCGTGTCCTATATATTAGGATGATGATGTCCCCTTGAGGTGCTCATAAGGTTCATCATGTAAACCCTGCAGGTGGACTTGGTCCGGCATGATGAAAAGGTTGAGTGGTACTACTCAAGGAGTTAGATGTTGATTAATTAATAGTCAGTAAATTAATTAATCGACAGACATTCGAGATCTTAAACTCGGAGAGAAAATGTACAAATAATATATGGAGCCCATATTATCATATGGGGGTTGGTGAGGTAGATCAATGATGAACCTTTAGTGGATGGGATCATCATTAGTGGATCGGACTTTATGTGGGCTTGATCCATGGGTGGCCATGGCCCAACTCCTCCTCATGGTCTCTAATGTAGCCTATTAACACCTCATGAAGCTTAGGTCCAATGGATAGAAACAAAACTCTAGATCCAAAGGTAGAGATTAAATCTCTAGATGCGACGGTTGAGATTAAATCTCTAGATCCGACGGTTGGGATTAAATCTCTAGATCCGACGGTTGAGATTAAATCCCTAGAACCAATGGAGGAGATTAAATCAAGCCTTAAGCCTAACTCTATAAATTTTGGCTTAAGGGTGGGTGGCAACACATGGAAGAAAAAAGGGGGCTTAGGTTGGGCGGCAAGGGCTTTTGAGATTTAGGGTTTTGGGTGGCTACAATTAAGGAAAGATTCTTCTTCTTCTTCTTCTTCCTTATGGTGGCCGGCACCTTTCTTCTCTCTACTCTCCTTGGTTTTGGATGGCGTCCAACATTCTCCCTTTCATCTAAGAGCATGGCTTAAAGGGATTAGGGTTTTCTTCCTTTGGAGGCTAGGAATCCTAGTTGGTTTAGGATTGGGTTTGGTGGCTAGGGTTTTGGGAGTCTTGGGTGGGCGACAACATTGGGAGGAGTTTTTCTTCTTCTTCCTAAGGTGTGGCCGGTTCCTCCATCTTGGCTTGAGCTCATCCTAATCTTCTTCCCCACTTCCATGGTCGGCCATAAGGAGAGCTAGGATTAGGGTTTAGAGGCTTACGGTTTAGGAGGTTTGGGTGGCACCAAATAAGGAAGGTTTCTTTCTTCTTCATCCTTTGGTGGCCGGCACCCACAGCCCTATCCCAGCCCTTGGGCGGCATCCAAAGACCCCTTCTCCTTCTCCTTAGGTGGTGGAAACAAGATATAGGACTTTCCCTTGATGTCTTGGCCGGTTTCCACCATTATCTCCTTCTCCATGTTGGCCGTGTTGGGTTTTTCCGAGCCACAAAAATCGCTTTTTGCGTTGCGGAAACCTCGGAAGCCCCGGCCACGGATCCGTGCGAAGTATAAAAATATAAAAATATGTATGTGCTTACAAAAACCCTAGATCTACCTTAGATATAAGAGGTTAGATCATTACCCTCGATGCGATGCCCTTCGCAAATCCCGCTCGTCCAAAAGTTCGCCGGAACTCGAGAGTGTCAAGTGCACACTCTTCTATTGGTATCCACACAAGCAATAGGTGGAGAAAAATGCCTTAGAGTGTGCTAGCACTCCTTTAGGAATTTCGGCCAAGGAGAGGTTGGGAGAGGTAGAGCTTGAGAGAAAGATGATCCAAGGTTGAAGATGAAGTTATTAAGCCACCAAAAATCAATTACCCCATCTAATGGAGTGGCCGGCCACTTCATGGAGAGGAGGTTACATGCATGCATGTAACTCCCATGACCCTTGGTCTCCCTCATGATGTGGCACCAATTGACAAAGTCAATGATGATGTGGAGCATCATCATTGGCCGGCCATGCCAAGTCATCATCATGACATGGCATTTGGTCAAGTCAAACTTGACCTTTCATCTTCCCTCTCAAGTCAAGTCAAACTTGACCTCTAATCTCCCATGGTTGATCAAATCTAACCACTTGACTAAAGTTAATTTAATTTAATGAATCTTTATTCATTAATTTAAATTGATTTGATGAATCAAATCAAAATTAGACTCATTCAATACTTGAATCAACTTGAGTCTAACTCAATTAGTCTAATTTGGATTACTCTTAATCCAATTTGGTTCATCCCATGAACCTAATCCTCATGGTTCATCATATGAACCTAATCTCCATCTAATTGCTCTTATGTGTGTGACCCTATAGGTTCTTGTAACGTTGGCAATGTCCCTAAACCGATTTAGGAACATAAGCAATGAGCGGTATCTAGCAACACATCATTGCTACCCAATGTTGGTGCAGTGGGCACCAAAGTCGAACCGGTATTTTGATTATGGCAAAAGGCTCAATAGTTAAGGGTATATTTGTTATCTTACGAGCTCAATTAAGTGTGCAGAAATGCTAAAGTTGAGCGGAAGGTCTGCGACACCCGGTGGGAACCGAGGTGGTCGGCGCGCCTTGAGAGGACGGAGGAAGCCGAGGTACTCGGGTGAAGACCGGAAGCGAGGCTACAAGGTAAGCTCGTGTGAAAGCGAAGCAAGGTCGTTAAGCGTAGATCCGACCCAATACCTCCAATGGAAGGTCTAGGTCGAGATCAGATGGTTAGAACCATCGTACTTTATATTTTAAGCTAACTTGTCTGCGGTCAAAACCCTTTGACTACAGTCAAGCTAGTCAAGTTCCCCTCGAGAAGAGCTCGAATTTCAAGGGGTGAATTTGGACTTGACTCGTGTTTTGGTACAAAGGGTGATGTGGCATCAAGGTGGACATCAAACCATCACCAAGCTTCCTTGTGGGCGCCCAAAATAAGGTGAGTTGGCACAAGATGGTTGGCTCCCATGATGTGGCACAAGTTGAATGGCTCCAACAAGTTGGCGCCCAAGGAGGTTGGAGGTGGCACAAGGTGGTTGGATGAAACACCTCATCCTTGAGTTGGCGCACAAGAAGGTTGGAGGTGGCACAAGGTGGTTGGATGAAACACCTCATCCTCAAGTTGGCGCCCAAGGAGGTTGGAGGTGGCACAAGGTGGTTGGATGAAACACCTCATCCTCAAGTTGGCGCCCAAGGAGGTTGGAGGTGGCACAAGGTGGTTGGATGAAACACCTCATCCTTGAGTTGGGATAAGAACCTCACCTTGGACACTACCTATGTCTAAATTCATAGATCAATATCCATAAATAGACATGTTCACTCCAAGCAAAGACAAGAAATCAAGAGCTCTCAACACGCCGTCGTAACGCCGCTACTACTACTCACATTTGCTACGACAAAGTGCCGCCCGACAACAGCTACATCTTCTACTTATAAGAGTTGTCGGTATATTTATTTAAGTTCTACTTCTTTAAATTGTCTTTGTGCTTTAATCGTAACAAGGAAAGGAGTGTCCTTTGCCTTGATTTCTTTTGTAATCGTTGCTCCTACCTCCAACGAGGAGGAGTGGTTTTAGTGAATTGCCCTCCGTCGTGATCAAGGATCACTAGGGCCGTGGATTAGCAATCGAAGATTGTGAACCACGTAAAAATATCTTGTCTACTTTATATTTCACTGTGCATTCTCTACTTGCTTTTACTTATTGCAAAAGTTTTTAACGACAGTATCGCTATTCACCCCCTCTAGCGACACTTTCGATCCAACAATTGGTATCGAGGCGGGCGCTAAGATTCGTGAAACCACCAATCTAGCTTTGTTTTCTTTTTTACAGATTTTTATTTATTTATTTCTGTTTTAGTATAATTATTTCACTTGCTTATCTTCTCCTACATATAGAATTGCATTAGAGGCTTTAGGATCCGGATAAGGTTGTCCTTGGTTAGATCCGAGTAAGGTTGTCCTCGGAACTTCAGCGACATTCGCATTTGATTGTTTATTTCTTTTGCAAGTTACATTTTATATATCTTTTTTACTTCCCTACTAATCCAAGGCGAAAGTCTTGGAATATTCTTTCGTGTGTGTTTTGCAAGATTCTTTTAAATCGTTCTTCTTCTTGTTTTTAAATGGCCCATCTCGAAGGGTTTAGCACCGCTTGACCCGTTTTACAACGGTAATGACTTTCGTTATTGGAAGGTCGGATGGAATGCTTTCTTAAAACCCAAATCGAGATGTGGATCGTAATCAAACCGGTTTCACACTTCCTATTAATGAAGATGGTGAATCTTTGGAGTTCACGATCAATGGTCAAATTCCATGAAAAACAAGTAGAAGCGATGCCAAGGCAACTCAAATCTTGCAATGTGGGTTGTCAAGGAAGAGCTCAACGCGTCTTCATTAGTGCAAAGGACTTATGGACCAAGCTAGTGGAACTACACGAAGGCACCGACGACACGAAGGTATGTAAAAGAGATTTACTTTTAAATAAATTATATAACTTGAAAATGCAGGAAAACGAGACCGCAACTCAACTACATGCTCGTATCCAAGACATCGTCAACCAACTCCATGCCATCGGACAAAGGTCGAGAATCGCGACCTTATCGGTATTCTCTTAACTCGTTTCCTAGGACCACCTTGTGGGCATCCATGGTCGATGCCTACAAGGTCTCCAAGACCTTTCTAAAATTAGGTTAGGCGAATTGTTTGAACTTGAATTACATGAGCAAACTAACGTGGTCGGGCCGAGAAGAGTATTGCGTTAGTTGCGAGTTCAAGAAGAAGAAGCCGCAAGCAAGCCACCCCGGAGGAAGAAGGCGATATCCAAGCTCTAATGGCCAAGCCGACCCGAGCGCGACTCGAAACCGAAGAAGAGTCAAGTCAGAATCCGATGATGAGCTTCCATTCAAGACAAAGCCACGGATCCGTATCCAGGTTCAAAAGAATCATTAAGGGTAAGTCGGTCGTTACTTAATACTTTGTATGGTGCAATTAAATTTTTAAATAAGAAACTAGCTAAGTCCGAGTCCAAGGTTGAGACCCTAATTGAGGAGGTTAACCTCCTCAAACATGAGGTCTCCCTAACCTCTTCGACTACTCGTATTCAAGAGGAGGACTCAACTCAAGTTGAAAAGCTTGAAGTTGAGAACTCGCTTGTGAAAACACGAGTCGAAGACCTTAGGAACACGTTGGAAAGGTTCACTTTGGGATCCAAGGGACTTGACCTCTTACTTGGATCACAAAGGGCCGTGTACAACAAGGCCGGACTCAGGTTTAACTCAAATACAACCAATAAGTCATATATGTCTATAGTAAACCAACATAAGAAAAATGTCCAAGCATGGGTCCCTAAGACCACTTTGATTTCAACTTTAGGATCTAACATGTATTGGGTTCCCAAGGACCAAATTCACTATGTGAATAGACCTACTCGATTCAATGGTCCAGGGGGAGCCAATACAAAATGTATTTTTGTTAAGTCTTAGAAATTGCATGCTTAGTTTTTCTTTTATTTTTAGAATGGTTAGATAGGACTCATAACCAACTAAAACCCTGCGAAAAGATTGAGCCTCGGGGAGCCTCTTTTCAAAAATAAATCAACTAAAATCCTACGAAAAGATTGAGCCTCGGGGAGCCTCTTTTCAAAAATAACTAGTTAGACCAAGATGTAGTCTCAAGTAAGTCGAGTTATCAATTTCTTGAAATTAGCTTTGTCTAAGGAAGTGGTCGTTGTTCCGATCAAAGAAGGCCTCTGTGCCTCGCCACGACCTGGAAGCTAATCTCTTGAAAAGATTACTTGATGAGCTTAGACTAAATCCGAATCTAACCTAATGTTGGTTAATTAATCAAGTAAAATTGAAAGTCATCTCACAGTAACACATAGGAATAACATGTTTTGATCATGTAGATATTGGTGAGATGATTTAGGTTTAAAAACTTACAAACAACCCTTTAGTAATTCCATTGATCCTACACATAAGAGTCGAAGAAACCATTAATATAGTTTTCGACGAAGGACACGAACCCGTTCAATCCTTAACAAAACCAACTAGCAAATCAACTTATAGCGAACCCGACTCTGATCTTGAACTTGAATCTCGTCCTAACCAAAGTCATCCTATCGACCAAGTGATAGATGACTCTAACCCAAGTCAAACTAGAACTCACCCAAGTCATCCTATCGACCAAGTGATAGATGACTCTAACCCAAGTCAAACTAGAACTCACCCAAGTCATCCTATCGACCAAGTGATAGATGACTCTAACCCAAGTCAAACTAGAACTCACCCAAGTCATCCTATCGACCAAGTGATAGATGACCCTAACCCGAGTCACACTAAGACTCAAACAAATCATCCTATCAATCAAGTTATAGGTGATCCAAATTTAGGGGTTCGAACTAGAGCTTCATATCGAAACCTTAGTCAAATCTCGTTAATTTCCAAAATCGAACCCAAAACTATTGAACAAGCACTTTTTGATCCCGACTGGATTATTGCTATGCAAGAAGAGCTAGCTCAATTCACTAGAAATGAAGTCTGGGAATTTGTACCACCACCTAAAGAAAAATCAATTATTGGTGGGTATTTCGAAATAAACTTGATGATAAAGGTGAAGTAGTTAGAAATAAAGCTAGGTTAGTCGCAAAAGGGTTTAGTCAAGTCGAAGGTTTAGATTACGATGAGACCTACGCCCCCGTAGCAAGACTAGAGTCCATCCGAATGTTGTTAGCATATGCTGCACATCGAGGTTTTAAATTGTTTCAAATGGATGTCAAGTCAGCATTTTTGAATGGATACATTAAGGAAGAAGTTTACGTCAGTCAACCTCCCGGATTCGAAAATCTAGATAAACCTGACCATGTCCTTAGACTTAAGAAAGCCCTATATGGACTCAAACAAGCCCCAAGAGCTTGATACGAAGGCTTCGATCTATCTTAAGTCCAAAGGATTCAACCAAGGTTTAGTCGACCCAACCTTATTCGTTAAAACCGTAGGAAAAGAAATCTTTATAGCCCAAATCTATGTAGATGATATAATTTTTGGAACTACCAACTCGATCCTGCTAAACGAATTCATCTCACTTATTGAAAGTGAATTTGAAATGAATTTAGTAGGAGAGTTAAGTTTCTTCTTAGGTTTACAAATTAAACAAACTAAAGATGGAATATATTTACATCAACAAAAAGATACTAAGGACTTAATAAATCGATTTGGAATGCAAGATGCTAAAATAATCAATACACCTATGGCAACTAATGTTAATATAAACGAAGATGTAGAAGGAAAACCCGTTGACCTAAAATACTATAGAGCGCAATAGGAAGTCTCCTATACTTAACATGACGACCGACATTTTATTGCGGTAAGTATGTGCAAGGTTACAAACCTGTGCCAAGGAGTCTCACCTAACCCTAGTCAAGCGTATCCTTAGATATCTAAAGGGCACGCTAAGCGTAGGTATTTGGTACCCTAGATCTACCGAGTTTAATCTAATCGGCTACTCCGACTCGACTATGCGGTAGTAAACTCGATAGAAAGAGCACGAGTGGTTGTTGTCAAATCCTCGGCTCGAGTCTAGTAAGTCGGTGCAGTAGGAAGCAGCATTGCGTTGCCTTATCTACCACCGAAGCCGAATACGTTGCGATGGGTGAGTGTGTCTCTCAGCCACTGGATGAAGCACACTCTCCAAGACTTTAGCAATCTTTAACAACATTAAAAGTTAGGTATGTGCGTAATAGAGTAGGATTTAAATTTTTCTATATATGTACTCTATTTTTGCTTCTTTTTATGAAATTAGCCTAAGTCTTACCCTAGAAATCATATTGGGAACTTGCTTGGACTTACAAACCCTAAAATATATTTACAAACTTTTTGAGTTAAGGCAAAAGGGGGAGAAAGTCACAAAAGTAAGGAAGAAAGTAAACAAAATTATTACCTTTTATATTAAGTAATACCTTTTACTAAAGCAACTATTAAGGGGGAGTAAAAATTATTTTTCAAGAACTCACCTTCGGTCAAGGGGGAGGTTACCTCAAAGGGGAGAACTTGAAACAATAATTTTTCTCACTCATATTTAATCTTTATGCTAGCTCATTCATATTTAATCTTTATGCTAGCTCATTCATATTTAATCATTATGCTAGCTCATTCATATTTAATCTTTATGCTAGCTCATTCATATTTAATCTTTATGCTAGCTCATTCATGCTTAATCATTATGCTAGCTCATTCATATTTAATCTTTATGCTAGCTCATTCATGCTTAATCATTATGCTAGCTTCTTTGTTATCTTAATTTTTCCTTAACTTTTGTGTCGGTTTGCCATGAATCAAAAAGGGGGAGATTGTTGGTGCAGTGGGCACCAAAGTCGAACCGGTATTTTGATTATGGCAAAAGGCTCAATAGTTAAGGGTATATTTGTTATCTTACGAGCTCAATTAAGTGTGCAGAAATGCTAAAGTTGAGCGGAAGGTCTGCGACACCCGGTGGGAACCGAGGTGGTCGGGCAACGCCAAAGGACTTGGAGGAAGCCGAGGTACTCGGGTGAAGACCGGAAGCGAGGCTACAAGGTAAGCTCGTGTGAAAGCGAAGCAAGGTCGTTAGCGTAGATCAGGCCCAATACCTCCAATGGAAGGTCTAGGTCGAGATCGGATGGTTAGAACCATCGTACTTTATATTTTAAGCTAACTTGTATCATGGTCCAAAACCCTTTGACTACAGTCAACTGCTAGTCAAGTTCCAGCCTCGAGAAGAGCTCGAATTTCAAGGGGGTGAATTTGGACTTGACTCGTGTTTTGGTACAAAGGGTGATGTGGCATCAAGGTGGACATCCAAACCATCACCAAGCTTCCTTGTGGTGGACGCCAAAAATAAGGTGAGTTGGCACAAGATGGTTGGCTCCCATGATGTGGCACAAGTTGAATGGCTCCAACAAGTTGGCGCCCAAGGAGGTTGGAGGTGGCACAAGGTGGTTGGATGAAACACCTCATCCTTGAGTTGGCGCACAAGAAGGTTGGAGGTGGCACAAGGTGGTTGGATGAAACACCTCATCCTCAAGTTGGCGCCCAAGGAGGTTGGAGGTGGCACAAGGTGGTTGGATGAAACACCTCATCCTTGAGTTGGCGCACAAGAAGGTTGGAGGTGGCACAAGGTGGTTGGATGAAACACCTCATCCTTGAGTTGGGATAAGAACCTCACCTTGGACACTACCTATGTCTAAATTCATAGATCAATATCCATAAATAGACATGTTCACTCCAAGCAAAGACAAGAAATCAAGAGCTCTCAACACGCTCATACGCTACTACTACTCACATTTGCTACGACGAAGTGCACGACAACGAAAGCTACATCTTCTACTTATAAGAGTTGTCGGTATATTTATTTAAGTTCTACTTCTTTAAATTGTCTTTGTGCTTTAATCGTAACAAGGAAAGGGGAGTGTCCTTTGCCTTGATTTCTTTGTGTCGTTGCTCCTACCTCCAGCGAGGAGGAGTGGTTTTAGTGAATTGCCCTCCGTGCGTGATCAAGGATCACTAGGGCCGTGGATTAGCAATCGAAAGATTGTGAACCACGTAAAAATATCTTGTCTACTTTATATTTCTGCATTCTCTACTTGCTTTTTACTTATTGCAAAAGTTTTTAACGACACCGTATCGCTATTCACCCACCCCCCCTCTAGCGACACTTTCGATCCAACACCCAAGTTACCAGAATGTTGAGCTCCAACATCACCTTTGTGACTACTAATTGTGACTCTCACAATATGTGACAATGTCCCTCTATCCATGACATCTAGATTGACCAATCGAGGCATAGACCGTGTCATCCTCGGTACAATCTAAATCTTGAACTCCAAGTAGACTCACTCTAATCAAATGAGCTCAATATCTCATATTGACTCATTTGGGCATGGCCATGCACTTCGTGGTCTTACTCTATCAAAAATATCGATGTCACTCCCGTCATATAGGAGGGATAGATCCCATCTACATCACTCACATCCCTCCGCATAATTTGTTACATACCCAGTAATCGCCTTTATAGTCCACCCATTTACGGGTGACTTTTGACGAAGCCAAAGTATGCAACTCCTTATGTATGGAACCATGGTGACTTCATGTCTAAGGACTAATAGTCATACTAATAGCCACATGAGAAAGTATATGACACTCATATAACGATCCACGATACTTTCTCATGGCGGGTCATTCAGTATACATTCTCCAATGCATACCCATGTGTCAACTTGATATCTCATATCCATGACTTGTGAGATCAAGTCATCTTGTTGACCTACATGCTAGTCTCTACGCATTAACATTGTCCCTGAATGTTAATACTCGACTAGGAATGATTAAGAGTAGTGTTCTCTATATCATCTCATTATCGATTCAACCAATCGATTGATATAGATAAGAACCTACTACTCAAGGCCATTATTATATTTAGTTATTTGGCACCAATACAAGTAAATATAATAACCATGCCTTTATAAATAGGAATATGATATAATAAAGTCCATACAACAATCATCACATGATTGGCTCTAGGGCTTTCACTAACAATCTCCCACTAGCACTAGTGCCAATCACCATAGTATATAATACCCAATGACCTAGTGTGACCATCATGCTTTTTCTGTGCCAAAGCCTTGGTCAAGGGATCTGCGATGTTAGCCTCTGTGGGTACTCTGCAAATCTTCACATCTCCTCTATCGATAATCTCTCGAATGAGATGGAAGCGCCGTAGTATGTGTTTGGTCCGCTGGTGCGAGCGAGGTTCCTTAGCCTGTGCAATCGCTCCATTGTTGTCACAATAGAGCTCTATGGGATCTGCAATGCTAGGAACCACCCCAAGCTCAGTAATGAACTTGCGGATCCAAACTGCCTCCTTTGCTGCCTCAGATGCAGCGATATACTCAGCTTCTGTTGTAGAATCAGCAACTGTGTCCTGCTTCGAACTCTTCCAGCTCACAGTGCCACCATTCAAGCAAAACACGAACTCTGACTGCGATCTATAATCATCCTGGTCAGTTTGGAAGCTGACATCGCTGTAACCCTTTACAGCTAGCTCCTCATCGCCTCCAAATATCAAGAAATATTCTTTAGTCCTTCTCAAGTACTTAAGAATATTCTTGACTGCTATCCAGTGACGCTCACCTGGATCTGACTGGTATCTACTCATCATGCTCAAAGCATACGAGACATCAGGACGAGTACACAGCATGGCGTACATGATAGATCCTATAGCAGATGCGTAAGGGATCTTATCCATGCGGTCTCTCTCCTCTCTAGAAGAGAGACTTTGAGTCTTCGAAAGACTCACACCATGTGACATCGGCAGAAGTCCTTTCTTGGAATTCTGCATGGCAAACCGAAGTAATACCGTGTCAATGTATGTACTCTGACATAGGCCAAGCAATCTCTTAGATCTATCTCTATAGATCTAAATGCCTAGAATACAGGCTGCTTCACCTAAGTCTTTCATTGAGAAGCACGTCCCGAGCCAAGTCTTCACAGACTGTAGCGAAGGGATGTCATTCCCAATGAGCAGTATGTCATCCACATATAATACAATGAAGACAACTGTGTTCCCATCAACCCTCTTGTAGACCACGTGGTTCATCTTCATTCTTGATGAAACCAATGTTTGATCGCATCATCGAATCGAAGATTCGGCTCGAAGCTTTCTTTAGCCCATAAATGGACCTTTGCAGCTTGCATACCTTCCTAGTATGCTGTGGATCTACAAAACCCTCAGGTTGTGTCATGTACACATCCTCGAGCAAGTTTCCATTCAGAAATGCGGTTTTGACATCCATCCGCGGATCTCATAATCGTGGTATCGCAATAGCAAGCAAGATCTGAATGGACTTAAACATCGCCACTGGAGAAAAGGTTTCATCATAGTCAATACCATGAATTTGCTTGAAACCTTTAGCCACCAATCGACCCTTATAGGTATGCGTAAGTCCATCCATGTCAGTCTTTCTCCTAAAGACCCACTTACACTCAATGGGTTTGACCCCTTCAGGTGGATCAACCAAAGTCCATACTTGGTTGGTGTACATGGATTCCATCTCGGATCTCATGGCCTCTAGTCATTTCTCAGAATCTGGGCTCATCACAGCTTCCTGATAGGAGGTAGGCTCATTCTCAATGAGCATTATGTCATCATGGTCAGACAAGAGAAATGAGTATCTCTCTGGCTGACGACGTACCCTATCAGACCTGCGAAGAGGTAAGTCTACATGAACAGGTGGTTGTTCCACAACTCTTTGTGCAATAACCTCATCACCCACAACACTTTGTGGTTCCTGTTCAACCTCTATCAAGGCCTCAGTGCTATGGTCCCTATCTTGAATTTCTTCAAGATCGAAGGTACTCCCACTAGTTTTTCTAGAAACAAAATCCCTTTCTAGAAAAACTCCAGTCTTTGCCACAAACACTTTGTGCTGACTGGGAATGTAGAAGTAATATCCCTTTGTATCCTTGGGATATCCAACAAAATAGTACCTATCAGATTTGGGTCCCAGTTTGTCTGAGACTTGACGTCTAACCAAGCCTCACAACCCCAAATCCTCATAAAAGACATCATGGGATTTCTCCCTGTCCATATCGTATATGGTGTCTTTATCACAACCTTGGATGGTACATGATTAAGGGTAAAGGCTGCTATGTCTAGAGCATATCCCCAAAAGGATATAGGAAGATCTGTGTGACTCATCATAGATCGTACCATATCCAATAGGGTACGATTCCTCCTTTTGGATACACCATTCCACTGTGGTGTTCCAGGAGGAGTGAGTTGGGATAGAATCCCACACTCAGCTAGATAGTCATGAAACTCATGGCTAAGGTATTCACCACCTCGATCTGATCGAAGTATCTTAATACTCTTGCCAAGCTGGTTTTGTACTTCATTCTTGAATTCTTTGAACTTTTCAAAGGATTCTGATTTGTGTGTCATGAGATACACATAACCATATCTACTGAAGTCATCAGTAAATGTAATGAAGTACCTGTAACCACCTCTAGCAGCAACATTAAAAGGACCACATACATCACTATGTATAAGTCCTAACAAATCTGTTGCTCTTTCGCTGTGGCCACTAAAGGGTGTCTTGGTCATCTTGCCTAAAATGCAAGATTCGCATGTCTCATATGATTCAAAATCAAATGAGTCTAGCAGCCCATCCTTATGGAGCTGAGATAAGCGACACTCATTTATGTGACCTAAGCGACAGTGCCAGAGATAAGTTTGGTTCAACTCATTTGACTTGAACCTCTTGGTACTTATGTTATAGATAGGGCTCTCTAAGTCTAGAAAGTAGAGTCCGTTCATTAGAGGTGCACTACAATAGAACATATCATTTAAATAAACTGAACAACATTTGTTCTTTATTATAAATGAAAATCCTACGGGAGTCTAGAAGGTGTCTACGTACCCAATCATCTTGAGTACATATGTACCTACGGGAGTCCCTTCTTGCATTTTGGACCCAAATAATGCCTTAGACACTTCATATCTCTCATGCCTAGCTTGTCCTTGATATAGTTGACGAAGATGTCCAACCATATCATAAGCATTCATGAACTCATGTTGCTTCTGAAGCTCAGAGTTCATGGTCGCGAGCATTAGACATGACACATCTAATGCATCATCTTGATGCTTCTTGTAAGCATCTTTGTCAGCTCGCGAGGCAGTGGCAGGAGGTGCCTCCGGAATGGGCTGCTCCAGGACATACAACTTCCTTTCTTGGGTGAGAACAATTCTCAGGTTCCTGTACCAGTCCAGGAAATTCGCTCCATTGAGCTTGTCCTTCTCAAGGACAGAACGCAGAGAGAGTGTTCGTGTTTGTCGACATAGTTATCTACAACATACAATGCAGAGAATTAATATCATATTCCTTTTATCATTTAATTAGGCCTTTAATCAAATGATGCTCCCACTGAATTATAGGAATTTTGTAGAATCGAGTTATGGATGTGGTCAAACCACATTACTAGATTCATACAAACTAGATATAATTCTTGCGGGACAAGATCCACATCATACTAAGCCTTGAGTTAGCTTTGGCTAAATCGCCCAAGACTTAGTATGATCGGTGGGTAACACATTACCGATTACATCTCTATGCAACTCTTGTTTATAGGATCAAGACCCACATTTACAAAAGACCTTGAGTTAGCTTTGGCTAAATCTCCCAAGATTTAGTGTAAATGCGATCTTGACCTATCGTTCCAACGATTGGAATATGCCTATAGTTCTACTCGATCCAATTGAGTTTAACTAGTTTTGCTCAATCTAATTGAGCTTACTCTAACCCAAGCGTGATAGGCGGGACCAAGATTGTCCCTCCACACCCTACCAAGATAATATGCGTTGCTCTGCTTTGGCAGATTCAATAACAACAAATGATCGAGGTAGTGATGGGTATCAAGGCTCGGTAGGCATTTTCGAGTTGATTCGATTATGATCTAATCTAATCGTAATGTGTATCTTATACGCATTTAGGCCTTTATTATCCTATATTAGCATGCATCATATACATACATTCATTATTCTATCATGCATCATATACAAACAAGAAAATTATCCTAGCATGCATCATATACATACAAGCATTATTCTACTACCATGCATCACATACATACAAGCAAAATCAATTAAATATATATATATATATATATATATATATCAACATATATATATATATATATATAATTAAATGTGATATAGTCATGGCCCTACTACGATCTTCTCAAGCCAATGAGAAGATCGGACGGTCAACCTAAGGCTAGTGGCTTCTCCAAGCGCTTCCTTTGACCGCCATGTGTCGTCGTCACCCTTCTCGTAATCTCGTCTTCGAGTGGACTTTCTACCGCTCCATTTTGTACATTACAAATATAAAACTCGAGTTACATTCGAGTCTAAAAACTAATTACAACTAGAATATCAAAAGAAGCATACACTATACAACACGCACAACCACAAAACGGCACGCAGGCCGTATTATGAATTACAACACACATAATCCAATCAAATTGGGGTCATTGGGCCATGACAATCACATAATTATACATAATTCTAAATTATGTATTTTTACAGAAATTTCTATAATTTTTCCTAATTTTTTTTTCAAATTAATGAGTCACCTCTCCGTAACGGTCCCGCTAAGCGGTTTCCGGGCGCGATCGCGGGACAAAGCCCCTTTCGGGGATAGGGCAGCGCCCATACTCACAAAAATAACTTTGCTAGTGTCCCTACTACGATCCTACAGCAACTTAAGTCGCTTTCCCAAAAACCTAAAGCGAGAACTCGCCGTTTCGGAGAGTTTTTCTCGACGGTTGAAGCCTACAAGTGTCCCAACACTTGTTGCTTCGACTCTTTGAGAAAAATACCCAAAAATTCTATAAAATTAGGAAATTTACAGAAACATATAAATCTGTAATTTTTATATCTAATACAAAAATTACAAAGATGAAACACATACATGCTTCGCACGTGGCTCTGATACCACTGTTGGGTTTTTCCGAGCCGCAAAAACCGCTTTTTGTATTACGGAAACCTCGGAAGCCCAGGCCACGGATCCGTGCGAAGTATAAAAATATAAAAATATGTATGTGCTTACAAAAACCCTAGATCTACCTTAGATCTAAGAGGTTAGATCATTACCCTCGATGCGATGCCCTTCGCAAATCTCGCTCGTCCAAAAGTTCGCCGGAACTCGAGAGTGTCAAGTGCACACTCCTCTATTGGTATCCACACAAGCAATAGGTGGAGAAAAATGCCTTAGAGTGTGCTAGAACTCCTTTAGGAATTTCGGCCAAGGAGAGGTTGGGAGAGGTAGAGCTTGAGAGAAAGATGATCCAAGGTTGAAGATGAAGTTATTAAGCCACCAAAAATCAATTACCCCATCTAATGGAGTGGCCGGCCACTTCATGGAGAGGAGGTTACATGCATGCATGTAACTCCCATGACCCTTGGTCTCCCTCATGATGTTGAACCAATTGACAAAGTCAATGATGATGTGGAGCATCATCATTGGCCGGCCATGTCAAGTCATCATCATGACATGGCATTTGGTCAAGTCAAACTTGACCTTTCATCTTCCCTCTCAAGTAAAGTCAAACTTGACCTCTAATCTCCCATGGTTGATCAAATCTAACCACTTGACTCAAGTCAATTTAATTTAATGAATCTTTATTCATTAATTTAAATTGATTTGATGAATCAAATCAAAATTAGACTCATTGAATACTTGAATCAACTTGAGTCTAACTCAATTAGTCTAATTTGGATTACTCTTAATCCAATTTGGTTCATCCCATGAACCTAATCCTCATGGTTCATCATATGAACCTAATCTCCATCTAATTGCTCTTATGTGTGTGACTATAGGTTCTTGTAAGCGTTGGCAATGTCCCTAAACCGATTTAGGAACATAAGCAATGAGCGTATCTAGCAACACATCATTGCTACCCAAGTTACAAGAATGTTGAGCTCCAACATCACCTTTGTGACTACTAATTGTGACTCTACAATATGTGACAATGTCCTCTATCCTTGACATCTAGATTGACCAATCGAGGCATAGACCGTGTCATCCTGTACAATCTAAATCTTGAACTCCAAGTAGACTCACTCTAATCAAATGAGCTCAATATCTCATATTGACTCATTTGCATGGCCATGCACTTCGTGGTCTCACTCTATCAAGAATATCGATGTCACTCCCACATATAGGAGGGATAGATCCCATCTACATCACTCACATCCTCCGCATAATTTGTTACATACCCAGTAATCGCCTTTATAGTCCACCCATTTACGGGTGACGTTTGACGAAGCCAAAGTATGCAACTCCTTATGTAGGGAACCATGGTGACTTCAGGTCTAAGGACTAATAGTCATACTAATAGCCACATGAGAAAGTATATGACACTCATATAACGATCCATGATACTTTCTCATGGCGGGTCATTCAAGATACATTCTCCAATGCATACCCATGTGTCAACTTGATATCTCATATCCATGACTTGTGAGATCAAGTCATCGTGTTGACCTACATGTTAGTCTCTACGCATTAACATTGTCCCTGAATGTTAATACTCGACTAGGAATGATTAAGAGTAGTGTTCTCTATATCATCTCATTATCGATTCAACCAATCGATTGATATAGATAAGAACCTACTACTCAATGACATTATTATATTTAGTTTTTTGGCACCAATACAAGTAAATATAATAACCATGCCTTTATAAATAGGAATATGATACAATAAAGTCCATACAACAATCATCACATGATTGGCTCTAGGGCTTTCACTAACAGGCCGACAGCAAGCATTCTCCTTGTTGCTTGTTGGTTTAACATAGGAAGGAGAAGTGCTTTGTTTTTATTCTTCCTCTTGCTTTCGAAGAGCAAGGAAGGAAGATTTACGATCTAGGAGCTTCGACTTTTGGTAGAGCGTCACCCACACGACGTCCGAAAGGAGGAAGGACATACATTAGAAGATCGAGAGGTACATCGATTCTCTAATTTTATATGTTACATGTTTGTATTTGTTTTTCAATTATGAGCATGATATAAATCTGTATATGGCTAAATAATACTTGGATCCCGAGCATAAACACAAAAACCGGCGATCCGGACATCATCTATTCCGCGGCTACTCGTAGAATAGAGGAATGTCGCTTGAACAACTAGTTTGTTCAAGTGACCTCTCTAAACGAATAGCATGACGATGGCTTGGTTGTTTGGGCAATCCCTTTTGTCTAGAATTAAATTTTTAATCTGGACACATCGAAGGGTTCACCATGATCAAACGACTGAGGTGATGTGGGAATCAAATTTTCCCCTCACAGACTCGATAAGCTAAACCATTAAATTGGTATGAAAGCTTACGGGGAAAAACCCCTACAATTGGTATCAGAGCCAAGGTTTCCGGTTTTATGTGTTTTGGATTCGATTAATTTTTATGCACTTTTTTATATATTATATGTGTCGGATAATTGTAGGATTTCCGTAGTTTAACTCTTTGGTTGCTGGCATAAGATCCGACTATTATAGCCATATGTGTGTATGTGATTGTATGTGTGTAAATATTTATTTTGTTGAATCCTCGGGGTTGACGAGGCTAGTATTTAGTTTTGTTAAATTAAATACGACATTGTTTAGACACTCTTTATTTTATTTTACTTTCGATCTAGATTTCATGTACACTCCCTCGTGGAGTATATGATCGATGGATGTCAATTAAAATAGGTTTTAGTCTCGGCTCGGATCTCCGGATGGCTCGTACATGGCATCGGAGGAGCGGACGAGAAGGCGATGCGACAGGAGACATATTGAAGACAAAAGCCATAATAGTTGAAAAATAATTTATTTTTCATATTTATTGCTTTTTGTTTGATATGCATGTCGTAGGCTAGAAAATTCCTCATTTTCAAATTACTAAGTGGGAGAGGGATATTTTTATAAATTCCCACGGCCTCCATTACGATTTGACATGTGATGCAAGCAAACTTGCGCGTCAGCTCTGAGTGCCTTCCTCCCCATCGGATGAGTTTGTTTGTGGATCACAGGGTCGAATATGGTTATAGGAAATTATTTAGGAGCGTGTGTACTTCCCTATCGGAAGGCACATAACCCGAGATAATTTCCTTGGTATCAAGTAATGGTGAACACTTAGATGCAAATAGAAGTATCCTCCCCATCAGAGTCACTGCTTTTATTTGTAGGGCCGAAGAGAAACCAACTATTAATTTTATTTGTCAAAAAGTTAGGTTGACAAGATAGTAAAATTAATGGGCAAAACCTCCTCTTACAAATGTAGAATTCGTATACGTCCACACAATCGTGGCATGCGATATTCTCGGTGTTTAGAGGTGTTGGTTGATTTTAAAATTTTATTGTTTGAGGAATCAATAATTTTTTTAAATCTTAAGTAATGATCTATGTGATTCTTAGGATTTTCAAAAATGACTTTCAGTCCACTTACTATGATACTAAAGGAAATAAACTTACTATACCCAAATAATGATGATTGGAAAAGAATCTAGATATTATCTTATCTACTAAGGAGTACAAGTATGCACTCTTTGAAGAGCATCCTCAAGCCATGGTTGCTCAAAAAGGTTTCTACTTCTAAGCCAAAAGGCAAGAAGAAGAAGAAACAAGGTGAAGCAAAGGTGGTGGGAGGATCTCAGGGAGGAGTGAAGAAGCCGAAAGGCAATTACTTCACTTGCAAGCAGGATGGACATTGAAAGAAGAACTGTCCCAATCAAAAGCAAAACAAAGATATATCATTTGGACTAGTCGTTGAAACATGATTAGCGGTGTTATCTACCGACACCTGGTGTGTAGATACGGGAGCCACTGATCATGTCTGCAATACTTTGCAGGGGTTCCAGGAAACCCGATGACTAGCTAAAGGGGAGATTACCATTTACTTGGGCAATGCCATGAAGGTGGCGGCTATTGCAGTGGGAGAAGTTTTATTTATCTCTTGAGAAAAATAAAACTTATATTCTGGAAAATTCCCTTTATGTACCTTTATTTAGAAAGAACTTAGTTTCAGTTTCTAAATTATGGATGGATATTCTATTCCTTTTAATGAAAGAATTGTTATAAAAAGGAATAGGGAGAATATCTGTTCAGGTACATTGATAGGAAATTTATATACACTTGAACCAAAACCTCCCACGATGCAAATTAAAGTTAATAACTCATCTTCTAATTCGAATAAGAGAAAAGAACCTTCGAAGATGAACCAAACATATCTTTGGCATCTTAGGCTTGGTCACATAAACCTAAGCAGAATTCAAAGGTTGATAACTGATGGACCTTTGGGTTCATTAGTGGTGGAGGATCTCCCAACCTATGAATCTTGCTTGGAGGGTAAGATGACCAAGAGGCCTTTTAAGGCCAAGGGGTATAGAGCCAAAGATGTGTTAGAAATGGTTCATTCTGATTTGTGTGGTCCTATGACTATCCAGGCAAGAGGTAGTCATGAATATTTCGTCTCTTTCATAGACGATTATTCAAGATATGGATGACACTATGATTTGATCGTGGTGGTAAGTACCTCTTGGGAGAGTTTAGGAACTACTTATCAGAGGCTGGGATTCAATCCCAATTGACTGCACTTGGCACACCCCAGCAGAACGGTGTAGTAGAGCGAAGGAATAGGACTCTTATGGAGATGGTTAGATCGATGATGAGTTATTCTGACTTGCCAAATTTGTTCTGGGGATATGCTCTAGATACGTCGGTGTACATTCTGAACTTGGTTCCATCTAAATCAGTGCCTTCTACTCCCACAGAGTTGTGGACTGGGCGAAAGCCTAGTCTAAGACATATTCGGAAATGGGGGAGTCCAGCACATGTGCTGAAGGCAGATGCTGACAAGTTGGAACCTCATACAGAAGTACGCTTATTCGTTGGCAATCCTAGAAGAACGAAGGGTGGATTGTTTTATAGTCCTAGAGATCAGAGGTTGATCGTTAGCACGAATGCCAGATTTCTAGAGGAAGACTATGTGATGAGCCACAAGCCCAAGAGTAAAATTGCTCTGGAGGAGTTAAAAGGGGAAGTCACTTCTTTAGTACGACCGGTACAAGAGGGTATACCACATGTCATTGCACCGCGTGTCACAGAGGATACACAGGTAATACATCATCGTAGTGGCAAGGTTGTGAGACAGCCTGATAGATTCATGTTCTTGGGAGAATCTTCTGATTTGGTCCCTGGCGAACATGAACCTGATCCCTGGATATATGACGAGGCAATCCAAGATAAAGATGCAGTATCTTGGCAAAGTGCAATGAATGCTGAGATTGAATCTATGGATTCAAATCAGGTCTGGGAGCTAGTAGAACCACCCGATGGTGTAAAAACCATTGGATACAAGTGGATCTACAAGAGAAAGAGAGGAATAGATGGGAAAGTTAAGACCTTCAAAGCGAGGCTTGTTGCGAAGGGGTATACTCAGAAAGAGGGTATCGATTATGAGGAGACATTTTCGCCGGTAGCCATGCTTAAGTCTATCCGGATTCTCTTATGCATAACATCTCATATGGATTATGAGGTGTGGTAGATGGATGTCAAGACAGCTTTCCTTAATGAAAGTCTTGAGAAAAACATCTACATGAAGCAACTAGAGGGATTCATTGCTAAGGGCTAAGAGCATTTTGTATGTAAGCTTAATCGGTCCATTTATGGATTGAAACAAGCTTCGAGGTCTTGGAACATCCGCTTTGATGAGGTGATCCAGTCTTATGGATTTATTCAAAGTCCGGATGAGTCTTGTGTATACAAAAGATGTGACGGAAACGTAGTGGTATTTCTTGTACTATACGTAAATAACATTTTGGTGATTGGCAACAATATCAAAGTGTTATCGGACGTAAGGGTATGGTTGCCCAAACAGTTTGATATAAAGGACTTGGGAGAGGTGGGACACAACCTTGGGATCAAGGTTATTGTGCTTATCCCAAGCTTCATACAAAACACGATAATGGATCATTTTAGCATACAAAACTCCAAGAAAGGTTTTCAACCTTTCAGGCATGGAGTTCCTTTATCTAAGGAGATGTGTCTTAGATCATCTGAGGAGATAGAGGAGATGAAGGCGGTTCCTTATGCTTCGGCAGTAGGAAGCCTCATGTATGCGATTATATGTACGAGACCAGATATCTGCTATGCCATCGGCATGGTCAGCAGATATCAGAGTAATCCATGATAGGGACATTGGACTGCGGTAAAGCATATATTGAAGTGCCTGAGAAGGACTAGGGATTATATGATAGTTTACCGGGCAGACCAATTACTCCCTGTGGGTTACATGGATTGCGACTTCCAATCAGATAGGGATAACAGTAAGTCTACCTCAGGTTTTGTGTTTTCTTTGGGAGGTGGAGTCATTGTATGGAGGAGTGTCAAGCAGAAATGCATGGTGGACTCTACCATGAAAGCTGAGTATGTGGCAGCCTCTGAGGCGGCCAAAGAAGTTGTGTGGCTCAGGAACTTTTTGATGCACTTGGATGTGATTCCTGGTTTGCCCAGAACTATCACAATTTATTGTGATAATAGTGGTGCAGTTGCAAACTCGAAGGAACCATGAGCCCATAAGGCTAGTATACACATAGAGCGCAAGTACCACCTGATATGAAAAATCGTAAAGGAGGTAGGAGTTGCTTGTTGGGATGTATACTGAAAGCCTATCTCTTTTGTATGAACATTTTTATTTTGAAATAAGAATCACATGATCATTGTTTGCACTTTATATTTATTATATGTGTGCATATTGTCTAATACTTTACATTGTAGATAACATGGTGCTGAGTGTGGCACAGAAGATCATGTTATCAGTCCCTTGTAGAATATAAGTAGAGGCTCACAACCAAGTTGGTTTTGGACAAACCATTGGCATGGTTGTAATGTAGCTTGGTATTGGTTTGTCTTGAACATAGAGTTACACTAGTACACTTAGGTGTATTGAGCAGGACTGACATAGAGGTGATTCAATTTATTGCTGACTACATAATTGAATCGGTCCTCGGATATTATGTTGTACATGCTCTTAATCCCGATATAATAACGGGCACATGTACTTAGTATTTATTTCTTTGATTTACCAAAGGGTGAGATTTAAATGGATTAAATCAATATGCCCGGTAAGATGGGAAATGATATTATTTATATGGTGTGTCGTTAATTATAGGAGGAAACCGTGTCCTATATATTAGGTTGATGATGTCCCCTTGAGGAGCTCATAAGGTTCATCATGTAAACCCTGCAGGTTGACTTAGTCACCATGATGATAAGGTTGAGTGGTACTACTCGAGAAGTTAGATGTTAATTGATTGATGGTCAGTAAATCAATTAATTAACGAACATTCGATATCTTAAACACGGGGAGATGGATGTACAAATAATGTATGGAGCCCATATTAATTTATGGGGGTTGGTGAGGTAATTCAATGATGATCCTCTAGTGGAATGGAACATCATTGATGGATCAAGTTTGTGTGGTTCCGATCCATCGGGTGGCCAAGATCCAACTCCTCCTCATGGTCCCTATCGTAGCCTAATATAATCCTCATGAAGCCTAGATATAAGAATAGAAGGAAAAGAAAGGGGAGGGAAAGGAAAGGGGAGGGAAAGGAAAGGAAAGGGAGAGGAGAGGTTGGATGAGGTGGGCGGCAAGTTTAAAGGTTGATAAAAATTTTATTTCCTAATTCTATGCCACCTTAGGATGCAAGATTTGAATTCGTTTAAATTTTTTTTCATGATTAGAATTGGTAAATTTTTTTTCTATTTTCTATGCCACCTTGGGCGGCAAGTTTAGAGGAGGTAGATTTTTTTTTTTTACTAAATCCTTGCTACCTTGGGCGGCAAGAATAATTAGGAATTAGTTCCTAATTTGTTGGCCACCTCATCAATAACCAACTTTCTCTTAAGTTCTATAAAAGGGAGGCTAAGGGGGCGGCACAAAAGAATGAATAATTAAGGTTTAGGTTTCTTTGCTTGGCCGACTCTATCCCCTTGTCGTTGGCGGCACAAAGATATAAGAAACCCTAAGCTTTCTTCCTTGGCCTCTTTTCCTCTTCACTCCATCTAGGGCCGGTGGCACAAAGGGGTTGTAGGGTCTTCTATTGCTCCCCTTTGGCCGGTCTTTCTCTCATCCTTTTCCTCTTGGCCGGCGGCACTAGGAGCTAGGGATTGTTCCCTTGTTTGGTTCCTTGGTTGGCCATCTTGTTCTCTCTTTTCTTGGGGCCGACGACAACAAGCTTTTGTGGCTTGGTGGTTGGCTCAAGCAAGAAGGGAAGGAGAGTTCTTCTTTCTTTTGATTGAAGAAGATCTAGGAAGCTTCAACTTGTGGAGGATCTTCGCCCACACGAAGTCTACAAGGAGGTTAGGACATCCGATAGAAGATCGAGAGGTATAAAATTTTTACAAGTTTTATTATTGATCTTTGCATGTTCTTATTAATATGTTTGTATGTGTTGATTATACATGTCTACATCCATATGTATTTGTATAATCATGGACCCCGAAGATAAACATAAAAACCGGCGATCCGTCCGTCGTCTCTTCCGCGGCTAACCGACTAGAAGAGTTTTGTTGCTTGAACAACTAGTTTGTACAAGCGATCGCTCAAGTAGTTAGCACGATGATGAATTGGTTGAGCTTAGGAAACTCATCCCATCCGGATTAGTTTCATTAGTGAAAATTTTAATCTGGGGACATGGGAGCCAATGAGCCTCCGAGCACCCCAGCATTGCTGTCGCCTAGATTGCATCAGAGGATGACCTGGTAGACCCTTTCATTAAGGCCCTTCTAGCAAAAGCTTTGATAGGCATGTGGAGGGAAGGGGAATCAGATGTATGGCTGTATGAGGACAGCATAAGTCTTTTAGTATAAGTGGGAGATTGTAGGGATGTATACTGAAAAGTCTATCTTTTTTATGAACATCTTTATTTTTGAAATAAGAATCACATGATCATTGTTTGCATATTTTTATGGTTATGCAATATTGTCTAATACTTTACATTGTAGATAACATGGTGTGTGGTGTCACACGGGAGATCATGTTATTGGCCCCTTGAAAAGTATAAGTAAAGGCTCACAACCGAGATGACTTTGGACAAACCATCGGAATGGTTGTAGTGTGATTTGGTATTGGTTTATCTTGACCATAGAATCACACTAGTGCACTTTGTGTGTATTGAGTAGGACCGACATAGAGGTGATTCGATTTATTGTTGACTACATAATCGAATCGGACCTAAGATATTATTTAGTACATGCTCTTAATCCCGATATAATAATGGGCACATATACTTAGTAGTCATCTCTTTGATTTACCAATGGGCAAGATTTATAGATTAAATCGATAGGCTCGGTAAGTTGGGAGATGATATTATTTATATGGTGTGATGTTAATTATAGGAGGAAACCGTGTCCTATATATTAGGATGATGATGTCCCCTTGAGGATCTCATAAGGTTCATCATGTAAACCCTGCAGGTGGACTTGGTCCGGCATGATGAAAAGGTTGAGTGGTACTACTCATGGAGTTCGATGTTGATTAATTAATGGTCAGTAAATTAATTAATCGACGGACCTTCGAGATCTTTAACACGGGGAGAAAATGTATAAATAATATATGGAGCCCATATTATCATACGGGGGTTGGTGAGGTAGATCATTGATGAACCTTTAGTGGATTGGATCATCATTAGTGGATCAGACTTTATGTGGGCTTGATCCATGGGTGGCCAAGACCCAATTCCTCCTCATGGTCCCTAATGTTGCCTATTAACACCTCATGAAGCATAGGTCCAATGGATAGAAACAAAACTCCAGATCCAAAGGTAGAGATTAAATCTCTAGATCTGACGGTTGAGATTAAATCTCTCGATCCGACGGTTGAGATTAAATCTCAAGAACCAATGGAGGAGATTAAATCAAGCCTTAAGCCTAACTCTAAATATTGGATTAAGGGTGGGCGGCAACACATGGAAGAAAAAATGGGGCTTAGGTTGGCCGGCAAGGGTTTTGGGTGGCCACAATTAAGGAAAGATGCTTCTTCTTCTTCTTCTTCCTTATGGTGCCCGACACCTTTCTTCCCTCTACTTTCCTTGGTTTTGGTCGGCGTCCAACATTCTCCCTTTCATCTAAGAGCATGGCTTAAGGGGATTAGGGTATGCTTCCTTTTGAGGCTTGGAATCCTTGTTGGTTTAGGATTGGGTTTGGTGGCTAGGCTTTTGGGAGTCATGGGTGGGCGGCAACATTGGGAGGAGTTTTTCTTCTTCTTCCTAAGGTGTGGCCAGTTTCTCCATCTTCCCTCCACCTTGTCTTGAGCTCATCCTAATCTTCTTCCCCACTTCCATGGCCGGCCATAAGGAGAGCTAGGATTAGGGTTTAGGAGGCTTGGGTGACACCAAATAAGGAAGGTTTCTTTCTTCTTCATCCTTTGGTGGCCGGCGCCCACATCCCTATCCCAGCCCTTGGGCGGCATCCAAAGACCCCTTCTTCTTCTCCTTAGGTGGTGATACACAAGATATAGGGCTTTCCCTTGGTGACTTGGCTGGTTTCCACCATTATCTCCTTCTCCTTGTTGGCCGGCGGCAAGCATTCTCCTTGTTGCTTGTTGGTTGGCCATAGGAAGGAGAAAAGCTTTGTTTTTATTCTTCCTCTTGCTTTGGAAGATCAAGGAAGGAAGATTTGCATTCTAGTAGCTTCGACTTTTGGTAGAGCGTCGCCCACACGACGTCCGAAAGGAGGAAGGACATACATTAGAAGATCGAGAGGTATATCAATTCTCTAATTTTATATGTTACATGTTTGTATTTGTTTTTCAATTATGAGCATGATATAAATCTGTATATGGCTAAATAATACTTGGATCCCGAGCATAAACACAAAAACCGGCGATCCGGACATCGTCTATTCCGCGGCTACTCGTAGAATAGAGAAAGGTCGCTTGAACAACTAGTTTGTTCTAGTGACCTCTCTAAACGAATAGCATGACGATGGCTTGGTTGTTTGGGCAATCCCTTTTGTCTAGGATTAAATTTTTAATCTGGGGACATTGAAGGGATCGCCATGATCAAACGATCGAGGTAAAGTGGGAAGTGAAGTTTCCCCTCACGGACTCGATAAGCTAAACCATTAAATTGGTATGAAAGCTTTCGGGGAAAAACCCTTTCAACCTGTTGCATTCGTAACACCTAATATTAGAACTTTTAGGCTTACCTTCGTTGGGCCGAGTGACGGTTCGCTTTTGGCCCTTGACTATCCTCCGAACTAGGTCGACTAGTTCGACCTCCATTTACGGGTCGACCTCCGAATTGGACTCATCTTCTTCTTCCTTCGGGGGTGGCTTACCTGCGCTTTTCTTCCTTGAACCTACAAAAAGTGTTATACCCTTCTTGGGTTCCAAGTTAGACTTCGCATGAAGTTCGAAATCGAAAAATAACTCATCTAACCTAAGTTTTGAAAGATCCTTGGAGACCTTGTAGGCATCAACCATGGATGCCCACAAAGTAGTCCTGGGAAATGAGTTAAGAACATACCTAATAAGATCGCAATTTTCAACCTTTTGCCCGATCGCGTGTAGGTTATTGACTATGTCTTGAACGCGAGCGTGAAGTTGCGTCACATTTTCGTGTTCCTGCACTTTTAGATTATATAATTTATTAAACAAAAGATCGCGCTTACATACCTTGCCTTTGTCGGTTCCTTCGGGTAGCTCCACTAGCTTTGTCCAAAGGTCCTTTGCGCTGATGAAGGGGTCGACGCGACTAAGCTCCTCCTTGGACAAGCCGCATTGGAGGATTTGAGTTGCCTTGGTGTCGGCTTTGACTTGTCTTTTTGTCGCAATGGTCCATTGGTCATAATCCAAGGATTCACCCACTTCGTTAGTCGGAAGTGTGAATCCCGTTTGGATTATGATCCACATCTCGATTTGAGTTTTAAGAAATCATTCCATCCGACCCTTCCAATTATGGAAGTCATCTCCATTGTAAAACGGAGGTCGGACGGTGCTAAAACCCTCGAGATGGGCCATTTATACAAAAGAATCAAGAGAATGAAGACGAAAAACCTAATAACGACACAAACAATCGAAATGTACCAAGACTCGCGTCTTGGACTAGTAGTGCGGGAGAAAACTAACCAAATGAAATAAATTCGAAATAAACAGAATAAAAATGAAAAAAAATATGAAAAAAAACTAGATTGGTGGTTTCACCAAATCTTAGCACCCCCATCTCTAATACCAATTGTTGGATCGAGCGGATCGCTAGAGGGGGGGTGAATAGCGATAAAACTTTTCTTTCGTGCGAATTCGTTTCAAAACTATTAAACGCAGCGAAAAATAAAATTAAACACAAGAAACAATAGTATTTTTTTACTTGGTTCATAGCCTTCGGCTACAACTCCAAGGCCCTAACAGTCCTAGACTGTGTACAGAGGGCAATTCACTAAAACACTCCTCCTCGTTGGAGGTAGGAGTTTGACGATTACAAAAACCTTCGAAAGAAAAAGATAGAGAGACAAACCCTCTCTTCTATTAAGGTAAAATGCAATGATAGAAAACCTCGATTAACAAAAGAATTACAATATTAAAGAGACGATAAATTAAAATACCAACAACTAGAGAATAGAAATTAAGCTAGGGTTGTTGACAACACTTCGTCATAGAGTCTTCGGAGAGTCGCAACGTTGCGAAAGCTTTTGAGCACTTAGAATTGATGAAAAAACCCTAGGATAGGCCCTCCTTTTATAGCCTTTGAGCCCATTTTTGAAAGGAACTTCAGCCAATAAGATTTGAGCACAACCACCTTTGAAATGAGATGATAAGCCTTGACACCTCGAAGCTGATCCTTGACCATCGGTTGAACTGATTTCTTGGCCAGTTGAACTGATCCTTGGCCTGTTGAATAGATGGCTCAACAGTTGAACTGATCCTTGG